>JARFIX010000035.1:1205900-2411801 GCA_036346125.1 Lycocerus yunnanus | reverse complement strand
ATGGGTGACATAGATGTAGAGGGGGTGTATTTTGTGCTTAACCTTGAAAAGTGGGGTGGTAAGTGTGTGGCTTAGGATATTTGGGTGATCGACCTTGGGAAGTGGGTGGAGACTTTGGCCAATAGGAACTCGACCTTGTAAAGTGGGTGGAGACTTTGACCAATAGGAACTCGACCTTGTAAAGTGGGTGGCGCTTGCGCACACGACCTTGAGAAGTGGGCGTGACCTCGGAAATTGGGAGTGACCTCGGTGGAAAGTGGTGGGAGGCTCAAAAGTGGTGGGGGGCACTCTCAATTTCTCTCTACTCGCCCGTTACACCCTAATCTAAATAAGATATTTTCCAAAAAAATGTCCATGTGTGGTCAAATTTTGTGTGCGTTCTACTTCAACAACTGATAGGAATTTCAAAACAAAATTTGGTAGTTCGTATTCTTATCAAATTGACCCTTATACTCCATCCGTTTTAAGAAAAAAGTTGAAGTTGGAACTAAAATATTAACAAATTTGTCTAAACCAACCAATCACATTTCAAAGTCAATATTTTAGTTCCAACTTCAACTTCTATCTTAAAACGATTGGAGTAATCACATTGCGTTGGCATCAGCGGCGAAAAACACTCTTTCGGATCATTATCAAGTAGAAACCCCCTCTGTTACAACACGACCACGTATGATTAAGTTAATATTCTTTATTTCTTCGGTTATAACGAACAAAACTCGTCGGTTCACAAACCTATTAATTAGTTTAAAAAATTGTTGTTTCACAGGCACATGATACCTGTATTTACGAAGAACTTTAAAAATAATATAAAAAGTGAAGATCTATTTGATCCATTGAAAGAGCACAAATCGAGTACTCTTGGTAGTAAATTGGAAACAATATGGAAAAAAGAATATGAGAAACACAAGAAAACCGAAATTACATAGAGCAAAAATTTAAATTAATAATGTTTAAAAATTCCCATAATAGTTGGAAATTTTTTCAGTTGTTTTCGAGGAAATGATCTTAAATTGTAAAGCTTGCGGGAGCTTTTTAAACAAATAATTTTTAAGAAATAATTTGAATTTGGTTTTAAAGCGTTGGTCAACCCCAAACCAAATAAATTTTGGAATGTTAGTAGAATATTTTTCCATTTCCCGAATTCTAAAGTTACCAAAGTTTGAAAGCCTTACTTATACGGGGGGAAAATTCTAATAGCCAGTCTTATAATAAGCACTATAATTGGGCCAAAATCCGTTTAATTCGTTGCAAAATGTTTGCACGTTTCCATGAAAATGAGAGTAGCTTGCTCCTCTTTTAAATTTAAAAAAGGAAATCGTTTAAGATTAAAGCAGCGCTGGCTTTAGCTGAAACTAAACAATTGGGCAAATAGTAAATCTGCTATCAAATGATGTAAAAAAAATTTTTAAAAATTCAAGGGCTTACTTTAATGTCATTTTGGGTTTTGGCTAGCTCCACTTCAAACAGTTTGTTGGCACCTACTTGTTTTAAATAAAAAGCTTTTGGGAAAGAAAATTCAAGGCTTTTGCTGGTGTGGGCTTTCTTTACTATTTGTTCCTTCTTCAAATTTAAAAGTGCACCTTATTATAAATTTTAATGGTTTTAAAATGACAAATTTGTATTTTATAGTTGTTTTGGGCCAAAACAGACCGCAGTTTTGCCCCTTGAAAACAGCTTTTTTACAAAAACGGAACGAAAGAGTGCGTTTTTATAAAACGAAATTTACTAAAATGGAATAAAAAGTGATTAAAATGTATACTTGGGAAAAACCATTTCCCAAAACTTATTTCTTTATATTAGAAGGTTCCATTATAATAACAAATAGTTTATGTTGAAATAATCTTAATTTTTATTTCAGATATGAAATTAAATTTATTCGTTATCATTTTTTTTTGCAAGCAATAATATTTTCTCTGGAATCGTTTGTTACCAGAACTCCCACTATTTATCAGTATTATAATATTTATTCCCATTAGGAAATAATTTGACTCCCGGAAAAAGTATATTCCATTACCGCTATTTATGGTATTATAAAGCCCGGTTAATAACTTTCCCATTTTCTCTCTCAGTATTACTTTTTATAGCAGAAATTCATATAAGTATATGCAGGATTAAAACAGTTTATGAATAATGAAGAATTGCCCAATAAAACAAGTTAAAGCTTTTTTACCAACCATAATTTGTTTGAAAATGGAACTGAAATTAACAAGTATGAGAAAAAAACTTGAGGTACTCCAAACAAATACTTTTTTAAATAATGCTAGTGCTAAATGGCAAAACGATTCCGTTGATAACGCAATATCCAATATTAATTTGACAATTGAAAATAAACAGTTGGCTGTAGTGATCGGTCCTGTGGGAAGTGGAAAAAGTAGCTTATTCAATGTAATATTAAACGAATTGCCATTATGTGAAGGTTATCATCGAATTAATGGAACAATTTCATATGCAGCTATTTTCCAAAAATGTCCATGTGTGGTCAAATTTTGTGTGCGTTCTACTTCAACAACTGATAGGAATTTCAAAACAAAATTTGGTAGTTCGTATTCTTATCAAATTGACCCTTAAGGTGCGCGTTCACTTGTTCGCACCGCCCGCAACGCCGTCCTCAAGTTTTCAGTTGCTTTACATTGTTTTAAATGGAGATGCGTTCATTAGACCGCATACTCATCCACGGGCTGACGGAAATGCGGCCGCCTGTTAGCAACGAATGCGGACGGCGTTGGGTGGTACGTGACGTCATCAAGATATCCAATGTCAGAAAAGATAGCAAACGCAACTTATCGCATTTTATGCGATAAAATAAATTATATTTTCATGGATGACCACTTGCTAATTTCATTAGTGAAAATTATGAAGAAATGTATAATTTAAAACATTGTGAATATGCAAATCAATAACGAATTCTAGATCATTAAACAAAGTATGAAATTCCCAAAATATGGTATTTTTTTAGATATAGTATATCAGGTACTATGTATCCAAAAACTTTTGGATTTTATTCCTTGAATAAGCAGCTAATAATTGCTACTTTTATTTACTTTCGCTGTTAATTCCGTTAAATGCGATTCTTTGATAGTACGTGATGTCATCAGGATATGCAACTTTACTTTCGCCGAGCACAACATGTCTCGCCAAGCAGTAAAGATGGCTATTAATTCGGTTGATGCGATTCGGACAAGTGGACGCACTCGATTTAAAGCAGATTTAGCCGGTGCGGGCGGTACAAGTGAACGCGCACTTTATATTCCATCCGTTTTAAGAAAAAGTTGAAGTTGGAACTAAAATATTAACAAATTTGTCTAAACCAACCAATCACATTTCAAAGTCAATATTTTAGTTCCAACTTCAACTTCTATCTTAAAACGATTGGAGTAATCACATTGCGTTGGCATCAGCGGCGAAAAACACTCTTTCGGATCATTATCAAGTAGAAACCCCCTCTGTTACAACACGACCACGTATGATTAAGTTAATATTCTTTATTTCTTCGGTTATAACGAACAAAACTCGTCGGTTCACAAACCTATTAATTAGTTTAAAAAATTGTTGTTTCACAGGCACATGATACCTGTATTTACGAAGAACTTTAAAAATAATATAAAAAGTGAAGATCTATTTGAACCATTGAAAGAGCACAAATCGAGTACTCTTGGTAGTAAATTGGAAACAATATGGAAAAAAGAATATGAGAAACACAAGAAAACCGCATTACATAGAGCAATATTTAAATTAATAATGTTTGAATTCATAATAGTTGGAATTTTTCAGTTGCTCGAGGAAATGATCTTGATGTGAGCTGCTGAGCTTTTTAAACAAATAAGTAGAAATAATTTGAATTTGGTTTTAGCGTGGTCACGCCACTATCAATTGGAATGTTAGTAGAATATTTTTCCAGTTCGAATTCTAAAGTTGCCAAAGATGAAGCTTACTTATACGCCGGAATTCTAATAGCCAGTCTTATAATAAGCACTATAATTAGCCATCCGGTATCGTTGCTAATGATGCACGTTTCTATGAAAATGAGAGTAGCTTGCTCCTCTCTTATTTATAGGAAATCCTTAAGATTAAGCAGCACTGCTTTAGCTGAAACTACAATTGGGCAAATAGTAAATCTGCTATCAAATGATGTAAACAAATTTGATCAAGGGCTTACTTTATGTCATTTTGTTTGGTTAGCTCCACTTCAAACAGTTGTTGGCACCTACTTGCTTTATCAAGCTATTGGAGTATCAGCTTTTGCTGGTGTGGGCTTTCTTTTACTATTTGTTCCTCTTCAAAGTAAATGTACCTTATATAAATTATATTTTATGACAAATGTATTTTATAGTTGTTTTGGGAAAACAGACCGCAGTTTTGCGCTTGAAAACAGCGTTACGAACGGACGAAAGGGTGCGTCTTATGAACGAAATACTCAATGGAATACAAGTGATTAAAATGTATACTTGGGAAAAACCATTTGCAAAACTTATTTCATATATTAGAAGGTTCCATTATAATAACCAATAGTTTATGTTGAAATAATCTTAATTTATTTTTCAGATATGAAATTAAATTTATTCGTTATCATTTCTTTTTGCAAGCAATAATATTTTCTCTAGAATCGTTTGTTACCAGAACTGCACTATTTATCAGTATTATAGTATTTATTGCATTAGGAAATAATTTGACTGCGGAAAAAGTATATTCCATTACCGCTATTTATGGTATTATGAGACGGTTAATAACATTCATTTTCTCTCTCAGTATTACTTCTATAGCAGAAATTCATATAAGTATATGCAGGATTCAACAGTTTATGAATAATGAAGAATTGCCCAACACACAAGTTAAAGCAATTACCAACCATAATTTGTTTGAAAATGGAACTGAAATTAATAAGTATGAGAAACAACTTGATGTACTACCACAAATACATATAAATAATGCTAGTGCTAAATGGCAAAACGATTCCGGTGATAACGCAATATCCAATATTAATTTGACAATTGAAGATAAACAGTTGGCTGTAGTGATCGGTCCTGTGGGAAGTGGAAAAAGTAGCTTATTCAATGTAATATTAAACGAATTGCCATTATGTGAAGGATATCATCGAATTAATGGAACAATTTCATATGCAGCTCAAGAATCGTGGGTGTTTTCGGCAAGTGTACGACAAAATATTTTATTCGGAGAGCAATACGACGAAAACCGTTATAAAACAGTTCTTAATGTTTGTGCTTTAGAAACAGATTTAGATATGTTACCTTACGGAGATCTGACATTAGTTGGTGAGAAAGGCAAATCTTTAAGCGGAGGTCAAAAGGCCAGAATCAATTTAGCTCGATGTGTTTACAAACGTGCCGACATATATTTATTAGATGATCCATTGTCGGCTGTTGATACAAAAGTGGGAAAGCAATTGTATGAAAAGTGCATAAAAAATTTTCTTTCCGGAAAAATATGTATACTTATTACCCACCAACTGCAATATATAACTAATGCCGACAAAATTGTTATATTAGATGATGGAAGGATAATTGGAAATGGATCGTATGATTTATTGCAAAGTGGTGATTCTAATTTTGCGGTTCTTTTAAAAAAATTTAATAGTGGAGAAGAAGATGAAGGCGTTAAGAAGAAAATTATGTCTCGCCAATTTTCCGAAAATATTGATAACAACGGTCAAGGTGATGATAAAGAGGATGCGGATAAATATGAAGAAACTGCCCAATCAGGACGGGTAAAAATGAAAACTTATGCGGCATATTTTAGAGCTGGAGGAAATTACTGTGCTTTATTTGGTTTGTTGATTATATTTATATTAAATCAAGGTGTAGGGAATGGAGGTGATTATTATGTTTCCTATTGGTAAGATATAATAAAATAAATTTATAATAATACAGTGACGAGCAAAACTGTTCATAAAAATCTAGTATTCTTTAAATTTGTTTAAAACTTTACCAAAAACAAAAAAGTTTGCTGAAATATATTTTATTATAAATTAAAACACAATAAAACTACCTAAACTTGAAAAACATCCAAACAATTCAAATAAGAATAATAAAAAACATATTGTTGAAAATTATTATGAACAGTATTGCGACTGATCATAAATTTATAATTTAAACAACCTTTTAGTACTTTGTATGACCTCCTTTGGTTTTAATCACTAATTGCATCCTTTTGGCATACTAGTAATTAAATTATTCAAAATTTGAGAATCAATCTTACTCCACTCATTATTTGTTATGGTCCATAACTCATCGACATTTTGGGCTGATTCTTTGCGGTTAAAATTCTTTTTAACTATACACCAAAGATTCTCGATTGGATTTAAATCGGGGACTGCGGCGGCCACTCCATCACTTTAACATTATTATCAGCAAACCATTTTTAGTAATTTTAGCCGAATGTTTAGGGTCGTTGTCTTGCATAAATATGGTATCACCTACTGCACAACCAAATTTAGCAAGGCTTGGTAAATATGAGTCTTCTAAAATGTCAATGTAATCGGTTGCTTTCATAATTCCATTAATTTTTCTTAATATTCCTACCCTATCCCCTGAAACAACCCCAAACCATCATAGAGCCTCCACCAAATTTTAATGTTTCTTTCTGTAGGGCCTACTTTTTTATCATACCATGACCAAACACGGCCATCTGATCCCATTCGATTAATCTGACCATGTAACCAACCGCCAGTCATCTACAGTCCAATTAATATGGTCTTTTGCGAATTTTAAACGCTTTTTTATGTACTTCGCTTAATAAAGGTTTTCTTATTTTAGTTTTAGCTTTCATACCAACTTCCTTTAAACATCTACGAACGGTATCATTAGAGACATTAATTTTAAGTTGTCTCTGATAGTATTATTGGCCTCTACGGCGTTTTCTGCAGCTCAGACACTATTAACTTGCGAATAATTCTTTTGTTTGAGACGAAAGCTTCTGCGGTCGTCCTCCTCTGTTAATTTCTGTGGTAATTTTAAATTTCTTTCTTAATTTTGTAACAAGGCCTATTGAAACCGCATGTTTGCTTGCAATTTCTCTTACTGAAATACCTGTTTTAATAGATTCAGCGATCTTCTTTTTAAATCTTCCTTAATACGAATAGGCATTTTTATTTTCTATATTAAATGAAAAATTGATCAAGAATACTTAAGTTATAATTAAGTTAGCACTTACTCAGTACAAATAAAATAAAATAATAACGGTTAAACTTTCGTTTCACAGCAAATAAAATTACTTTCTTGACACTCAAAACTGTTCACTTCGAACGTCACCTTAGCAATGTGATAATAATATAATAAAACTGTTGTTTTGCAAAATAGTATAAGTTATCAGTGCGTCATGCATTACTTCTCATATGATCAAATGTGGGATGTAGATTTTATACATATTTCCGGTAATATTATATTTATAGCAAAAATTTACTTATTGTGAACAGTTTTGCTTGTCACTGTATATTCATTTCAATGAATTTTGTCTTTAAAGGGTTAATATGGAACAAGATCTCAATGAAAACATCGTTGAGGATTTAAACAGAAAATCTATAATTTATACTTATTCGGGTATAATTGCTGCAACTATAATTTTGTCTTTAAGTCACGTAATTTTTTTATTTCTTGTTCTTTATGAGAGCATCTATTAATTTGCACAATTCAATATTTGAAAAAATTTTGAGTGCGGCTATGACTTTTTTCAATTCAAATCCCACTGGTAGAATTTTAAATAGATTTTCAAATGACATGGGCATAATTGATGAGTACATACCCTTTATATTGATAGAGTGTGTGGAGGTAAGTTTAAATTTTTTTTAGATTTGGTTTAGATAAGTAGTACATTTTCCGTTTTAGATTGCATTGACATTAATTGGTATTGTAACTCTTAGTGCTATTGTGAATCCATGGTTGTTGATACCACCCTTTATTATGGTTTTTCTATTTTATCTATTAAGGATGATCTGTCTGGGAGCTAGTAGAAATATTAAACGCATTGAAGCAATAAGTACGTTCATCGTTTCTACAATTTAGTACCAATAGGTACTTCTTCATTAATTTAAATTTTTTCAGCTCGCAGTCCAATACTCAGTCATATAACAGCTTCAATGCATGGTTTGTCAACAATTCGTGCATTTTCAGCACAAGAAGAGTTAATAAAAGAATTTGATAACCATCAAGATCTTCATAGTTCTGCTTGGCATTTATTCATTTCAACTACCACAGCATTTGGTTTTTGGATAGATTTAATTTTTACACTATTTATTTCTTTCGTTATATTAAGTTTACTAGTATTAAATAGAGGTACTTCGTTTGGTCGCGCCATTACAAGATTTTCACAATTTATTATTTACACTTATTTTTTAGATTATTATGGTGGTGAGGTAGGACTAATCGTGACACAGTACGTAGGTTTAATGGGAATGCTTCAATGGGGAATGCGACAATGGACTGAATTAGAAAATAACATGACTTCTGTTGAACGCGTAGTAGAATATACAAAAGTTGAAACTGAGCCTAAGAGAAAGAGTATGGCCAATATCCCCAAAGATTGGCCAGAATATGGAAGAATTGTGTTCCAAAATGTTTCGATGAAATATATTGCCAAAGAAATGCCCGTTCTTAAAAACTTAACTTTTACGATTAATTCATGTGAAAAAATTGGAATAGTTGGACGCACAGGTTCTGGAAAAACCTCCACTATAGCTGCCTTATTTCAATTATATAATATTGACGGTTCGATTATTATCGATGATATTGATACCACAAAACTGCCATTAGACGAACTTCGTACAAAAATGTCTATCATACCGCAAGAACCAATGCTTTTTTCTGGGACGATGAGAAAAAATTTAGATCCGTTTGAAGAATTCAACGATGAAGTAATTTGGAATGCTCTGGAGCAAGTAGAACTAAAAGATGCTATTGCAGAAATGCCGCAAGGACTGAATTACAATGTTTTCGAAAGTGGTGTCAATTTTAGTATTGGTCAAAGGCAATTAATTTGTTTGGCAAGAGCTATAATAAGAAGTAATAAGATATTGGTTATGGATGAAGCAACTGCTAATGTTGATCCTCATACGGACTCTTTGATACAAAAATCTATAAGAAAGAATTTCAAAAACTGTACGGTTATCACAATTGCGCATAGACTTCATACGATAATGGATTCCGACCGGGTATTAGTTGTTAATGCTGGAAACATTGTAGAATTTGATCATCCTTACAATTTGTTGCAAAATCAAAATGGTTTGTTTTATTCTATGGTACAGACAACTGGCATAAATGTTTCTAAAGATTTATATTCCGTTGCAGAAGAAGTAAGAAGTAAATTGAAATTGTACTTAAAATAATACTACTTATTTTTTATTTTAGAATTTTGAAATGCGCAAGGATAGGTGAAGCATTATAAAAATCAATACCAACATGAATTGCATTTTTAAATTCTTCACCATCAATTGATTGTTGTGGTTGATGAAGGTTAACGATTCAAAAATAGTTTTGTATTGAGATTAGAGATTGAAGAGAAAATTTATACGATTAAAGTAATTAATTTTATTGTTCTTTGTATATTATAATAATTCAACATAATTCACAGTCGTAACTGCACATGCCATTGAGTTGAAATTTTACACAAAATTTTAATCAAATTAAATAAAAACAAAAATAAAAACTTGATTTTAATTCAAAAAATTTTTTCGCGTTGGAATATATTATTATACCTGAATAATTTTTTGAAAATTAAAGTTACAAAATTGTAAATATTCTAAGCAATGGGTTGGTGTGATAGAATAAACCTTATAAATTTTCTATGGAATTTAAGTCAGGACTAATAATAATGTGCCATATCAAAACTTTTATATTTTTTTAAAATCCACTGTTTTGCCTTCTGCGAAGAATTTGCAGCAAAATTATCATGCTGAAAAATTAAATTTTTATCATAATGTTCAAATATTCACTGAAAACTTCTTCTAAATGTTCTATATCGTAGTATAATAAATAGGACACTTGGATATCCTACCTTGTTAGTTATTATACCATGGTTCTATATCTATATTTATCAAAGTTTAATTATGTGGAAATAAAACACAAACATGACCCCCGAAGGTTCAATTCTGTTTGCAGAATAATTAATTTTTGCCAAGGTGGTGCGCGCCGAAATTTTTCACTAAATTTTAATATTAATAAATTGTCAGCAAGACAAAAATTAAACCTACAAAATGGTGTCTTGACTTTTATAAAAAATAATGCACATAAAAAATTTGCGTCGGTTAACAAATTTTAGAAAAAACGGCATTTATACGGAATCCAGTTTTCTAATTGGCTATTTTCAAACCGTAACGTATTTTTATTGGTAACTTCAATTAAATTAAATTTAACAGATTCGCCACTAGCATATTAACGCAAAATATAAACTCGTCTTTACCTTACTTATTAAACCGATTGATCAATGTAAACCCAGCTTTACTGTCCAACATGTGGCTGTGTGAGCAGCACGCAACACATTAACATAACCTAGAAACTAATTTAGTTTTAAATAGTTCAAAATGAAGCATGATATAATAATACCAAAATCGAGCCGGAACTCTTGAATGATTTACTAGATGATGAAAATTCATGTGTAGAAGTGTATAGAAAACATAAAGAACACGTGGTTCTACTACCGTATCACTTGATCAATATTAAAGAAAGTCTAACATCTATTTTGGACGCAAGAATATCGAAATACAACAAAAGGTACATTGTATTATTTTAATTTAAAATTATGAGAACTAGAATAAATTCTGAGATTTTCAGTGTCGAACGACAATGTCCGAGTTATTTAAAATGTTTTTTTCTGTAGGTACAATGGTGTTTTGTTGGCACATAAAAATATTCAAGTATTGCCTACCAAAAGTATAGTTAACAGAGAATATGTTTATATTCATATTGACATCGAAGCTGATTTATATATTTTTAAACCCGAAGTCAATAAAATATTAAACGGCGTCGTTAATAAATACAGTTCTCGACATGTAGGAGCTTTAATTTATAACACGTTTAATGTGTCAATACCAAAACCAGAGTCAGATGAGGAATGGTTAGGAGAACAAGTCGATATCGGTCAAGAAGTTGTATTACGAATAAACTTCATTGATTATGAGGGTAGATTACCATACATAAGAGCTGAAATAATGTAAGTTTTGGTATACATTTGAATTTTAGAGTTACTAATTTTGCATTCATTTAGTTCCATCAAAGAAAATCCAAGTAATACGTCTGCCAACAATAAGATCAAATTTGATACAGATTTAGAGCCAGATGATTCGCAAGTGAAAATAAAAAAGAAGAAGAAAAAGAAAAGTAAAGACCTATGTGAGGAAAGTGTTGACAATGACACGGCAGAAGAAATCCTTGATAAAAAAGTAAAAAAAAAGTAGGAAAATGAAAGAAGTAGATTCTTCAACTGCGGAAATAAATTTTACAGATGAAAATGGTGTTGAAGAGGTTAAAAGTTCCAAGAAAAAGAAATCAAAACGTGAAAAATCGTTTCAAGAAAATTATTTAGATGTAGCATCAACTGAAAATGATGTACATATTATTACAGAAAAGAAAAAGCGAAAAAGTAAAGTGAATAATTTGTTAAAAGAGGAATACGATATTAGTGGAATAACAAAACTTGAAGAATCTTCCTATGAAGGTGATTTAGAAGTAACCGAAAGAAGTAAAGATTCCATCAAAAAGAAGCGGGAGCTTTCACCAATTCAACAAGATTTTAATTATGAAAATGATCAAAATTTGAAAAAGAATAAAGTTAAACGAAAGAAAATAGAAGAAAATGATTCAAAAACTGACGATTTTAGCTTTGACTTGGACAAACCTTTAAATTTTGATAACTTAATTGATAATACAAGCATTTTATCTATGGGTAACATATGTATGGTAGATGATGACGTAAAAAAATTGAAAAAACGTAGAAGTAGTACAGCAACAGACAATTTAATGGATAATATTAAAAAAGAAATTATATATGATTCAGAAATTGAAAATATACTGAAAAATTCAGATTTTAATAATGAAAGTGAATCAAAAAAGAAACGGAAGAGATCAAGTGTAGTCAATTACGATGTTGAAGCTGTAAAAAGTTGAAAGTGGAACACCAATAATTTATATAAAGTCTATTAAAATAAAGCTATTTTGATTACATTGTTTTTTGTACATTATAAATGTAAATAAGTTATTTTTTAGTATAAATCTAAATTTATTTCAACTTGCCTATTATAATTTATACTATTTACTTTATTTTAAAATTACAATGAAACCTGTCTATGTGACAGCCTAAGGAACCGTCAATAGGTCTCTAAACAACTGGAACATTGGCAAGTAGTTTTTCAACATCCAAGATGAGCACATAAAGTTTGGAACAAATTTGATACAAAATTTTAGAAAGATTTTCTCAGAAATCCTCCAACATGGCAACTTGATTGTTTTAAATGTCTCTTTTTCCTGTCATTGACATTTTATTACTGTGTTTTGTATTTGAGCTCTGATGTCATCGTAAATTTGTTTAATTGGCAACCCTTTTTATTTTTCTTTATGGAGATAGACATCAATAATTGTTTGAGCATTAAAATGCAAAGAAACTATGACCTTGACAAGAAAACTTTTTGAGATAATCAATCCCTAATCATCTTGGCGCAATAGAATATCGGGTGTGAGCCCACACCTCCTTCATCAGGGCGGTGTGTTTCCTGATGTTGGAAAAATTTAAAATTAAAGAAATAGTTTCCATGAACCAATTTTAACCAAAATCAGCTTTAAGTTTCAATATAAGGATACGAAATACTAAGTTTGGTTTTGAAATATTTAATAAAAGCATGTATTAAACAATACTTTTTCATATTACCTACATACAATAAAGTATTCTTCAATTCAGGGGTGTCGGGTTTAAAAAATCAGTAGGAATGTTTTAATTCATAGTTCAAAAAGTGGGGTCCCCTGAAAATTTCAGAATTCAACCCTCGTGGAAATACTAAAAGCTAAAGAAACACAAATTGTGTTTCGAAAATCTTATAATAAAAAACACAATAGTCCAATTTTCTCTTCTACTAACTACATTATGTTGTTCTTTGGTTGTACTAAACTGAAAGTCTTTAGTGTAAGATTCTCATGTTATTGTCTCTTTTTCTTATTTTACCCCCAATTTGCTCCAGAACATAATTATTACTATATAATTCTATAATACTCTTTGCGGATAGTCAGTTCAATCAAGCTCAAGGGTGGCAGATCATCAGTCAAGTCAAAAGAGCTAAGTCAGTCAGTTCGAGTCAGTCATTTAGGCTGAGGCAGTCAACTGCTCGCGCCAATTAAAAACGCTATAAAACTATTAATGCGATTTGTTGTTTTATTCAATTTTTTATCCTTCTTTGGCCAAGGAATCACCCTATTATTATTATATTTACCTTGTATAGCAAGGTAATCGATACCAGAGTCATCTTTTGGTATAGATTTAAAAAAAATTATATATTTGCCATTTTAATTAATATTTAAAAACTAATTGGACAAACTCTGCCAAGATCAAAAGATTATCGTAAAATACAATAATGTTCTGGAATAAGATCAAAAAAATAATTACTGAGTTTCCTGGAATACCTACCTAACACTTAGGTGTAACATAACTACATAACCTCAATTATCTGAATTTATCATTTGGAGTTCAGCAGGCGATTCAAGTGTAGATGGATAAACCACGAAGTTGTGGCTGCAAAGGCTGTAGAACGTGCTTGATATGTGAAGAAAAGTATGGGTTAATAACTAATACCGCCGTAAATAAAGTGAACGATTCCTATGTGTATTGCCCGCAGTGTAATTGTGCATGGAAGGGTTGGAACGTGGAGGACGTTTGTCAACAACATCCAAATCATCCAGGAGAACCACTCAAATATTCTGGAGTTTACATTAAATTAAATTTTCTTTCAGAACAAGAAGAGAAAAATTTGTTAGAAGGTGTGGATGGTTTTCCATGGGATTTATCTCAAAGTGGTAGAAGAAAACAGAATTATGGTCCAAAATGTAATTTTAAGAAACGAAAACTAAATTTAGGAAAGTTTGAAGGCTTTCCTAAATATTCACAGTTTGTACAAGATAAATTTAAAGAGGTTCCCATTTTGAAAGATTTTCAAACAATAGAGCAATGTTCTTTAGAGTACGATGCAATTCGTGGTGCTTCAATTGATCCTCATATAGACGATTGTTGGATATGGGGTGAACGAATTGTAACTGTGAATTTACTATCCGATTCTGTTTTAACAATGACTTGCAATGCTAAGTTTCTGAGATACAATTTAGATTATGTTGCTCAATATCCTGCAGTTTTAAACGAAATGGGACAATTTAATAATACCAGTAATTGTTATAAAATCAAGAAATATTGCAATGAAGAATTACCCGTTATTAGAATTCCAATGCCAAATCGGTCCTTGTTAGTTTTATATAATTCTGCACGTACGATTGGGAACATCAAATACTAAGAGAAGATATTTTTGAACGAAGAATTTGTCTTGCTTACAGAGAGTTTACACCAACATATTTAAAAAATGGAGAAAAATATAATGAAGGACAACCAATTTTAGATCAAGCTTCTCAATTCTGGGTCAAATAATTATTACAAAATCATACAAAAAGTATGTAATTTTTAACCAATAAATTTATCTATTTTAACTGAACTTTTATATTAGTGTAGATTTCAATTTACCTTGAAATAATTAAATTGATTTATTTTATAAAGACTTCATTATTGGATTAAAATTATATTGCCATAACGATTAATTAATATTTGGGTTTGTGGAAGGTATACAAACAAGCAACTCGTGATGTTATAAAATATTTATTGGTCTGTGTTGATTAATTTAAATTTTGCTTAATCTTCGTATACCCAACTTTCGCTGGCAGGAGTCCAGCCTATAACTTCTTTTTCGGTGAACCACAAGTTGATTTCTTTTTTAGCTGATTCAACAGAGTCGGATCCGTGAATAATGTTACGGCCTACTTGGATACATAAATCTCCACGAATGGTGCCTGGTGCACTGTCTGCAGGATTTGTTTCACCTAAAAGAACGCGTCCAGTTTTGACTGCATTTAAACCTTCCCATACCATTGGTACTACTGGACCGTTGCCCATGTATTTAACTAAACCAGGGAAGAATGGTCTTCCGGCTAAATCGGCGTAATGGTTCTTTAATAGCTCCTCGGAAGCCTAAAAATAAATAATTTTGATTAATATTTTTAATTGTTACGTGAATAATTAAAAAAAACAATTATTTTCAATCGATATGAAACGATGGCCGCACGTAAGTTACATCGATTTTTCAACTTAAAATTGAATACCCACTTACCCAAGTAAATTTAAGAGCTACTAATTTAAATCCTTTTTGTTCGAATCGTTTAATTATTTTGCCTACGAGACCACGTTGAACGCCATCGGGCTTAATCATAATAAAAGTTCGCTCACGTGCTTCTGCCATTGCTCGAGAAAATAAGGAAAATAGCGATAAGAGCGTGCAGATCATGCAAACTTTAAAAACGAAATGGGAAGATTCGAGGTGGTCACTTTTGCGGGTTTACGGTTATGGACGCGTCATCTAAATAACATTAAAACACGAAATGTTACTAGAAAATTATATCGTCAGGTTAATAAAAAGAGAAAGAGCATAGCAAAATTTTATCTATTGGATCGAACAAACTAGTTTGGGGGGGATATTCAAGGTCTATCGGGTAATTTGTGAATTTCCTGTCAATTAGTAATATGTGTAACATAATTAACGATACTAAATTAAGAAATTGTTAGATAATATTAGTCAACTGCGACCGGTAAGTTAATTAAATGTTTATAATTTAAAAAAATTTCCGGTTTTTATCCTGTAATATTCCGTAGAACCTTTGTATTTTCCGAAAATTTTCCATAAGTTCTAGCCAATCACGTGTATCGATAAGGATAGCGATAGCTGTCTGCTAGTTTTGCCATCTTTGTTATTTTATTTGGCTGCTTTTGTTACTTTAGACAGAATCGATGTAGTACAAAGTGGCAGCGTCATTGCAGACTTTTGAGTGAAATTTAATAAAAAAAAGTGGTATTCTTCATCATGCAGGCACAACAAGTCGTTGGTAGTTCACAAAATCAAACGCTAAACGGAGTCGCAGCCTCTGCTGTTGCAGTTACTGGCAATCAAGTGCTTCTTAAAATGAATGATTTGCAACCTATTTCGTCTGTAGGTGAGTTGTTTCCCATCACGCCATTTTATAATTTCACTCATTTATTTACGTTTAATTATTTTTTTCACGATCATGTAGGACTTTTGGAACTCGCCCATCGCGAGTATCAAGCCGGAGATTATGACAATGGCGAACGACATTGTATGCAGTTATGGAGACAAGATCAAACTAACACAGGAGTCTTACTCTTATTATCCAGCATTCATTTTCAGTGTCGTCGGCTAGACAAATCAGCACACTTTAGTAGTTTAGCTATTAAGCAAAATCCTTTACTTGCCGAAGCATACAGGTATTACCGAAAATGTTATTTGTAGAGTACAATGTTAATTTAATATTGATTTCAGTAATTTGGGTAATGTTTACAAGGAACGTGGACAGCTTCAAGAAGCATTAGACAATTATCGTCATGCAGTTCGTTTAAAACCTGATTTTATTGATGGATACATCAATTTGGCAGCTGCATTAGTTGCAGCTGGGGACATGGAACAAGCAGTTCAAGCTTATATAACTGCATTACAGTATAATCCAGTACGTATTTTATAATTATGCAATTTCTTAGTTCATCCCTGCCCTATCTATATTATATAACTGACATTGAAAATAGCAAACGTATCTTCCAATTAAAAGAAAATTTAACTGCTTAGGAGCTCTAGTTGTGGCATGTAATTTTAATTTTCAAAATGCATATTGAAGTTTTTGATGTATTTTTTATGTTATATTCCAATCATTAAATTTTGTACTCTTGATGCTCTGACTTAATTTTAAGAAAATGCTTGCTATTTATAGCATAGTTCACTTTAAAAAAATTATTAACCTTTTACTGTCATTTATGATTACACAATGATAAATTTAATTTGTAAATAACATTCGAAATGTAAATTGCATACAATTTAAATAATTCAAAGACTTCTCGGTTAATTTAAAATATAACATTGCTGCTAAAAGTTGACACCTTTTAAAAATTAATTTGGGGGGAGGGCGTTTAAGGACAATCAGTTTCCAATTGCTAGCAATTTGAATGTTCATCGTCATAGATAATTGACAAACCGAGTTAAAAAGATTACTTTAATCGCCACTATACTAACTAAAATATAATATTATTGACATGAACATGCCTACAAATTTTAATCAAATGACATTTTCCCCATTTCTAAAATTAACCTTTTAATCTAATAAAATTCCAACAATTTCAGTAAGATGTATTATGTAAGTTTTCAGTTTTGTTTATTTATTCACATTCAGTTCTATTTCTGATGACTTTTATGAAGTGTTGGTATAGTAAAAACCATGAGAGTTTGAATATGACTCAACTTATTTTTTCTGTAGAACCTTTGAAATAGTGAAAGATATTATCAAAAATATTTATCTTGTCTTTGTCTACATTAAATACTTGCCTTCTTCAAAATTTTTACAGTTCTTAGTATTAACAAATTATTATAAACTGAATTGAATCATACTCGAGCTGGTTATGATTAGAGTTCAGTTCTTTTATAAATGTACGATCTGTTTTATTTTATAAGGTTATAAATTATTTTTATTGTGTTTATGCACATAATCATTTATTTCAACACTATAGATTTTTATTTTTGTATTTGTATTAATTTGTTTTTTTAATTACAATGAAAGGCTTCTTTTGTGAGTATTTAATAAATAAAGACAACACTGCTCACTTAGTTAAGAAACACAAAAAAACCTTCTTGTTTAAACAGTAACGTATGCATTTTTATATTCCAAATTTTAGGGGACATCTGTAGTTCCTATGCATTCCAAATATAAACTGCATTTACTTTGTTGACTGTTGCTTAATAATTGGGTGGCAAACAGAGAACCTGATTTTTTAAATATCTTTTGACACTTCTCTTTCCTTGTGGTACAATATGGAATCTGCTTTTATTTTGACGTGTGATCAAGATACTGAAGCTGTCTTGTTTTACTAAATTTCTAAAGAATTATTTTAGTAATCCACTTTAGAAATGAATCAAATTATTTCCTTTATTGCTTCTGTCAAGGCCCATAACTCCCCATCAAATATTAGAACAGAAAACACATAGCATTACAGGAATCTCTTTATGTTTATTGTCAAATCATAACTACAGCATTTATTTCCTTAAACACAGCTCAGGTCTTTTCAATATAAGTCTTGATCTCATATAAGTGCTGCTACCGATTGTTAATTGTGATGCTGAGTGATCTGGATTTATTCACGCTTTGATGAATTTTGAGATGGTAGTTGAGAATTTACCTGATCTGAGGTATGGGTGACTATATCGAATTGATACTCAAAATTCTGAGAAAACCGAGTAGGTACATTGATTTTATTATACTGAATGGATTTGGGCTCACATGCACTGTTTTCAAGCTTATTGTATCCCACATTCCTTATGAAGGCTACCACGGAGGTCTTGTTTCGGTTGGCAGACAATTCCTCCTTAGCGCTTCATCTTGAATCGGTTTTCAGAGCGTTTTGTATCAATGAATGCAACCCCTCCAAACTTACCTCTGACCAGGATTGTTGTATCATCCACAAATCTTTGTGCATTTGAATATTGGAAATAAATTAATGTAGATACACTAGTTGAAGGAAGTATTCGATATTTGACTTCCTCCTTTTGTGACCTACATATTTTTTTGAGGACTTTTGACAGCTCTATTTGGTATGTCTAAACACAAATGTCGAGCTCTGAATGAACTAAAACTTCTTACATTTTGCTTTCTAATCAAGAGCATACCTCCTATGGAAGTTAGGTCTGACATTTTAGAAACACCCTGTCTATTTGCAAGCAACCAACATAATTTTGTTGGCTGAAACGATAATTTTTATTTTTTTTCAGGAGCTCTATTGCGTTCGTAGCGACTTAGGTAATTTACTTAAAGCTTTAGGCAGATTGGACGAAGCAAAGGTATGTGGTTTTTGAATTGTTTTTTAACCTTTCTACTCCTATCCTACCACATCATTATCATGCTAAGGTATTTTTTACAAAATAATGTAATTTTACTTGAATTCAATAACAAATTGTTAATCTACAATTTAATACATAAATAATAATTAATTGCATTGATAAGTAAAAAATGCGATAGTTAAAAATAAAATAGAATAGTTTTTTATTTTTATAGCACGGAACACAGTTTAAACAAATTATTAATGCACTTAATTGGCTGAAATTTCTTGTCGCGCTCGGCGTAAATTGCTGCGTCTAAGTATTCTTAAATTGATTTACTTCTGCAATAAAAGATCTTTGTTATGTTAAAAGTTCAATATGAATGCTATATTTTTGTAGTTTGAAAATCAATTTCTGATTATTCTTGAAATATTTTGCGTAATAGGAGGGACATGGCAGAGAAGAGAGCTTGCGGCGTAAATTTTATTATCAAAATGTATATTTCTTATGGTTGTTATCAAAAACATAAAAAAATCTTGCTGATTATTTGTGATAGATATGTTTTGTTGATTGCACAACAATAAAAATTGATAATGACCATGCAATGCGTAGTATTGTAGTAGTTAGGTTTGGTTTTATTATAATTTCAAATTTTAGCCAATTAATTAGCCTATCATTAACTATTCTATTTTATAAGAGAAATGTTTCAATTACATTTTTTTATTGTATGTTGCATAGATTTTTCGTGTGCAAAACATTGCGTAACGTTGTTAGAAATTGTCGCTGCTGCTGCTGCTATAAATCCTCAAATATTTTGTATCTAATTAGGTTTAAATTATCTGGATCAGATTTTCGTATATTTTTTTTCAAGTATTCTTTACCAAATCCATGTGTTTTGTGCAGGTCACATTTGGGTATAAGTTCCGTTACTGATCTAAACTAATCTTTTGAATTTTTTCTATTTACATAATTTTACTAGAAATATTTAGTTCAATATTGTTAGAAATTCAGCACATTGCATTATTTCTTCTAACCCTACTGAACATCTTGAAAATGAAAGTTTGTAGACGACTTCACCCGATTGGCTAAACACTTTTCGTAGAACCTCAATGTAAAGAACTACTTTGGGCGAAGGGTTGTTTGATTAAGCCGAAAGTTTGTTTTATAATAAAATAACTTTTCTGAACCCATATTTGAAAAATTGTTTTGTATGATATAATATCCAAAACCCTACATTGAGGTTTATTATATTGAGATTTTACCATATTTAATTACTTCAGATATCAGTAAATTGTTTACTTTACCTGAGAATTATTATAAACTTTTTTCTGCTAATCATCCTATTTTGAATTTTTGTTGTCCTTCAAATACTGAATTGCAACATTCTGCGAAATGCCCTTAAGCACGTAATAGTTTTCAAAAGAAATGAAAAATAACACGTTAATTCTCTGGTTTTGACATGAAGTAATTATAGTCAGTTATTTATTTCAAAAGTTTGAACATTATTGTTGAGACATTTCTCCAAACTTCGTAAGTGTTTTATCTACAAACTTGCATTTATTAAAGAAAAGTGATACATCTTCGTGCAAACATTTAGAAGAAAAACTGTAAAATCAATTGCCAAAACACTTTCATTATTTTATGTAAGTTTAAGCGCTGCTAAGATTATGTAATTATAGCTTATCAATATTTTAAATTATTGCATTTTACAGGCGTAAATTTAAAAATATATTCTTTGCAACACTAAAGGCTATAATTACTTGACACTTCGATTCCAGGTACATTTAACCAATTTTATCCAATTTTAGATGAAAAATTAAATTATTTATGAAAGATTATCACCAACCTGGGTTACATTAATTTATTTAAATTAATAGAATATAAGAAAATTCTTAGTATAGTGTTTTTCAATTTGCTTAAATAATTTTTTAGCATTTATTTCCAACAGCTATGCAGAACAAACGTTATAAATTATTTAATCGAGTGTGAAATTATATCTGGTGTTTTATTATATCCTATTCATAACGCCGCTGTAATTTAAAGTGTGTTGTCACAAATTCAGTTAATATCTTAACTTTTGATTGGTGATGTTCATTTCTGGCAGATGTTTTGATTTAAAAAGATTACTAATGTATTATTATTGGTGTATAATAATACAGGTATGTGACTGCAGATGCGCACCTCCAAGTGGAACAGTATTGGTATACTTTGGGCGTAATGTCAGGTAATGTACGCAAGCGCCGCTAGCTAAGATGTCTATTTGTTTTTAGGTAACGGAGTGGGGCCTCTCTTTTGCGTCAAAGCGTGCGCGTAATTTTACAATATGTTGTTATGAATAAGATTCATAAATTTTATACATGATTGATGCTGAGCTATTATGCGTAAATTACATAAATTTTTTTTATCCTACACTTGGATACCTGCCAATTAAATAAAACATTTTTGCAATACCTGCATGTTCTATGATTCGACTGGTAACGGATTGCAGATATGTGTGCGTTCTTGCGCTCTGCGAAATTTTATGCTGCCAGAGAGGTCCCTCAATTGTATTTGGATTGTTTATGAGACAAAGCTGTCTTTGATTTTATACTAATAATTGATTTCATCTAGGCTTGCTACTTGAAGGCCATAGAAACACGGCCTGATTTTGCAGTGGCATGGAGTAACTTGGGATGTGTATTTAATGCACAAGGTGAAATATGGCTAGCTATTCATCATTTTGAAAAAGCTGTAGCATTGGATCCTAACTTTTTGGACGCCTATATCAATCTTGGAAACGTTCTCAAAGAAGCAAGAATTTTTGACAGGTAAGCGCAATTTCAAATGAATAGAATATATTGACATGTGTACACAGGTAGTCTTCACTTTACGACCGAGTTTCGTTCCAATGGCTCGTCGTTAAGCAAGAACTTCTAATTTATTTATAATAAAAAGAGTGCTTGTCAGAATAAAACTGATCTGAAAAGTGCATAGCAGGTCTATAGTATGCTCAGTGGGCATGTAGTCTTTACCACTGACTGACATTCAAGCTGAGCAAGGGGATTCTCAGAATTGCAGATTGAAACTTGTTTGGTCGTAAGTGCAGTGGTTGTTCAGCGGATAGGTTGTAAAGTGACGACTAGCTGTACAAGGTAGGGTTTTGAATGATAACAATCTTGGGTATGGTCATAAGTAGAGAGCGTATTTATATATTCTGAAAACATCGAAATAAGTGTTTTTTATGCTATTGAAACTAGTATCAATAATATGCAAAACCAAAAAATACCCTGTAGAAATAAAAAGATTTAATAACAATCCTATCCTATTTACTATAACTTGACTATATACTATAAATTTACTATAAACCATCCTATTTATTTTTACATTACATATTATAATTGTTGCAATATAAAATTAATTTTTATTAAGGTTATTTATCGTAAAATAATGTTGTTTGTCGCTAATACGGACGTGTATGTAGCTCAAAAATGACCGTTTTACATCACATAATATTTTCCGTTAGTCCCCTTGTAAAATGCTACAGATCTTCTGCAGTTTGATGTATTCCAGGTTTTAAAGCTATCCGCTATTTAATTTTTACCCATTGAGCTAGGAACTAAGTTCAAAGTTTTAGTAGTTATGCATATACAGTGTTACCTCGGGTTACAAACGCTTCTGGTTACGAATAAAATTTCCTAACAAATTTTGGAATATGAACGCACGTATATGACTTTGTGCCACGATGTTACAGCATTGCTGCATTAGTTGCATAACTGATTGGTAAGAAAGATTAGAAAAGAAAGTAGTACTTCGTTTTTTTATACAGGGTAAATGGGACCACCCTGATCGATAATTTTTTTCAAAAACGGTTAGTCGTAGAAAGTTGGCTAAAAAATATTATTTTAAAAGCCGTAATAAAGAATCCAATGGTGATATTATTTCTCGTAAAAGTTGGCACCATGAGTAGTTTGCTCCAGAATGTCCAGAACTCCAGAAGTTTAAATAGCACCATAGGGTGGTATTATTGAAAAGATGTTTAAAAAAATAACAAAGTTTTGTAGAAAAAAATTTTTTATTAGCGCCACCCTTTTATGTAATATTTGATTAAAGTTATTAAATTTAAGTTTTGGCATCTGGCATTGATTGCTAATTATATTTAATCAAAATTAAAAGTTTTATTGCTCAAACAATATAATCAAGATTAAATGGATTAAACGAGATGGGGAGTTTTGGTTAACGATTAGTGTGTTCAGAGCCTCTTGTAAAGTAATTTTGTTTTCTTTCCAGAATGAAGGACAAAATGTGTTGAATACATAGTAGTAGGTACTGTATTCAAATATGCCTTGTGTTTTCCACTTAGAAACTAGTCATCTTACGGTCGACACAGACCGTAATGAACTTCTTAATTGACGTTTTGCTTGTCATTTTATGTTTGTCATGCAAATATTGTGTTAATACGCTAATAGGTTTTGCTTATCAATTTTAATCTTATGCGAATTTGTCATCAAATTTATTGATATAGGTAAAATAGATTATTTTGGCTAATAAAATAGAGATTACTCTGACGAGTAATATACAGCGTGACCCACAAGAACTCGGACAAACGTTTAAAAAAAAACATTTAAACGCAACAATTCAAAAATTTAAAATGGATAACAATTAACAACAACTTTATATACATCATAAATTATAAAATTTCAAAGTGACCTTTAAACGTCGAATGAAATTTTTGGCTGTTTTTACCTCTTCTAGGATATTTTGTTCTATTCCTGACGCAAAGATTGTTTTAGTGATTCCAAACTTTTGTGGGGTTTTGCACAGGCGCTGGCCTCTAAAATTGACCATATGACGTAATCCATTGGGTTGAGATCTGGTGAGTATGGAGGCCATTCAGCGGAACTGATAAAATCAGGAAAATTGATTCGGCACCACTCTTGCGTAGTTTTCGCCTTGTGGGCAGGTGCAGAGTCTTGTTGAAAGGTCCAATGTTGGTCACCAAAGTGCTGTTGGGCCCACGGCAGAACTACAGCCTCTAAAATATCCCGGTGGTAGATTTCCTTGTTAATTTTTACTCCTTCTTCCACAAAAACTAAAGGTGTTTTACCGGTAGCACAAATACCGCCCCAAACCATGACAGACTTGGGGTATTGGCGATGAACAACGATGGAAAAAGCTCCGGTGCTTCTTCTGACCAATACCTATTATTTTGACGATTGTGAAATTGTTCAATAGTAAAAATTTTTCATCAGTAAAAACGAAATTTTCCCATTTTTGAGCAGCGGTGCGATATAGAAGAGCACAACATCTTTGAAGTCGTACTTGCTTGTTTTCATCAGTTAGCATTTGGGCTTTTCGCAGCTTATAAGGCTTCTTCTTAAGTTAATTTTTAGCTATTCGTCGAGCCGACTCTCGCGTGATTCCGGTTTCACGAGCCACTTTTAGCATCGACAGTCTCGGATTTCTTTGAATCCGAAGTTTGATGAAATATTGCGATTCCGGCGAGTGTTGGCAGAACATTTTTTCTCTTCCGGGTTAGTCTTCCATATTACCAAGTTCTTTGAATCGTTTGATGACGTTGGAAACGGTTTGTCGAGGAATTTTAAGCATTCGAACTATTTCACATTGACGATTTCCAGCTTCAAATAACGATAAAATTGCCGCGCGACTTTTTGACATTTTGTAACTCGCAAACTGTTTGTTTAATTTTTTGCTCTTTTGTTTTCTGATCTTCATAGTTCTTTGAATCGAATTACTAGATTATTTTTCAGAAAAATTCAGTGATTTTCGCGAAAGAGAAAAGCATGTTTGTCCGGGGTCTTGTGGGTCACGCTGTATAAAAAATAAAACTTGCAGTAAAACGTCATTTGTATGTGCACACTATTGCATGACAAACTTAAAATGATATGCAAAACGTCGTATCTGTGCCGACCTTTAAAACTGATTGACGGATCAGATTACAATTTTGAGAGTATAATAATTTATGTGCTAACATACAGGCTAAGATATTAAGAAACACAATAAACAATTTTATGTCGAAATATCTAGTTTTTAGACAACATATTGCGATATAAAATAGCTTAATGTATTTACATATGGGGCATTCCACGCCAAATCGATCTGGCGGTAATTCTCGCCATTTTTATTTTGTTTTACTTCAGGTATGTTACAGAGTAATACAAAAATATTTCACATTAATTATTGTGTGTTATAAAAAAATTGTAAACTGGTCTAGCTCTTATGCATGCACTCTTTATATTATGTTACGAGTAAAGTCCGAAATCGTACAACGTCGACATTGCACAGTATTTTTGTACAAAACTACCATTGCAAATTCAACACATACAAAGTTCGATATTACGTTGCTTTGACAGACTTTGCACGACTTTACTGGTTTCTTATACAATGTCAGCATTGTATTACCTGATTTTGTGCAATATTAAATGTCTGTAGTTAGTGGGGTTATATTATTTTAAAGAAGTTAATATTTAAATAAATAAATTCTGAGGATAAGGGTTCGCACGATGTAATTGTTTTAGAAAATGTGATGGAAAGTGTCACTACCGCAGAACACTACTAAAATGTAATTCACAATTTCATAAGGCATTGGATTGTACAAATAAGTAAAATAAAAACTGGTATTAAGTAGGTAATGATTATTATCGACAGGTTTTCAGATTGCCGTTTCGTCGTATTAACATCGTCAGATTGACTTTTATTTTGACTAATTTTCCAAGGGAAGCCAACAATGCACACCTTGCAACTACAGACTTTCGACATTGCCCAATTTGCAGTATACCATGTTGACATCATACAACTATACAATATGCCATTGACATTTCAAAATTACTTTGTTATTGACCTCTACTTTAAGGTTAGGCTTCGATGAATCTTTATAATTGATATTATACATAGAAATAAAAATAAAATAACTTTTTAAAAATAGCATGCTTTTCTAAATAATTTCAAAAATATTACTTCTAAATTTCATAGTGATATCTTCTTGGGTTTTTTAAATGACTACGAAAAATAAAAATAGTGGGTGCATTTTTATTTTTTGTAGTAATTTAAGAAACCTATTCAAGATATCACTATAAAATTTTGATGTAATATTTTTGAAGTTATTTAGAAAAGCATCTACTATTTCTCATAAGTTGTTTTTTTTTAATTTCCAGGTATAATTTAAAGAAACATAAAGAACTCGTGGAGTCTACTACAATCGTGAATTAAACTAAGTTTAGTAGTTTTCGTATTTTCCTAAATTTTAAGGCTAAATTGCTTTCTTTTTGTTCAGATTAGAACTTTTTGTGACATTGCCTAATACCGAGTTGCTATCTGATTATTTTGAGGGGTTTCAGTAAGTTTTGAGATTCAATTTTCAAAAAATTCTATGGTAAAATTTTTCGAAAGTTTGTCTAATTTTTTGTGTACAATCAATTACATTTTCCTATAAGGAACTAATAAAAACTCCATTTTTACAAACCAAGTTAAGGTCCGTACAAACGGTGTGAATATGAATGATTTTCAACATATTTTATCTTCCACTTATTTAGTTTGTTTAAAATGTTAATAAATAATACCTATTTAATAATGCAATTAAACCTGTAGGTACATTACTTCTTTTTATTTAAGTCTAAAAAACACATTCCTTCATGTCATCCCATTGAACTAAAATTTCTGTTAGTTCAAAAATACGACTGTAAGTTGGTATTGCAAGTTAATTATTTCACCAGTAAAATATTTTAGAAAATGATTTAAAACAAAATACATAATATAATTTTTTTTATTTTTCACTGAGCATAATATGCAGTTCTTTGCAGCAGCTGGGGATAATATTTTTGTACTAAGAGGGGGTCCTTATTATAGACACGCCTTTTTCTGTTTCTTTTCATCTTTTTAATCTGCAACAATGTATAACTTGATTTTAAAAATTACAAAGTAGTGCCATTTATTGTTAAAAGCTTTCTATAAATAATGTATTGTTATAAAACTTGATAAATTGTCTTGTCTTAAACGGAATAACACTTTTTTGAGAAAGTTTTGCGGACCTTGGCAGTGAGCTATTTTAGAAACCGCAACTTAACTGAAAGAGTTGTAACACTGTAAGCATGAGCACATTTTCCCATATTAAGTACATTAAAAAAATGTTTTTTTATTAATAACCTGGCCTCTATTCCAGGTTATTTAACAAACTTTCGTGTTATTGTTTCTATTCACCCCCGCAGTTCCTATTATTATTAATTAATTATTTTAACCTATTATTTAGGGATTACGTAAAAATTCATACGTAGATAGAGAAATTTTACTACCTATTTCAAATAAAATAAAAATTGATTTTATTGTTAAAATTAAAGATGGACGATTTAAAAAAACGGAAAAATGTTAGCTTTATTTCCCCACCACACTTCATATTCAATAAAGTTCCTGACGCACTTCATTTTTACAAAAAATGGTTGATCACTTTTTGATTAACGAAATCATGGCCCGATTCCAAAAAATTCTAAAATATTTCGAAATTTTGCACATATTTCTTTTTTCTACATTTATTTAATATTATTATCCGTAAAGTGTTTAATATTTTAAAAGCTTATCCATATTTCAAATAAAAAATCGAAAGATTTTCTTATGAGAGTTGTACAAAAAAAATGTCTATTTCAGTAATATGATTGACCTTACGCCATTATGTATTAGTGCAGCTAATAATGTATATCTACATATTTCGCAACTTGGCTAATTTGTGTTATCCAAATAAAGAGATGGCATTATAAAACCTGATGCGCCGCATGTTTTAATTCATCTAATTGTAATAATTGGATTTAAGTTCTTTTTTTTTTTTCTTTAAATAAAATAATTGGAAATAAAACTTTAAAAATAAAAATGTATTTATGTAAAACTTGATAAATTGTCTTGTCTTAACTTTTTGGAAAAAGTTTTGCGGACCTTGGCAGTGAGCTATTTTAGAAATCGCAATTTAACTGACAGTTGTAACACTGTAAGCATGAGCACATTTTCCCATATTAAGTACATTAAAAAAATGTTTTTTTATTAATAACCTGGCCTCTATTCCAGGTTATTTAACAAACTTTCGTGTTATTGTTTCTATTCACCCCCGCAGTTCCGATTAACCTATTATTTAAGGATTACGTAAAAATTCATACGTAGATAGAGGAATTTTACTACCTATTTCAAATAAAATAAAATAAAAATTGATTTTATTGTTAAAATTAAAGATGGACTATTTAAAAAAACGGAAAAATGTTAGCTTTATTTTCCCACCACACTTCATATTCAATAAAGTTTCTGACGCACTTCTTTTTTACAAAGATGGTTGATCACTTTTTGATTAACGAAATCATGGCTCGATTCCAAAAAATTCTAAAATATTTCGAAATTTGCACATATTTCTTTTTTCTACATTTATTTAATATTATTATCCGTAAAGTGTTTAATATTTTAAAAGCTTATCCATATTTCAAATAAAAAATCGAAAGATTTTCTTATGAGAGTTGTACAAAAAAAATGTCTATTTCAGTAATATGATTGACCTTACGCCATTATGTATTAGTGCAGCTAATAATGTATATCTACATATTTCGCAACTTGGCTAATTTGTGTTATCCAAATAAAGAGATGGCATTATAAAACCTGATGCGCCGCATGTTTTAATTCATCTAATTGTACAATTACATGATTTAAAATAAGTTTTATTATGCCGCCTCTTTCTTTGGAACACTCAAGTTTGCCAAGTTACGAACATGAACATTTAGCTGTACTAATATGGCGTATTTGTAATTTTTTGTTGGAAGAATTCATAATAAAATTATACAACTAGAACTAAGCCTTTGGGGCATCAAATAAAATAAAGCCCTTGAAATTTCCTAAAACAGATTTCTTTTGATTATTTTACTGTAATGCGTTTTGCACGAGAACGTTTTCTTGTCTTGCAAAAATGGAAGGTAGCACAAAAAATATTATATTGGCTAGGGTCTCCAATAATAAAACCTGGCACTGTTGATATGTTTAAAACTTCACCAACCAAGAAAAAAATTGAGTAATAGGTAAACATATTAGTGCCTACCTACTGACTAAAAACGAAATATTGATTACAATAAAACATTGAGATAAGTTATTCGAAAATTCGCTTAGAAAAGCGTATTCCATATTCCCGCTTATAACCTGCCATATTCACGTACGCAATTCATTATAGTAAGTAATTTATTTTAAATACATTTTATATATAAATTTTTGAAATTTTTAAAACGTCACGATTTAAATCAGTACCTATGTTGTTGGCATTCACTCAAAATATATTAATTAAACAAATATTCTAAAATCTCCACCACGCAGTTTAGGAGGACATGGCCATCCGGACATTAGATTTTATTTGGCAACCGAATAAATAAGTCGTGCGCGCTGTAAAACTTTGAAATTATCGACAAATACTAATTTAGTGTTTCGTGTTTGTTATCTAATAAATTTTTTTATTACAAGTGCTTTTCATTCCTATATTAGAAGTTAATTTAGAAATCTTCATACTAATCATTATTTAAATTACTTGTATAGTATCTGCTTTGTGTATGGAAGTCACATCATAAAGTATATAATATTAGCAGTTGGGTGTTGAAACGATGAATGGTGTTAAAAATAGTTTTTGAAAGAAAATTGAAACATGAATTTAATTATATTTATTATTCTTAATGCAAATTCTAATTTTAAAAATTTAGCGCGAACAATTAATTATAAATTTATTTCTAGATAACCTATGTAATTTAGGAGAAATAGCTTGATTTTTTAGAAATATTTATATTGGCCTGTCGTAACCAGAAAAACTTGGAAATTTATGCTGATATTATTTATGTAAAGTTCCTTCCGAACGGCGTGGTTTTTAAAAATTCGGTATGACAGATGGAATTCGTAGTTTTTGCAACGTTTGCGGCCGTTTATAAAAATAAAAAATTGTTTTAATGTCTATAACAATATTATTTCTGGAGACTTCCTACCTTGACAAAATAAAACATAATGCTTAATAAATTGACTACTTCAATAATACAAAAGGCTGCAAGGGTTTCTCCCTTTTTATTTTTAACAAGATACTAGCATTTATTAGGTTTTTCAAGTTTAGATCAAGTTAGAGATTAGAGATAAGCAAATGCACATACTTCAAAATTTATTTTGTGTCTTAAGGATGTTCGGTAAAGTGTTCATAAAGATTAGAAAAATGTCGAATTTCTAACAAGTATATTATAGAACCACATATTTTAGATAAAATCTGTTATTCAAAAAATTAGTTTGATCTTAAGTAATTACGATTTACGATTCGAAGTAAAAATATGATTTTACTTTCCAATTCATTTGCTTGGTCTAAAACGATATCTTAATGTTTTTTACACTAAACGCACAAGTTTTTATTATACTTTCAGTGAACAATTTTTATTATGAAGAAAATGGTAATTTAAATAGTATATTACATAGCGAGGCGGAAAGCAAGTCATTACTAACTGAGGTCTGTTCTGCTGACCGACGGCGAAGCCGGAGGTCAGCAATTAACCGAAGTTAGTAATGACGCTTTACGCCGAAGCATGTATACTATTTTATTCGCAATCGCGAAGTTGGGGTTGGTTTAATGGAAATAATGCGTTTTCAAATTTATATTAAGTTATGTCATATTTGACATTTGTATCAGCGCCTCTACTTTTAATAGCTCATATCACGTTAGTGATAATTATTTTAGTAGGCGTCAAAGCAAAAATTACCGTGCGTTTTTTTTTGACAATAATTAGTATTATTGTTTTTGTCGCTTTGTGATTATGAGTGAATTATCTTGTACTCCACCAGAGCTTCGAGAAGTTGCAGAAAATGCAGTAGGTGATTTGTTACCCAACAAAAGTAAGGCAAGGTATGAAAAAGCCTACAAAGCTTACATGGATTGGCGTTGCAATAAACAAGCACGGAATAATTCAGAAAGTGTGGTGCTTGCTTATTTTAGTGAATTGTCGAAAGACAAAAAACCTTCTACGTTAACTCTACGGGCAACTTATTCAATGCTACGAACAACATTCAATATTAAAGATAATACAGATATTTCAAAATTTGCGAAATTGAGAGCTTTTTTGAAGAAGCAAAATGTTGGGTTCAAGCCAAAAAAATCAGGTGTTTTACATAAAACTGAAATTGATAGATTTTTAAGTGATGCGCCTATAGAATTTCTTCTACAAAAGGTAAAATTATAAATTTTGTACTCACATACAATGAACATAATTGTTTAAACTTTCTAGGTTGCTTTAATAATCGAAGTTAGCGGTGCATGCCGAAGTGATCATTCTATGTGAACTATCATTCTCGATCATTCTTAATAACGCGCCCGGAATGGATTGTAATTGTTAAAGAATACGTAAATCTTCGGAAGAAAACTTGTAAACATTAGTTACTCTTAAGTAATCTTCTTATATTTTCAATAATTTTCAAAATTGCATAATATTCCATAATAAAATTATTTAAACTTTCTAGGTTGGTTTTATGATAAGCTAGGCTAATCTAGGTTGCACTTCTGGTGTCATGTAGCAAATAAAGTGTGACGGTGTAGCCAATCGTCAGAAGACTTCTACGGTTCCAAACTGCGAACCCTGACTGTAACAAATAAATTTTAACAAGAAAATGAGAAAGTATTATAGGACTTACCATAAATAAGTATTCAAATGTCACAATATGTACTTATACATCAATAATTTGAACGATAAAATGCCAGGAATTGTTAACAAAACTTTTCGATGTCGAAGCTTAAACTTATCGGATTATCCAAATATTTTTTAAACTAGCAACAAATAAATCTTAGCGAAAATTTAAAAAAGGGCTATCACTTGCAATAAGCAATTATTCTAATTAAAATGTTTTATAATTTGCACGCCCAATTATGATTTCTAATTATTGTTATAACCTAACTATATTTGACATTTGCATCAGCGCTTGTATTTACGTTAAAACCACGCCCATTTGTTCATTACTGACCGGTCACGTGGTATAACGAGTGAATAATTTCATTACACACCGGTTGATATTAGTAGTTGACAATATGCAATTTTCAAACTTTTTAAAAGTCGGAAACGAGCAATTACCGACCGATTGCGAATAAACAATATTACCTACATGTACCCACCGTTACTGACCGCTCGCCGTAGCCTATCGTAAAAAATTACGATTGTCTTCATAATAAAAATTATGTTCACTGAAAGAACAATAAAAACTCTGGTTTAGTGTATTAAACTTGAAGATATTATATTATAGGGACATATATCTCTTTTGTATCGTGCAATTAATTGAAACGTAAATTAATATTTCAAGTGTAAATTCCAGCCAAACTAATAAAAAAAATGATTAACAAAAGTATTACCTACCTATAAACATAACATATTCGTTTGTATTTTTTTATATTGCTAATGCCCGGTTTTATAAAACTGTAACTTGATTTCTATTTAGTTATTAGTATTAACAGCCAGTTTTTATTAACTTGTAAATGATGGGAAAAAATTATTGATTTTGTCATATTATTGTGGTAGCATTCTTTCAGCGATAGACTACATGAATTCATTGAAATTTTATTATTTTGCATTTATAAATATACCGCATTCTTGTTTGTGGAATATCAAGAGGACAACCATGGTTCCATTATTTTGTAATTTTCTATTATAAACTAATTTTTTTCATGTGATTGTGCGTTTTCAACAATTCCAATTCGCAATTACATACTTACTATATGCACGTTTTCTATTATGCTTCTTTGTTACGACTTATTTTATATAAATTGATTCAAGTTTTAGTTAATATAAAGCATTGATAAATATGATTATTATAGTTTCATTCCTATGACCTTGCAGATAGAATATGAAATCAGTCGCCCAGAGAGAATTTATTGAAGGCGATCAGCAGTCAATTGCAAGTCGCTTGGTTTTCTTCTAATAAATCTAATTTCGAGTACTCCATTTTATCCCACAGTTTATTGCTAAAAAAATTATTGTTCAGGAGTGTACATGACATTTTGGTTTATAATGCAATTTATGGCCGAAGTGAAAAATAATTTTTTTAGCTGGCTGATTAAAATTGTCAATGAATTTTGGGGTGATTTTTGTTTGAGCATGTGCAAGTCAAAAACACGTTCTGCTGTCAGATTTAAGCTAAACACTTTTTTTTAAATGCTCGGAGCACACATTAAATCGTTGAAAACTTTGGTTTAAACACTCCTCAATTTATTAAAAGTATGTCACTGTTGGCGTTTTTCCAGCGTACGTTTTCCAATTTTTCATTTTAACTTTGCATCATTTTCGATTTGTTTGAGTGATGATGATGTGCATGACAAAATTCGTTAAAAATGTTGAACCGTTTTAAAGCTTTCGAGTTAATTCGATCAAGTACATTAATACCTAAATTATTTTGTGTTTTGCAAGGATGAAAAGATTATATTCTAATTTTGTGTTCATATTATGTAAATGACTTTAATAAGTTAGTTTTCGGTAATCCAGTCACGCGAAAAACTTTTAATAATGCCTCACAAAATTTACCTATATCATGAACTTTAACATTCTATATTTTAATACTAATTTAAGCTGAGCTCTCTGGTGGGGCTTATAAGTCCCACGTTACTCACTCAAGTTTTTGATAGTAAAATATATTTTTATTGTCGCGTCATTTAAGTTGATTGATTCATATTTTTTTATAATAATAATTATGCAATATCGGCGTTCATAATGTATATTGTATGTATAACTTAGTTGTTAGTATCCCTTAAGGCTGCTAACTAACAATATTATAATCGCGTTTCTGCTATGAATATATCGTTCTAATCAAATTTGTAAATTGAAGTTTGTTTATGATCTTCAATTAATTGTAAAAAAATTTGTTTTGCTTCGAGATATTGTAAGACATAATATCTATTTCGTGAGTTCCAGTTTTAATTTCAGCTGTTTTTTCTAAAAATATACCATAATTTAAGATAATATTAACATTAGGCCTAGTAATTGCAATTATATCTGCATACAAATTTTACATTAATTATAACAAAAACAATGCATAAACGTGGATTTACATGAAAATATCATCATGTTGATTTGAATATTGCAAAAAAGTGTTGGGGAATTGGGTGAAGTTGTCTAGCCACTTGAATGCGCCTATTGGCACAATCTACGACTGTGTAGTTCAAATTAGATTGAGAAAGCAATCCATATTGACAGCAATACACGTTCTCGTGTTCAAATATAAAACTGCATATAAATTGTTAAATTAACTTCTTATATACCTACACATTTTTTAAGTCTTGCTAGGTTTTATTAATTTTAAGTAATTTCATTTAATTTTTTTAATTTTATTACAATTTACAAATTTGTGCTTGATCGAGTATCATTTGTTTGTAGAGTATTCCCAGAACTAAACAATTGAGGTTATTTTGTAACTAAGATTCATATTATTAGAAGAATATACTTGCACACAAAAATACGTAATTAATTACTTAATAATGAGTTACGGAAAAACTAAAAAGTATGTCAAATGATGTTCTATGGATTTAATAAATTTGTCACAAAAATTTTATTATGAATTTAACCAAAGTTTACCGAATCATTCATTATAGATAATTTTATCTCTACGTGATTTTCTAGGGTTGCCTACGCACAGGTGGCCGCAAGTAGGGTTTTTAACTGTTAAAGATATACAAGAGCAAGAGAGTTGGCCCGTTGTAACTTCAAACATTCATAACGTATTTCAATAAATTATATATCAAATTAAAGATAATTTTATCTCTACGTGATTTTCTAGGTTGCCTACGCACAGGTGGCCGCAAGTAGGGTTTTTAACTGTTAAAGATATACAAGAGCAAGAGAGAGTTGGCCCGTTGTAACTTCAAACATTCATAACGTATTTCAATAAATTATATATCAAATTAAAGATAATTTTATCTCTACGTGATTTTCTAGGGTTGCCTACGCACAGGTGGCCGCAAGTAGGGTTTTTAACTGTTAAAGATATACAAGAGCAAGAGAGAGTTGGCCCGTTGTAACTTCAAACATTCATAACGTATTTCAATAAATTATATATCAAATTAAAGATAATTTTTATCTCTACGTGATTTTCTAGGTTGCCTACGCACAGGTGGCCGCAAGTAGGGTTTTTAACTGTTAAAGATATACAAGAGCAAGAGAGATTGGCCCGTTGTAACTTCAAACATTCATAACGTATTTCAATAAATTATATATCAAATTAAAGATAATTTTATCTCTACGTGATTTTCTAGGTTGCCTACGCACAGGTAGCCGCAAGTAGGGTTTTAACTGTTAAAGATATACAAGAGCAAGAGAGAGTTGGCCCGTTGTAACTTCAAACATTATAACGTATTTCAATAAATTATATATCAAATTAAAGATAATTTTATCTCTACGTGATTTTTAGGTTGCCTACGCAAAGGTGGCCGCAAGTAGAGTTTTTAACTGTTAAAGATATACAAGAGCAAGAGAGAGTTGGCCCGTTGTAACTTCAAACATTCATAACGTATTTCAATAAATTATATATCAAATTAAAGATAATTTTTATCTCTACGCGATGACCTAGGGTTGCCTACGCACAGGTGACCGCAAGTAAAGATTGTTAACTGTTACAGATATATAAGAGCGAGAAAGGTTTTTTTATTCTAAAAAAAATTAAATAAAACATCAAAAAAATTATTTAACAATTTTTAAAAGTTATATTACAATATCGTTTCATTTAGTCGTTTATTGAGTCATCGGAGCTGTCACTCTCGTAGCTACAAATATCCGAATCATCATTCTCAGAAGATTCCTTAATAGATTCGCAAATCACGTCTTTGGCTTGCAGTGGTGAAGAGTTTCCAACAAACCATGTAGGTTTTAGATAATTATCTAAAAACCAACCGCTGTTTTCAGCGCTGAACTTTATGCAATTCGGCTCGGTGGCATTTTGCCACATTGAATTAATAAATATCGACCGCAACAATTTTTGTTTTAAGAATTTCCAACGTGGTGGAATGTTGGTCGAGTCAAAACCTTTCACATTTTTCGTTGGTTTTTGTCGTCGCATACATGTTATTGAAAATCAGATATCTTGCAATATTTACACTTTGACAATTTCTTATTCCATATATAAGAGAAGTAAATTCCTGGACTACTTCAATTCTGTTATCATCAAAAATGTCATTTGGATTAGATAATGACGCAAAAACCTGCTGAATTTTCGGGTTTTTTTTATTGGATGAAAACATGTATAAACTATCTAGAAATGATATTCCATCAAATTCAGAAGTGAAAAAATTTTGTTAAATATTTACAGCTCATTTTTAGAAGTCTCTCCCAGCGGTCTGAAATCATCTAGTCAAACTGATAATTTTAAGTCAGTACAAGATTCGAGGAAGGATTTAACGTCGTTTAGAAAGGATGCTAAAGAGCAAAATTTAAACCTAGAAATGAAGCTATACGGTGCTGGGATAGTGGAATAAATGTAAAAAAATCAGCAAGCCGATGCAATATTCAACTTTTCATTTACAAAACTTGAAACGCGTTTTTCTCAAAACTACGTTTTTTAAACGGTGTGCAACATAACTTGAGTAATTTTTATCCGATTACCTTAAACATTTAACTGTAGCTTCTTAAATATATAATTTATGGAAGTACCAACGATTTTTGCGATTAATAAATAATAACATTTTCTCTAAACAATTTAAAATCGATTTTTTCGTAAAAAATTTCGTAAAAAAAGTTTAAATGTATGCCAAATTTGTAAAAATTAATATTTTATAATAATCACAGGTACTTCCAAAGAAAAACTCATATCAAATAAGAAAAAATTTGTTGTAATGTTGTAGCTGCTGTCTAGACATTGCTACCCTGCCACCGTTTTTCTTTTAGATAAAAATCAAGTCTCACTTGATTCACTACTACAATGCCATTTTAATGTAAAAATCAAAATAAAAAATATTCTTGCATACCTTTAAATATCTACAATAAACCCTAAAAACTATACTTCGATTCCTATATTGGTTATGTAGATAAAAATTTTCAAAAAAAGCCTAATTTTTTCGCGTTAATGAATGATGTAACCCCTTAACAGTGAAAAAACTCTACTTGCGGCCACCTGTGCGTAGGCAACCCTAGAAAATCACGTAGAGATAAAAATTATCTTTAATTTGATATATAATTTATTGAAATACGTTATGAATGTTTGAAGTTACAACGGGCCAACTCTCTCTTGCTCTTGTATATCTTTAACAATTAAAAACCCTACTTGCGGCCACCTGTACGTAGGCAACCCTAGAAAATCACGTAGAGATAAAATTATCTTTAATTTGATATATAATTTATTGAAATACGTTATGAATGTTTGAAGTTACAACGGGCCAACTCTCTTGCTCTTGTATATCTTTAACAATTAAAAACCCTACTTGCGGCCACCTGTGCGTAGGCAACCCTAGAAAATCACGTAGAGATAAAATTATCTTTAATTTGATATATAATTTATTGAAATACGTTATGAATGTTTGAAGTTACAACGGGCCAACTCTCTCTTGCTCTTGTATATCTTTAACAGTTAAAAACCCTACTTGCGGCCATATTTTGATAGGCAACCCGACAAAATCGTATTCCTCTAGTAATAATTAATTAAAAAATTGTGTTTTGATTAAAAACAGATGGACGTAGTAATCACGCGGTGGGATCTTAGACTATATGTAAATGACTTTAATAAGTTAGTTTTCGGTAATCCAGTCACGCGAAAACTTTTAATAATGCCTCACAAAATTTACCTATATCATGAACTTTAACATTCTATATTTTAATACTAATTTAAGCTGAGCTCTCTGGTGGGGCTTATAAGTCCCACGTTACTCACTCAAGTTTTTGATAGTAAAATATATTTTTGTTGTCGCGTCATTTAAGTTGATTGATTCATAATTTTTTTATAATAATAATTATGCAATATCGGCGTTCATAATGTATATTGTATGTATAACTTAGTTGTTAGTATCCCTTAAGGCTGCTAACTAACAATATCATAATCGCGTTTCTGCTATGAATATATTGCTCTAATCAAATTTGTAAATGAAGTTTGTTTATGATCTTCAATTAATTATAAAAAATTTGTTTTGCTTCGAGATATTGTAAGACATATTATCTATTTCGTGAGTTTCAGTTTTAATTTCAGCTGTTTTTTCTAAAAATACACCATAATTTATGATAATATTAACATTAGGCCTAGTAATTGCAATTATATCTGCATACAAATTTTACATTAATTATAACAAAAACAATGCATAAACGTGGATTTACATGAAAATATCGTCATGTTGATTTGAATATTGCAAAAAAGTGTTGGGGAATTGGGTGAAGTTGTCTAGCCACTTGAATGCGCCTATTGGCACAATCTACGACTGTGTAGTTCAAATTAGATTGAGAAAGCAATCCATATTGACAGCAATACACGTTCTCGTGTTCAAATATAAAACTGCATATAAATTGTTAAATTAACTTCTTATATACCTACACATTTTTTAAGTCTTGCTAGGTTTTATTAATTTTATTTAATTTTTTTTTAAATTTTATTACAATTTACAAATTTGTGCTTGATCGAGTATCATTTGTTTGTAGAGTATTCCCAGAACTAAACAATTGAGGTTATTTTGTAACTAAGATTCATGTTATTAGAAGAATATACTTGCACACAAAAATACGTAATTAATTACTTAATAATGAGTTACGGAAAAACTAAAAAAGTATGTCAAATGATGTTCTATGGATCGTATTTTAATAAATTTGTCACAAAAATTTTATTATGAATTTAACCAAAGTTTACCGAATCATTCATTATAGACAGCTTTATTACTGTTATTGTTTACTTACAATAATGGCCAAATTCACGATCCACAGTTATAGGTTGTTAAATGAACGAAAACTTATAAAATCTAATTTAGGTGGGTAAATAGTATGGTATACTTTAATAGCTAATAAATGTTTAATCGTTGTATTAAAACAACAATTTTTCGAAAATGTTTGAACTGTTTTTACCAGACAGTTGGAAATATAATTATTGTGAATAAATGTCTGAAAATCGTGCGTTTTCAAGTTCTAAGCAATTTATTACTTTCTAAAATGCTCCTAGGACCATTTCAGAACGTAACACATTTCAACAGCATAATCTATTTGTGTAAGTAAATTTGTTTATCTTTTAAAATCCATGGGGTATTTCTGAGAATTAATTTCCACACGTCATCATAAAATCATAAAAAATGAAATTGTTTTGTGGTATCATAATTATTTACTTTTTAGGTGTTTATGTACCGCTCCTATTTTGGGTTAAAACATTATTAACAATCTCAGCAACAAAGCAACAGACTTTGAATTTCTTGCGTCAATATTTTTAAAATTAATCGAGATACGGTGAAAGCTGTTTTTCTTTTTGGTCGACCATCAATTTCTATACAACAATAGTTTTAATAAAAAAGCGGTTTAAGAAGCGAAAACAAATAACTAATGAAATACAACAAAAATGTATGTATTTTAGGGATCTACAGATGAAGTTTGACCATTTTCAGGATTTTGATGCGTATAATGCCCGATTTCTTCACCTAGAGATATCTCTTAGATTATAAGATAAATTAACGAAGTAGCCAATTATATTTCTGATTGTTTTGTTTTGCTGCCCTCTGATTGGTTACATAGTTAATTTATCTAATAGATAGACCATCTAAGAGATATCGCTAGGTGAAGAAATCAGGCAAAAGTGAACCCAAACAAAAAGAATCGTATGATGAAAAACAAACGCCTGCGGAATCCCATGTTGAGACTTTGGCGACCGGTACAAACTTAATTATCAACTGGACCTTTTATTTTGTTGGAACCATTATTGCAGAGAATTTATTTTATGCGCTACCAAAAGGTTAGGTGCAGTTTTTGCTCTATTTCCCGATAAAAGCTCACGTTGCTAATAACTTTTTAACCCGAAAAAAAAAGATACTTCACTATAAGTATGATACTCGAAAACACTTCAATTTTCTATAATAATAATATTTGTGCATAGTACATTCTTCAAATAGTTGCTCATATTTTTTTAACACTTTGTCAATGCCATGCAGCGGTTGAAAAATACTCGAAAAACTTCTAAGTGACAAGGAATTGATAAATTCTAAAAAATATTTCATGTTACGTTAAAATTTTTAATTTAGTTTGCGCATTTTTCAAGTTCTTGTGCGTATATCAGACAATAGAGCCCGTTGTTTGATGACTTGCTTGATATAAGAAAATTGTTATTTTAGGCGTGGTATTAACGCAAAGTGATAAGGATTAATCAATTAGCCAAACAATTAATTTATGTAATAGGCCTTTCTCGTTAATGTTGATCGATAAACGATTAAAATGGTTTTTCGATTTTCTAATATTGCATTTGTATTTGAGTCGATTTTCAATTAGGTGATTGAAGCATTAAAAAAATGAGTAGTAATTCTTGCATGTTGTACAAAATTCACGACGTGTTATAAATAATTGTACACGCAAGGAAATGGTGTTTATGTTATATAAAATAATATATATGAAAGAAATTGATTTCCTTAAATTACTCGTACTAAATCGTCAACTTCTTATTTCTTTTAAATATATTATTACGTTTTGAATTTTCGGTTTGCAGTATTATTTTGTGTATGTTCAAAAATTTCCGTTGTATTTGATCAATATTGTACACCTTTTACGTCAGAAATAAGATTGTTTGTTATGCTATACCACTTTTTATTTTCAACTCGCGTATCCAGAAAATCGCGATTACTTGACAAAAATTGATTTTTAAATTACCCCTCATTTTCATATTTCGTTTAAATATATTGGTTTTGTAATTAGAGCAAAGATGGTTTTATAATGACTTCCCGTGTGAGTTATTACGTTAATTGGACACTAAATAAGGATTGACCTTTGTTATGTGTTGTTAAAGAAGGACTTGTGTATTTTTGTTCCCGAATTAACTACTATTTAGAACGTTTTAAAATCATTGTCTTATCTAATTGACGAAAATTTGGAAATTATAATACTATCATTTTTTGCGCAGCCTCCGGTTGCTATGCAACCGTTGCCGTCGTCGAAACTAACCCGGGCGCTACCTTTTTACCAGCAGTTGTCATCATGATGCTATAGCGTTTGCAATAGTTTAGAGTCTTTCCTATCTTTTCTTGTCTTTCCGCTACTACCATGCGGCTTTTTTGAAAAGCAAACCAATCTCTATCTAAACAATTTGTAAAAAGTTAATACATTGTTTTTAATTTCGGGTAATTTTTTCAATTTCCAATTTTTCGTCCATTATAGTGATATGTTTTTATTTGAAAGTATACGAATTGACAATAACTTAATGCAGGGAATATTTCCGAATTAGAAATTTTTGTTTTCAATTTTTGTACATTATGCGGAATGTATTGCGTATATCGCAATATCATCGTAATTTCGTTTCTTTCAAGTGCGTTGTTAAAAGAATAAAAATACTATAGGTATTGCCACTTGCTTTTTTATATCAAAGAAACTCAATTCAAAGAAGTCGTTGACGTGTAGTATGAAATACACAATTTTTTATCAAATAGTATCAGATTTGTGGCAATGACTGAGTTATGGATCTTCAAAGCGTGGTCGTATATACCATCATTCAAATACGTGAACCTAAACCACCATTGTGTTCTGGACATCCAACAGCAGCTACAAGTGGATGTCTTGCTTGGATTAAAAATCAAATCAAAAGGTTTTTAGATATTGCTTTATTTTTTTTTAAGTTTACCTGTTGATGTAGTTAGTGCGCATCCTAACCAGCTGTAGGCATTTTAAAAATAAAAAATATATAAGTACGTGTATTACGTACGCTGTATCAATTTATTCTGATACGTAGAATCGTTCAATTTAAAAATTCCAAAATTGGATTATACACTGAAAACATACTATGCAGGTCATAAACGTCCTTTTAAAATACTACTGTGAAAATTTGTCTTATAATCAATTTTAATGGCAAGGTATTTTTGTTCATTAAAACTTGGCGTAATGCGGCAATCACCATTAACTAAATTAATTTTATTTTACTTAATTGTATCAAATTAACTACTAGAAGTATTTATTACAAGGTTTTATGATAACTATGTAGATCCTAAAATGTTTTGAATACAGAAAATATTAAATAATAATACCTTGTTACTTTATTACTAGTTACTTTTGCATGATGTATTGACTAAACATAATGTCAGCCGGTTGTTTGATTTAGAATTTTGAAAAATAAATTATATTTACATTTCTTTCTTTATTGCAGAGCGGTAGCGGCGTATTTGCGTGCTCTCAATCTATCACCAAATAATGCAGTTGTGCATGGAAATCTTGCTTGCGTTTACTATGAACAAGGACTTATTGATTTGGCTATCGATACATATCGTCGCGCTATTGAATTGCAACCAAATTTTCCAGATGCTTATTGTAATCTGGCAAATGCACTCAAAGAAAAAGGTCAGGTAGCAGACGCTGAAGAATGCTATAACACGGCTTTACGTTTATGTCCAACGCACGCCGATTCACTAAATAATTTGGCCAACATTAAAAGGGAACAGGGATATATTGAGGAAGCAACGCGTTTGTATTTAAAGGCATTGGAAGTGTTTCCGGAATTTGCCGCAGCGCATAGTAATCTCGCCTCTGTGTTACAACAACAAGGAAAACTTAACGAAGCATTAATGCATTACAAAGAGGCAATTCGAATTCAGCCAACATTTGCTGATGCATATTCTAATATGGGAAATACTTTGAAGGAAATGCAAGATGTAGCTGGAGCACTTCAATGCTACACAAGGGCTATTCAAATCAATCCAGCATTTGCCGATGCTCACAGCAATTTGGCTAGCATTCATAAAGATTCCGGAAATATTCCCGAGGCAATTCAATCATATCGTACCGCATTGAAATTAAAACCCGATTTTCCCGATGCCTATTGTAATTTGGCACATTGTTTACAAATTGTATGTGACTGGACTGATTATGACAACCGCATGAAAAAATTGGTTAGTATTGTCGCAGATCAGCTGGAAAAAAATCGATTGCCATCCGTACATCCACATCATTCTATGCTGTATCCACTAACTCACGAAGTCAGAAAAAATATTGCTGCTCGACATGCTAATTTATGTCTTGAAAAAATTCACGTTCTTCATAAACACCCGTATAAGTTTACTACCGAATTGAAAGGTCGCTTAAGAGTGGGTTATGTGAGTAGCGATTTTGGCAATCATCCGACATCTCATTTAATGCAGTCCGTGCCAGGTCTACATGATCGTCATAAAGTAGAAATATTTTGTTATGCGTTAAGCCCAGACGATGGTACCACATTTCGTAGCAAGATAGCTCGTGAAGCAGAACACTTTGTTGATTTATCACAAGTTGCTTGCAACGGTAAAGCTGCCGATAGGATTTATGCCGACGGAATTAACGTTTTGGTTAATATGAATGGCTACACCAAAGGTGCACGTAATGAGATTTTTGCCCTTAAACCTGCACCCGTCCAAGTAATGTGGCTTGGTTATCCCGGAACTAGTGGCGCTAGTTTTATGGATTATTTAATAACAGATATTGTAACATCTCCAATGGAACTTTATAGTCAATACAGTGAAAAATTAGCCTATATGCCTAATACATATTTCGTTGGTGATCATAAACAAATGTTCCCTCATTTAAAGGAACGTTTGATTGTTAGTGATCGCAGTAATGGTGGAATCTTGGCCGACAACGTGGCAATTATCAACGCCACTGATTTATCTCCGTTAGTCGAAAATACTGACGTTAAAGAAATAAAAGAAATAGTTCAAGCGTTAAAACCAGTAGAAATTAGCTTAAAAATTGCTGAACTTCCAACAACGACTCCAATAGAAAATATGATTGCTTCGGGTCAAATACAAACGTCTTTAAATGGTGTTGTAGTTCAAAATGGACTTGCAACCACCCAAACCAATAACAAAGCAGCCACAGGTGAAGAGGTTCCACAAAACATAGTTATTACTACTCGACAACAATATGGACTTCCAGAAGATGCAATTATCTATTGTAACTTCAATCAGCTGTATAAAATAGATCCTGTTACATTAATCATGTGGGTTAATATTTTAAAGAATGTTCCCAATGCGGTACTTTGGTTGTTAAGGTTTCCAGCCGTAGGGGAATCAAATATACAAGCTACCGTACAACATTACGGTTTACCAGCCAGTAAAATTATATTCAGTAATGTAGCAGCTAAAGAAGAACATGTTAGGCGTGGTCAACTTGCCGATGTTTGTTTGGACACTCCATTGTGCAACGGACATACCACAAGCATGGATGTCTTGTGGACAGGAACACCTGTAGTAACTTATCCAGGAGAGACTTTGGCTTCTCGTGTAGCTGCTTCCCAACTAACAGCTCTGGGCTGTCCTGAATTGATAGCTAGATCGAAACAAGAATATCAAGATATTGCAATTAAATTAGGGACGGATAAAGAATTGTAAGTAGACACCACTTACCTTTTAAACACTAATTGACTATTAGTGTGTATAATCTTGTGTTAATTGTTTTGTTTTTTTCAGTTTAAAAGCAACGAGGAATAAAGTTTGGGCGGCACGTAATATTTCACCATTGTTTGACTGCAAGCAGTACGCTGAAGGTTTAGAAATGTTGTATATGCGCATGTGGGAGCGTCACGCAATGGGTTTAAAACCAGATCACGTGGCTGCCATTACAGAAAATTAATTGAGATGTTGTAGTTTTAAAAAAGTTGTGCTATTTTGTATAATTTAAATTATTTAAATATCATAATTTAGGGTACAAATGATTGTAATAGGTTAGATATGTTGATATTTTTATTTCTGACTTTATATTGACTTGCATTTGTGTATATTTCCTTCTATTTTAAGTTTAATTAAGAGAAGTATGGGTCTCGTTGTGATGACTTAAAATTTTAGAATAAGTTATTTATATAATCACAGTAAAATTATTGAATGTTTTTGTTTTTTTTATTGTCGAGTAAATGGAGAATTGACCCGTTTTATTGTATAATCTCTGGATCCTATATTACCTTGACCAAGTAAGTAACAAGGTAAGTAACTTTTGTTAACAAAAATTAACAGTTCGCACAAATCAAAAAAACGCAATAATTTACAAGTGGATCGCAGAGTTTATCTGAACATCAATGGAGCTTTATATACAAAAAGGAAGATAATGCAGGTATTTGATATTATTGACCAATTTGACACCAAAGACAATTGGCGTAACCTTTAAAATTTTGTTGTACAAATTTTGAGCAAGTTATAACATTTGGAACCCAGAAATACATATACCAAAATTTTTAGGGTTACGCCAATTGGACGATCAAGTGTATAATTTTTTTTTTAAAGACAATTCTTATTGGAACCAAAGAAAGAATAATACTTTATTATTCTTAATAATATTTATTATTCTTAATAATAATAATGTATGTATACCTATCGTTGATTTCTAAATCAATGGCATCTAATAATTTAAAATAGCTGCCAGAAAAATAGCTTTAAAGGTTTCAGCAGAATATATATAAAAAGACAGTTCAACTTGGAAACGGTAACCGTACAAATAAATTATTACTTATATAGGGAGAGTTGGTAGGAATGGGCCAAAAGAGGATGAAACTTGAAAAGAATTGAGTTGAGCTAGACAGCTTCTAATAAAATATAAATTATGCAATTTTTAATAAAATTTTAATGTGCTACTTCAATAGGAGAAACGGTCTTGGCCTAGTAGTTCGAGCGATCAACTACTGATGCAAATGCATCGTTCGATCCTGGAGGAGTCTAGTAAGGAAAATTTTCTTTCTGACTATCTATGACCGTCTCCCGTGCTTTGGGGGGCACGTAAAAGCGGTCCTCCTGAGTTGATGACTGCCAACATCAACAATAAAGGCAAATTCCCCAACTCGGACTAAGCAGCCGTGGGGTCTTAATGCTTTAAACCTTTCTCTTAGAGAAAGAGGCTGATGCTCAGGAGTGGGCGGAAAGGGCTGACAAAGACTTCCAACAGGGCGCTTTTTAAATATTAACTTTTATAATGCCTGTGAATTAGAATCATAATCGCCTTATCGTTCTGATGCTGCTGTCATTTAAATGTCTTGGATGTGATCACTAAATTCTCAAGGACTTGAAAATCCGGAATGAAAATCTTTTAAATCTAGAAGGAAACTATTTTAAATTAATTTGTTAAACAAAAAATATAATAAGTTGATTATCATGTAATTGTGACTTATTAAAACGCTACAATACAATAAAAGGTTCTTACATTATAACTGGCAACCTGCTGGAAGTTAACTAGTAGCTAAACCTGTGTTTTGGGTAATGCAGATGCGAGGCATGTAGAATAAGCAAGAGAATTGGCTGGTTCGATAATAAATAGGTAAGTACGTGTATGTTGATAATCATTAAAATCGGTTACCGTCAAACTTGGCACCAAAAAACATGACGCATTAATATAACCCCGTTAGCGCCTGAACTGCATCAGATGATGGTGAAAATTGTCTTGTTTGTTATCAACCCAAAACCAAGGCTTAAAAATTTCCATTTTTTGCTTATTTCTTTACCGAAGCTTATACTTTTCTGATGCAAAGTTACCCCTTGCGGGCAACGTTCGACGGTTTTACGGTAATGGATTGATATATTTAAAATGGACGTCTGCATATGTTTTATTTACACCCTTATATGTTACTATTTAAGTATGTTTTGTTGATAGTATATACTACACTAGAATATAGTCGTAACTACAATTTAAAAAAATTACAATAATGTAATATAAAAAATATAATTCTTTCAATTCCAAATTAATCGCACTAGTTACTTATATCATGGTCAGGAATGTTAATAAAATAACTATCAAGATGTTTTCTACTTCTCGGATGTAGCAATCCAAATAAACTCCTACTTGCAGTTTCAAAAATCTGCTACAAATTTAGCAATACAATATAAAGTTGATTCAAAGATAGGGCATTTTCGTTACTGGATATGCGTCGAAGCGTTGTCGTGCATTCGCCGATTGAGTGCACAAGCAAAGACAAATCGATGAGGATTTTTGGAATTCTTTCTTTGGGGTTTTCTCAAGAGTAAGAGTCTATGCCAACAAGCCGAGAGCTGAAGGATTAGATAATAAGGAATATTAGTGAAATTGAGGAGCAATTATGCAAAGATGTCGTCAAAAATTTTGACCATTGAGTGTAGGTGTGCCACCAAAGCCCTGCGAACATTTGGGCGATATTGTCTTTCATAAATAATTACTATGTTCCAAATAATATGATCCAATAAAAATCAAATTTTTTTAACAAATAACATTGGCTTATTTACTGTTAATATCGATCCGTCTTATTGAAACACTCTTTATATGCATTTGATGTCGTATAATATAATAAAAGTATTCTCGAGAGTATTCTTTCACAGGCGCCAAATACTAAAAGAGACTCAGGGACTCGAGCTCATGAAAATTTTTAGAAAGTAAGAACTCAGCGCTTTTCTACGGAAATTGTTCACTTATTTATCAAAATATTATTTTTAAATAAAGCTTTTAAACATTTAAATTTTTGCGTAAAATTTAAAACTCGGTGCAGATGTTTCATTTTATCCTCTTTTGCTGTAAAATATTTTTTTTAAACTGAACTACTCAAAAGAGTTTGTCTAGCGCATAATGTAAGTCATCAGTTCAAGTTTGCATTTTGCCTCCGGACAATTTACTACTAGGATATTTTTATCAAACGAGACCGGCCGTAGGCTAGCAGTTAAAGTGTTGGATTATTATGCCGTTGTCGTGGGACCAAATCTCAACAAACTACATTGAAATTTTTCCGACCGTATCTCCAGTCCTTGCAAGGTATTGCAAGGTAATTTTTTTTTATTTTTGTATGCATAAATTTATTAATTCTGCAGATTAATGCAATAAAGATTTTTATTATTATTATTTATTATGAAATGCTAGAATATAAACTTCTCTGTAATTGAAGCGTAGGGGAGACTGGGGATACAATGGACACGTTTAAATTTCGGACCGTATTATTTATTTCATTTCAATAGATGACTTATGCCCGATTTCTTCACTCGTCGTTATTTTGAAGTTAGCGAACTTCAGGTTAAATTGACAAAATAACCAATCAAATGACAATAAAAAAAAATAATCATCTGATTGGTTTTTTCGTCAATTTAACCTGAAGTTTGCTAACTTGAAGATAACTATGAGTGAAGAAATCGGGCATTAGTTTGTTAATAATACTGTTTTTAGCAGACATTTTGTTTTCAACCTGTGTGATACAACTTTTCACAGTGACTACGTAATAATTTTTGGTTAGAGTCAAGAAACCCAAACTCAAAAGTACACTTTTTCCTATAAAAATGGCTTTTTACTTTTTGAATAAAAACTATTTTCGACAAAAAAAGTTTTATTTTTCAACATAGTCGCCATTTAGCTCGATACACTTAGTCCAGCGGTTTTCCAATTTTTTTATCTCTTTCAATAAATCATACGATTTCTCGAAGCCCTTAAAATAAGCGTTTGTTTCAGCGATGACCTCTTCATTTGACCCAAATCTCTTACCGCCGAGCCATTTCTTCAGGTTCGGAAGCAGGAAATAGTCGCAGGAGGCTAAGTCTGGAATATGCTGGACGAGGAAGCAATTCGTAGCAAATACATGAAATTTTGCCATGGTGATAATACACGTGTGCACCCGTGCATTGTCCTGGTGAAAGAGTACTTTTTCGCTAAATTCGGTAATTTTTGTTTCAAATCAATGTCGAATCTGTCCAACAGCTCTGAATAATATTTGCTGGTGATCGTTTTATCCTTTTCAAGATAATAGATGTAAATGATCTTGCGTGCATTTCGAAAAACTGTCGCCATAACTATGTTGGCCGACAGACCCACCTTGGCCTTCTTTGCTGCACGTTCACCCGGACAAGTCTACTACTTTGACTGTTTCTTAGTCTCTGGTGTGTTGTGATGGATTCATCTTTCGTCCACAGTTACGAAGCGGCGCAAAAAGTCGTTCGAATTGCGGTTGAACATCGCCAAACACTCCTTTGAAGTGGTCACACGGTTGCGCTTATGGTCGAGTGTAAGCAATCGCGGCACCCACCGCGCGGATAGCTTTTTCATGTTCAAATATTCATGTAAAATGTTGTGTACCCGATGCCTACAGCGTTAGACATCTCGTGCACCTTCACCTCCGGTTGTCCAATATCATTCCATGGATTTCATCGACGATTTCTGGCGTGACGACCTCTTTTGGGCGACCTGTACGTTCTGCGTCACTTGTACTGGTACGACCACAACGGAATTCAGTAAACCACTTCTTAACCATTGAAATTGATGGTATAGAGTCCTTATAGTATTTATCAAGCTTTTCCTTGGTTTTGGTGATGATTTTTTACGCAAAAAATAATGGTAATAAGCATACGAAATTCACCTTTTTCCATTTTCGTTCAAATTCACGAGGTTGCTTACTTTCATGTAGATGGCTGTCAAACGCAAACTAAATGACGCAGTTTAGTCAAAATTTGGCAGTAGTCTATTGACAGATGGTAGTTCATAGGAGTAGTGTTGAATATGAAGTTATATCGTGGGAAATTCAAAAAGTCACCAACTAATCAAACCTCCCTCTTCCCTTCTTTAGAACAATATAGCATGACCCACAAGACCTCGGACAAACATGTTTTTCTTTTTCGCGAAAATTAGTAAATTATTCTGAAAAATTAATCTAGTAATCCGATTTTAAGAACTATGGAGATCTGAAAACAAAAGAGCAAAAAAATTAACTAATCAGTTTGTGAGTTACAAAATGTCAAAAAGTCGCATTGCAATTTTACCATTATTTGAAGCTGGAAATCATCAATGTGAAATAGTTCGAATGCTTAAAATTCCTCGACAAATCGTTTCCGACGCCATCAAACGATTCAAAGAACTTGGCAATATAGAAGACCGACCCGGAAGAGGAAAAAAATGTTCTGCCAACACTCGCCGGAATCGCAATATCATCAAACTTCGGATTCAAAGAATCCGAGACTGTCGATGCGAAAAGTGGCTCGTGAAACCGGAATCATGCGAGAGTCGGCTCGACGAATAGCTAAAAATGAACTTAAGAGGAAGCCTATAAGTGCAAAAGCCCAAATGCTAACTGATGAAAACAAGCGAGTACGACTTCAACGATGCCGTGCTCTTTATATCGCACTGCTGCTCAAAATGGGAAAATTTCGTTATTACTGTTGAAAAAGTTTTACTATTGAATAATTTTACAATCATCAAAATTATAGGTATTAGTCAGAAGAAGCACCCGACCTTCTGTCAATCGTTGTTCATCGCCAATACCCCAAGTCTGTCATGGTTTGGGGCGGTATTTGTGCTACCGGTAAAACATCTTTATTTTTGTGGAAGAAGGAGCAAAATTAACAAGGAAATCTACCACCGGGATATTTTAGAGGCTGCAGTTCTTCCGTGGGCCCAACAGCACTTTGGTGACCAACATTGTACCTTTCAACAAAACTCTGCAGCTGCTTTTTCTGATTTAACAGTTCGGCTGAATGGCCTCCAAACTCACCAGATCTCAACCCAATGGATTACGCCATATGGTAATTTTAGAGGCCAGAACCTGTGCAAAACCCACAAAAGTTTGGAATCACTAAAACAATCTTTGCGTCAGGAATGGAACGAAATCTCCCTAGAAGAGGTACGAAAAACAGTCGAAAATTTTATTTTACGTTTAAAGCACTGTATCCACGCAGAAGGAAGCCACTTTGAAATTTTATAATTTATGATGTACATAAGGTTGTTGTTAATTGTTATTCATTTTTAAATTTTTCAATTGTTGCGTTTAAATAAGTTTTTTAAAATACGTTTGTTCTAGTTCTTATGGGCCACTCTGTATATTTAATGATATTTAAGGTTTTAACAATTTTGTGTTTTTCTTTTAAAATAACATATTATTTTGCTGTCCTTAGATATTACGAATTTTATAACTAGCAGTGTGGGGGTTGTTATAATAATTATTATACTCTCAAGTTTATTTTAATCCTTAATTTATCAATTGACCCCTTTTTCTGATAGCCAAAACGACCGTTCCTGTTGGATGATTTAGTTGATGGGAACTTTTAGTATATTGTTTAGATCTATTCTATCTTATTATATTTATATCTATTCAAAATCAGTCATCCAATAATAAATTCTATTAAATGTACAAATTTTGTCTAATTACCTTTGATGGCTAAATTTTTTTGTTTCCTAGCTTTTGTTTTTCTAGTTTATTTCTCGTTCAACAATTTCAACATAAATAAAACGTTTCGGAAATAAACAAAATTTCAATTTTTTTGGTTAATATTTTATTTAGTTGTTGCAAAATTAACAAATAGAAAACAAGGAAGAATTAAAATTCAAATCGCACAGGTAAATAAATATTTTAAGCTTTAATAAATTTTAAAAAGTCAAAATTAATTTAGTAAAATCAACTGTTGATTTGATGGTTGTTTATGCATACCAAGGTAAATAGAATACAGGGTATGATCTTGCGCATGTAGTGACGTTTAATAATCCAAGATGGCCGGCGCTGTGAGACCCCAAATACCCGCCAAATACCAATTCAAATATTATTTTGGAAAATTATATCAATAATTTGGTGTTTGAATTGAAATATTTTATTTTATTAAAAATTATACATATTTATATTAAATTATATTAAAAACTAATTAGGATATATAATAATTAATAAAAAGATTTTACGAAACGGTTTTCACGATTTTTCTCTTTCTAGAATGTATATTCAGTGCAAGTGCTTTATTAAGCTTTTCATTCTAAAATACATTCTAGACCTGAAAAATAGAGTTTTAACTGTTTCATCGCATTCAACGTGCGCGGACTGTTGTAAATTGAGCTGTAAATAATTTTTCATAAGTACAATGATCGAAGACTCATTTCTGGAAAAAAATCTATTACTACTCAATAATTGAAATGTTTAATATGAAAAACTTACCCATGATTTTCTTCTAAAATCTTGTAATCAGAGATATTAATTGTTGGATTTATTTCTATATCACTCTCGATATCACGACTTGTTTCAATAATATCGGTATTATTATTGATTGAAGACAGCTCAATTCTGTAATAAATTTATCATTAACATAAATAAAAATAATGATTAAAAACCCACTCTTTTGTTAATTTATTTTCATTTCTAATTTTAAGACTATTCGTTCGCGCCAAATTTTCGACTTCCAATTGTTTCCGGGGCAAATATTGTGTTAGTATCACTTGATCTTTTAATTTATTTAATTTTTTATGAATATCAATAGATGCCAAAAGATTATCTACTTGGTAATCTTCTTCAACAAAATGAATTGAACACATTCGCGCAGTTTTAGGATTAATTTTATTACTCCGTCCAGATAAATGCACCCACTTCTTTATTAATGATGGAACTTGAGGAAACGAGTGATACATTATGCCTACGGTAGCATTTTACCTTTATTGCTATTGTTACAACCAAACACTGAACACCTCATTCTTGAAATAATATTCACCAAACTCACAAATAACTCAAAATCAATCTGACTTGTTACTAACACTATTTTGCTTACGAATTACTTCTTTATTTTTGTTTTTAAAGACCTGCAGTAGATATTATTATAACAACGAATTGTCTATTTAGGTTAGTGTTAGTATTGGTTAGAAGAAGGTGTTAGAAGAATATTTTAGTTAACTATGTCTAATAAATGTTTATTATTCTGAGACTGCTTTAAAAAGTAAATACACCTATTTAAGACAGATGTAGTTCCTATTTTTCTTACCTAATGATAATGGAGCAACACAAACTCAAATCAGTGCATAAAATATAACAAATTGTAATTGATTTCCTTAAAACTGTATTATGTTTACATTGCTTATCATCTGACAGTTCTCATATGGGTCTCAGAGCGACGGCCATATTTGAATGCGCAGTACATGACGAGTTTTAGTTCACCATTAGATCATACCCTGTATTCTATTTACCTTGATGCATACCATCAAACACTCTTGCAACTCGTGACATACTTGTAGGGAACCTGCATGTAAGGGTCATTGTTAAGAAGCATTGCATGTGGCCAGAATAGCTGTTATTCACTAACGAAACGATCGGACTGTATATTTCTATATAATGGTTTAAACATCGCGCCAACATTTTTTCAATTTATAAATAATTGTTAGTTTGTTTAAAATTTTCGAGTGGTTTAAATTGACAAGTGAAACAATAATTTCACACTGCTTCGCTGGGTTAAAACTTTAGTGATCGACACCGGTAAGAAAGTTTCTTTTTACTCCCACCAATTAATATACTAAGTATTATTTGTATTTGCCTAAATTAACAGGTGATAATTATTTATGGTTTGTGATGATTATGTTCATCTGGAATATATTTACAAAAACCACGTGCGTTTTTATATTTTAAAAGGATAGCGGTACATATTATTATATTTGAAAACTTGTTGCATTTTTGCTACTTACCTGTATATACAGGTAGGAAGCAAGTTATTTAGTAAGTTGACGGTTAACTTACTGATTAAAAAAGTACAATAAGTAGGTATGTGCATTCTTGCATAATAATATTATCATCAGTGACATATTTCCTTAGATTGTGCATTCAATATCTTAGGAAAGCTTACAAAATTATTGTTATTATTTATAGGTACTTTGTTATTATTCGTTACAATAAAAAGTATAATAATATACCTAGGTAAACTTGAACTTGGCGTGACGGCAAAAAATTTAGCACCTTTCAATATAATAATTATTAGTGGAGGAGAAGTCGTATTTTTGGATTTTTTAACATTACCATCAAGTTATATTAATTACCGTGTGAACATATTTACATGACGGAAGAAATATTTCCCTTTAATTTTTTATGTTATTGTCAACTTTCTAAACTAGAACCCATAACTTGATATTTCGTAAGGTAACTCGCGTGGAGTATTCAGGTGTCATTAATCTCTTATTCAAATTTGAATTTTTTATTCATTTTTTCGTCGTTACATTTTTCTCTTTCACCAATCAACTCTTGCCCATTCATATTATCAATTCATTTTATTTAAATTTTGTTGAAATTTTTGCATATACAAATTATTTCTTGTTCGTAAGTATAATAACGTCGTCTCCGAATTGCTTTACTTGAATATACAGTGTCCGACAAAATTTTAGTTCAGACGGGTGGTTAATGCGATATAATTTTCCTATATCTAAAACTGATTAAATGTAAAAATTATTAGGCTTTAATAAATGATACTCTTTTAAGTCTGCTCAAACTCAATTTTGAATGTTTCGAACACTTCATCAGACACATTTTATGCGGATAGAATTATACATTACTATTATAATTTACAATATTTTTATGGTTACCTTAAGTAAAATAAAATGTATACCTAATATTATTATGTATGTAAGAGTATATTATGTGAATAATCCTAATTTGTTACGAAGAGACCATAGCATAAGAAGGAATGTGTGATATGCTCACTATTTGAGATATTTCGATGTTCATGAGAGAGTTGACTGACTGCCTCACGTGCTTTAATTTCTAGTATGATTTATTTCTCCTAGCTTTTAAAATTTAAAAATATTTTCAAGTTTGCGATAAAAGGATTTCTCGTAGCACAAAACTTTTCGGTTGATTTTTAATTCTAGTTAGTATTCGAAGGGAAGTACAGCAAAGTTTTTAATTTGAAATTCGGTGCACGTCTTGTGTATTTGGAAGTGATTACACATTCTATCAGCACCAACAGTATTTGAATGCTATCTTTAATCATTCGATAACAAATTTTGCTAAACTTGGTATAAATCAGGATCGTCGGAAGGCAGGGTTTTCGAAAGCGCTGAAATTCGTAGGATTTCTTTTTTCGTACTTATATTATCATCCTTGAATTGCATTTTCACATCTGAACTCTTAACATAAAGTTTGAGTATTTACAGATAAGTCGGAACCTTGCTTTCGAATATGATCGATGTCATATTTATAAATAAACTTTTTTTCAATTTTGGCTATAGAATATACGTAAGTACATCTGGGACGCAAATTCTAAATTGTATAACGGCCATATTCATATAGACAAATATTTAGCACTTACTAATGCTTAAGCACTGAATTTGAATTTCATAATCGCATATTTGAGATTCATAGAACGGAAATGCTTAGCAAAATACAAGTTTTAGTCAAATATTGGTCAAAGTTAATACTTTCGCCAAGTAGTATTCTTGCGCCTTAAGTACTGAATTTGAGACTATGAAATCCAAATCCAGCGCTTAAACATTAGTAAGGACTAATACTTGTCTATGAATACGGAAGTAAGTTGGTCATGTAGAAAATTGTACACGCAAAAATTTTGACTTTAGAGTGAACAAAATTTCAGGCAAAATCAAACACTCAAAAAATTCGTTCTTACCAGAAATTGACCCAATAATCCAACGTTCTTAAATTGATACAAAATTTAAGAATGTCTTGCTTATCTATTATTGTAGAAAGCAATAATTAGTAATATGATATCCTAAGTTAAGAATGCTTTTCTTTGAATTTATGAACGTTGCCATGATCAGGCCAATTTCAAGAACGGTAAGAATGTATTTCTTTGCGTAAAAGTTTTACTTTTAAAAAGGCGTCGAGGTTTTATTTATTCAATTTGAGAGTAACATGGATTTCGATCAATATAACAAAACGAGATTGTTTAACAAAGATTTGTTTGTCAAACAAATTCTCGCGTGTGTAATTTATAAATTACTTATAAGAATAATTATTATACTTTGTCGGTGAATACATTAGATATAAGTTATTAGTTTGTTTGTGACACTTTTGTCATCTTTATGATGTAGGAGTGATCATTATTGTCATTATTATGGCGATATAGAGTTTATTTCTTTTAAGTTGATTGTTTTTACTTTTGATTTGAAAGTTACAAAGGAAAATCAATTTTTGAATATACAGAATTTGCTAATCTTTCAATTTATCTGCATTTTATTTGATTTTAAAGCAAATACTTTTGATTGTCAATTGAAAGTACAGGTTTTAATTTTAAAGCATAAATTTCTTTGCGTGTAGTGGGGTGCAATTAGGTTTTTAGTTCGAATCTAATCCGACGTGGTCTTTTTAGAATTTTAAATTTACAGCTTGAAGTTCACGATATTACATTTTTATGAAACAAATTTGTATTGTATTGTATTGTAAATTTGTGAAAAAAAATTTGTTTAATTTGATCAAAATTGACCGAGTGCTTTTCCACTTTTTCTCAAAAGGTCCGCAAAATTTTTTAAGTACAGTGAAGTTAAAAGGTAATTTAATTGCGTAGTGTCTCTCTACAACAAAAATTACCCAAGTTATAGCTGTTTGTTATTAAAAAAGTGTGTTTTCATGAAAATTGAAATTTATAGTTTAGTTATTTAAATTCCTTCCTTATCACGTGGCTAAACCAATCTATTCTTCTTAACTTGATCGTCTTCACCATGTCTTCTCCTTTCATTACTGTTAGTATTTCTTTATTCAATCTTGGTCTTTTTTGTTGTTCTTTATCTCTTGTTTGGCCCAATATCCTTCTCAAAATGTTCCTCTCAAATATCCTTATTTCCTCTTCTCCTCTGCTCATGCAAATTGTTTCTGCCGCATATGTTACCACAGGGCGTATCAACGTTTTGTATATCTTTATTTTGGTATTCATTGATAAATTCCCACTTGTTAAGAGTCGTCTTGATTTCCTTGTTGAATTCTTCTTTTGAAGTCCTGCTGTCTTTCACTTTTATTGTTTACTTGAACTCTCGGGTAACTAAAATGATGAACCTCTTCATAAGTTTCACCGTCGACTTCCACATCCGTTTTTCTTTCTGTCCTTTCTCTTCGACATCTCATAATTTTGTCTTCTGCTGGTTTATTTTTAGCCCCATAGTCAGTGCAGCATCCTTTATTTCTTAGATCGTTTCCCTTGGTTTTCTCGCCGTTCTAGACATAATCGGCACGTCGTCGGTATATGCTATTATTTGCACTCCTCTGTTAATTATTGTCCCCTGAATTTTTATCTTCCTTATTATCATTTCTAATATTATGTTAAACAGAGTCGACGACATTGCGTCTCCATGTCTTACTTGATTGTGAAATCTCTTGTTACTCCATTTGTCGTTCTTACGCAGGCTGTTGTACCCTCCAGCGTGATGTGCGTTAGCGCTATCAGTTTGTTTGGAATTCTCATCTCTTGCATTGCTTTTCTTAAGTTACTTCTGTTGACCTTGTGGAAAGTTTGCCTGAAGTCCACGAAAAGCATGTGCGTATCAATATTATGTTCTCGGCTTTTTTCCATTGTTTGCTTTAGTACGTAAATCGCGTCCACTGTCGATTTACCTTCGACGAAACCACTCTGATACTCTCCTATTTCTCTTTTGGCGGTTTTTTTAGCTTTTGTTTGTCAGAGTGGACAACACTTTGTATGTGACATTCAGTAGGGTGATTCCACGCTAATTTTTGCAATTCTCCGCGTCTCCTTTGTTTTTTGTTGCAAAAATAACGCCCTCTTTCCATTCTTTTGGCATTTTTTCTTCTTTCCATATTTGTTTAATTAACTCGCGTATTCTTTTGTATAACATTTCACCTCCATATTTTATTAATTCTGCATTAATGCCATCTTTTCCCAGGTGACTTTTTATTTTTTAGTTCATTTATTGTTTCCACTGTCTTTTCATACGCTGGCTCTTTGGTTGTTTGGTCTTCCCTTGTATTGAAGAGAGGTTCATCATCTAATTGCTCGTTTAGTAATTCCTGGAAGTAATCTGCCTATATTTTCTTTATTTTTCCGTGTCATCTTCGATTTTTCCATGTCTATTTTTCATTCCTCTTGTTTTCGCGTTATGTTTCTGATTCTGTCTCTTTATTTTCTCGTAGAAGGCTTTATTGTCATTCCATCTATTACTATTTTCCATCTCCATCTACTCATTCTTCTTCTTTTTGTACACTTTATGTACTTCATTTCTCTTTCTTTTGTAAATCTCCTGATCGTTATTTTCTTCCGTGCTCAGCTACCTCAATCTTGCTTCTCTTTCATCTTAGTATTCATTTTGCATTCTGCATCATACCATCTCTTATTGGATCTAGATTTCCTACTTTCCAAAACCTGTGTAGCGCTTGTCTTTATACTGTTATAGTAATTGCTTCTAAGTCCCTGTCTATATCTCCACATGTTGCATTGCCTTCCACGATCTGATTTAATGTGGCTTCATATTTTTTCTTGTTTCTCTGTTACATAGTCCTTTGATGTTTATTATTTTATTCGTGGTTTCAAAAATTCTTGCTCTTTTTTTAATCATTACCTCTGCCATCACCAGGTAATAGTCCGTCTCAGCATTGGCCTCTCTGTAGGTTCTCAGTCTTAGACTTCTTCTGCTTTCTGTTTTCTTGCTATAAAAACATGATCTATCTGATTTCCATTATATTTTTCTGCTCCTGGCCATACCCATGTAATTTTGTGCATTTTCCATGCTTAAATCTGTGCTATAAATATCCATATTAGTCAACACCGCCAAATTGCATAATTTGTTGTTGTTGTTTGTTTTGTCGTGTATGGTGTATTTCCCCGCTACATCGCTGATATACCCTCTCTTCCGATCTTTGCATTGAAATCTCCTATTAATATTGGAATATCTTTCTTTTCTATTTCTTCGTATAAGTCTTCTATCTCTTGGTAAAAAATGTATTTTCCTCTTCACTTTAGTTTAGTTTCTGCGTTTAGTATTTTCATTCTCATATACGCATGTCTTCCATTTATCGGTCTAAATTGCATTATATTTCTGCTGTTTTACTGTTTCTTACCATTTTCTACACCATTATTTCCCTGTTCACTCTCACCCGATTGATTACAATTGTGTATATATTATAATCGCCAAAGTTTGGTTTAGTTTTTGAGATACATACATGTATTTGAAAATCAATTTTTTTGCAAAATTTCGGCAAATTAAGAAATTCCTAGATTTATTGCAAATATCTCAGATATGAGGTATTTATGTTAAAAAATATACAGATTTTACTAAATATAACAAAATTATTTTTAATTTAATATGGTTTTTGACTTCATATAATGTTTTTATTTGTTTCTCTTTTGTAAACGTCATTTCCAAAACACAATATTAATAAAGCAAATTTTTTTTTGTACAAACGAAAAACTGCAGTTTAAATTGAAAAATTTTTTAAATTATGTTTTTTTAATTTAAAAAATTTTCATTACCCTCAAAAATTTTTTTTTCCATTTTTTAATCTTTATTCTCGCTCGTCCTTGAAGCTATTTTGCAGGTAATAAACTTAAAGCAACTCGGGCGCCTAAAATTTTTTTTGGACATTCATTTTGTTTTCGCAAAAAAATGTAAAAAAAATAAAAGACATGTTCGGGAAACCCTTCCATATTCCATTTGCAAAAATTAATTTTTGGGTTTTTTAATTTTAAAAATGAAAATCAATTTTTTTGAAAATTTCGAAATTAAGAAATTTAGATTTATTGCAAATATCTCAGATATGAGTATTTATGTTAAAAAATATACAGATATTACTAAATATAACAAAATTATTTTTAATTTAATATGGTTTTTGACTTCATATAATGTTTTTGGACGACATGACAGCTGTTTATGTTTGATGAAAAACGTCATTTTTGATACCCAAAAAATAGCTCGATTTTGTTCGTAACTCCCAATATATTCCATTCCAGATATTGGAAAAATATTTAGGAGGACAACATTTACCTTTAAAATGTGTTTCGTCAATTTTAATTATGAACTAGTTTATCATGATAATGAAAGTGCAGACTGCGAAATAGATTTTATAGATAGAATTTTTCTCTTGTTTAAAATAATTTTTGTGTATTAATAGAATCGATAACTCATAACTTTAATTCTACAATATACGTAACTTGAACTATACCGGGTGTCCGTTCTCAAACTCCAAAACATAGGAATTTAATATTATCGTATTGTTCGTTTTTGCTCATTCCTGCTTGCCATTTCAACTAAGTACAGGAAAGGTATTAATGATATTTATTTTTTATTATTGCGTACGAAATTTAATGGTATTAAAATTAAGAGGAAAATTTTTATTTTAAAATATCAATTTAAAATTTGGAAATTTTCCAATATGATAAGCTATGTTTTTGAAATTAAGTCGGCGAAAAACAAAACACTTGAAATAAGTAGACAGTGTTTGTTGTCAATTTTTGATTTTTTTAAATTTTGTAATTATAAAATTTTCAATATTAAATTAGTCAGAATTATACGGGCGTATACAAATTTTTTTTTGTTTATCTGGTTATTATTATGAAATTTTAATATCTAAACAAACTTGTGGTTAGGGGTACTACTAACATTTTACGGATGTACATAATATTATGTAATATACACAAGTTGCAAATGCAATAATTCAGTAATAACTAAAATGTTCTGTACATTTTCGTTGTAATTTATGACCCTTCTTATCTTTTTTCGTTGTACTTACCCCTAACAGTTTATTTATATTTGTTTCGTAATTAATAATCTACAACACTCGGCCGTCGAGCTTCTACAACCACAGTGATAATTTTTCAAGTGGGTATATATTTTAGGAAGTTCTGGTTCGGCGTTCAAAAGAGGAGCACATTGAGCTTCCACTTGCAACACTTATTAGATTTATGTTGAGTGTTTTTTAAATTTTTAGTTTACGTTATAATTAAATCCTATGAAGATGTAACCATTTTGGTAAAGACTTTACTGCGTCATAAAACGAAAAAGTAATTATATCAGCTGATGGTATCATTTTCAAACACAATAAAAAGTGTAAGTGATTATTCTATTTATAAATACCTACAGTATAAGTTAGTTGCAACAAAATTATAATTAATACTATAATGTTTGCATAGCATAGTGTAGCAAATATAATATTACTGGCTTATCAAAAGTCAAACACAAATTATAAAATCGATAGATGGTAATTTGTTTCATTCACTTTTTCCTTTTTTGACTCCGAAAATATTAGCATCTGTAAGAAGATAAATGATGTTGTGATCCCTTGGCATGTTTTTTGTGTTGTATGTTTCGGCTTGTTTTTTATACAATAATTAGTTAAGATTTAAAAATATAACTTTACATAGTTATAACAAGAAGAAAGCCTTTGTTGTCGAAAAAATAATTTAGTATGTCATGCATGATGTGACAATGCGATGATATTATGGTGTTGTATTTTATTTAAATAATTTTTATTATCTATTTGAATATTATATCCACCTGAAGAGCTTTAATATAAACGAAGCACGTGTTATGGCTGATACACAAATTATTATTATTAAAGATTTATTTAATTGGTTTGTAAGATTTGAAAATGTATTTAATTTAAATCAAGGAAGTGCACTTCAAAACTAAATTTAGGCAATGAAATAACCCAATAATTTTAGGTGCGAGACTTATGGACGATTGTAACGCATAATGGTAACATTTTAACAAGTTGCAGTAAAATTAATGTGATGGCCGACGACAAATTTAAATTTTGAAGTTCTTACTCCCGATTTTTACTGACAAAACTTCAAAGTTTACTCCGAATTATAATATGCTTTATATTTTTGACTAACATTAATTCATATTGAATGATTTAGATACATACGCGATATATTTATACATCTTAAAATAATTTTTCAATAGTTTTTCTTTAGCCTTCGCGTTGAAAGAGCACAGAACCGAATTAGGTGCTTGTCTACAAAGTTACGAATTGATTTCTTGTTTATTTAAATTTTAATTATTTTTAATTGCATGTTTATTTGAAAGATAACAAAATACCACTAGTAGTAATGGGTGAATGAAGATTTTATTTATTTTTTGTTTCAGGTGGAAGCCGCACTCACACTCACCCACCCATGAAGATGTTATGTTATAATTTTAGAGTGTTTACTAACATTAAGGATAGTAGTGACACGTGCATTGTAAACCACCTGATGTACACATACGGATGCTTTACCTTGGCATTAACATATTGATGGATTAAATCAATCTTGATGCTTTCCACTTTTCAAATTTGATATTTAAGACATTGAGACTTTTAGTGAATAAAACTAACTAAAATGTCGGAGGAATTAGTAAAAGAATTGAATAATGGCAACGAGACCCCAAAAATTACGGAACCTTCCGAAAAGGAACCTTGTATAGATGCCAAACAAATTTCTAAGAGACAAAAGTGTTTAGATGAGACTGAAAATCGTTTAAGGAGCTATTCGGGGCTTTCTCGTGGTGGACTTTATATTGCTGGTGTAGTGATTTTAGTGTTAATTATTTTGTTTATAACTGTTGTTATACTTGCTTTACGTGGCCAACTCAACCACATCACCAACTATTTCCTATTTGCAAAGACTCATCATGTTTAAGAGCTGCTGCGCAGGTGAGATGCTTTACTAAATTATTTAAAATATCGTCTCGTTGTATGAAGAGAATTTATTAGTTGTATTGCATTGTAGAAGATTGCAAAATGTAATCAAATTTAAATATCCACATATACCTAATCTACGTATAGTATGTGAATAAAGCTGCATGCAGTGTAATTTTCCAAATTAGGAGTTTATGTATTCCATTAGATTTACATATTATCGAACCTATTGCAATTTCTTCTTTTGTTATACGGAACGAAATGCAAAAAGTCAATAAACTCTGTTTTGCTATTTAAAAATATCATCAATAATGGTTTGTTTGAAAACTTGCACCTTTTAACCGCCGCTTGTACGAGTAGTAAATATTTAACGGTTTTATCAGGAACCAAATGGACTACATCAACTATACTGGATTTGTGTTGCAATACTAATTATCGTGTTTATTCGTACACTTTGATCAACACTTAAAATCGATTTCTTAATGTGTTTAAAATTGCATTACGTTAATTCAATTATTATCGAATGGTTTTCTTGGAAGAGCGTATATTTATACCAACCCATATATTGGATAAACATAAAAGTATCGATGTAATTTGTAAACTATTTAAGTTTTTGCATTTTGTACACATTTTCAATCAAAAAGGTTTTTATTTTATATTTTATAGTGAACGTTACTTTTAGCTATTACTTTTTGTAAAGCTTTCTGCAAAAGTCCGAAATCGATTTATAAGCTTGAATTTAGTTTTTACGTGTTAGATGAAATCAACTTTAAGCAGTGAAGTCAGGCTGAAGTGATCGTTTCCATCGTTATAAAGAAAAAGTATTAAAAATTGACATGACAAAAATAATAACATAAATTTGAGCTATGAAAAATTAATACTAAAATAAAGATTTATAAACATAATAGTAAATTCTTATAGAAATTGATGTATGTACATAACTTTTGCATCTTAATCTTTATGTTCTATTATACTCATCACCAGAAAAAATGTAACGATAAACCTTCTTGAAAACGTAGCGATGAAGGAACAAAGTGAAAAAAAATTTTCCTTATTCTTTACTGAGTGACCTATTTACATTGTATGGCCCTCCAAAACAATCTAAATTAACTTGTAGAAATTTGCTAAATTATTTCTACTGGCTGAATCGTACCACTTACAGACATGATTTTTTCGAAGAGTAGATATTAACCCTTTGATTAACCCTCTCCCCAAACAGGATATAATTTAAAAAATAGAACATCTTCAGTACAGTATTGGCTACTTACTTACCATATTTTAGAGTGGGAACACTTATGGTTTAGAAGTAACATAAAATAGAACGATCGTTGTCATGATAATCTGTATAAAAGGCATCAGTTTGAAAGAAAATGTTTAGTTACAGTGTAATGTTTGTATTAGGACCTTTGTTTTTAATAATAGGCGATTCTGTAATTTATCTTACCTCTAAAGACTTTTTAATCATTGTCAGCCCTTGATTAATTGCAGAAAGATCACCCCCGTACTCAAAGGTAGTACTAGCGACTTCATCGGTGAGTTCGGGTGACCTTCAAAATGAAAGACTTGTTGACGCTGATTGTCTCTTGGGCTTTTTTGCAAAGATCGGTTTTATAGCAGATTCTTGAACAGCGAGTTGTCTTTTGCATTTTTATTGATTTCACCGGCTTTATTTATATATTTTTTAGGTTCTGTTATTTATTATTATTTATTTGTAGCTCTACACTTCTAAGCGGAATTTAGCTGTTTCTGAAACTTGCATATCCATTTTGTTGAGGTGGATTAGTCCCGTATTAGCTACATTTTTAATATTTCGAGTCTTCTATCGATTTTCGTTTCTATTACTATTCTTTTCCCATTATTTGTGTCTTTGGTCTTCTCTCTCTAGTCTCCGATCCTCAGAGTGTTCAGATCATCGGTTACCTGGTCCCATCATCTTGTTTTCAGTCTACCTCTTCCTTTCTCTTCCATGGGTCTCCACTGCATTATTTGTTTTACCACTGCATTTTCCTCTCTTTTTATCACATGCCCTAGCCATCTTATTTTATTTGATTTAATTATCTTCACTATGTCTTCGTTATTCATTGGTTCTAGTACTATTTCCCAATTCATCATGGCTCTTGTTTATGAATTGTTTCTTAGCATTTAACGCTTGAATATTCTCAAATCCTCCTCTTCTTTCTTTGTGAAGCTCATAATACCTGATATATACGTTACGACTGGTCTTATTAAAGATCTTGTAGATCTTGTAGATCTTTATTTTCGTTGATCTTGATATGTTCTTGTCGCTCAGCTTGTGTTTATTGGCAAAATACGATTGGTTACCTGCTTGTATTCTTTGTTTTATCTCTACATTTTGTTTGTTATTGCTATTCGCTTGCCCCCAGGTAGTTAAAACTATTCACTTCCTCGAAGTCATCGCCATCCACTTTCAAAAAGGTTCCTATATCTGTTCTATTTCTTTGACCACACTTCATATATTTTGTCTTGTTCTGATTTATTAGAAGGCCCATCTTTTGCACCACATCCTTGATGCGCCTAAACTTTCAACCAATTTACTTTTTGCTCTTGGTATTATCACTACCTCATCTGCATAGGCAATTACTTGTATCTCTCTGTTAATTATTGTGCCTTTGACCTCTATGCTTCTCATTATCTTTTCCAATATCAAATTAAACAACGCTGCAGACATTCCATCTCCCTGTCTCATTCCACTATTTATTTAAAAATCATTTGTTTCACCTCCCGATGTTCTGACGCACGCAGTCGTTTCTTCTAATGTCATATTTATTAACCTTATCAATTTACTCGGAAAATTCATTTCTGTCATTGTTCTTAGTAGTTTTTTTCTATTTACTTTGTTAAAAGCCTGGTTGTAATCTATGAACAACATATTATGCATGTCTATATTGTATTCAGTACTTCTTTCTATTATCTGTTTCAGCACGAATGTAGCATCTACAGTTGACCTGCTTTCGGTGAATCCGCATTGATATTCACCAATTTCTTTACTTGTGAACCTTTTCACTTTTTATTTATTATCGTGGACAGTACTTTGTAAGTTGTATTCCACAGTATAATTCCTCTATATCCCCTTTCTTTTTATCCCTTCTTTTTATCGCTACGATCATTGCTTCCTTCCATCTCTGAGGCATCATCTCTTCCATCCATCCATACTTGCTTCATTAGTTTATATATTCTTTTATGTAATGTTTCTCCACCGTTCTGTTACCGAACACAAAAAGCAAACACCTGATATTGACATTAATGCGGTTTCACAAACGTTTAAACTGCGATTAAATTATTTAAGCCTAAATCGTAGTTTAAATGTTTGTGAAACCGGGCATAAATGTCCGATTGAGTACGTTCAGCGATTCTAAAAGCTGGTCAAGTATACCTCGTTTTTTAAGGAACAATTTCATTTTTACTAATAAAAATAATACATAAATTGTGAACATAAACAAAAAGTAACTAGGACGACGACTTATTGATATATTTCATCAATGAAAACTACCTGTTCAATTTTAAAAGCTTTTATAATGTACAATCTATTTTTAAGCTAAAATGTAAATAATTATGCAAATCAAAGATAACTTTGATAAATATTTCCTATGAAACCTGTTGGCAAAAGTTAAGTGCACTACTATTGTTAGATTTCGTGCCACTCTTGTGTCTAATTTATTTATTTAAGATTAACACCTGGATATAATGTATACAGATAAAATTATTGAATGAAACTCAGAAGAATATATTTTTTTATGTACTTAATTGCCAATATTTTGAAAGTCCCAAAATGAAAATATTACTGAATTACTTTTATCCTTTGGAAGTCTGTTCTGAATTTCAGTTAAAAGGTTCCTCTCGGTAGTTATTTTTCTCATAAGTAATAGTTTCATGATGATGATTTCGAAGTATTCACGAGGAAGGTCTTTATGAATTAATTTCCGAAAGCCGAAAACTGTAAGGCCTTCTTTATTGTTTTTTTGCTTTCTTTATTATATTCCTATTAATGGAATTTTTAATTTTGAAAATTATCTGAGCTATGTACGTTTAAACCATAATGCCCAAGTGTCATGTAGAGTGATTATAATACAAATTTAATTATTTTTTAATCATTTTATGCTTAAATTTTATTTAAATTTAAAGAAATTATAATATTGAGTGGTTTTGTTGTATAATACTTACTTTATCTATTAGGTTTTTGTCTCAAAAACTTATTTAAAATCAAATTTATAGTCTGTTTTGCTTATTTAATTAATTTGTTTATTTTTGATAAAGCGCAAATTTTTGCATACTTTCAGCTTCGCTGTGCGTCATTTCGTAAATGCACTCGTTAAAAAAGTTACGTTTTTATTCCTCTTTCTGTCTGGCACTTTTTTCGTGTTGAGGCTTCCATTGAATGCATGTTTATCGTTCGATTTAAGGATTTTGCGTGGTAGTGAATGCTTAATAAATTCTATTTGAATAAGAAAATTAAAGAACTAATAATAACAACATTTGAAATTTAAATTGTTTTTCTTATAATTCCTGATTCAGAAGGAAACGAAAATCTTTTGCTTTATTCATTTTTTAAATTTGCACCCGATTTAATCGCACTTCTATCTTTTACAAGAAGCAGACCCTTATATGCAGCCAATTAAAGCAGATCGCTCGATAAATGGAAAGAACGATGTAATACATACTTTTTAGTTTTCAGAAACGAGATCTACAATATTTGGTGTACTTACCTCCCCATATAATATGAAATATTATATTCTACTGCTAGCTCATGCGATCTTGCAGTGGTTTGGAAGCTCGATTTTTAACCCATGCTGAATAAGCATATTCTGGAACTAATATTAAAAGTTATTTTGAGCAAGTGCAATCGTGCAATGAAACAATTTAGTTTCTTTTTATAGTTGAAGTGTTGTAAATTATGGAAAGATGTGCCAGTACTTAATCATGCTACCGAATGGAATTCATTTAAATGTAATTGAGGGTATTATGCGAAATTTATTGTTTCACCTACTTTCTTCTGTAATTTCTTATAAAGGGAATCTATAGTTGAAGTAATTTATCATGTAGGTACCACCGTTTGCTTTTATACATAGTTAACTTTTACAAAAGAAGCAATCGCCTAAGTACCTTTGTGTGTTTTAAAATGTCGAGAAAAAGTTTTCAACGTCGAATATCTTGGAGTTCCTTATACTTTTCACAATGACATACTACATATTTTCATGCTCAAATTACTTTTATAACACCTTTATTATTAAACAATATTTGGTATTGCGGCTGTGCGTCTGATGCTTTGTTATGTAAAGCTTTTTTTCTCAAATACATTTGAAATTAATCTATCGTTACGGTTTAAAGTAAAACGAAAGAACTTTTTACAGAAAACCTCTCTTCTCTTCTATTTTTAAATTGATTTCAAAGAGCTGTCTAGCCTAGTTTAGCATGGATCGATGATGCGTATTATTGGTTTTTTGTTTTTTTAATTTTGCATTCTTTTTATTTAATAATTTTTACATGATAAATCTTTTTCCCCTTTTCTATTTTTAAGTTAATTAGTTTTTTCTTTGTTCTTTAATTATAAATATTTTATTTACGTTAAAATATAAATTTTAAATTATTTATTTAGTCATCAGTCAGAGGGCAAGGGGATAAAACGTAAAATTTGGCTAAATATAATAATAAAGAACAAAATGATAAAATCGGTTAAGATTTTATGACATAGTTAAGTTTACCTATTATATCAAAATTGTACATTATGACATTTTATACTGTTATTTAAATAATAATACTGTTATTATAAGATCAGTAAGGGTACAATTTTGTAATGATATTGTATTTACGGCTATTAGCGTGAAATTTGATATACAACATTTAGAAAACACCAAGTTACCTCCTGCCCCTTTTTTATCACCTTATTTAGGAGTTGGTTTTCATAAATTCCTGCTTATTGAGAAACTTATGAGAAATTTTCTGCAATAATGTTGTAACTTATTTAACATTGTTCGTACTTCAGTATTGTTATGATGTATTTTGATTTAGGGGTATCCAAAATATCGTTAATCTAAGATGGATCAATAATTGAATTATGGCTGCTATCCAGGTGCTTTTCTTCGTCTTCTTCATTTTAAATTTTCAATCCAAAATTGTTTTGGTTTCATTTGCGATTGTTTGTAACCTATTTTTTATTTTCACTTGTACCCTTTTTGTCCTCAAGATTATGTATGTATTTAAAAAAATTAGCTGGGGGGCAGCTGAAGACGTGCTGATTCCCTAGTTTCGAATTTTGGATCAAGCACTTAGTATATAACATACAAGTTGACATAGATATTGACGGTTTTAATAATTTTAAGATACTGTCGGCTAATTATTATACATTTTCCATACATCCTCTTATTTGCGTTTCTGCAGAAAGAAACAATTATTTAGCATTGAATTGTTAACAAATAATAAATTAAAGGAGCTCATATTTCAAACAGTAACATATATTATGTCAACGTAATTAACGAACAAAAAGTTTCTAACAATATGTAGTTATATTATCTACTTATGATAATTGTTACTGTCAATGTGACCATAAGAAAGCTGATGGTATGCTAATCGTTAATGTTGCACTATTGCAGTTACTTTACTGTTACATGCGTCACATGATTTTTATTATCATTATTGTACAAACTAAACGAAAGCAAATTTTTTAGAACCAATTTAATTTTCATAAATGTTTCACTTTCCTTTTTTAAAAACAGTATAATAGCAAAATTAATTTTTAACGGTTGAAACGGTCCTTGGCCTGGTTGTTAGCGCGATCAACTGCTAACGTAAGGCGCCCCGGTTTGAATCCGGATAGAGGCTCACTTTGTATGGCCGCCTCCGTGCTTCGGAAGGCACTTAAAGACGGTGATTCTCTTATGTTAATGCATTGCCATCATTAACAATATAAAGTAGGGCAACAGGCACAACTGAGGCCAGCTTAGCAAGCTAATATGCTCACAGCTAGCAGTGGCTTCGGAACTTACGGATAAAATTGTGTTGTTTTACTAATTATCGTAATTTAGATTGTTGAATTATTTTTTATTAATTTTTACATAAGTAATTGAAATGGGAGGTACTTATTTAACAGGACCTGTTGTATAGGACAACATAGCACTTATGTATTTGTGAAAGCACCAGTCTTGAAGTCGTTATTAATTTCTTGACGATTGATAACTTTAGATAATGGGCTGGGCACAAGAAGCCCATTTTGGTCTTCATCTTTCCATCATCAGCATATTTTAAGTTCATTTTTGGCCCACTATTTAATGCAATAGATGATGCAATAAAGTGTATTATAAACTCCAAAAATGCTCGAACTTGCAAAAAAAAAAAAATATTTAACGTCATCAAAATATGATACACAGGTGACATGGTACCTATTTCTCATTAAACCATTAAATATTAGTTTTCTTGATGAAATTGTTACTTACGTAAACAAATGATTGTAATTAATTTAAAAAATTCAAAATATTGTGCTATTTTATGAATAGCAGCATTGTTCACATATGTGGAGCAGTTTTTTAATTGGCAGCGCAGCAAAAGTAACTACGTCTGACCTTACCTTTATTTTAATTAAATTGCAACAATAGCGACTTCAATTAATTTTTAAACACAGTTTGAAAATTAACATGTACATAATATACAATGTATAATATGTCATATGCATTTTAAAATCGTTCCTTAGCTTACAAGAAATTGCAGTGCACTAATTTTTTTTATTTAAAATCCTTTATTATGCGCATAAATCTTAAGGTCGTCATAGTGAACCATTATCTGTTCATTTATACTTTGTCAATGAACAAAATAATAATTGAATTTAATTAAATAATGACGTCCAAAACTACTAATGTGATTTTTGAAAACTACTGTTCAATGAATTTACTATTATTGAACTTTTTATCCTTCTTATGCCGAGGACCGACACAGGCCGCAAACAGGCACATTTGGTCTAGTTTCAGTCGAATTTGTTTTTTATCATACAAATTTTATCATTATATATTTTTATTTTGTTTTCAAATGGTTTTGGTTTCAAAAAAATTGTAGTCAAAATACACAATTAAAACTACCCAATGAAATCTCGATGCAATGTTACAGTTTATAACTTTTAGAAACATAATTCTATGTGGTGATTTCGGCTGAGAATTATGGCGAATAAGCAGCTTGCTTATAAATATAATAATAATTCTAGACTGTGTTTTAATTAATAAGTAGCAAAAGAATAATCCTGTGTTTTAACTACTTAATTCTAATTTTTGTTTTATTATTTTACATGTAGATACAAGAGTCTTTTAATTCATCTATATCACCATGTACAAATATTTGGGAATTTGCCTGCGGGGGCTGGTTAACAAAGCACACACTACCATCGGATAAAAGTAGTTGGAGCACTTCTCAACAATTGGATTTTAAAGGTAATTTTATTAACAATCCTGTGTCATCTGAATTAAACTTTTATTATTATTTTAATTTCTTTCAGAATCTGTTCGGGTTCGAGATTTAATAACAACCCTTCCGCTTCCTTTGCGTCCTGGAATGGTGGAACGAAAAATGAAGCTTCTCTATGATGCTTGTATGGATGTAAATATCATAAACACTGACGGAGGCAGACCACTTGAGACCCTGATTTCAGAATTAGGTAAGTTTCTAAAAATGAAAATTTTTTACAATTTTTTTTGAGCAGTTACAGTATGCTAACCTCTTATATACAAATGGGATTAACTCCAGGGTTAACTACTATAAATTAAGCCAAGAAGGGCTGGTAAAACACACTTTCGATACTATAAATACTTCTTTGTAGTAAAACATTAGTGCTAATGCAATGTTAATTTAAAATTAAATAGAAGCACAAAAATGGAAATTTTGATTAAAAATTCTACTGAAACATAAATTTTTTAAAACTATGGGTCCAGTGTTCTCTGATGAGCTTAATATATACAAATTACCTTAATTATATTATATTTATTAATTTGCTAATTGGTGAGAATTTTACAGCGGCTTGATATTTGTCTTGTCCAAGTTCACTGTTTGAAGCCAGAATTTTCGCTCCATCACTCATAAGCAATAAAATAAAATACCTAGTTTATTTAATATTTCGAAAGTACCTACCATAATATTATTTAAAAAAAAACAATAATATAAATTTGATTGTTTTGAATTTTGGTGTTTCAAAGCACACATTTCTGTTCTGTTTATTTTAAATTTAATGTAACATGAAATATTTTGCAGACACTAATAATTGTGCAAGTATGTTAACGAAATATTTGAGATTTCCCAGGAAGGTCTTCTAAGTTGGACATATATTTTAAAGTATGTACCTAGGTATTTTAAAATAGTTTAGATAACTTGAAATCTAATATTATGATAACTAGTGAAATTAATCAAATAATTCATACTACATTCTTGCAAGATATGATGAAGCTTTTAGGAACGATAGAATCAATTGATGATTTCATTTTAACTATTTGTATTATTTTATTAAATTTAATTTATTACGATATACTTTTGGTGAAATCATGCTAATTATGTATAATATTATTTACTTATGTTTTAAAATGATTTTCAAGTTAAGTGAAATTTCCATTGAACTTATAAATTAGAAAATTTTTTCTTAAAAATATTCAGACATGGACAAAATCTTTAATGGATTAAAAAAATTGCAACATTTTCTTTCAATCGAAATTAACTCTGAAATTGAACAGGAAATGCGAAGTTCAAGAGGAACGAAATGAAATCAAAAATTGATTTCGAAATAAAGAAAACGTTAGGCAAAAATTTGCTTGATAAAAAAATAGATAGAACAAAGATACAACTTAATAATATAATGTTTATACTAATTCATTTAAAAAAGATTTCATCTGATCAAACATTTGAGAAGCCGCACGCAGCCTCGCGTCCTCAAAAAATACCGCCCACCGTTTGACCGCTGGCCTATCTCAGACCAAACATTTTCAAAAATAATAACTCGAGAGTGGATGTAGTAGATAAAAAGCTGCAAAATGCATGGAATAAATTATGGAAATGTTACGACTTATTTATTTCCGATCTATTTCTATCTTTATTGCACTATAAAATATGTATATTATATACATTTGTGTACGTACTTGATAATACATTGTAAGAGAATGTTTTAAAAATTTCAAGTCAATTGAACGTATTCTGTTATTAACATATTATGCAAACGCCATTCTTGGAATATTAACTCATCTTATAGCTATTTGTTATTAATTTTGAAACTTAATATTATTTAGAAAAATTAGAATTTTAAAGTAAGTAATTTCTTAGTTAAATTGAAATTATCCGACAGTGCTATGCACCGATAAGTTTTCAAGTTCAAGCTTAATGCAGCAAATTAAATATGAACTTCATGAAATAAACGCGTCTTTCATAAAATAAATAAAAATAAGTACCAACTTGTTATTTACGTTTTGAATAAAGAATTATAGGATATGATCCATTTTCTATTTGAAAAACTATAAACAATGAGCTTCTTTATAATTCAGCATTTACATATTTTATTTGTACATGTTTGAATGGGTTAGCGTTGATGGTTTATATGCTCCACTTTATTGTTTTTTTAATGATGTTTAACATTATTACGTTAATTAGCATTGACACTTGAAAAAATAACAGATACATATGTCGTGAAATAATTTTTTATAATAAACTATCATTAAAAATATGTTTAAATAGTTGAGATTATTTATATTATATTTTATTATAATATTATTTACACTTTTTATGTTTTAGATGTTTGTCAGTAAGTACTAAGTACCTTATTTTTGTGTTCATACAATATTTTCGACTTGATCATTAATACAAATTTATCTAAATCACATTTCATTAATAGTCATTACAACTTGAATGTTTTGTGGGGTACTTGAACTTGATTAAGTTTTTTTTAGTATCTATGCACTAAAAATGTTTACAAACTTATTATAAATGATCAAAAAAGTTAATTTGTTGCCAATATCGAATTTTTTTCTATTTTTAGAAATTTCAAGGAGTATGAAAACTGAAATGGTATTGCAAGTTTGTAAATTATTTATGTATGTCTAGTTCATCTAGTCAATATTTTAACTGCAGGTTAATGTCTACTTTTTTGATGCAATTAAAAATCAATATGCATTAGGGACAAATGTGTGCTGTGCATATTTTATTAACGGGGCTACAGTTTTGTGTTATTGTTAGAATTATGTAAATTTAATATTGAAAACAATTCTATTGGCATCTATTGAATTTTAATTTTTAACATTGGGAAAAATTTTCAAAAAAATGCTATAGTTATTCCCCAGTATACAGAGAAAAATCTTTGAAATAAAACATCCTTCATTAAATTTCCTAAAATTTTCTTCAAAGCTGAAACTTTAAACGATCAAAGATTATTTTCTGTGTCGCTATAAAGTTCTAGATCACAAATTGTTAAAATTTATTGTTATATAGAAATCTAACAACAGATTTGCGAATGAAAAAAAACTTTAAAAGGGCTTGCGTGAACCCACTAATCATGATTAGGGAACATCACGATTACTGAACATATTTATTTGCGATTTAAGGTATTAATATCGAAGACAGATTTTCTCAAAATCCGCGCTTTCTTGCTGTGCGTTTGTATATACAGCGCTTGTTGTTAAAAATATCTAGCAAGGTTAGAACCCTACTAGAAAGCGTTATTCGCTGGACACAATTGGGAATAACAGGACCAAGTACTAAATTAAGAGGAGAAGAATAAGAAATTTGGCAGGTGACAATAAGTGAGAAATCATGTATATAATCGTAATTATTTGATTCATTATTTTTCCTTATTGATAACTATTTGGCCGGAAACGAGCCACTTCTATATCTAATACTAAATTATTTAAATTTTTAGATTTTTACCATATTTTGAAGATTTTACTTTATATTTATACTGGATTTTATTTAGTTTTACCATTGTTTTTTTTGTAGGAGATGATTGGGTTGCATACATAGCACTCACACAATTGTATATTTCCTTATTCACTCATAAAAGTTATCCATTCTACATACATTTTGAAATTATTCCTTTAACTTTTATATTTAGAAAACACTCACGTTATAGTTTTGTGTGTGTGTTTTAAAATGCATTGGTTTGTTTTTATAAACACGTTTAATGACGAGTGCTTAATGTAAAAAGAGCATTTGAAATTTTCTATTACGTTTTTATAGGTTCTTAAGATAGAATTCATAGGTGGCATATTTTATAATTTGGTTACATTAAAAATATATTAATCAACAGTTTTTTTATCGAAACAACGTCGAAAATTAAAACAGATTTTATTGATTACGTGAATCGCAGTTGGAAAAGTTTTGTCTGGTGGCAATAAATAAACATTTATTGTTTTACCAAAACAGAAGTTGGCCCACAGCAAATTTTCCAATCAGCTTTAGTTTTTTTGGTCATAATTATTATTATACATCTATATACAGTAGCGGTCATAAAAATTGCATCGCGATTTAAATTTCGCGAAATCTAAGTTTAAATTCTTCCTGCATTAAATTTTAAATTAAATTACTAATGGGCATTATTGTAAATTAACACTGGTAAGAATACCTTTTAGAAATGGAGTTTTATACCTGTATAATTAAACAAATATGATAATTTTTAATTGCATCAATTAAATCGATAATGGATTAAGGTGTAATCAATTAATATAAAATTTTATAAACTACGTTTTTATTGTAATTAAAAATTTCTTGCTGCTTTGCAAAATAAAATACAAGTTTTAGAAATCTTTTAAAAATCATTTAATATTTTGTGACCCCTCTTTTTGCTTTTAGCACCCCAGAAACTCGGGTTGGCATCAATAAAGTTAAATTTTCTATCTTTTTTTGGAAATGCTTTCTTTATTGCATTTTGTAGCTTCTCGTTTGTTTTAGGTCTCAAATTTTTTATTTTAGCCCTAAAAATGGCCAACAAGTTTTCAATTACTTTTAAATAGGGAGAATTTCCAAGCCATGGCAGTGAAATAATCTCCTCGGATTCTTTAAAATTAGTTATCTGCAAAAAAATTTTTGTCTAGTTTATACTGCTTAGTAAAAATTCAATACATAATAGTTTAAACAACAATTTTGAATTATTATTTACCCTTTTAATCCTATGGCGTGGGACAGAATCGTCCTGAAAGATGCGCTGCGATACTCTTGAAAAGTACTCATTGATAGACGGCACCAAACAGGTTTTTAAAATCATTTCATAATCAACTATTTTTACAGTTCCTCTACAAAGTGTAGTTTACCCATCCCATGAAAACAAAACATCCCTAAATCATTTGGACGTCTGGTTTCAGTCCTCTGCAGACACCAATCACTATAGCGTTCACCAGCTTTTCGCCGTACATAATGATTTCCATCGGAACCCCACCTATTAAATTTACTTTCATCCGAAAAGATCACTTTTTTCCAATTATTTTCAGTGCAATTTCGATAAGCTTTGTCCCATTCCAAACGACTGCGATGCATTGTCTTAGTTAAATCGGATTTTTTTTGCTGGAATTCTTGTATAAAATTCAGATTCGCAAAGCCTCTAGTTGAATCTTCCATCTCTTTACTAATAAATATCTACTGCCGTTTTAAACCGATTTTTTTGACAAATTCGCTTCAGACCTCTGTCCTGCATTTTTGATGTTTCACCTGGTTGCTCACTTACTTTTTGCGATCTGTAGTAGTGTCCTGGTGAATTTTCTTCAATAAACGCGCAACAGAAGATTGATTTCAACCAACTTTCACCACAATTTTACGTGCTAACATTTCCACCGCCGAAAATGCGATAATTTCGCTTTTATTTTTTTCACTTGATTGCTTAAATTTTGCCATAATTCAAATAAAATACTTCAAATACGCATTTTTTACACAAAAAAATCAACTGAGTATAATCTTATCTGCTGCTCTATGTCGCGCCTTTTTTTTACCCAAAAAAACTGAGTATAATCTTACCTGCTGCTATATGTTATAATGCAACCCCTACATCGATTTATATTTCTTAAAATTGTAACTTTATTTCCAAGACCTTTTTAAATTTTAAACTGACGCAATTTTTATGACTACTACTGTAGTATCTTTCACAGTTTTCAATAATATTTTAATAGGTTTTGAAATTTAAAAAAAATGAATCTTATTATGAGGAAATGGCGATTAAAAATTTAATATTATGATTCATATGAATTGGCCAACACAAAAATTATAATTTTGTGAAATGTGAGTAGCATTAATTACTAGGTAAAACCATTGGTGTACATAAGAGTCCAATTATATAAAAATATTGCCATCCCTTTTTTACCCTCTAATTTAGAACTTGATTACATTAAATTGTGGTTATTAACAAAACGTATGGAGAGATATTCAAAAATTTTCCTAACTGTTAAATATTGAATAATTAAATCATTAAAATTCTTCCATTGTAGTTGTGGGTATAATCATCTCGTCATTTTCGGTCTAAATCTTTATGACTCTTCTTATGTTGATTACAGTAATGTTTTCGATAGACTTAAATGGAGCAATCTGTGGACTATAATAATATATTACTTGCAATTGAAGTTCTTCATCATTTGGTGTCCCCATACATGGGCTTATACAAGGAACAGTGCTGTAGTACGAATACACAACCACATGTCAGGTTTTACAAAAATTAGAAGAACCCTAGACAAGGATGTATGGATGTTATACTGTCACCGCTACTCAATATAGTATGTATGTTATGAGCAATACATACAATGGAATCAGTTACATCAAGGGAAAAACACCGGTTGGGTAACTGTAATTGGCACTCAACAACTTAAAATATGTCGACGATATATTATTATTTGCAACTTTCCATGAAGAAACAGCTTATGGGAAGATCGTGATTATTGTCAGATGTGATATGTATTGGGCAGTGCCAAGTAGTAGTACACCAATATACTATTTTTTATCAATACATAATTAAAATTACTTAAAGGCAACTTTAATTTCTATATTGTTGCTTTTAGTGAAAAGGTTGAAATACAAATCTGAAACAGAGTAAATTAATTAATTATTTGCGGATGTAAGCAAAGATAACTTACCTCTCTAATTATAATTACTTATAGCATAAGATAATTTTCAATCTTCGATGTACCAGAAATTTGTATTGTGATGTTTATAAAATTTCAGAAATGTCAGAATTTTGGTAACTACAAGAATAGAAAAATTGAACATTTCCGTTCAAGTATGAAAAGGACCAATAATGTTGAATTTTTGCCGTTGATGATTGATGCTGTAATAAATTCGATTATTAATAAAAATTTCAGCAGTATAGCGTGAACCGTACACGGATCGATTAACGCCCGATTTTTTCACTCATAGTTATCTTAAAGTTAGGGCACTTTAGGTTAAATTGGCGAAATAACCAATCAGACGACAACAAAACAAATTAATCAATCATCTGATTGGTTATTTTGTCAATTTAACCTGAAGTTTGCTAATTTGAAGATAACTATGAGTGAAGAAATCGGGCATTAGAAGCCTAAACTCGCAGTTCGAACTCTGTTCGATCCCCAGATACACTGCTGTGATCGGAAAGTCCAATATCGATCTGTGGATTATGGGGAAGGCAACGGGAAACCACCTCACGAATTATACTCCCTGGTAAATTCATCTTGATTTCGGCCAAGTCGAATCGCTAACGTCCGGGTGATAGAAGAAGGAAAATACTTTACGAATATACGTCACTTCCGTTCGGTTTGCGCCAATATGTACAAAATCAGGCTACCTACAAAACCAGAAACAGGGAAAAGAAAATATAATAAGATAAGCTATGTGACAAAAGGCCAAATCTGATTGCGACTCTTTTGACAACAGGAAATAAAATAGTGGAGTAACTATTCAGAAGTCAAGACATCCAATGCGTAACGGCACACGACTTTAGAGCGCCTGCAGCAGTAACAGTAAAATTAAAGAAAAGAAAGTCAAGTTTTTTCATAAAATTTTTATTGTGAATCTATAGTTTTCAAGGTTCCAAAAATTTTTTATACCTTTTTCAATTGTTTTCGAAAGATCTCTAAATTCCAAATATACAATAATTTTAAATCGACAAAATCGTACTTATATTTTTCTTCAATAGTTCTAAATTATTTGTGCTATAATATATTATTTTCTTGGTATGTTTATTAGTACTTTATGAGTTATAAAAACCAATTTTCCTGATGTATATTGTAACATGAATACATCTTAATAGTAAAACATTTCAATTATCAAAATAAATATTAGATATTAATAATTATAATTACCTAGCTATAATAAAATGAAATATAGACATTTTAAAATTAATTAAATCATTATTATAATCAATTAGATAAAGATCATAAAGATGTAAGAGGTAACTTGTCGGAAAAAGTTCTATATTTGTTATGCACAATTGAAATTGGTATTAACTTATGCAAATTAAATCAATATATCATTATCGAAAGTAAATTTGTAGGATGCTGTATCTGTGATACTAAATTAATCTTATGTAAGCTTTAAATATTTCTTTGTAGTTTAATAAAATAATTCGTCTTTAATTGGAAAGTTTTTATTTATCTTGATAAAACTATTATGGTGAGAAGAAAACTAGTTTCACAAGTGATTTCGTACTTGTGGTAATGCTCTAATTTGAGTAGTTTTGCTGCAATAACAACTATGAAATTATCTACAAAATATCAGCTAATACTTCAATGAAATCTTATTACTCTATAATGAGATAATGACGATACTTAATAATTTAACTATCGTTAATTAATTTTCCATTACGCACTTGCGACTTGCGCTTCAAAATTCTTGGTTAAGTTATTTTCCGAAACTCGTAAGATTAAACGAGCATCAAATTAATTTTATAAATTTATTATTACCCCACATTTTTAATGGCTTGCTTCACGCTCTTAGTTGTTTTTATAAAATATAATATTCAATGGGTTTTTTTATTACTACATCATGTACGTATATAAATGTAGTTTTCTAAAATATATGTTTGTGTAGATGTGAACGAAATTTGCTTTTGCAGTCTGAAACCAATTTTAACTGTGACAATGAGTGAAGGAATATTATCGAAGTGCTATATCAAATAGATCAATGGAATATTAAATAGAAAAACGCCTCCTTAAATAGGTTAAATGTATCCACAGACATATTGGTGCCAAAAATTATCCAAATCCACTATGATTGGTGATATAAATTTTCAAGCTGTGCTACAATTCTAATAATGGCTGAAATGTCATAACCTACCGAATTGGATACTTAAACATTTTGAGTGACGTTTTTTTTTTATAAAACTACATTTTTATTTTTAAATCAATTTAGCCTAACCTTATGTAGTTTTAAACAGGTCAGCAAAATTCATGCAGCCTGCATGATTACCTCTTAGGTCAAGAATGCAAATTTGAGAAAGTGACTTGGGTTTTATTAAATCGATTGTTGTAAACATATCAATAAAACAGTTTTTAATTTTTCATATTATACCTCCTTAAATTTTATTTTTTTAATATGTTATATTATTATCAGATTTACTGTAATAAATATCCTACCTGGACGAGTATCTACTATTATAGAGCCATGACATTCAGTAGATGAAATTAAAATTTTTAATTTTTGTTGCAAGTAGTGTGGGTGTATTAAAAATTGTTTGCAGATTGGACAATTAATGTTGAAATAACGGTTAAGAAATTAAATGCGATTTATAACTAAAAAATGCATTTTTAAACTAATGTGGTGCAATTGAGGTTTATGAACCTATAATATTTAATTTAAATATTTTATTGATGCATATTGCTATATTGAAGTAACCTACATTATTGCCAACTAATAACAGTCAATCGCACTGTTCGAGAACTTTTTTTTAAATATTAAATAATAACCTTAGAAAAATGTCATTTAATTAATATTTGACAATAACACTTGCTAGACAAGCATTACTATATTCTTAATAGCAACTTTCTCTTGGAAAGAATGTTCCGGGTTCGAGTTACGGATTAACTCTGTCTGCCAAATCAGGAGCAGCAGTGTTACAGGAAAAAATTGTAGATCACATTTATTTTTATCGGCGATGTGGGATTTGGTTCTGAATTCGAAAACATGTAGTTTGCCACCCTTAATACTTAAATTACTATTAGTTGATGAACGATTGAGGGTGTAATATAATATACCTACTTGCCGCTAAAATTGTGGTTAAAATAAATAAGATACATCAGACTGTGTATATGATAAATGTTATAGCCAAGTTGTACATCTTATTCTTACATTTAAAAACAGTTTCCAATACAAAAAAAAACTGACATAATTTATTAATGAGATCAATTAATGATTAATACTACATTGATTGAAACGATTTAAGAAGCACGATGTCACAATTTATTACAATATGATAAACTTTCTCTTTTCTTTTTAAACCAAAATTTTGTCTTGCTTTTTGTTCTATTTGTGACAATAAAAATTAAATTTGACTGTCGCATCTGTATGTGAAAATTCAATAAACCACTTCTATTGGTCAGGGATTCGCCGGAGGGATTTTTCGCAATATGAAAGATGTATCGTATATGTACTTCGGTATTTACTTTCACTTAAGATGACCGAACAATTGCCCCAAGGATAAAATTTTCATATTTGTCACAGTTTTAAGCGGACATTAAAAATTAAAAACTGCGTTTTTTTAAATTATTTCCATTATTTAGTGTATTTTTCTGTTTTGTTGTTAAAAATAAAAATTAATTAAATTAATACAGTAGGTACCTATTTATTAATATGGAAATAATATGTTTGTTAATGTAGGTATTTATATTATTTACGTCAATATATTATATCGTTTTTGCTGCTATATTTAATCAGCTTTTTGTTTGTTTCTGAGATGCCTCCGACTGACAATACCGAAGCCGTTATGTAAAAATAAAGAGACTACAAATATGTATATGCATAATGTATTTATATGAATTAATTGAATAGATTTATATCCTTCTAGAATAGGATTGATATTGTAGGTTACATTAGAACAGGTGCAATTTATTATATTTACCATTTGCCATTTATTTAAATGGACAGAGGCCATAGGTGTGTAGGTAAATGTTTTGACTAATATCGCAGATATACAATCAAGTATTGATCGGATTTAATAATTTATGTATTCTAATTCTGTAATATTATAATACTATATTATTAGTATTTTATAGTACTATTACGTAGTATATATTAATCATATTATTTATTACTACCATAATCCAAAACGGTATATTACTACTACAAAATTATTATAATTATTGTTATAATTATAGAATGCTAATTAATATTATAAGATAGGTTTTTGGTTTTGGTACCATTTGGTACTAGTGAAACCAGGGAATAAAGTCGTTCTCTCACACAGTGTATATACATATTATTTTTTACACGCCCGGGAGTAGAAGCTAGAAAAAATGCATTAAGGCGGCAAATACCAATGTAATTGGCAAAAATAACATTAGTATTTGCCACCTTAATAAATCATTACAGTAAATTTTAATTAAATTATTAAGGAGTTTTCGAATTGGAATATAACGAAACTATGACAACAGTTGACATTGAAGATGTAAAAACATGATTAAAAGTAAATGTGTCTAATACTAATGGCACTATAAAGAGGTTGAAAATCAATGGCAGTTTGTGAGGGTTACTACATTCAAAATTCTGTGCAAAATAAAACGGATATTGCAAATCGAGTAATGGAACATACAGGTTCGACGACCAAAAGCATTCTAAGCTTATATTTTTATTGAAAGTCGTATAAAATAAATAAATTGTTGAAATTTTTCAAAATATTCCTTTTAATGTGCGTGTTTAGGTTAACCAGCGTTGAGTAAAACACCAACTGTACGTTGAATAAAATGGTTTACTTGAACGCATTCACTAGTTGTATAATGAAAACTCACTTAGGAAATTTTGTTCATATTATACTCCGTAGAGAATAATAAGCTACTTTTGTCACGATTTTAGACACCTAGAAATCGCCTTCTACTCCCGGGTGTGCAAAAAATGAATTTATTTATAATCAACACATGAACATTGTTAAACAAATATGCCGCAACGTTGGGCATCATGTTGAGCGTCAATTGTTCCCTTGTGAATACATGGCTTTAACCTTAAATTTATGTGTTAGCAATCTGAGCAAGAGGTGTACCTACTTGCTGGGTATCAATTGCTATTGCTTACTTATTAGCAAGTTCTTGCTTAAAAAATGTTGTCCTGAATAGAAAAGTTAGTCAAGCTTGCTAACTTTCGAGGTCACGTGAAAAAATTAGCAAGCTTGCTAGCTGAGCAATTGCTATCGACCTGTACAGAATAAGACAAATTGCTAAGGGGTTACTAAGGCTGTCAGCTATCATTTATACACCAAATTAGTAATATTGCTTATAGGTAATCCCGACGTGATTAGCACTGATTATATCGATACTGGCCAACCTTGGAGCTTCTACAAATTTCATATTTTCACTCATAGTAAAAGACACAAACTATTCTCATCCCACAAATTTCAAGTTAAATGTCACATTATTTGGCACCTAGTAATATAACAACGTATAGTTACGTAGTGCTGAAGAAGGCATACGAACTACCGCCATTGTCCAATAGCAGGTTTAGCATTACTTTTGTTACTAAACAAGTTTTGGTTATTTGAAAGTGCATTAATAATTCGCTATCGGAAATGCAAAAAATAGCATAATTATATAACTCGGGAATGAAGTTACTCATCTTCACATATTAAACTTTCCCTTCACGATGAAAAATTAAACTGCATTACCCTTTGTTATATGCTATACTATTGTTTAAAATTTTGTTTAGGTTTATCTAAATGTTTTTTTAAGTTTGGTACTTTTTTCTTGATATTTCGCTCGTATACAATTTTAATAGTTCCATTAAAATTCTATAGAAGTGTTGCCGATAAGTGACCGACTTGTTTTAATTAATACCTTGTTTATGCTAATTTTAAAAGAAAATGGTCCTTGAATGGCATAAAAATTGGATCGAACAAGACATATACATCATAATTTATAAATATAAGCATCCAGTTTAGTGAGACGAAGGATGAAGGTAACTGCTTAGTATTCCAATAACACTTGTTGATATATGTATTTGCAATATGTTCATTTACAATAATCAGTTTCATCTACTTCATTAGCATAAAAATAAGACTGTAGTCTTAACATTGTTCTTGGGTGAGTTTCAACGTGTAATAATGTACTTTATTTTTAATTTCATCTTTTTTGTCATCATCGTTTGTGGTCTCAAATATTTTTCCATTATCAAAAGCAAACATACATAGTACACAAACGCTCGTGCCGAGTTCATGTTAGCTTAAATGTGGCTTATAGAATACTTGCTTGTAATCGATAATCGATATTCAGGATAAGAGGATAATCCAGGTTAAATCGGATAATTCAAGTTAACACCAATAGGGTACTTAAAATCGATTTTATTTTTATTCAAACACATATTTATGATTAAAAGTTGGAAAAATTTACAAGATAGTATTCTACGAGTATAATAATTTTACATGTGTGAAATAACAAAATTCCAAGTTATTCCTTTTTTTTCGAACTCTGTATTTTTTATACCAAAATTTGCTGCACTTTATACTAGAAAGGATAAAATAAAACTATTTTTCGTATTTCGGACCATCCATTCGCAGCCGAAGTTTTTTTGTATGTATCCAAAAAGTTTATTAATTTGATATCGGATTTAAAAATTACCCTCCTCTCGTAGTACGGGAAAATTGTAATTTTCAAAATTGAATTGTGATCTTATTAGAAGTCCGACTAAATTCATCCTCACCTTAAAAGACTTCCAAAATAGCCTTCTTTCGTTTGGTGAAGTCATTTCTATAAGAAAAAGTGTATTTTCAAGTTCGGGAATCTTAACTCTAGCCGTTAATTTTTATTAATAATAAGTTAAGTTAAATACACTATTTTCTAAGTTTTAATTATAAATTTTTTAAATACTACTGCTATTAACTATTTTATAAATTGTATAACATTTTATATTTACTTCTGTTTTAAATTTGACACTGAAAAGCGTTACAGTTTAATATAATATATTACGAAAAGGGGGCACGTTTCTTTTAATTACTATATATCTTTTTAATTCCTAAACAATTTTTTAAATCGAATTTAAAACATCAACAGAAAACCTTAAACGTTGCAGCCCATAGTAATACTTTTTCTAACTTCCTTGTTGGGGTTTTAATAAATTCGATTATAAAAACTCGTTGAAATACAGAAGCCATTATAAAATGGTCGCACAAGGTCCCATTGTTAGGTTTTATAAAAAAAATTGTTAATTATTATATAAATCAAAACAAAAAAAGTTAGGTATTCCGAAACACATATTTTAGTAAGTTTTCTAAAGATTTACCGTTATCATACCTGTAGTTTATTTTTATTAAAAGCGAGACAACAGCCTTAAAGGATGTTTCCCCTAGAAAGGTAATGGAAAACCACTGAGGTTTACGTTATAATCCTTCCTAAAATAAAGTGTGTTACACTTTTGATGATCCGGAGGCATCGACAAATATAGGTCCCCGTATGTTTGGAATAAAATTTTGCATCACGATACAGCAGAGGAGGGTACCCGACCATTGCATAGTGCCTGGGAGCTAAAAAAGTAAAAATTTGCAATTTTTTTATTGACGTTACATTTACTTCAATAATAATATGCATAATAGCTCCAACGAGTACATAAAATTAGCATACTTAATTTAAAATTAAGAATTTATTGGAAATTTTCCTTTCTTAGCTTAATGTATTAGGATACTCTTTAATATTTCATAATTTAAGTATTGAGGTTTTTAAAATATAAGCAACAAAATTAATATAAATTAGGCAGACATTAATAATTATTTTTTAATTTACATAAATATTTTTCTTAAATTTCAATTTTAATAAATTAATTAGAAGACAAAAAGGTACCTATGATCAATATGCATAAATGTTTTTTTCATAAGGCTTCTTTCTACTTTGAACCAATACCACGGTTACTATCTTATGTATTTTATTATTTTTGTTCTAATGTTATTATTTTAATTTTGTTTTTTTTTCAGGTAAGCTTGTTTAATTGGATGACGTATACTAAAATCGAGTTTTATAATATGTAAGTTTTTTTAAATCATAAATGTTTTATTAAAATTTTGCTGAACAATATATTTGCATAAATCGATTTTAAAGCCCAGGTAGTACAAATATTTAAGGAATGCGGTCTGCCCGCTTTTTTTGTTTTTGAGATACTAGACCGTTTACATAATATACGGAATTTTTGTATTTTTGACAATAAAAACTGATGATTATGTTACGTATATGATCAAATCATGTTTACTGCCTATACTATTTTATATTCTGTATCAGTAAGGCCGGTATATGGCACTATAAAATCAAAAGTTAAGCACTAACGGATCGGTGGATAATATAATACTGTTATAACGTCTAGAACCAAGATTTAAATTTTTAAAATTATTTATGTAGAAAAAGTGATAACTTTTACGTACTAGTGCTTAAAGAGGGTAATTTCAAAACTAAAACGACAATCGCAAAATTGCCTTTTACGATGTTTGTAGGAAAAATAATTTTCATACATCTTATTTTTGTATAATTCACATTTCGAATTTTACATTGCTTTTATATTTATATCCTACTGTTATTTAATTTGAATTACTTGCGCGTTTGCAGCATAACAAATTATACACTGTTAAGTATATTTACAAGACGAAGAAATGTAATGGTATACAAATATGCAATGCATGATGTAGTCAATAGATGCTCAATATTCATGCTAAAAATGTCTTTATTATTTGAGAGCATATTTACCTATATAAATAACTGTAATTATGTTACTAATGATATAAAAATATCATCACAACTTCTTAGTCTAGACGTTTTTCAATGCAGCTCAATTGGTTTTGTATAATGTAATCTTATAATCCAAGCAACATGCAATAAAATAATATGTCAAACGTGAATTTAATAGCGGAAAAGAATTAATTATACGGTGAAGTACTGATTACGAAAATAGAAGAGCAATAATGCCATAATTTGTGAGGCGGTTCTCGGCGCAGTTTTATCTATCATAAATACATAAACAAATAAAGAAAAACAAAATTAAAACAAATAAATTACTAAATTATACCATCGATACAATGTTGGGAATAATATTAAAATTAAATCTAAATTATGTTAAAAAGCCTTAATTGACTAATTAATTTAATTTAAAATAGATGCCATCATATTTTGGAGAGGATGACGAAAATGATGATACATTATAATTTACAATAATGACATAAATTTTGTCTAATAGCTAATATTACCTATTCAGAAGGAACTATAAGTAATGATTTACCATTTATCGATATTAAACGATCGATTATCACATTGCTTGGGAGTTTAATTAATAAATCATAGAAGTACAATAATCAGATACATAATATGTAGGTACTAAGTAGGTAAGCAAAAATATTGTCTGAAACTTCATTTCTCTTTCCAATTTAAAGGTGAATTATACAATGATATACTAGCTAGGTGTTGTAACCGGTTTTTAATTTATTTTAATTTCAAATGTAGGTATGTACATTAGTATAATATAATATTTGTTAAGAAATAAACATTTTTACCTATAATTTCTTATATTTAACATAAGAAGAAGTAAGAACAATTAAATTGTTATTATAATTTACATTTTAATTTACTTTAATTTTAATTAGATTAGCTTGTGTAATGTGAACTTTTGCATTTTTCACCACTGCACTGCGCAATAATTATGCACACTAAAGTTTCTGGAATAGTAAAATTTCTTTCAGTATTGTTAACTAAATGTCATGATTTAAACATAACGCATAATGAATGACTTAATAATTTCGTTAAAATGTGTTATTACATTAATTATTACAGACTATACGCTTTAGCACTCTTTATTGCATTATTTTCGTTACAAATCATATCCATACATCTGCATCTTAATTTAATAAAGTAAAAATTGTTTTAGAATGTAGTTTGTAGAATGTAGACACATTAGCGTGAGTAATACAAATTTGTGTTCAAGAATTTTTTTGTAATTTTCAAATTTTTTTTTTTGCAGAATTTTTCCCAGCTTGAATAATGACCATGGAATAAAATTTAATAAAACGACTACAAAATCTTGTATAATCTAATACTACCAAATCCGGCAGATACTAAAAAAGAAGGTTTTTTTGGTTCTCATTTAACAAATTTACAAATTTAGTCATTTTGTTTTACATATCAATTTAGATTTGTAACTCATAGAATTTTTATACGAACTTTTGGCCTAAATTATATCGTATTTTACTCGTAGTTTGTTGAGTGCAATCTACAGAATGTTGCAATCAGTTCACACATCTAAATTTTCTAAAGAAAAAAAAAGGTTACCTCAAGTTCAAGAAAGGAACTAAGTTTCTTTCATGAACTGTACAAAGTTGTAAGGATTACGCTATTATTTATTATCTGATATAAAATATTTAAAAATCGCATTTTTGCATGCACTATATTTATTAATAGTCGTATATTATGTAGGAGGAAGTTTTCGAAATCCTTTTTCGTCTTACATCATAGCGAGAAAGAGGTTCCGGGAAGTCGTTTTGCCAAAAACGATTCACTATAATATACATTAAAAGGCTACCTATATAGAGATATACATATATACCTAAATATATTCACTGATGATAAAACAATCTAAAATGCATAATATGTAAAATAAAATATATTATGCATAATTTTACTATAAAGATCCTTTTTGATTTTTACTATTGTTTCTTAGATGAAATTCAACTTTCGCGACACTTGAGCGGAAAATATAATAATATATTTTTTATATTAACATACACTTAATTATTTAAATTAATTGTAAATTACTTGTTCGGTTTTATCAAACATTAATTAATATTTTAGATGCTACAGTGAAACTTTATGTGACTTGCCGAGATGAATTATGCTAATGCAGATTATATTTTGTAATATTTAATTAATTTATAAAACAACAAGCTTTTTATTAAATCAATTAATTTTTTGCCAATCACATCAGTTTAGTGCAAAACACGTTAACTATGGAATACTACCAGGAAGTAAAGTATAGTAGGCGATCAAAATAATGAACCAATATAAATCAATCTTGTTTTGCTGTTGAATACAATTTGCTAAAAATATTCCAATATATCTGCTTTTTTCATCAAAAAGTGCGCAAGGCTTGCAATGATTTTAAACTTGAAATATTTAACGTTCTGAATTTTAAAACATAAGATTGAATGAAAATTTAAATGAACCAAGTAAAAATTCATAAGGAATGATCTATTGACAAAATAGCGGAGGTTCGATTCATTTCGAAAAAAAATACTTATAAGAAAACTACAAAATATCGACGGTTTTTTTTATATACAAGACTTTATGTACATATTAGTAGTTTAGGTATCTGCTATATTCGTTTTAATTTTAATGCAAGATCCGAGACAGATTTGTCAACTACCTTTTAAAATACGGAGGCGGAGAAGGAAACTGGTAAAACAGGAGAGCCGATGATAAAATTAAAATCAAACACTGAAACAAATCTTCCTTCTTTTTCCTATCTATAGGTTGGTCAGAAGTTATAATGTCCAAGCAAGTGATTCTTTCCCGGATTCTTTCTACTTGCATCAGAGACAAATCTGCTAATCCCTGACGGTAAGCGAGAATCGCGAATCCATGTCATTCGGGTATGAATATAACCTCCAATAATGATGGTTTATTTCCAATCGAACGTTTATTGTTTATTACGTTTATTGTTTCATCGTTAATATTAGGATAATCTTCATTATCAAAAACTTATAAAATTAAATAAATTTAAGAAGTTGGATTCAATTTGATGAGTTTCAAGTTGAGGAGGATTATTCAATATGCTGTATTAAAAATTATTGTAATAACAGGCAGCTTTCGTATTATATTTTTAGGCCCACTTAACTAGGTGTTGTAAAAATATCTTAAAAATTGGAGTCGCTGAAAGGAGTTACCTGGCATCTAAGTTATTATCAGTCCGGGCTTGATGTACAGAACGTTTTATGTACCAAAAAAGGCGAAAAAAATATCGAAAATTTTACAGAAAATAAAATAAACTTGTACCTCTATAAAATAGGTACTTTGTTCAATATCAATTGAACTGCAAAAGATCAAATTTTCAGCAAGATGATTTCAGCAAGATAATTTTTTATACGGGATCTTTGAAAATTTAATGAAACATGGTGTGTTTGGTAACTTATTGTATTAATAATTGAAGTTTTGAGAAAAATTACAGTATAATAATGAGCAGTAGCGAATACAGGAATCATTGAAAAAGGATATTTTTTGAAGACTACCGTTTACTGACAACAAACACCGCAAATAATTTTTCAGAAAAATTTCATGGTCGAGCAGGTCAGCAAGGCCAGGTTTACGAGAAAAACTTACGTGGAAACGACCACGCAAATTCCAAGGGAAAAGAACATTTTTATAAAAGTAAAAATAATATAAATAATTAATAAATTAAACCTTTAGAGAATCTAGAAATTTTAATGAAAATGCAAATAGACAATAGTCCAGTCATTTGGTAGTTTTATCTGGAAAGATTTCCGGGAGTTTTGAAAATTGGTATTTTTATAGGTTTAGACGTGCTCTTTTCGAATGTTTACTTTGCCACCTCGTATCTTTTCCGCTCGCGTCGCCATATTGGAAAAATGGCGCCCAAAAACATTTTTGTGCCAATATCTCCTTTCCAACTCATTTTACGATGAAAATAGTTATGTAATAAATTAAACTAGAAAATTTTCTGTAATAATTTATGTAGTCACCTTTTTTGTAAAATGAATAGTTTTAGCGTACGAGCACCGCAAAAGTTTACTCCATAAGTTTAAACTTGGGCAACGGCATTTCGCTGTACTCCTATGCTGAAGCTATTCATTTTATAAAAAAAGTCACTAGATAAATTGTAGGAAATTTTCTCTAGTTTAATGTAGTACATAACTATTTTCATGATAAAATGAGTCGGAAAGGAGATATTGTATAAAAACTGTTTTTGGGCGCCATTTCTCCAATATGGCTACGCGAGCGGCAAAGGTGGAAAAGTGAAAATTCGAAAAGAGCACGTCAAAAGCGTTGGGGCGTGCCGTTAAAGAATTAATTTTACCTTTTCAATGTATGTACATTATGCGAGTTATATAATATCTTCTATCTTGAACTAGGGCGGATGTAAACTTGTACCTGCAAAATTAAACCGAAAGTGTTTGGAGATAGATAATTATTAAAATGAAATATTGTAATAATCGTTTATTAATTTTGTAATAACGGATGTGAGTATAATATTTATAACTAGAAAAATGAATTGCTAAATCAAGTCTCGAAATATTTTTACAGCTTCTTTATTTTCTTTTTATTCAGGTGAAGGCGGTGCTAAGGTACGTCGAGTTAATTGAGTACGTGTAGTATTTTAATTAAATATCTGAAATTTTTGTACAACTGTCAGTTATTTCCAGTAAAACATTAGGTATACTACTTAAATTAATTTTTGTAGTCATATTCACATACATATTAATTTAACAAAGTATTTTCCTTTTATTAATTAGCTATCGCCTTTCGTTATTTCACAATATTTTGAATACTTAAATATCAACATCGATGTGTATTCCACTAAACGCGTTTTCTGAATTTACTGTATAATATAAATTCTTTTATACCAAACTTATATAGAAAATATTACTTCAAATCCCACCACTTGAGATGAGAAAGTGTAGCAAACATTTTTGGTAAAGGTTTATTGGATTTGTTTTCTTATATAATAAAGACAATCTTCTGAAATTTGCATACACATATTTTTTTATATATAATTTATTGAAAGTGTCATGTTACATATTATAATGTACTTGCCTACAATTTTCAATTTGCCTCTAGGTGAAGATGTAGCTATAGCTGCATAAATTAAGTATTAATTATCTATTCTATAAAAGGAGAAAAACTTTTTTTTATTGATTTGAATATACGATATAAATTTTATTTGAATAGTAAAATTTGTGCAGGAGTCCAATTTTCTAATAGAATGAACCCTGCAGCTGTAAACATAAATAATTTTAAATAAATTTTTATATATTTCTACAATGTACATTTGAAGATTTTCTACGTTCGAAAGAAACTCGATTCGATCTGTCTCGCATCCAAGTACGATATATTATGTATGCTTGACAAAATCATAATAATTGTAATAGATTGATTTGGAGACATAACAATTTACTAAAAAAGTTCGCAACCAAGATTTAGAAAAATGTTTAAAAAAATTTACTTGTTTAATTCCGTGGTGTACTATTAATTGAAAAATATTTCTCTCATCAAATATCTACCTGCTAGTGCCAGGTTACACACATACAAAATGTAAAGCGTAGGTCTAGGATTTTCCCTAGTTGGAATAGCATGAACGGTCTAAAGTTCATTTATTCTCGTGGTTTGGAATTCATCCCCATGTTTTTCACATATTTTTAATAGGCAAAATAACAATTAAACTTTTTTTTTTCTTTGGATTTGAACTTAAATGCCCAGATGGTTGATTATAAAAGCATCCAAACCGAATTTTAAATTTAAAAAAATTGTAATTATAGCATGAAATTACACGTATAAAAAAGAAATGGGTTCTTATTTTATAATTTTGTTAAAAACTTTTTATTTATACTAAAATTGCATCGACGAAGAACTGGTATAATGACCTAGTGCATGACAGGAAAATCCTTCTGAAAACGAGGTAGTTCACGGTCGCAGCCTTGATTTAAATTTCTTCGGTTAAGAACTTTTGTTTTTTACACTTAATTATTGACCATACAAATACATCCGAAATCAGCCTTTTTCTCTTTTGTTTTCTTAATTTTTTTTCAATTATATGTAAGAATACTAACTTTTCATGCTTAACAATTTTCATGCATAAACAAACCACAAGCCCAGACATTTTATTAATAAAGTTGAATTAACTTTTTACATCTAATCGGTAACTCTTACTTTCTTCTTGAATTTGATACTAATATATTCTTGAAACTTAGTCAAAACTATTACTATTTTAAAATTCAAATCTCGTATTTATTACGAATTTTATATTCCGTTTGTTTGGTGAAATATCCAATTCAAGTTCCTTTACTTTCTTTTTACATATGATTCATTGAAATTTCATTTAATTGCTAGTTGTGCGTGTTTCAAAATAAGTCAATTGCCAATAACGTGTTTTTTGATGGGTAAACCCTTGATACCGATGATCGATATACCATGGAATATCTTAATGCATCTTTAGGATAAGCGATACATTTATATATTATGGTAAAACTTTCCACACTAATATTTTATTTTAAAACTTATGTGCTTATGATTAGCATAAATTTTCAATAATATTCAAAATTGCGTGGCATTTCTTATAACACTTTCGTATTTTGTCTTCGGTGTGGTGCAGTAAACCGGCTGTTACAGATTCAAAGCTTACGTTGTATTGGTGAGAGGATGTGACCCGATTTTTCACCACCAAATTAACTTTTATTTTATATTATACGCTTATCTGTATTATAGAATATATCCTTCAAAGTGGGGATGAAGATGAGCTATAAAATGTAGATGTTCTTACAGTTTTGTATCAATTACCTTTATTTCTTCTTTAAGTAACGTCAGTTACTTGATCACACAATGAGAGCTTTTGTGGTAAGTACAGTGTTTAGTGCGATTATCATCATCATTACTCGGATTTACTAAGGATTATAGTGTATTTTTCAATTGCAGCTCATTGCTACTTTGGTAGCTTTTGCTCAAGGTCGTCCCGAACCCGGCTACAGTTATAGACCTCCATCAAATACATATGGTGCCCCTGGACATGGAAGTGATCATGGATTACATTCAGGAGGAGGTCATGGATTTAATTTAGGAGGAGGAGGTCATGGATTTAATTTAGGAGGAGGAGGAGGAGGTCACGGATTTAATTTGGGAGGTGGAGGTAGTGGAATAAATATTGGAACAACTGGTGGAGGAATTGGAGGTGGATCGTTTGGAATCGGTGGTGGTTCAATTGGAATTGGCGGTGGATCATTTGGAGTTGACGGTGGATCATTCATTGGTGGTACTGGAATCGGCGGTGGAAGCACAGTTCAGAAACATATCTACGTCCATGTTCCTCCACCAGAGCCTGAAGATTTGGCTCCACCCAGAATTATTCCAGTTGCTCCAGCTCAAAAACACTACAAAATTATCTTCATTAAAGCACCAACTCCACCAACCCCTACTGTTCCCCAAATTCCCCTTCAACCACAAAACGAAGAGAAGACTCTTGTATACGTATTGGTCAAGAAACCCGATGAAGTTCCAGATATTAATATTCCTATTCCTCAACCTACTCAACCAACTAAACCAGAAGTATACTTCATCCGGTACAAGACTCAAAAAGAAGGCGGTTCGATCTCTGGCGGCGTATCAGGAATTGGCGGAGTAACAGGCATTAACGGAATCTCTGGAATTAATGGCATTAGCGGAATCTCTGGAATTAATGGCATTTCCGGAGGAGGAATTCTCGGCAATCATGGAACTAATATTGATGGTCTTCTTACTCATGGAGGTAGCCACAGTCATAGTCACACGTCCTCGATTGGTGGTGTTTCCAGCCAATATGGTGCACCACATCATTAAAAAGTCTGTAGTCATTAGATTTATACGGGTTAACGGGTCGACCCCCCGTCAAAAACATGACCTGTGTGATTGTGATAGTCATACGTCATTCTATTTTGTAAATATTTCCCATTTTTATAATTCGCTTAGTTATATAAGTTTAATTTTGTATTTGTAAGATAAATGCAAGAAACGGTGACAAATAAATGTATTATTAAAATTTTTTTTGTTATTTATGCACATCGAAATGTGGTATTAGAAAAATATGGCAAACGGAGTAAAAACTCTATTTTTGGTACTTCGTTGTGATTGAAATTGAAACATTGAGCTTTTCAACTAAAATTTCGCAAAGAAATAAAACTCAACGCTAATCCTCATTATTTGGTGATCGAGATATCAAAAAAATATAGAAATAGGTACTCAATGATTTTATACCACAAAAAGTCTTAGAGAAACTGAATAGTGTTACAGCTAAGTTGTTCTCCTTTAGTTTTGTAAAATTTAGCTTTGTTTATACTATTTTAATGCAGTAATAAAATTATATTCACTTTCCAATTTATAATAGTTGGTCTTACTCGGTTACATAAGTTCATCTTAAAGCATGCAACAACTTTAACACAATACAATGCTTATTCAGATATTAATTGACTCAATTTACTACTCTCCTCCATAGACACCTTTTGTAATTTAACTAGGATAATGCATTCGGTATTATTGAAACAGTTTGTATGCGAATCGTATTTAAGAAATTCAAATATTAGATTTCTCATTGTTTACATATATAAACAATATTATAAGAGGTTATGACCCGAATTTCACTTATCTAAATGTTAAAGTACATTTTATGCGTTGATGAAGATGTCTCTTTAGTTGGCGGGGGTTTGATGACATACCATTATAGCTTGGTATAAAAGTCGTCCCTTGAGGGATTTTGCAACAGATTTCTTTTTGTTGTGTGCAAGATGAAAGTGATTTTAGTGGTAAGTGTTATATATATTATTTTGTAATATAAACTTACCCCCCGAGTGTTTAAATTCATTTTGATTCGAAATACTTTATTTTAAATCAAAGTCAATAAGGAAAAAGACCGTTGAAATTTGTTTTTTCTATTGAGTTTCTCTTAAAGTTATTTTAAAGGAATCGGAAACTTTTACGAAGAAATACATTAGCTCGGTTGGTGTTATTACAATTAATTTATATTTTCGTTCCAGCTTTACGTAACTTTGATCGCCGTTGCATATGGACGTCCACAATATAATTATAATAGACCACAAGTAACTGCACCCGGTGGAAGTTATGGAGCCCCAGGTGGTGGAATTGGGGGAGGCGGTGGAAGCGGAATTGGTGGCGGTGGGGAAGTGGAATTGGCGGCGGAGGTGGATCCGGTGGCGGAGGTGGATTTGGAGGAGGAGGTGGATCTGGAGGAGGAGGTGGATCTGTAGGAGGAGGTGGATACGGAGGAGGTGGATCTGGAGGTGGATTTGGAGGAGGAGGTGGATCTGGAGGAGGAGGTGGATTTGGAGGAGGAAGTGGATCTGGGGAGGAGGTGGATTTGGAGGAGGAAGTGGATCTGGAGGAGGAGGTGGATTTGGAGGAGGAAGTGGATCTGGAGGAGGAGGTGGATTTGGAGGAGGAGGTGGATCTGGAGGGGGCGGTGGGTTCGGAGGTAGCGGTAATGGAGGCTATTCGGGAGGCAACGAAATTGGATCCGGGAACAATGGAGGAGGATTTTTAGGTGGAGGAGGAAATACTGGCGGCGGTAGTGGCGGATACGTTGATGGTGGTTCTAGTGGAGGTGGAACTCTTGTTCAAAAACATATTTATGTTCATGTACCACCACCTGAACAAGAAGAATTTCGTCCACAACGCCCGCTAAGTGGAGGCCAAGCCAGTAAACACTACAAAATTATATTTATTAAGGCGCCATCTGCACCAAACCCCACTGTTCCTACAATACCTCTTCAAGCGCAGAATCAAGAAAAAACGATTATTTATGTTTTAGTTAAGAGGCCCGATGAAGGCCCTGAAATTACTATACCAACTTCTGCTCCTACACAGCCTTCTAAACCAGAAGTTTACTTTATTAGATATAAAACTAAACAGGGATCTAGTGGCGCTGGAGGAGATAGTTCTATTGGAGGAGGCGGTGGAATTATAGGTGGTAATGAGGGCATCGGCAGTGGAGGTGGTGGAAATGATATTGGAGGTATAACCGGCGGCGGCGGCGGTGGATATCCTGGTGGCGGTGGTTCGATTGGAAGTGGCGGTACATCTACCGGTTCAATTATCACCGGAACTAGTAGCGGTAGCTCAAGTACGTCCGGAGTTGGAGGCAATGTTTCAAATACATACGGCCCACCTGGACAAAGTGGTCCTTACTAGGAAGAATCAAAATATTTTATATTGTGTTATATATTGTGATTTAATAGTAATTTACTCAATAATTAGTATTACACCAAAACTTAGGTACCTACTACTTAATATTAATTATAGTAAAAATCAGTATTATATGTTATATAGTAATTACGGTGACAATTAAATGTATTTTTTAAATAAATTGATTTTTATGTTTAAAATTTGCTTTTTAAAATTTAGATTTCACTTTCGATTTTATCGTTATTGGTCAGTTAATATGCATAATTATAAAACTTTATGGGTTTTCAACGGTAAATTTCTTCTAATTCAAATGCAGCTGCTAAGCATTGTTAGCGTCAAAGAGATGTATAATATTATTATTATTCTATTAATATAATTGAGAAATTGGCTGGATAGCTTATACAAAAAGTAATTGCGGAAAAAAAAAGTTAATGTTTTTATGAAAAAATAATAATTTTTATATTTTAGAAAACCTCGAATTTTGATTATTATTTTATGCGATTGATTTTTTTATTTGATTGAATTGATATCAGATCAATTTTACTTTGGGACTGTTAGAATGTAATAATTTTAAGAAAAACTTCCTCTTGTGATTTTTCACACATAGTCAAGGTGCTATAACATATTATTACGTCACTAAAGGAAATATGCACATGCAGCTACTTTCTTTATTAGGATAATTTTATCATGAGATACTAATTTTTAAGATAATATTGTTTATTGATTTTTATATGTTAACGAAAGTTATCAGAAGTGGTGGAATTTTGACAGATTATATAAATTAGTACCATCGAACCGTCTGTATTTGTATGCAAACTACCTATAATAAGTTTCTCTAAATCTGCAATGCTGAGATAGGGTGAATGTGCTAAGTCGCGGCCTGTACCGATCCTCGGTATGGAAGGATAAAAAGTTAAATAATAGTAAATCAAAAGAATAGTTTTCAAAATCACATTAATAGTTTTGGACATTATTAATTAATTAAATGTAATTATTACTTTGTCTAGTTAACAAATAGATAATGTTTCACTATGACAACCTTAAAATTTATACACACGTAGTCAAGAATTTTATGGTATCAAATTAGTGCGCTGTGGTTTGTTGTAAGGTAAGGAACAATTTTAAATCGCTTGTAACATACATGTTAATTGGTTATACGACTAAAATGATCTTCAAATTGTATTTTAAAAATTAATTGAAGTCTCTTTTTACGCAATTAAATTAAAAAATTGGTGGACGGTAAAGCAGAACGAAAATTATGTTTATGTAGTACCCTCGACCAATATATACTCGTAATTCAAATGGAAGTTATTTTTAATAATACACCCGACTTACTTGACACAGGCAGTGCACCCGTATGAACAGTCTTTTATATGAAAATCAGTGTTTACTGATTAAACACTTTAAATGCTCCGATTTTAAAGATGTTTCATATTATGAAGCTTCTATGAAAGCATATTTTTAAAGTTTTTATATTTAATACACTTTATTGAAAATCGGCTTGAAATATGGATGACGCTCGGAAGAAAAGGACCGAGGATTGGCTTTTTGTGTGTTTTCCGAGTTTTTTTTGATTTTTGAACATTTAAATGGTAGAATATTTGTAAAAGTAAAGTTAAGGTACGGTGGTAAACATTCTAACTTATGTCCGGTATAAATTTTACAAATGCAAAGTAAAAAAAAATCGGATGTGGCCATGCCCATAACTTTATCATACTTTTATTAAATATTACAAAAATAATTTTTAGCAATAAAAGGAAAAAAATATTTTCTATCAACCAATTTGACCCAAAATCTAATCAGCCCTAAGTCTCAATACAAAGATACAAAATTCCAAATTTAGTTTTGAAATTCTTATTAGTTTTTGAAATATTTAATAAAAACTGATATTAAATAAATAGATTAAAAAAAATTGTTTTCATTTTACACCAATTTTAACCAAAATTTAATCAGCTCTAATTTGTACCGTAAAGATACGAAATCTCAAATTTGGTTTTGATATTCCTGTTAGTTTTTTAAATATTAAATAAAGGCTAATATTAAATAATAAAATAAAAAACAATAGTTTTTGTAAACAAATTTTAACTAAAATTGAATCAGTTCTAAATCTTGATATAAGTATGCAAAATCCTAAATTTGGTTTTTAAATATCTATTAGTTTTTGAAATATTAAATAATAACTAATATTAAATAATAAGATTTAAAAAAAATTGTTTCTATGAAACAATTTTAACCAAAATCTAATCAGTTCCAAGTTCTAACACACAAACACACACACATTTTCTGGAAATCTTCTTGTTTAGCTAATGGGACTTCAAAAAGTGTAAATCCATCAAAATCTCAATTTTTTCTGCACGAAAACAATACTTCATATGATAAAGTAAAACTTTCTCATATTTCATATGATAAAGTAAAATTACTATTTTCTGACGTGAAATACACCAAGGATAATAATTGTATTATAATATTAATAATAATGGATAATAAATATTAAATAATATTAATGGAGAATAAAACTTCAATTTATATTTTTTACAAAAATCCAAAAATCCCTTATACAGTGACTAAAAAGTCTCCGTACGATACCATTCTAGCAATTTAAATGACAATTACTCCGTTTTTAATATTATTTTTTATGAAATTCGATAAAATATAAATATGTACATTCACGCATTAGTTTAAAAATTTTTTAAACAATTTACGAAAATCCGTTCGTAAGAAAGAAAAATGTAAACAAACTGCCATAATCTATCTACAAAATCTACTAAAAGTCTCCGTACGGTACTTAAAAATAGGCATAGAAATGTTTATGTTAATATTTAATATTTTGTACAAAACCCTTTAGCTTTAATCACTGCCCCACACGTCTTGGCATTGACTCCACTAAATTTGTTGTCATATCTGACCCAATTTTGTCCCATTCTTCCTGTAATACCCTCTTAAGAGTATTTTTGTTCGTAATATCGTGTTTACGAATTCTGCGGTTTAATTCATCCCACAGGTGCTCGATGGGATTCAAGTAGGGACTTTGGGGGTGAATGCAATTGTTTGGGCACATAATAAAGGAGCTATTCTTTAACAATCATTGACGTATGTATACGAACTTGGTCTTGTTGGAAGATAAAATTGTTTAGAAAGCTTAATTGATTGGGCTGTATTTTAAATTAGTGTTTAAAATATCTAAATATACCCACTTGTCCATTATGGAATCAATAAAATATAATTTTCCCACACCCGACGCTGCAATAGACACCAAAATAAAACACTTCCACCACCATGTTTTACTGTGGGAATAACGTTTTCATATTAAGCGCTTCGTTTGATTTTCGTCACAATTTTTTCTTCCATCAGAACCGAAAATATTAAACTTACTCTCGTCTGTAAAAATCACTCAATTTCAGAACTTTTTCATCTTTTTCTTTATTTTTTCTTTGTTTCTGTGTTCTATTGCAAATTTGAATCTTTTACTTTTATTAACTTTTGAAATTAGAGGCTACATCTAGCAACCCGGTCATTAAAATTGTCTTTTCTGAGCAAATTTCTGATTGTCTGGTCCGAAACACTAATATAAAGTTTATTACGTACTTCATCCCCAATTTTTGTAGCACTTATTCTGGGGTTTTCTTCACTTCGCATATAATAGCACGATTCATAATATTATTTAGTATCTTGGGGCGTCCAGAAAAGGGCTTACTTTTCAAGAAACCTTTGTTTTCATAATTTTTAATGATGTATTGAACACTTAAATTAGGTTTCCGATAATTTTCCCGATCTCGCGCATTGATATGCCTTCACAATACAATTTAATTATTGTTTGTCGCACCTCGAAGAAAATTTCTTTGCTTATTTTTGTTATTGCCCTTGAAACACGGTCACCGTAACTAAAACCTAAAAAAATTAATTGCGTAATGTAATAGTAACATTGCAATGTATTGTAAAACGTTGCAATTTAAAAATAAAAGTGCTTATCGTGCGTCTACAAAGGGAAACATTTTCTATATGCATCATCGTACGGAGACTTTTTATAGACAGATTATGGCAGTTTGTTTAAATTTTTCTTGCTTACAGACGGATTTTAGTAAATTTTTAAAATTTTTCTTAAAACTAATGCATGAATGTCAATATTTATATTTTATCATATTTCATAACAAAAATAATGGTAAAAAACGGAGTAATTGTAATTAAAATTGTTAAAATAGTGTCGTACGGAGACTTTTTTTAGTCACTGTATACAAAAAGCAACCATCAGATGATAATGAGAGTACTCGTAGTTTAAAAACAACGATGGGTCAGCTTCCTTTGGAAATTATGCTGTCCTTTCAGACACAAAGACTCGCGTACAAGCAACTTAAAATCATAAAAAGTTGTTGTCTCGTATAAAAATAAATGATTTGTAAACCCAGTACCTAATTGATTTTTTACTGGTAAATTTTTTATTAAGGTCTTCTAAATCCCACATCTATAGGTAAATCCGAGGGGTTAACCGCTGGTGAAGTTTCTTGTACACAACTTATGAAGTACATGAAGTCTCATGAAGTAATGGTGAAGTAGGTGAAGTATCATGAAGTAGGGGTGAAGTATCATGAAGTAGACGTGAAGTAGGTGAAGTAGAGGTGAAGTAGGTGAAGTAGAAGTGAAGTAGGTGAAGTAGAGGTGAAGTAGGTGAAGTATCATGAAATAAAGGTGAAGTATTGACAAACTACATACTATTTAATTGGAAGTTATTTTTTTTCTATAATTCATCTTAAACCTATATTTGTACGGAGAACATTGTATTTCTATATAAACTACTAAACAAATATTAAATTAGTATTCAAATTTATTGTATGCTAACTTTATATAATCATTTGCGACTCCAAGAGCCAGAAAATTTATTTTGAGTTACAACTTATTGGTTCAAAAAATTTTATTTTTTTATTTATTGTTTTCGATTGTTGTATTATTACAAAAGTTGAATACTGCCTACAGATTCTGCATCCTACTATTAACGATGACATTTTAAAAGCGTCTATTCAACTTGCTGAAGTTGTCATTTAATTTTTAAACGATTTTCAAGCAAATGTCAATTATTTCGATCATTTCTATACGATTGATGGAATAAAATACCAGAAATCACAATTTCACGAGCTGTTAATTATGTTATTTATTATGTTGACTATCTCGCTCTGATGTCATAACTAACCAGTCCACCAATCACGAGACCTAATTTCAAAAATGAAGTCCAATCAGATTTATATTTAGCGAGCATTTAAGTTGCCTACTGAAATCTACCAATCACCAATGCAGAAATTACCGATTCATTTTCGATAATTCAACTTTACATCAAATTTGATGAAATAATGTTTTGTAATTATTTTGCTTTGCTGTAGAATTCCACATTGCTTTTACATCCTGAAATGTTTGTTATTCAAAATAAAACTACGTTTCTTCCAAAGACATATTACTGTTTCTTTGTAATCTGTTCCGTCAGGCCCGTAACTAGGATTTCATTTGGGGGGAAAATTTTACAACTTAAAAATACCTACACCTATTTTATTTTCAAAAATTAAATTTTTTACTTTCAAAGAGAATTTATTTTAACATTTAGAAGGGGGGGACGTGCCCCCTGGTGCCTTCCCGTGGCTACGGGCTTGTAGTTCCGTCCTGTTTTTTTATCAAGGCAATCGTGTCAATCGACCTGGAATATTAATAAACAGCAAATAATATAGAGGTAACAAATAATGAGAGTATTCCTTAACGGAATAATTTTTTCGTTAAGCATCGCGTAACTTTGAATGGAACATTTTTTGGGAAAAGATTTAATACTTTAAATTGGAAATGCTTCATTTTGTTATAATTTGCAAAACTTAGATAGTTTTTTTTTCTCCTAAGCAGTTTGCGCTAACCTCAGCGATGCAGAAAAGGGTAATCTGGGAATTCTTAATATTTTGGGTTACCCTGTATAATTCTGTCATTAAAGATTGGTCAATATATAAATACGCCCAGCCTAAAGCACGGAACCTCGCACGGGATCTGCGAGCCCTTTTGTCTCAAATGCAATTTTGTGTTTTACGCTACAACGTCTACAGGTGTAACAACGCAGTCACGGCTCTGTGTTTCGGAGTCAAGGTTAAATCATCCCCCAGTAGGTCATAATTAAATACCGGACACATTTTATATCCCACAATATGTGCAAGTAAAGTTGTAACAATAATATTAGATACATCTATCGTTCTTGCAATTTAATTTTTTATTAAAATGTAAATGATAAAGCAAATAATAATTTTGTTTGCCAATGGTGCTTTCCAAAATGTTTTAATTATTTTACGTTTTACGTTTAGAGACGTTTACATATACACCGCAGTCGGAAATTTTAAGACCAATAAATGAAATTACAAAAGATTGAGCTTATTGATATAAAATGTGCTACCTACAATTTTTAAATATATCCTTGGTATTAGACTATTAAAAACGGTTTATGAAATAATTATTTTTATAATTAAAATTAACTTTATAATTAATTTTATATTATTTATTAAACGTCTGATGACAGCAGTAACCATTGCCGAAAGCTTACAAATAATGTTTCGCTTTATTGTTCATTTAACCTTCTAATTTTAAAAAATTTGAATCAAATCATTATTTTTACCCCTAAAATTAGTAAAAGTACTTTATGGACTTAACAATTTTACCTGAGAATAAACTCATCTGAGGTCATAAAATCTTCAAGCTTACTTAAAAATGTATTTCTCGGTATATCTTTATTTTGTTCTGTTTTTTTTTGTGGGAAGCAGTGTGCGGTTTTGCCGCAGTTTGTTTTGAGTTTAATAATATTAAATAAATGTAAATTATTATTTCAAAATTTAATAAAAGTTTGATCCTTAGGTGTCTGAAAGTAATGATTTAAAAAAAAATTAAGTAGTCTTAAGTAGTAATAAATTAATGTCCAACTTTTAAATAAAAACTACTGTAACAATTCAAAATAAAGTATTCACTAAGAAAGAGAACAAACAACTGAGCTCATTTTACATTTTCAAATTATTTAAGCACCTTACAATAACATCGAATAAAAGGCATGGTACCTACTTTAAATAATCTCCGTCTAAAGTGACCGCTTGCTAAAGTCGAGGCTAAAGTACTGTAAATTTCTATTATCCTTTTTTTCTGGAAATTGCGTAATATGTATTACTGCCTTTATAGAAACTCAAAATTTTATACAAACTGGTTTCTAATATCTATAAATACAATGTAGGATTTTTGTGCACCAAAAGAAATGGTTAACATACAGAATATTTAAAAAAATATGAGTGGGCAAATACTTTTCAGCGGTAGTGTAGGTATTACCCTAAATTGGCAGGTAGAGAAACTCAAAATAAAACATAAGCCCTTTCATTGTCCAAATATATTTGGAATAATAAGAATTTGTAGATGTGGAAAATTTTATTTTTACTATTTTAAACTCATGACACAAACTCCAATTAAATTATAATATTCATTTATTCTAACAATTTTTTCTTTGGCTCTTCTTTTTTCTCGTTGGCTCTGTTGTAGTTATTTTTTATAAACTTATTACAATTGTACAATTTATTAATAATAATTTATGAATTAAAAATTTTCTATGTACACTACAATTATGATTGTTATTTAAAATAGTATTAACGGATTAGTTTTTTCGCAATTCTGTAGAAATTGAATCGTTGATATTAATAATTTCGTGAGGAGTTACAGTCCATTTTTGGAAAAACCCAAAATTAATAAATTAGAAGTAATCCTTAAGGTTTATTTTCATCTGCCAGCAGGTAGCAATTTTTAAAACTATTTATCAATATGCCTTGAATGACATTGTTGCTATATAGTATTTTTTGTTAAACATATAGTATATTTTACTTTTTTCATTATTTTGTGTTTCAAAATTTTTTGGTAAGTTGTGCCAGTGTATTATATTTATAAACGCCAAGTTGGATGGGGGGCGAGAGCTTTTTAATCAAAATTTACATTATTTTTAACAAAAATAGGTATTCAAAATATATAAGAATGACCTATAATTAGATATGATCCGAGTTCTATTTTGATAATTTTTGCGCATGATGTCACGTGGCTAGTGATATTCAGAGCAATATTGTTAGACAGAAAAAGGAATAATGACAGTTTATTGTAAAGAAAAAGTCTTTCATTTTGCTTGTACCTGTTTTGTCTCGTGTAATTTGGAAGTTTTTGGGGAAGGGGGTGAAACTGTTTTTGAGAGAAATTGTATTAACTCTGTATATTCAGGGTTTTATATCGTGATACAAAAATAAAAAGATATGATATTACGCAGATTATGCACTAACCACTTGACGTATGTATATGCGCATCAATTATCAAAATCGAATTTGCATCTCTCATACCATTGGTTCAAGATAAGTTATTCTGCAGAATATCACTAGCCACGTAACGTCATGCGCAAAAATTACTAAAATAGAATATCATAATATATTATCTTGTATATTTATTGCATCATGGTTTTATATATACAAATGTATGTACATATACAGACTATTTTCGTTTCTAAATTAATTCGGAGGAGGAGAATAATAAGTTTTGGGGGGTTAGGGGGGGGCAAAACCATGCTAATTTAGAACCAACAGAAAATGTTTGTTGGTGCTAACAAGCGCAATTTCTTTAAATTTTAACCCTAATATAATTAGGGCTAAATTATAAATATAATTATAAATACAATTTCTTGTATATAAAGGGTGTTGTAATAAGAACGCTGGATTTAATTTTTAATTTAAACATAATATGTTTATTATTTATTATTTCTTTGCAAAATTTCTTTCACTATCTGATGTTCGATCAACCAATTAACAAAATCGTTTTGCTTAAAATGGTCAAACATTTGAGGCGATATTTACATTTGCCCCCTGGACAACTTACTACTAAATTTGAAACCTTTTTTACGATTTACAATAGATTAAAAAATATAGTATTTGCTTATGCTTCATGGGTGTAAATTTTGGTCACACTTAGTTGCATACGAGCTGGTTTTTTATATCTCCACTGTTTTGCTAGATTAAACTTTGCAAGAAAATACAAAACAAGAAAATGCTGCCATTAATACCTCCGGGGTTACCAAGGAATGGTTCACTTAAAAAAATATTGAAGTTTTATCCTGCCCTGCCTGCTGTCCTGTTTTTTAAAAAATTATTAAGTGGAGCTTCCGTATAATTTATTTAAATAAAAAAATTTTTAGGAAAATGTTGTACTTTTTTTTAAATTATTATTAAAATGTTATGGGTTTGTATTACCTACTATTAATCAAAAAAGATTACATTTGTCAACTAAATATAATAATTTTTATTTAAAAGTGCGAGGCTATACTGTATACTATACTTCCACTATATATTTTTATTCAATGCAATTTAATAAAATTTGCTGTGCTTTAATTTTTTTACAAATCCGAATTACAGCCCAAGTGGTGCCTTTTGCATCGGTCTGTATTCTGCGCGTAAAATAAAAATGAGTAAATCACCGTACGTAAAAACCATACGTACTATGTAGTACTTATTAGATATTATTATATAGACACGGTTTTGTCAATGTTGTCCGATGTTCACTGTCTGCGCCCGTTACGTTTTCAAAATGTGTGGCGAACACAAACGACACACATAGTTAACATTACTTTTTGTAAAACCGGAAATATTTTTAACACGTGGAGTCTCTAAAATACCGATGAAGTACCTACGTGAAATACAATGAAGTATCGGTGAAGTAGGTGAAGTACCGTGAATTACTGGCGAAGTAGGTGAAGTCCCGTGAATTATTGGTGAAGTAGGCGAAGTCCCGTGAATTACTGGTGAAGTATCTGAAGTAGGATGAAGTATGGTGAGTTATGATGAAATATGTGAAGTGTGAAGTTAATTGTACACGATTTCCTCTAGCGGTTTACCCTCGGTAAATCATTTGAAGTTTCTAGGATACACGTATGAAATGTATTTACTTGTGGTGACCGTTCATTACCTATACCATTAAAAAATTTTATATTCCATATAGAAAACAATTTGAGCTTCTTCCTTTTATAGCAACAGAATTTTTTAATGTCTGAGAAGATATTTCCAATAATAATGTAATGGTTCCATGTTTTCAAGTGTAAATTTAAAAATAATGCACATTTAAAGTAAATGATTGAATCAATTCCTGGTTTTAAAAGCAAAAGTACTTATATATTACATTTTTACATATACTGATGCATGTACTGTACTATTGCTATGGTATGTTAATTATGGAATACTACATAATAATAATGAACGATAGTAAGTAGTAAGTAGTAGTGAACAAGAAGGAGGTGCTGTGTTTCCCCTTTGTATTTTTAATTTAAAATTTATATATAAATTAATAATATATGTGCATAATATTATCCTGCCGGAGGCGTTAATTTAACTCAAGATTATGGCAAAAGTGTTTTCCTAATTGTATAATTATTACGATATTCACAAAAACATTAAAATTTGTGTTTCCGTGATTAACATAATACAGCCGAAGTAGTACCCCAGTACATATGCATATTATTATATGGTAACCATTCTTATTTTATTTCAAATGCTACTATTATTAAAAGGATTATTTAACAGATATTCCATATTAATAACACCATATGACATTCATATTATATCACTTCTTGTCTTGTTTTGTTATTTAGTCAAGGTCTGTCATTCAACTTATTTTAAAAAATTTGAAGTTTGAATGATGGAACGCTGGAATAATCGCTGGATAAGTTCAGAAGCAGCTGAACCTTTTTTTATTTTGATTGTCAAGGTTACACATTTTAATTTCAAGTTTTTGTTCATCAAACTGTATCTTGTCTCCATGTTTGAGAATTTGTCCTTGCAAAGAGGATGTTCCTATGGTGGGAGATAAGATATGTAGATATTAAAATGACTTGATATATATAAATAAGTTGCAAAAATTTTGAATCAGAAGTTGGTGAATTTTTTTCCCGATTAGTGAAGATGAAGGTTTTTCTTGTAAGTATTCACACATCATTATATAATACTTAAATTACATAGGATGCTTTGTTATTTTCAGCTTAATATTTGCTTTTTAGCAGTTGCTTTTGCTGCACCTGACGTAAGTCATCTACCTGGAATTCAACATACTCAACATACTGAACATCATGTAGTATCCCCATACACTATTCCTTCTACCAATTATGGTGTTCCACTAGTTAAGACCTATGGTGCAAACGTTCATAGCAGTGCTTCTTCTCCCGTATTAATTCCAAATTACAACCAACATCTACAACACGTTAGTCACGGAAGGGAATACCATAGTGTTCATCATGACACTTATCCTTCTCATAACACTTATACATCTCATGAGACTTATCCTTCTCATGCAACACAACAATTCACATACAATCAAAACGCTAATTATGGAAAAGATCAACATTATTATGGCGACAACGTCGAAGAAGAAAAACATGTATATTTCTATTCGGCTCCAGATGTTACAGAAAATAGACCACGTCTAAAAATTCATATTGTCCCACAACATAAGAAGAATACAAATGTACTTTACGTTAAAGTACCTGAATATTCCGTTCCCATTCCAGAAGTTGAAGCACCTGCATCGCATATAGACGAAAAAACTAAAGTATACGTATTGGTTAAGGATGCTAAAGAATATGCACCAGTTGTTTACAATGCACCGGCTCCAGTTAAAACATCTCATCCCGAATTGTTCGTTGTACCTTATAAGAATGAGCATGACGTTGAACAAGTTATTGCTGGCGACAGTCATGGTCATACTTATGGATCTGCTGGTCTACAATATGATAACAAAGATACATTTGTTAAATCTATAAATTCTGATAGTACATATTATCACTCCAACGATAAATTTAGCAACTTGCATCCTGGTGTTAATCTAGATCTCTACAGACATGCACCACCAGTACCAAATACTTTCGTTAGGTTTGATGGTGCTCAAGAAAAAGGTCACGGAGATGAACATGTCGTACATTCGCTTCGCTTAGGCGAACATCACTTGGATGGTCATAAAACACACCATGTAATTCCTCATCATGGACACGACCAAGTCGAAGCTCATCATGTAGTATCTTCAGTGGCACCAAGTACTCACGTCGGTACTCATAGCGTTCATACACTGGGAGGACCGGTAGTACATTCATTGGGAGAACCAGTAGTACATTCTTCTGGTATTCAACATAATTCGGGGATATCCGAAAGCTCAGTAAGTGTATCTCCACTTCATTCCATAGTATCTTCGCCAGTGCCCGGTAGTTCCATTAGTTACTCAGCTAAATCTGTTACTCCTGGTTATTCAAGCGTATCTGGACCAACCTTTGTTTCATCTACAGTACCAACAGTGCATGCTAACTAAGGCACGATTATTATATGAAACTTTTGTCAAAATTGTGTAAGAAATTCTTATTTTAATAAAATGTTTAATTGAAAATATGACTTTTAGTATTATTAGGTATATGAAATTTGATTAGTAATCACGTTAAATCAGAAATTATTATTCTAAACTTGCGATTTTCAAAATTTAGAAATAAATTAGTTTGAAAATTCGATGAAATAAATTTTATTTTAACTTGATTAAATGATATCAAAGGTTACCGTTTTGAAAAATCGAAACACGAATGTTTAAACAAATCTGTGATAAGCTTTCCAAATAATTTTATTTCTAAATTTTGAAAATTCTAGTTGAGAATAATAATTTGTCTGGTAATGTTAATTTCATTTGATTATTAATCAAGTTCTTTTTATTATGACGATAACTATTACGAATAGTAAGTTGAGAAATACTCCTATATATTTTTTTTAAAAATTGTAGTTTAGAAGCGATCTTTATTTTTGCATTAATTTTTTTGTCCAGTGGAATGAATTTTCTATGCGATCATCCTTACAATTATGTATTAACAAATTACTTAGAAGTATTATTATTATAAAGTTTCATCTACTGACTGAGTACATACGCAGTTAAATATTTATTTAAGAGTTGTTTTGGCTACGCGGAAATGAATTGATAACGCATTGTGAATATTGGAAATGAAAGTGCTAAAGAAAAATATCTAATGTTTTAAGGACAATAAAAATAGTAATCTCGACACAACGTTATTGGAACACACAGGAAGTACCTACCTACCTTCTATGCTCGCAAGTACTGAAAATTATGCTATGTTAACTGCGCATAACAGATCTGGTTGTAATTATGTAAGACATTTTTTACCGTAAATGTTTGTTTCTCATTAATTAACTTGAAATTATTATTAACAAATACGGATATCAAGCAGTTTCTGAAAAATAGAAAAACCTGTAATAAATTCTTTGCTTTTTTAAATATTATATAATATATTAAAATTTGATACAATCCTGTTTGTGTGGTGCTGCAGTACATCAAAAAGGGGGGAAATACAAATTAAAATGAGATTTTCACTGTGAGAAAACGAGATGAACAATGCTGGAAAGCAGAGTTCAGTATAAACTACATCTTCAACGAATTTCTTGGTCTCGTGTATTCTATTCCTTTTGGCGTTTATTTAAATTAATGTTTAAAAGTTTAAATTGATTGCTATTAGAAAATGATAATCTGACGCTAACGCGGTTTTCCTATTTAGTATTTTGCAATAAGTAAATGAGATGCTTAGTGCTATGATGGTTTTGACATGTATTTTCACTATTTTCTATAAAATATTTATTGTCATCCTCATCTGAATTGGAAATGAAGAAGCGTTATTTACGTAGTATCGGATACTTTATTAATGTCAAGGGAGACGTTTATTTAGTGGTGGGGAAACCTGTCGTTCAAATTCAATCAGTTTCGAAAGTTTGACAATTTTTTTTTATAAAAATTATTGTCTACGGTCTTGTTTATGGAATAATTAAGGTTTAACATGAATTTTACAGCAAGTAAAACAGAAAGTAAAAGTCGTGTGTGCCATTTTTTTGTGTTGAAAAATGAAAAATCTTAAAATCTTGTGCCTCTAATACACAATGCAGTATTTCATCTAATTATATCGACATGAAGCTGTTTTTAGATGAGGTGTTTGATTTTACCTTCTTGATTTTGGGGGATTAAACTACCCTCAATTTTAGCAAGAAAATTGTTATACGAATTACTAAAAAGATGGGAAGTGTTAGTACCTACCTTATTTTGTAAAAAAGCAGTGAAGAGGGGGGTCACATTTTTCACAGTTTATTTAATGGTCACATTTTGCAATTGAACTTGTCTCAATTTGTTATAAAATAAGCAATATATTTTCACTAGTAATTTTTAAAAAATATAAAAAAAATGGTTTGTAAGTAGTATGTCAGTATTATTTTTCAGAGGTTCTAATCGTATTACCATCGTATAATTTACAAATAATGAAAAAAACTTTTAGGTATAGGACTGTGGAAAAGTTTAAAGTACTTAAAAAAAAAATTTTAATTCCAGAGCTCTCGTAGTTCTTAATAATGTAGTACATAGGTATGTACAATATAATTTACGAAACAGAAACTTAAAAAGAGCAAAAAACACAATAACAATTGTACGTGGATTATTTAAGCAAGTATTTTACAATTTGTAGTCTGCAACATAATATTATGTACTATGTAAGTTGCCATGGGCTTGAAAATCCAGTCTTCCACCTCCATGTAGTTGTCGAAGACCGGCAATCAATCTTTTTTGATAACTTTAATAATTGCATTATAATAACCAATACTAGCGATTATATTACAGGGACGACCAACTGTAACTAAAATATCAATAATAAATATTAATGAAAATTAGACCTGAGTTTATTTATACGGTAATATTCAAGTATTCATTATGTATAAAGAGCAAACACTTAGTAGAAGGCATGATTTCTAATTTTAAATCAACAAAATTAATTAATTACAAAAGAAAATAATTGGACACTTCTATTATAGAGACAATTTCGATTACATTTTTTTATAAAGGTCGTTTATCATTAATTTTTCCACCCGTGAGAAAAAATTATTTTTTAAATTTTACATTGACTACGACAAAAGGTTTTTTCTTTACTGTCGTTTTGTTCGTTCGCATGCTTCTAATAAAGTACGAGATCCCCACTGAATACAAAATTATGAAATAGTAATAATTTGTAAAATTTGTAAACAAACATCTTCACTTGCATCAACCTCTGGGCGACCTCATTTTTGGTCATGTTGCGCTAATTATTATAATTTGATTCGAATTTTAGTTTTAATCAGATGCTGATAATGACGAAATTCAAAATTGTAATCGCCACCACATTATCTCTTTTAATAATTTGATCGTTCTACATACTATATTTTATGGAATAACTTTTATGATATGCAGATGCCGACAGATAAAACAAAAAATTCGATTTTAAGCGTAAATTAAAAGATCATTCCAATTTCACAAAAAATTATTTCTTAAAATCCGGCTTGTATAAATTATAGCACGTAAAGTTGATGCAACAGCAATATACATTTATTAGAATCACCTTTTGAGAGAGAATCTTCATTGTCATTGAACTTGAATTTACCAAGATTCGCGACACGATTTTAGTTTACGACCTACTATTTTCATTTATTGCACAAAAGGTTATTAATTTGTGTTAGCAATAATATTTCCAACACATTCAAATGCTAGCCTATAGTTTTGGCATCGTCCTTGCTTAAAGGATTGCATTTACAGTGGGGATATATTTTAACTATATAAATGCTACAAGCTCAAACTGAAATTATATTGATCAGTCAATTTACTATTGGAATTAAAATTATGAATTCGCTTACGGTAAGTTCAATTACTTTGAAAATTTGACAATAATAATTATTGTAATTAATTTTTTTAGTTCATAGCTGCGTTAGTCGGCGTGGTATACGGGCGTCCAGACGTTTCCCACCTTGGTTACGATTCCGGAATACCCGCACCAGGATATTTACCTAGCCTTAATATTGATGAAAGCAGCATTTTAAACAGACATTATGGCCAAGATGTAAAAAATGTTTATTTCTATGCTGCTCCTAGTGACGAAGAGCCAGTTAGAATAAAAGTGCGTGTCGCTCCAGCAGGAACTAAGAGCACCAAAATTATTTTCGTTAAAGCACCACAGCCAGGACCTATCATTCCAGAATACATTTCTTCCCCAACTCAATCTCAAGACAGAACTTTAGTATACGTCTTGGTTAAGAAGCAAGAACAACCTGACACCATTACCATTCCTACAAAAGCACATGTACAACAAGCCAAACCAGAAGTCTTCTTCATCAAATACGGTAATAAGCACGAAGCTGAACTAGCTGTACAAGATGGTCTGAAGGAACAACAAGTTGGTGCAAATGCCAACTCGTTAATCGATGTTCGTTCGTTCATTGACACTATCAAGGAATCTGCTTCTTCTTCCCATCAAGTTCATTCGGTAGAAAATCCGGGTAATCAAAATCAATACATTCCTCCAGCGACGGTATTGAGTGGTCCTTATTAAAAGGAAAAAATATGAAGTTGACTAAAATAAGTCATAAACACAAAAGTCTTGCCATTTTCTGTAAGATAATCTAGTTCAATTTATGTACATATCGTCTAGTTGTATTATTTGATAATAATTATTGTAGCTAAATTTTTAATGATAATTTGTTAAAATAATAACGTTATAAACATTTTGTTGTTTAATTTATTTGACATGCTAAATGACGAAATTCTCTTTCAGTTATACAAAATTCAACATTTAAAAAATTGCAATTTAAAAGCAATTTTGAGCGAGTGCTTTTGTGGACCAATACCCGAATTAACGACTTGTGACGTAGTCTCTTCTTCTTCTTTTCAGCCTTTAATAGCCCACTGCTGGACCATAGCCTCTTTCTCTAAGAGAAAGGTTTTCAGCATTAAGACCCCACGGTTGCTAAATCCGGGTTGGGGAATGTGCCTGTAACCCTTTTCATAGTTGATGCTGGCAGTCATCAACTTCAACCTTAGTTGTGACGTAGTGATCACTCCTAATGTTTGTGAATAATGGAATATAGATAGCAGCATCGGTTATGGCGTACACATATACTCCCATAAAAATTACAGAGTGAATAAAATATAATATGTAGAGAGCTTTTTAAGCCTGTTGAACTTACGTAAAGCGTATCATTGAAATGTATCAACTACCACGTAATCAATAAACATGTTTTTGTTTATATTGAGTACGTGCTGCCATCTATTTTGCACGGTTTTCAAAAATTATTTAAATAAAATTTGTTGTGTGACGTCAAAATAATACATATCCTTGACTTACCTAGCTGAAAATACAGGTTCCTAACGTACCAACTGATGGAGAAATAAATTTTTATCGCAAATACAGTTTCTTCCCCTTTGTATACCTACCAGGTTCTTGACTCATTAACCTTAACCGATTTTAATAAAATATGGCATTAATATAAATAATAATAGGGTAGATTCGGGTTTAAAAAGTAAAATCGGCCGTATAATTTTTGAGTATTTGATTTTTGAAAATGTTCTTTCTGACTGATGGTGCTAAAAATAGAATTTTGTTGTTCATCAGAGTTATTCGCCCTACGAAAGGGCATAGTGACCGCTTTATTTTTTTTTAGAAGGGTTCTTTTGGCACCCACGGTGGTTTGTCATTGTCTGCCGAGGAAAGACTGTCAGATATTTCATCCCACCCGGATTCGAACCGGGGCGCGCGTGTTAGTAGTTGACGCACTTAAACGCCAAACCACGACCGTCTTCTATTTACACTTACCGAGTACTAAATTAGATACACATTCAAACCACTGGTTTTATTTTCTCTTCGAGTGCCATACACGTTACAGTGCGTAGGCGATTAACTTAGCCGAAGCCAATCTGACCTTACTAGGGAGTATAATTAATGGGGTGGTTTCCCGTTAACTTCCCCACAGTCCAAAGATTGATATCGGACTCTCGCTTTCTAGTCGGCTGGTGTATACTTTATGTCATACTGCTGGTTTAGAAAATTTAGTTTCTAAGCAAGATTTTTAATTGGGTTTCTGTGTTTGGCATCCCAAACAAAAAAATATACTAATAATAATTATCATCGCCTAATTGCTTGAAAATTTCTTTTTATAGAAGTAGTATAGTTTTTGAATAATTTGAATATTCGGTGCAAATGAAAAAGGTTTTCTTTTACTACAGGTCGCCCAAAATTTGCAAGTTGATGTAAGAAATCAAGTAAATGTAAATGATTTTACAAGCATAGGGAACTTATTATTTAACGTGGTTTAAAACTACGAAGCGTAAAGCACTTAATTTCGAACAGGGTTTGATACTGCTTTCCGAGAAGAAACGGTCAGAATTAAAATGCTTACCTTATTTGGGCTCGAACCGGGTTCCTCGGCAACAGCAGTCAACGCACTAACCGTTAAACTGTAACCGTTTAATATAATGTCTAAATATATAAAAATGCATTTAAAAATATCGCAAACTTAAAATTGCATATATGAGATATAAAAGTTTAAAAAATAAAGAGGCCTGGTAGACTTTGTAGGATGAAGCAGAACTGGCAAAAATAATATAAGTAGGTGTATAAATTTTTACTCAATTTTCTCAACGACCTCCTTCTTTGATTAGAACTCACGATAACGTGATAACTCACAATAGGTAGTTTGGGCTTCAATAAACGTCCATTATTTGCCTTGTGTTGTCGGGAATAGTAAACTTTTCAAATTTTACTCTAAGACTTTGCGACCTGGAAACAGTATATCAGCATATTTTAATAAATAATTTTAATCACAACTAATAATGAAAATATTTACCTATACTGCATCATCTGCTATACCTATAAGACAAAAATTTTGGAAAAATTTGATAGACATCGTATTTAAATGCGTGACACTTGTTTTCTATGGATTTTTACTCAATAAATCAATCGGTACAAGCAAAATTGTCGTAAGTATACCGGTTAGCATTTTATGGGAACAGACAGTCTAATTTAATCAATTTAGTACACCGAAAAAACAAAAATGTTGGAAAAATGTCTCAAAAAGATGTGATCGAAAAGAAAAAGTCAAATTATACCGACTTTCGCTTTGAACTGGAACTACTTCCATAGACGATCAAACTCGACCGATTCGATAAAAAAGACATTTTAAAGAAGAAGAATATTCTGCTGCAGTGGTTTAGTCAAAATGCTGTATTCGCTATGGTAAACAATTTGTATATAAACAATTTTATAGCTAATTAAATTTACTACTATAAAAGTTATTATATTTAGCTTTAATAGTTGGGGAATGGAAAGAGTGCAAATTGCACATTCTGATTATTAATTTTAACTATTTACTTTGCCCAATGGAGTTTTAGTTATAAAATTCAATACCGATACTTTTGCGTTATATAAAAATTTAGAAAAAATGTTTTACTAAAAATTAATAATTTGACAATAATATTGTCATAAAAATAATTTTTCTTAGCGACGCCACTTTGCACGTCAAACTATTGACAAATTTTATTTCTCACAAAGTCGACTTCTTAATAACTGTTAATTGTTACAATTATGTAATTGTTAATAGCGAATTTTATAAATATGTATTTATAAAATAATTAAATAATAAATAATTTATATTTTTGTAATTTGAGATTTTTTGTAGTTTGCAAAATTTAGAAATAATAATAACACTGCTCGTTTTTGTTCTTATTAAATTTTAAAATTATAAAAAAAATTGTTTTTCCAATTCAGGCATAGGATGTAGAATTTTGAAATATAAATTATTACATAATCAAATTTATTATTTCCAAAATTTGTAATTAATTGTTTTAAGAAAATTGTTTAGTCATTTGAAAAAAAAAGGTTTAAATTGAAAATGTAAAGAAGAATAAATTAAGTGTTTAAAGTTTTTAGTACAATTCCTCTTCATGTCTGTAAGGACAAAAGTACAACAATTTTTTTTATAATCTCAGAATTTGTCAAAAATTATAATATATTTATTTATAACGATGGGCACCGGAACAGGCCATAAGGTGTAATCCTTGAAGTGACGAAGAAGAAAAAGAAATAAAAATTTTTAATTAAAAGGCTACGCCAAGTTAATAAACAAAATTTTCTTTTTAATTATTAGATCGTTGCTGTTAGTTTCTCAGTGTCTACATAAAATATTATTTATTGTTTAGCACATCAACGAGGTTGACTCACTAATTTAAATATAATTCGATAGCGGTGAAACTTTTGACAAAAATTCAAGAAATTGATTTTGTAAGAAAATAAATTCTCTCTAAAATGAAGTCTCGAGAAATTTAAACTACAGTCAACTCGCATTATAACGAGTTTCAAGGGACCGAGAAAAAAATGCGTTATATCGAAATTCGATATTTGTAAGAAATTTAAAGAAAAACGTAAACCAATACTGGACAAATTCGTTGTCGTTTAATAAAATAAACAATATAACGCATATAGTAAAAAAAATTTAATAAAAAGCAGAGAAGCAATTTAATTCGCATGTTAGAAAGGGTGGAGGGGGGGGTTGTTATGGGGGGTGCAGTTATCAACAAACATGATAATTTTTCTACGTTGTTTTTGCCTAGCATTGTTGAGGGTTTCAAGCCATTCGCTCCACAGTTCGGTATTCAGCAACGATTTTTTGTTGCTTCTGTATCATCGGGAAGGATTTGACATGTTTAAAACACCTCAACTTCTCCGAACCATCTATATTTGCCGCAAAAAATAGTGTGACTTGCTCCTTAGTTAGTTTTGAAGACCTTCACCAGTTTCGATAAGTTAAACACCAAGTTATGACACTTTTTAAAATTAGATTACCAAAGAAATGACAAAAATTATTAGACTTTGACTAAAAAATCTCGTTATATTTTAAAATTTCGTTATAAGGCGAGAATTTCAAGGGACCGGCAGTTTTTTTCTTTATATCGAGATTTTTGTTATATCGAACTTTGTTTTAACGCGAACTGACTGTATAAAGTACGACGCGACGGCGACGTCGCGATTTGTAGAAATTAATTCCTAGAGATTCTTCTTGGATGCAGCTAATGTGCTTGGACTATTAGCTAAACTGAATTTTTGCAATGGTAGTGAAGATACTTTTATGTTATGAGAACAAAAAAGTAGTTGTTGCGCTGCATGTTGAATTCAGGGACATTAAAAAGCTTCTTTAGTGCCGGGCACGGTTCCATACGCTGTAAAATTATAATTTCAATTGAATATTATGTATGTTATAGGCACTAAATAGTAAAAATATATTGGATATGTAGGTACATAATAATTATGTAAGTACATCTCCATAGGTATACTCAAGGTATATTTGTGAAGAAAATGAGTTACGATTATACTAGGTTATAAACTTTGGATTATTTTGATATTAAACTGGAGGTTAATTTTAAATGCTGGTAAATTTTGTTTAAAAAAAACTACAAAAGAAACGAAAATAACTCAATATGCAATCGAGAGATTTTAACCCATGGTAATACTACGGAAATGATAGTTTCAATATAATGTTTATTTTCTATTTTTTTTTCTTTACATATATCAATAAAACTTCCAAAAATACAAAGCAAATATCATTGCAGTTTGCGACAAATTTTGCAGTTTAAAATTAACCAATAAGTGCTTTCAAGACATGTGTTAACATCTCCTGTACACAACCTCCTTTCACTGTACACTTGCACTTCAAATATCAATTGACTTATATTGTAAACAAATAAGTTTCTTTAAATAAATAATATCAATACATTAGTATGAACGCAAAAAGCTTTATGCTTCTTATAATAGCATTTTTTAAATTAATCATTTAAAAACTTAAATTTACCGACAATAAAAATTTGCAAAAGCTAATGTGGTATGGCATTTAATATTTCCAATTAAAAGTAACTAGTTTATAAGTAGGTACATAGGTTATGTATTCAGTAGTTTGAAAAGTCATAAAAATTAGTAAAAATCTAATAGACTTCCTACATAAAAGTTTGTAGTGCCTCTTCATTTTGTCCTTAAGTATATACTTTTAAGTTAACCTTCTGCTGTATGAAGATTCGCAACAAAATAAATAATAAAACACGAAAATTTACATAATATTTCATTGGCAAATTCGTAGACATAAATATTCCAATTAGTTGTAATAAAAGACGAGAAACAATTTAATTACCAAACTACCGATCGTTTACCTAATCGATTGAATCTCGATGTATTCTAAGATACACGTGCGACAAAATAGGGAGATTCTACATTATTTGAACTTTGTCCTTCAAAATAAACAAGACTTGAACTATTTTTTGGATAATAAATTAATAATTGTAATACTTGGTTCTATGTGTAATCTACTATGCTAATTTGAGTGTAGAAACATTGAAACACTTAGGCCTTTGAAAAAAGATGTTTTTAATGTTTTGAAATTAAAAATTGTTTCGCAAAGCAATAATTTTGAAAATGAAATGGTTTACAAGATTTTCATTCACGATCTAAAAAATAATACTAAAAAACTGCTAGTAAAATAACAAATCTCAATGGAAAAGGAACTCCCCGAAGAGGTCCCAATGGGCCGAGTTAGTGGTTGCAACCGTGAAAATAAAAAGTTATAGAGTATATCATGGGTGGTACTTAAAAAACAGTAGCGTGTAAAAATTGATTACCAAGTTTAACCTGTCAAGGTTATAATTTTTTATAGTTAAAAATAATATGAAGTTATATAACACTTTGCCTATCAATGCCGTTTAGTTTTAAAAATATTTTACCATAACGTAAGTTCTTGCGTTGATCGTTTTGAAAATTAAAAAATTTTAATTTATTATTTTGAAACGAAGAGGTTATAAATTCCGTAAGTTTCAAATTCATATACCTGAATTGTCTTTAATATTGTTAACAAATTATAAAAAATTAATATTATTACGCAAAGAATGTAATAAAGTTTCGACATGAACATTAACTGGGAAAAGACAAAGACCAACAATTATCAATTCTATGGACTTTAAATAATTATAAACATTTGTGTTTCTTAATTTAGAAGGTATGCACGTGTGATAATCGATTAACTATTCGCACTAGTAAAGTGTCAAACACTTTTTGTACGACACAAAAGTCAAATCGCAACAATGAGGGCACAACAACACGATTTTGCAACAATGAAATAAATAAATTGTTTCATTTATTTGGACGTTAGTCTTAAATGTACAATTTGGAAGAATCATTAGTTTCAAGAAGCAGCTTTTACTTATTACATCTAACAAGATCATTTTTGTTACCATGCAACGGAACGATCAGATTTAATGTAAAGTTTAAACATTTTTCATAGTGAAATTAACAGACTCGAGAAAGATGGAGATTTTCATCTTAATATACGTTCGCATCATTCGGTTTTCATCTATAATACTAGTTTACCTAACGTTGGGATTGCAGGCTTGTAGATTTATCTTTCACGAAGTCAAGTTTTTATAAAAAGGGCAAGATAGAATTTGTTAATGTTTTAAAAGTATCACTCTGCTTGGCGCTTTTAATTGTGCAATAGATTCGTACGTACCTACTTAATTATTTAAAAATTAAACAATCTTTTCGAGTAGGACAAATCAATAATTTACACACTTCCACTGCGGTTTGAGTGATGCTTGAAATAGAACAATTACCACTGAGAAAGGATGTTTGTACAAACTCAGCATTGAGTATCCACCCAAAAGAACACATCCAAAAAATGGTATTATTTAAAATGATGACTGAATAACTTGCAAATAATATGGCGAAATAGCTGCATTTTTAGGTCATAGCTGAATCGCGATTAATCTTTAACTAAAGCTTGTAACTAAATTAGTTTTACATTTGGTACTCGACACAATATTAATTATAGAATAGATTAATTTGGAATTTTCAAGGTAATTTTCATTGGATTATAAGTTTACAGTTTTAAGTGGTTTTGTTGTTGATATTTATATTTTTTTTATTAATTTCTTAATTATTTAATTTTTTATAAACTTACGTTTGAATATGCATAAAACTGTGTTTCTAAAATCTTTCTCATTGAATCTGAAATTAAGAAAAAAACTGTTGAAAGCTGTAAAGTGTAAAAGCTTATACCATCTTACCTTGTCACATTTTCCACATGCCATATACCTGTTTCGAATGTTTTTAATTTTGTTATAACTTTTAATTGACAAAAAAATTATTAATTACCTGAAGCACAAATTCTTCTTATTATTCTATAACGCAAGAAATCTGTGCGTTACGTAAATGTGGAAAATCGGACATTAACTTTATTTTAATTGCAAAAGTGTCATATAACAATTATAAAATAATAAATTAATGTTGACAAATTCATCTTCATGAAAAACTTTACTTAAATGCACATTATTTTCTAATTAAAAAATTTTTTAGTATTGAAAAAATTATTTATAATTGAGACTTACCGTGCCGTAGTAACAACTGCTGGCCGCTTAATTTTTAATTAAATTTTGGTAACGCACATTTTATTTCACTTTTATACTTGTAATTGTGATAAGTACTTTTTTTTATCAAATTACCAATATTACTTTCACGATATTAAATTAAGCGATCGCTATGTAGTTCTGACATTTTTACTGTAATTACAATTTAATTTTGCCATAGAAGATGTAAACAAATGGCATTTGCTTTTGGTAAGTTTGCAAGTGGGTTCAATTATGTTACTTCATAGATAATTAACCAGTCATCATCATCGTCTTTGAACTTGGAAGTAAAAGGTGAATTACACAAATTTAGGTGAAACGATTGGACGCTATAGGGTTTTTGTTCGGTTCATTGCTTTGTATTGATGATCCGCAAGGTTACAATTTTGAGTCCTAGTTCTTACTTTTCAAATGTTAAATTGTAGATGTACATTTAATTGTCCTTGCTAAAGGATTGTTTATACAGTGGGGATGAGTGATAAATATATAAAAGTGCATATTGGATTCAACATTATTATCTTCCAATTTGTTTCATAGTAAACAACTACAATTATTACAACTACATTTACAAATTCAATTACAAAAATGAAATTCTTAGTGGTGAGTACTTCATTTACAATAAATATTACTTAAAAATCATGATTTTATCAATTATTATTTTTTTCAGCTTACACTTTCAGTGATCGTTGCCACGTCTGCTAGACCAGATGTGTCTCACTTACCCACTGGGAGCTACTTACCTAGCTCTGGATCAAGTATAATAGGCAGTTCGTCCATAGGATCAAGTGGCTACGATAACGTTGGACATGGTAACTTCGGCGGAAACTTTGGGGCGGTCATTTCGGCGGCGGTAACTTCGGAGGCGGTAACTTCGGAGGTAACTTCGGCGGTGGATACAGCGGTCAAGATCAGAAACAAGTTTACTTCTACGCTGCCCCCGAAGATGATCAAGCTTCCCGTCTCCGTATTCAAGTTGCACCATCTTCCCACAGAAACACAAAAGTTATCTTCGTCAAAGCACCAGGCGGCGGTGCAGTTATTCCAGAAGTTATTGCTCCACCATCGCAATCCGAAGACAGAACATTGGTCTACGTTTTGGTTAAGAAACAAGACCAAGGTGGTTCTATCACCATTCCTTCTACCTCCAACGTTAAATCGGCCAAACCTGAAGTATTCTTCATCAAATACAAGAACCAACAAGAAGCCGAACAAGCCGTTAGCTCTTCCCTTAATGGACAATCTCAAGGTTCCCTCGTCCAAGATTTACGTGACGAACAAACTTTCATTAGAACCATTAAAGATAGCGCTGCAATTGGCAATATTGGTGGTGGCAATCTCGGCGGTGGCAACCTAGGCGGTATCTTCCTTAACGGAGACAGTGGTATCAGCGGTGGTTCAAGCATCTTAGGCTCCTCGAGCGGTTCTTCTATAATCAGCGGTGGAGATGGAACCAGATATGGAACTCCAGGTGCCAGCGGTCCATACAAACGATAATTTGGTTCATCTTAAATTTTACAGCATTACAGTCCATATTAATTGTAATTACGATAGTCAAGCTTTTGTATTTATTGTTCTACATTGCTATCTGTATAATTTATTGTACATTATTTATTTAATCTGATGGGTTTACGTTATTGTAAAGAACTTATTTATTTTCAATAAACATGATAAAATTAATTCAAGTGTCTACTTGTATTTTAACCTAAAATAAAAAATCTGAAGTGATACGACTTTCCCATTTAGGAATACCAACTGTTGGATATCTTCAGATATGGAAAACAAATTTCTTTCCATTAATGCCATTTTTATTCTTATCTGGTGCAATGGGAGAAGAAGAGAGTTTTAATAATTTACATTTCTTCAAATAATGCAATAAAAATGGAGAGCTTTAAAGTAAGATATTATCAGCTCTTGAAACAATTGCCTTCAAATAATGTGTGCGCCCAATATCATGGACGAAAAGCAAACGGTCACAGAAACATTCACATAAACCTTCAGACATTATTCCAAAAATTATTTTAATCGGTTTATATAAACTCGGATCATGGGAAATATTTTTTATTAGCTCAATTACGAAACTTTTCTAAAATATTAGTATTTTAACTTTAGGCAAAATGAGTGAGCATCGTCTCATGTAAAAAAAGAATTTGGTGCTTTTAAAAATTAAAACATGCAATTTGCAAAGGTACTACAAAAATCAGTTTCGATAGAAATATTTAAAAAATTTTGCTTGTGTATGTCCTTTAATATTATTCAAATTAAATTTAACTTTGATATTAAAACTTAAAAAAATGCGTACTAAAATTATCATTTCGAATAGAAATATTTCAATTAAGTTTCAGTTTTAAATCGTCTAGAATTAAAAAAACTATTGGTAAAATGATAAAATAGGTAAATTAAAATTTTCGTGAACATTAAACTTTATTTTAATATTTATTATTAGTTAATAATTTTTTTTTGCAATATTTCACAGAAAGTACTCATCTTAGAAACGACTTAACAAATTTTTATTTCAAATTTTGGGAGAATATATAAAACAATTATTATAGGAAACAATAAGCTTTTTTATATTTTTGTATTTAAAAAATCCTGCATTTTATTATAAAAAAATGCAACATTTAGTTACTTGAACGATTTGATCGCACAGTTTACAGGAGCGTCTAAACCAGTATCTCGAAAATGTAAAAAAAGTTTCCCTGAAGGAATTTCACAGAAAAACTTGTTTACGAAACTTCGATTTTAAATTCCTATTGGTTTTTGAGATAAAAGGCAAAGAAAATTTTACCACATGTAGATAATTTTTCGAAATTGTCTTTTCAAGTTACGCCAAAACATCTAAATCTCAACTTTGTGTCTATACGATTACAATACTTTTAGATACTACGTATACAATAAATAAAATAGTTGTCCATAAATGCCAGATTGTGTTGATTTAAAAAATTATACCTATCCATAAAAATTACATTAATTAAAATGTCACTGTCAATTTATTGTTATATGATGTTGTACAAGTATCGTGCACTTCTGAAAATAAACATTTCTTAATAAATGTAACTATTTATTGTGCAATTAAAATAAATAATTCCAAAATTAAACAAATAATTGCAAATATAAGTATAAAATAAGTAACAAAATTATCGTAGGGATTTTAATTTTTTTGGGTGATTTTTCTTATTGGAAAGGATATCAGATCATCTAGAACTCGGCAAAACGACAAGGTGCTGCTTAATATTTATAATATTAATTATAAAACATGCTATAAGCAATGATGTCCTATCCAAAGTTTTCAAGAGAAAACCGCAAATTCGTGTTTGGTAAAGAGAAAAATACTGCATCCGTACATGCTATTTTCCTTTTTCAAAGGCAGAAACGGGAAACTTAAAATTGGTATTTTACAAATAATCAGCTTAGCATTGCAATTTTTGATATCAATTGCAATCATTTTGACATGTTAATTTGATTTTTACCTATTCATTTATGGAATATGTAATTTTAATATAATAATAATACTTAAAAATGCTAAAATAATTCTTAAGATATTTAATTGGCAGATGAACAATAATTGTTTTTGATTTAAAAATTAAAAAGATTATTTGTAAACTAGCAATTTTAAGTTTCCCGGTTCTGCCTTTATGAAAAAAGGAAAATAGCATGTACGGATGCAGTATTTTTTTTTACCAAACACGAATTTACGGTTTTTCTCTAAAATAACAGAGATTATAATTTAACATTAAAAATTTAACATTGAAAATTCTATTGTGGGTGAATCAATTCACCGTGGAATTTTCAAATTTTAGCATTTATAATTTTATTAACTCCCCTCTCTTTTAGGTTAATCCTAGATCCGCTTCTATAATGAATCAAGTGACACTAACTTATCTTTCCAGTTTCTTAAACTTTAGTTTTTATTTTAATTTTGTCCGAATATAATTTTTACTTCAAACTACCTATATTTATGAAACAGCTGATTAATCATCATCATCGGCTAAAGTAATTTTAATTTTGGGTACTTTGAATATAACTTGAAGAACTTAGAAATACTGATTTTTGTAAAATTATTATGCTGATTTGAATTTGATAAAGCACTGTTATTGAATAGTTCATTGCACTTAAGCATTTGGTGACATGATTTTGGTCACATGAAGCTTTATTACAATACCTAATTCACCAGAGGTCAACCTGCTCCTACCCCGAGCCTTTTTTCTCTTCTATTTAGGGGTTCTTTTCACTAAATCTTGAATATTGACAAAATATGTGATAAATAACTAAAAATTTTCCACAGCAATGTTAAAAATTGCAAGTTTTATTTTTTCGTTTTTCTTGCAAATCCTGTATCTTTTAAACGAAACTATTTACCAAAAACTAATGGCTCCATTTGGATAGCAAATTTAACGAGCTATAATTTTAATCTAGTAACATTTTTGGAAAATCAACTCATTTTACAAAAAATCCCAAAGTAATGAACAAGTTCAAAAAATTGCTTTAAAGAGGGGTACCTCCCAAGGGTTTGAACTAGGACAAAAATTTTATTTAAAAATATATCTTAGAAAAGTGTCTTCTATCACAACCTCAAAGGTTTACCATGTACACAGAGACACCCTGTATGACTATTATATTTTTTGTACCGACCTTATTCATTATTTTGGTATTTTCTGTGAAATGGATTGGTTTTCCAAAAATTTTTAGTAGACTAAAGTTATAGCTCGTTCAATTTGCTACCCGAATTGGGCCGTTAGTTTTTTGTAAGTAGTTTAGTTTAAAAGATACAGGGATTTCAACAAAAAAATAAAACATAAAATTTTTTCGACACTTCTTCCCTTAATTTAATTCATAACTCAAAATCCGTTTATCCTAAACAATATGAGGTTATAAACTAATTTGTAGATAAGTAAATTGTCTTTAAAAAATTACTAATCTATTAATACCATAAAATCAATAGTTATGCTGATATGGCCGTTTGAAGGCAGAAATTTAAAAAATTGCTTTAAAGGGATACCCCCAAGGGTTTCGACTTAGACAAAAATTTTCTTTAAAAATTTGTCTTAGAAAAGTGTCCTTTATCACCAACTCAAAGGTTCTCCACCTCACGGGGACACCCTGTATATTTAGCGGATTTTTACAATTTGCTTAATCATATTTTGCACCCTTCTCGGTAAGCCTTGCTGTTCTCCCAGTCGCACTCTGCGAGACCTCGGAAGTTAATTGCGCTTTGGACATCCTTTTGCCAAGTCAATTTTAGTCTTTCTCTTCTTCTTTTTGTTGGGGTACCCATTTTCATATTCTTTTTGGCCATCTATTATTTTCATTCTTTGGAGGTGACCATACCTCATGAGCCGGTTCTTATCTATGGTGTCTATTATTGTTTCATTGACCCCATTCTTTGACGTATTTCCACGTTGCTTATGTGCTCCAGCTTAGATACACTACAAGAGTGTCTCCAAAAGTCCATTTCTAGGGCTTTTAAACGACCTATATTTCTTTTGTTTAATTCTCACACTTGTGGTCCATACGTGCATATTATGCTCTCTACTATCGCCGAATAGATCATGGTTTTGGTTTTTCTCGTGACTTCTTTATTCCAAAGGACCGACTTTAGCAGGCGTAAATCTCGTTTTCCCTGCATTATTTTGTTGTTAATATTTGCTTCGCTGCTTTCACTGTTGGAGAGAGTTACCTTCAAGTACTTTATTCTAATGCCCCATTTCTTCACTTAGAGTTATCTTCAAGAGAACTTTAGGTTAAATTGACGAAATAACCAATCAGATTATTGATTTATTTGTTTTGTTGCTCTCTGATTGGTTATTTCGTTAATTAAACCTAAATACGGAACCGTAAATTTTTTTAGTTTTCTAGTTTGTTATATTTTTTGTGAAGTTTGTAATCTTGATAGAATTTGTAGAGAATGTATCGAAATAACTTTTGTCAGTTTCCAAAAAGCATCTACTAATGTTAGGTAGAACTTAATCCCTAGGCAATACTAAACCTGGTCCAGTTACACTTGCAGAACCTGGGAGTTTATTTACTTCTGATTTCGGGAATAATGGTTTTTTTGGTACTCCTTCTTTGCTTGATATAACATAATGTGCATTCAGACGGACTCTGTTGTTTTTGTGAAATTATAGCATGATAATTTTAAAGGGATATGATACAGGGAATATGTTTTGGTAACTTCCCCAAAGCATGGAAACTGTTTAAATACACAGGATGGGATGCATACTCACTTCCGGTGGGATTGCCAAAATCTGTATACACTCCAATCAATTTTCTCGACTTTTCACCGATTTCCATTTGCCAGATTTTTTCTGGCAATACCCATTTGTAAATACTTTCCTTGGTGACTCGTAGGTTAGTTTATTGCAATATCATATAATCTATTTCATGAGATGGATTACTTCGCACTCATTTACTTATTTCTTCTTCTTCTTCTTCTTCTTCTTAAATTAGGACTAGGTCCTGTAATATCCAACAGTAACATCGATAAAGATCCGAAGCTACTGCTGGTTCTGTGAGCATATTATTTGTTTTACATCTGAAGTAGTTTGCTAGACTGGCTTCAGATGTGCCTGTTACCCTATATTGTTGTTAATGATGGCAATTCATTAACATAGGAGGACCACCGGCTTTACATGCTTTCCGAAGCATGGGGACGGTCATAGATAGAAAGAGAGTCAGAAAGAAAATTTTCCTTTGTAGACTCCTCCCGGGTTCGAACCGGGTGCCTTAGCATTAGTAGTGGATTGCTCTAACTACTAGGCCAGTGACCGTCTCTAATTTACTTATTTGAAACTAAGAATCTCGTAAGCGAGTCAGTCTCATTTATTTTTCAATATCTCGAAACCTAAGAGGTGCAAACAAAAACAAATAATTCACAAATAAACCTAAACAATGTTGAGACTATCTAAACTCTTTGAGAATTCTAAATTCGAAACCACGGGGACCGTTTTCAGCCACCTCTTAGCTTTTTTGAGAAAAATAGGTAATAAACGAAAATAAGAGATGTACAAATAAGTGTTAATTAATCACAAACGATCAAGACTATTTTGTATCCAAAATTCAAAATGGGGATTTGGGGACCTGGAATTAATAACAAGGGTAATTCGATAAATGTTCCATCTTACATCAATGATAATATGGATACCTCTGGACCAAAATACATCAAAATGATGCGGAATTATATAAGCTACAATATTGCTCTGGAAAATTTTTAATTGCCTATTATAAATTTACCAATATTCAAGATTTTTTAATTAAAATTATTTAAATTGGTGGCTATATGTTTTCATAACATTTTTATGCAAGAAATGTGTAATATAAATTGTATAATTGTAACTAAGCACTATTTTAGTCTAACGAACTGCAAACTTTTGTTAAAAAATCGTAAGAATAACAGTAATATATTTTGTGTAAGCTTTTAAACCAACACTTGAAAAGGGGTTTTTTTAAATGAATAATTGCACTGCAATAAATTTAAAATAACCTTAAATTAACAAATAGGGTTATATTAAGGCGCGCTGAATGTGTAAAATAATACAGGGTGTTTTTGAAATTAGCATATTATTAAAATTATATACGCTGAGAATAGTTTCCAAATCATTCACGAGGTTAGGGCGGCCGAAAGGTATAAAATACAATTTTGTACAAAATTATAAAATTAGAGAAAAAATAGGAAAAAACCATAAAACAGGAAAAATGTTTAGTCTCTCATGTTTTAGTTACGCTTTTCCTGATGGTAATGACCTAATAATGTGAAAACAAGTCGTAAGCTATCGTTTCTTTTCGAATTTCCTTTTTATTCTTCTTATTTTGATAATTACATACATTTAAAATTTAAATCCTATTTTTTGACTTTGAGAAAATTATCCATGGACTTCCCCTCTGAGCTATGAGCACTGAACCGAAATATTTTTCCGGACTAATAAAATTTACAACTTCACTACTGTTGACATGCATTGGTGGAATTAAAACAGTCTAAAAGTATTCCTGTTTATTACATATAATTTAACAATTAAAATTATCAAGAGCACGCGTGCAAGTTCATTCCACTTATGTACATAAAAAAAACTTTCACTTGATGCATCAGTTTTCATTTTTGTTATCCGGAGTGAACCACACCTGGGCCGAGTGCTATCTGGTCATTCATTATGACTTTGACCTCGTTTTTTGACGGCTGCATTTTTTACACCAATGATTAATTATTTCCATAAGAGAAGCAATTTTTTGTCTACATCACAGCTATAGAAGTGTTTCAGATTTTGTAAATAAAAATTAGTAATTACAAGATACATTAATTTTTTTGCATAATTAGTGACCCATTTAATCTTTTATATAACTTCGTGATTATGCAATTACTATAATATTGTTTTGTTCTGAAATTCTCACAATTATTTTTGTTAAAAGTTGTAAATATAAGCTTAATTTCAGTTTAACTAGTTGAACACGAAATCGATTACTTCTATTATTTCACTTTTCTAAATTCTGTAATTTTGATATGCCGCATGCTTGATAATACAATAAAATTATTATGTTTTTGCACTGGCCATGACGGGTTGGGCAAAATAATTTGATGTAAGGTTTTTTAGATAATAATTCACAGGTATTCTTACAAGCGATCTTGTTCAAAATTTATTCACTCTCTTTTTTTTAGAGATAAAGGTTAAATGGTACGAAAAATATAAAATTGCACAGCGTTCCTCGCACATTAACATTTTGATGTAGACAATACAATGGTCAGTTCTTTTCGGTGTTCATTGCATTTTAAGTCAGTCACAACAGTTTTGAAAATTGGTCAAGATTAGAAGAAAGAGATTAAAATAAAAATCGATAGCAGCAGAACTTGTGCTGTAATCTTGTGTAGTAAATGAAACGAAAAATCAATTTTGATTTATAGAGGACACTTGAAAATCCTTCACATGCATGCCATGGCGAAGAGCGAGGTACTGAGGTCACGTTATAAGTATTAGCGATGTAAGTTTGCGATAACTTCAAGTTTGCATGTAGTATTTCATTGTCAATGTGCATCTGATGATGATGAGCTTTTTTGGGTAACACTGAAGCCGGTCATTCAATAAGTCTAACGTGATCCATGTTTTTTACTGCTATCTGCATTTATATTCAATACAGAAAGTGCTATCACTACTATAGCTTCGTAGTAAGCTTTGGACATGCATTGTGAAAGACGTATCTATCTCGAAGCGATCACATGACTCAAATTAATTTATTTTCTTTGATTTATTATTTTATAATATTATTATTATTGTCGTTTTGTTACGTTAAAATTGAAATTTTCAAATTTTAACGTTTACGTTTTTCATATTATATTAAACATTTTCTTATTTAAATATACAAAAATGGTGTTTGATAATTTTAATTTATCTGTTATTGCATCTTTTATTAATTAAACTCATTAGCAAGTAATTCTGCTACATTGGCTATTAACACCTTATTACATATACAAACATTTATTGCACTTGTTACATTCACACACTAAATCCAAGTTGCATCTTGAGTTACGAAAATTTACTTGCTTGTGCAATGACCAAATAACAATAATATAATTTAAATTACTTTCAAATCGTCATTTTTTCGTGAGAGAACTTAATACGTTAAAAGTTTTGGATAATTAAAAAGGCAATTTATCAAGATAGGAATAATTAATATTTGTAATGAGCTAAATACTTGCAAAATACGTAAGTTAATGCATGTGGTGCCTACATATACATGTAAAGATTTAATTATGCAAACGTCTTGGCATAATATACATAGTGTGAAAAAATAAAATTATAAGTATCGATTTTCTCTGATATTCAAATAGGTACACGAAAATTTGTAATAAAGCTAAAGCTATTACTAAAGTTTTCTTAAGTTTTCCAACTTGGAAATTATATTACCTTATAGCAAATAATAATACTTATAGAAGAGCAATAACCCGACCAAGTTTTCGTTGTTTCTTAAAAATAATCTTTTGAATTTATGAGTTTAGTAAACTCAAGATTCGGCGAGGTTTGTTTTAAACGGCGCTCGGACTCGCGCATCACCTGTAAAAAATACAGTACAGGAAAATATATTTTGATTGCCAATGTACATAATATAATAAAAATTACAAAAGCAATAAATACTGGGTGTTCATTTTCATACTCATGTATATGAATTTAACATTATTTTGTGGATTTCTGCTCGCTTATTCAACATATTATGAAAAATGCTTTGAATTTAAAGTTATCAATAATTTAATTAATATTAATGATGTAATTCTTACTACACACATGGTTTAAATTCTATTCTAAAAAAATTACAGGTTATATAAAAGCCATCAAACGAAAATGCATTGCTCGCCTCTGCTCAAGGCCTCTAGTGCAGTCTTTAAATTAGAATTAATATCGGGGGTCAACTCTGTAAGGACGGAGAAAATAAATTCTTGTCGAACTGGTCAAGTCAACGAGGTACTATATAGAATCTGTTTTTGCAAATTTTGAATAGTTGCTTGAGGTTATCTAGTATTTTGCTACTACATTCTATAATACATCTTTATTTCATTATAAATAATGTTGTATTTTGAAATTATAATAAATGACGTTATAATTAATTGGAAATGCTGGTATTTATCTACTAATTATTTTATTTCCAATAATGGGTATTAGTAATTTATCTTATTAAATTCCTAAAATTAAAAAATTTTTTAAGTAATTATTAAAATACGGCAAAATTTTGCTGATTTATATAAAAAAAAAATTACAATGCAGTAAACCTTGGCATCAAATCAGTTCCATCGTTTTTATAATTGCTAATAAGCGACCATTAATTTATCTGTTATTAAGGTACACTATTAGCACTTAAATGTCTTGTGTTAATATAAAATACTTACGTTTAATTTTTTTTATATAATTAAGAGTAAGCATTTGCCGTTTTCATCATAACTGTCATATGCTAACAACTATTATTGGTAATTGCAATAACCTGAATAAATAGTAGATGGGTACCATCAGCAGTGGCGTAACTACCAATATTTGATGTCTATGAGAAATAATTTAAATGGTCCATTAGTGATTTTCTATAATTTATAAGTTCGTTGGCAGGATATTTCTTGCTACAAATTAAAATTTTTTCATTTTTTCGCATGTTGATAAACTTGAAATCCAATTTTTATTTTATTGGATAGTTTAGAAAACTCTAAACGGAGAATTTATTATTTAAATAGGCATTATATTATGATTATTTTATATTCAAACAAGCAGTGAAGAGTAAGCAAAATCTAAATTTATTAATTCGTTGCACAACCGGGCCTTTAGCCACGCTGCTAGCTATACACCAACTATGGCAAGTAACTTATCTCAAAAGGTTGATCAAATGTTAAATCTTATTGTATGCTAGGCAATAATTAAAATTACGATGTGATAATTACCAATAAAATTTATCAAGTACGCTGAAGTATTACGGCAAATCATGTGGGACATTAAAAATTGTGGTAATTTCTTCACCACTTTATATATAGCTTAAAATACTTATTTATAAATTTTATTCTTCCGAGTGCCCATGTATTGTTGAGTAATTTGTAACCGTCGTAAAAAATTAATAAATACATGGATGAGCAATTACTTTTCCATATATAAAATTAATTTAATCTTTAACATTTTACAATTTAAATTAAACTTTAATATTTTTGAATACGAATAGGTTGAATATGTAAGAAATAATTACCTCTTTCATCATTCCACTAGGTACAAACCTTAAAACTACTGAAAAAATATTAAATCGTTTCAGAAAAAACTACATAAGTAGGTAACTATTTTACTCAATTATAATTTATTTGTAAATAAAATTTAAATGTTCCCCAGAAAATAAAATTTCCAAATATTATTATTAGGTATTAGGCATGTACCGGATTAGAAACGTACATGTGTATGAAATTTAATAATATAATAAAATCAAAGGAAATTATAATAGTGAAAGATGTACATATTTACACACCTAAAAAACGTTTTAGAAAGGTTATTGTTGTGCCTTTTATTCTCAAACGAATTAATACACTTTTAGCCTTTTGTCTAAACTCATTTTTTGAAACATTTAATTTCCTTTAATGAATTTGCATTTACATTAATAAAATATCACGAAATTAAACTTTTAAAAGTGCATCTACAGCTTTTATTTAAAACAAAAAAATACTAAAAAGTGAAAATATAGAACTTATAGCTCACAGTCAAATAATTACAACATCAAATTGACAAAAAAGTGAGGGTCGCTGAGATCGAAATATTAGTTTATGAAGCCCTTGATTACATTGTTTATCAATCACATTGATCAGTGCCCCCACAATTTTTGTCAATTAGCTGTCTTCAAGTAGCTGTTAGGTAACATCATCGCTCCACGCTTTTTGTCAATTTGTTGACGAAATTTTTTAGCTGCAAGCTATAAGCTGGTTAAAAACGATTCACTACTTTTTAATTTAATTCTATTTTTTCTGTAGTATTTAAAAAAATTTCTGCAAACTTGACAATTATAAACATAGTACATACATATTTTTGATGTTACATTCAAAATTATAACAATTTTGCAAGAATAAAAGGTCAAAGGTTGAATTAACGAAACCGACTACGGTTGATAAATACTTGCTTCGAACAGATTAGACCAAGCTAAGTTGAGTGTTTTGAATGGTTTACTAGTTTTTTCCATTAAGGGTGATAATGGCCCAATGCATTTATTTGGATATTTGGTGCAAATTGACACTTATCCTTGGGCAATAGTGTTATAAAAATATGAAAAGTAATATGTGGTTCTAAAGTAATACAAATAAATATATTATTTTACAATAATTAATGTCAATATTTCTGTAGTTTCTTATTTATTGAATTGCTGTCGTTATAAATATTTCTTTCTTTTATAGGAGGATGGGCAATTTTACGGAACTGGAACATTGATGAATTTGATATTAATTTCCTACTGAGAACTCTTCATATAAAATATGGCGTTTCGCCGTATTTCAAAATATCGGTTCAACCCAATCCTCGCCAGCCCGGTTCAAGCAGTATTACCATTTCACCTTTTGGTTTAGGGCTACCCGATAGAAGTTATTATTACAATAATCATTATGGACTGGTAAGTTTATTCCTATGCAATTTTCTTTATTTATTTAATTTTTTTTAGATTCAAAATGCTTATAAACAATTTATACGAGACGTCCTAATAAATTTAAGCGTAACGACAACCGAGGCGAAAAAATTTGGCGAAGATATGTTTAATTATGAGAAGCGAATTGCCGAAATAACACCACATTCTCATTCTTTACTAAATCCTGTTCACACTTACAATTCTGTTAAAATATCAGAATTGAAGATCACTGCTGCTAGTGTAAGTTGAAATCTTTCTTTGAATTCTGGTGCTGATTTTTCCACAATTACTTTAGCTTCCACTGGAAGACATTTTAATGGAAATGTTTCCGGAATCTAACATAACAGAAGAAACAGAAGTTATAGTAACGTCTTTAGAATATCTAACGGAAATATCCCGAATTGTAACAACAACGGATAAAGAAATAGTAAACAGTTACGTAATGTGGACATTGGTTAAAAAATATGTACCTTATTTATCATCACAGTTTACTTCGACATTAAACAATTTTAATTCAGAACTATTAGGTAACTATTTCAACTTTAATAGCACAAATTATAACTAATAAAATATTCCAAAGGCTTTCAAAAACCTATACAGCCTTGGGAAAAATGTGCCAAGTTAATAAAAGATGTAATGGGGTTTGCTGTGGAATCTTCACTGGAATTGCAAAATCCGATTAAAAACTTAACTAAAACCATTATAGGAAACATATTTAAATTCGTTGCACAACCGGGCCTTATAGCCACGTTCTGCTAGCTATACACCAACTATGGCAAGTAACTTATCTCAAAAGGTTGATCAAATGTTAAATCTTATTGTATGCTAGGCAATAATTAAAATTACGATGTGATAATTACCATATAAAATTTATCAAGTACGCTGAAGTATTACGGCAAATTCATGTGGGACATTAAAATTGTGGTAATTTCTTCCCCATTTATATTAGCTTAAAATACTTATTTATAAATTTTATTCTTGAGTGCCCATGTATTGTTGAGTAATTTTACCCGTCGTAAAAATTAAAAATACATGGATGAGCAATTACTTTTATATATAAAATTAATTTAATTTTAACATTTTACAATTTAAATTTAAATTTAATATTTTTGAATACATTATAGAATGTAAGAAATAATTCCTCTTTATCATTCCATAGGTACAAATTTTTAAAACCAGCTGATAAAAGTATTAAATCATTTCAGAAATAACTACATAAGTAGGTAATATTTTACTAATTAAATTTATTTGTAAATAAAATTTAAATGTTCCCCAGAAAATAAAATTTAAATATTATTATTAAGGTAATTGGGCATGTCCCGGGATTAGAAACGTCATGTGTATAAATTTAAATAATATAATAAAAAAAGGAAATTATAATAGTGAAAAAAATTTTTACACCCCAAAAAACGTTTTAAAAGGTTATTGTTAGTGCCTTTTAATCTCAAACAAATTAATAATTTTACCCTTTTTGTTAAATCATTTTCGAAACATTTAATTGTCTAATCGATTACATTAAATTAAAATAAAATATCAGATATGACAATTAAAATGAATTTACAATTTTATAAGCTAATTAAATGAACAATTAAGCTGAAAATTACAAGATATTGATACTCACAAGTCAAATTAATTAAATTAAAATTGATCATAATGAAATAACAGATCGAAAATAGTGATTTTAGTCAATATCGCATTATTTTTTAATCTTAATAATTATCATTGGTCCACAATTTAATTTAATACTGTTCAGAATAAGTTTTTATAAATACAGATAATTGTTTTTGTAATTTTGTTGACGAATTTTTAGATTGCAAGTAAATGATAAACCGTTCTATTTTTTAATTTAATTAATTTTCATGTAATATTTACACATTTCTGTAATTTGCATTATAACATGTACAATTTAATTGAAATGTTACAAAAATTATTATACCAATAAAAATAAAAGGTTTTAAAAGGTTGAAATTAACGAAATAATTAGGAATACTTTTCTTAACGATTAACCAAGCTAATTGGTTTTATGAAATTTTAAATTTTTAATTTCATTTTTATTTGAATACTAAACATTTTGCATTAAAAATATTTTATAAATTTCTTTTCCGTTCGCTCACAAAGTTGGCCCAACTGTGTTTAATTTTAAAATATTGCCAAAATAAGGTTTCTATCCGATTTTATGGCCGGAATTAGTAGAAAACTTTATAATTTAGTTATGCCAGCTTACGTAAAATAGAAAATCCCCTTTTTGAAATTATTTGCATCCTTGCTAAGTAACATCGGCTGTGTTCAGGCGATGGTCGTCAAAATATTTTTCCAAATTTTTGAAAATTAAGTATTTTTTTGTTTCTTCGGCACACACTTGCACAACTAAATCGAAAAGGTGCTATACCATTTTTCGAAAATCAATCCTATTACGTACAAAACTGATGAGTTTGTTTTATCTAAAACGCTCCAGTTTGTATCCAAAATTTTGAAGTCTGCAGTTTTTCTTAGATTGTGCCTTTATTTGGCGTTTTTGACTAAATGTTAATACAAATAAATTTCCGATTTTAAATGCTATCTGATATTGCTATCAATTTAAAATATTTGACGAAAAACACGCATTTCTGTCAAAATGGAGAAATCCATTCAGAATGCATTAGCGTCCTTACTAACCGACCAATATTTAATTTGAAAACGGCTGCGTATGCCTCTAACCGAATAGGATTTTTATATATCATAGGTTTTTTCGTAATCCACCGTTGAAGGTGTGAAGAAAAGTTTTCAAGGGTTACACACCCTTACGATTTTCTCGTGAAAAATAAAATTTATTTAATTTTGAATCAAGTTTATTTATTTCTACTAATACTAAACATTTTGCATTAAAATATTTTATAAATTTCTTTTCCGTTCGCTCACAAAGTTGGCCCAACTGTGTTTAATTTATAAAATATTGCCAAAATAAGGTTTCTATCCGATTTTATGGCCGGAATTAGTAAAAAAACTTTATAATTTAGTTATGCCAGCTTACGTAAAATAGAAAATCCCCTTTTTGAAATTATTTGCATCCTTGCTAAGTAACATCGGCTGTGTTCAGGCGATGGTCGTCAAAATATTTTTCCAAATTTTGAAAATTAAGTATTTTTTTGTTTCTTCGGCACACACTTGCACAATTAAATCGAAAAGGTGCTATAACATTTTTCGAAAATCAATCATATTGCGTACAAAACTGATGAGTTTGTTTTCATCTAAAACGCTCCCGGTTTGTATCCAAAATTTTGAAGTCTGCAGTTTTTCTTAGATTGTGCCTTTATTTGGCGTTTTTTGACTAAATGTGTAATACAAATAAATTTCCGACTTTCGAAATGCTATCTGATGTTGCTATCACATTTTAGAATATTTGACGAAAACACGCATTTCCGTCAAAATGGAGAAACCATTCAGAATGCATTAGCGTCCTTATTAACCGACCAATTTTTAAATTTTAAAAAACGGTTGCGTATGCCTCTAACCGAATAGGATTTTTTATGTATCTTGGGTTTTTTTCGTAAATCCACCGTGGAAAGCGTGAGAAGCGAACGCAATTTTTTTCAAAAGTTTTCAAGTTTTTCCCTTATGATTTTCTCGTGAAAAATAAAATTTATTTAATTTTGAATCAAGTGGAATTTATTTATTTCCCTACTAATGGCAAACATTTTGCATTAAAATTTTTTCATAAATTTCTTTTTGGTTCGCCTACAATGTTGGCCCGACTATTAAATTTTTAAAATACCGACAAAATAAGGTTTCTCTCTGATTCTGTCGACGAAAAAAGGAAGGAAGAAATTATAAAATTTATTGACATCTTTCCCAAAACAGAAAATCATTTTTAGAAATTCATTGCACTGTTTCCAAGTAAGTTTCGCTTCGTTGCGGTTAGGTTCAGTAAAATATTTTTTTCCAAATTTTTGATAATTAAACGTTTTTTTGTTTTTTCGCAATTTCTGTTTCTTGATGTAACTTTTAATGTATAAAAATTGTCGTAAATTGTTTTTACTTGAGATTTTCAATTAAATTTGAGATTATTTGCAAGCTAACGTAATTTAAAAATTAATAGTTTTGCGTTTTACATAAATTTGCAGGGCCGCGCGAATCTACGACGTCATAATTACATGTTCCGCATGCCTTCTCGAAATTGATCAAATTCTAAAATTTGTATATTGCGATTGCGTAAAAATGGTACTTTTAGGAGAAAATGTCAAGATACCATTTTTGTAGGTTTAATTTTTGTCTCGCCGAGGGTTTATCGAAATTAAAATTTGGTGCAAAATTACGGCGCGCAGAGCGTCGGAAAAAATCAATTATTTCGGAAACAGAATTGAACCTTCGGGAGCTTGTAACAGGAAAATTAAAGCGAGAAGGTACTTATTTTTTTCCAGATAAGTATCGCAATCTTCGCAAGGACCAAGTAGAAAAAAAGAAATCAAAATTTCGAGCTAGGATAACGGAATTAGGAGCAAAAATAAGTAATCGTTAAGAACCCCATCGAAATGGCGGGGTGCCCTTTTTTCAAGTTTTTAAAATTTTATCGTCGTTAGACCTATCTTGCTCACGTTCTTGCAAAATTTCGACTTTCTATCGCCCGCCGTTTTGCCTACACGTTGCTAAATATAATCCGTACTTTCAAACGATAAAATCCTTAAAAGTTAACGACAACCCTGTTCTTTTTTCGATAAATGCAAATAAAAGATTAAGAGAACAAAACGAAACCAAAAAATCGAAAATCGACCGGTAAATAAAGAAGTTAAAAATAGGAACCCCTCGTGAGGGGCCCTTTTTTTAAGTTTTTGGAATTTTCCCCGACTCGTTGGCGGTCGTTCTAGGTGCACCCAAAACTCCAGCTTTCTAGCTCCGGCAGTTTGGGCTGTGAATTTCGATGATGAATGAAGACGATCAGCTTTATACATATACAGGTAAACGTCGTTTTACGCCGGGGTTCCGTTCCGAGAGACACCGGCGTAAAAAATCGGCGTAAAATGAACACAAATATAATGGACGATATAAGGTTAGGTTCCGTGTCAAAATTCTAAGACCAATCTAACATGTTAATTTAATACATTATATCCAATACTATATTCAAAATAAATTATAAATGTATTTAATAAATACAGTTTAAATTCGTTTACAAAATAAATAATAATCTCTTCATATAAATAATGAATATGATGAATTAAATTTTCACACTTTTTTGCCCATAATGAAACTACAAATATTTGAATATTCTTTTAATTTTAATAATAATAAAATAAAAATATAATCATACCGTTTTATTTTTTTTAAACAAAACAAAACTAACTCGGAAACAATTTTACACACACAATAAGCTGCTCGCGTACACGGTAATAGAATAAAAAACGTGTAAAAGTGTGTTTGCTATTGGAATCGCGGCGCCTACTATCGTCTGGTGTCGACCGAACCGGGGAATCCACGCTGGCACCAACCGGCGTAATTGTGAATCGGCGTAAAACGAACCGGCGTAAAACGACGTTTACCTGTATATAATATTTTGGACAGTATAAATATTTAATTTCACTAAGATTGTAATTTAAAAAAATTTATTCAACATATAATTTCACAAGTTAATAAACTATTTACAATTATTATAATTTGTTAATTTGGTCAGTATTATTTGTTATTTTGGTCAGTATAAATAATAAAGTTGGAGTAACATTTTGTTCGGTTAGTATATTTTATTGCTTAGTTAATTTTTGTTGTCAGTAACCATTTATAATATATTTACAATAAGAAATCCAAATAATTATTATAAAAATTGATATACAGAAAAATTTTAATTATAGAAATTATACATAAAATATCATTTATCGTGTGGAGTGAGTCAACAGTGCTATCTGTTGGGTCAACATCCACACTTTGCCGAGTAGGAACAGTCTAGGAGGATATTTGTAGTTAGCAAAGCGTTTGTTAAAACAGCTTGGAGCAGCCGGAGCGAAGGGGACCGAAGCGAAAGCTCATGAATAATACTCATTATAGAAAAATATTAATTTAGATACTAACCATCTTAAAAAAACAAATAACAGCATGAACATTTTTTCATTTCATTTCAGATTTTATTACTATGTACTGATATGTTTAAAATACTGACCATTTATTTTAAATACCGACCATATTACTTAAACTACTGACCATATATTTAAAATACTGTCCGTATTATTTAAAATACTGACCATTTATTTAAAATACTGACCAGAAACATTTTAAAATACTGACCAAAAACATTTTAAAATACTGACCAAATAATAAATACAAGCCAAATTCTAAATACCATTCTAAAACCCTAATTTCTACTACATTTTTGGCAGTGATCTAATTAAGGTCTTTATACTAAGTTTTAAAATTCGGCAAATACGAGTAATAATTCAAAACCTTTCTTTATATGCAGGAAATTGGAAGAAAATTTCTAGATCGTGCCATAGAAAATATTTTCTCCTTATTTTTTAGCAACAATGGTTGATCACATAATTCAAAAAGGGAAAGAGGGAGTTATCTAAAAAAGTTCAAAATTTAATCCTCGTAAAAATACTGAAGCTAAAATGGTCATAACTAAACTTGTAGGAAATTTAATTCTCTACAATTTTGATGAGTGTCATTTTTCGCCTACCAGCGATATTTTTCGACCTGAAAAGAAAGAGGAGAAATTAAATTATTTTCTTTATTTTAAACTTTTATTGACCAGCAGTATAGTGCGAAGCATACACGGTTTGACTACGACGCGGTAAGTCGAGGTTCAAACCCTGCTTGCGTTAGATACACTGCTGTGATCAAAAAGTCCAATATTGATCTGTGGACTATGGGGAAGGCAACGGGAGGCCACCCCATAAATTATCTTCTTGGTCGTTTTTGCTTCTTGGCAGAAGCGTCGTGACCAGGCCGAAGCCAAGATGAATTTTCATGGGAATATAACTCATGGGGTGGTTTCCGTTGCCTTCCCCATGGTCCACAGATTGATATTGGACCTTGATCACAGCAGTGTATCCGACTCGACTAGGACTCGAACCGCGGTCTACCGCTTTCCAGTCGGCGGTGTATGCTTTACCTCACTGCTGGTTAAATTATACTCCCTGGTAAATTCATCTTGGCTTCGGCCAAGTTGAATCGCCAACGTCCGGGTGACCGGATATGGCACATGAAGATTTTAAACTTGAGCGTATAAATGATTTTAAACAAACTCGTTATATTTACGTTTATATATTATATAAGCGTTATATTTCTTTTGAAATATAACGAGTTTGTTTAAAATATTAATTCGTTCATTACTCTCAGGAGGTTTTCGGTTTATTCAGAAAATGTCAGTTGCCAACAATCTTCTTCTTCCTCTTAGCTTAGGACTAGGTCCTGTAATATCCAACAATAAGTAACCTCAGTGAAGTTCCGAAGCCACTGCTGGTACTGTGAGCATATTATTTGTTTTACATCTGAAGTAGTTTGCTAGGCTGGCTAGCGGTTACCTAGACGGTTATAGATAGAGAGTCAGAAAGAAAACTTTCCTTTGTAAACTCCTCCTGGGTTCAAACCGGGTGCCTTAGCATTAGTAGTCGATCGCTCTAACTACTAGGCCAGTGATCGCCTCACAATTGATCATAACTGTTGCCAACAATTATTTATTTAACAAATTACATTGATTGGGAGGCCTAGCTTCCACTCGTAAACAGTTTTCCGCACCAGCACATATCATTTCGTATAAGTTTTCATAAAATGAATTGTTTTCAAAAGTTTTTGACATCGGAATTATATTACTTTTATTTTTTTTTGAAGGTCCTGCTGAATTCACATCATTAGTTTCATCTTCATTAATTTCAATATTTCCGTTTTCGCAGATGTTGGTGTCAAATGTTGTTCATTAGCATTTTATGCGCTCAAGTTTAAAAAAACGAGATAATGCAATAATTCTATTTCGTCCCTTTTTTCAGATTTAAGTAAAAAGATATTGATCATAATTGAAAAATGATACTGCTCCAAGTCGTAGAGAATTAAATTTCCTACTAGTTTGGTTTCAACCAGTGAGTTGGTGAGTTATTTAATAAAAACAAATTTTCCCTTAAATTGAAGATGGCTGGCACAACAGCAATTTCCCGAATATTCGCCTCCAACGATTGAAGAAAGAAAATTGTGGTATCAACTTGATGCAATTTCCAATGTATCTAATGACTGAGCTATTAGTTTTAGCTATGTAAGAAGCTGACTATCACAATGAAGTATTTAAAGTAATTTTCAGCTTCTATTTTGAAGACCATGTCAGTTCAAAAATCAAAATCTGTACAAAATATTTTTATTAATCAACAGGAATAAGAATTACTAAACAAAATTGTATGTACGTAGAAAGTTTACATTCAATGTCTACATTAAATTATCGATTTTAAAAATAATAAATAATATGTACCTACAATTCACATTTATGTCATGTCACCTTTTGGCAATTTGTACAAGCCCCCAGAATAAACTATACGATGTTCTCTAACCTTTTTATCTAAAAATTGACTTAGTTCTTGTATGCTACATTCAATGGTAGGACCTTGAAAAGCAAACATTCTTAGCATTTGATGAATTCTTTCTAATGTAAGTGAATCTAAGTTAGTAAGCATTCCCGATACATAAGACCACAAATTCTAAAAAGAAATAATCACTTCAAATACACTGCAAGTTTAATAATTATCAAGTAATTTATACCTGTAATTCTTCCTCGCGTTGATCCTGTGCACTAGCCATGGCACTTTCAGATTCATAATCCTCAATAATACCTACATTTCCATTACTACAATTGTTTTCATCTTCAACTAATTTATAATAATCTGATCTAATTTCTTCTATTAATCCGTGCGATTGCCATAGCACAAGTTTTTTCCTTAGCACCGTAGGTGGAACTTTCATCACATGGCAGAGATCGTCCAAATCCCATTCATCTAAAAGCAAATCATCCAAGTTTAAAGTGATACTTGATTTATGGAAACTTACTTTGATCTTCAAAATGCATCAAAATAGTAGCATGTACGGGACTAACAGATAAATTCAAAGTTCGATCAGGCAACTCAATTTCTAAATCCACAAATCCCAAATGATTTTTCCAGCACAAACTACGATTACCTTTTAAGGTTTCAAATGCTCGAGTGTAAGCTTCCATTTGCGATAAAAACTTTTCGTGTAATTGTAAATTTTCATCTTTAAATGGTGGCCAAAACTGTGCTGATACAATCATTGCCGACATTGGATAATTATTTTCTAAATACTGTGGATCTTGTTTGATGTGTTGGTTGATACGTTTCGAATCTGCAATATCTTTTAGCATAACTTCACAATAATGAAGTTGTGAATCGCCAAAACGTAATTTCAGTAATTCTAAATATCTGATTTCTTTTTCGGTGTCACATGTAAATTGAGATAGAAGCCTATCTGCCAACAAAGTACGATACTCGTTAACAAATAATTCCTTACTTCCGTAAACGTTTACAAGCATTGATATAATATCAGATGAACGTCGAATACTGTAGAATTTGTCTGCAATTTCAATTTTTAAATTAATAAAATCGACAGTCAATGCATGGGTAACCTACTAGGCTCAATTTCTATTGGACTTGGAACCCAATTTTCCCAATTTTCATTCTCTTCATCAGATAATGTGCTATCGTTAATACGCACCGCTTCACCCTTAATTAATTCTTCTGCCAAGTCATTAGGGCCTTCTTCTGTTAAACTGCTTACCACCGACCTAAACAAGACGAGATGCTTTATTTATTTAAATAATTTTGTATACAATCTTACCTAATTGTATCTTCACGACTTCTCAAATATTGATGAACAGGCTGAGTGACAGATTCAAGTAACAAACCAGAGGGATCTAATATTCGCATTGCACGAATTGAAGCAACATAAGCAGTTAATATATCAGGAGTACTAACACCAGGATGTAACAAACGAGTCTCCATCGCTTTTTGTAATTTTTTCGTCAACAGTGGACGCAAATCCGTCTCCGCCAGGCAGATGCTAAGGTCCTCTAATGCTGGTAAAGATTCTGGATATTCTTAAATAATATATACCATTAGTAAAAAAAAAGAAGATATCCTGAGCTATATTTAAACTTTCAACCCAAGTATTTAGAAAGCAAAACAAAACTCCTGAATACACCAATGCCCTTACTAATAGTTACGGCTTGAGATTTGAAACCAGATATACCAGCAAAATGCTATAGGTAAATCTAGTTTCAAGCCTCAAGCCATGACTATTAGTACAGCACAAGACTTTGCAGTCTATCACAGGATCATTCCGTTGAAAATCGAGTATCTCTAGTCACTTTACTATTAATTTCATTTTTTATTATTATTATATATTTGGGGTGGAAATTTGTCATATAAACACCTGGTAAATTTTTGTAGTAGTTACCTATAATAATATTAAATAATTGATTAATCCTCAATCGACTAAATGTTTCAAATAAGTAATTTTTTAATTTTCCCTGAAAGTCACCATCAAAACCAGCTTCATTCATTGAGGTGCCATACACTTTATTTAACCAAGTTATTATAGAATCGTTTAACCACTACAACATAATATATAAATTAATATAATTTCTAAGCCGTTACCTAGAAAAGTTACCTGTTCCAAAGGTTCTAAATAATTATTATCGTAATTATCTTTACAAGTACTAACAACATGAGTTTGAATATGAGCAAAAATTATGTTTGCTAAGATTTGACTTACTAATGGTTGAAACAGTTCCATGTCCAACAATTCTCTAATAAAAATCAATAAAAATATATTACGGAAAACAAGAAATGTAAAAAATATACCTGTTAGTTTGAAGAAAAATATCTGCACAATTACAATTGTTCGATTCGTTTGAACATGCAAAACATATTTTTTGCTGATCATTGTTTATCAGCATAAATCCAGTTTCAAAAAATTCTTGAACGAGTTTTACATAATTAACAGGTAATTGTGATAATAACGTACCACGAATGCTAAGCTTTACAGCCTGAACCAAATTTATTTCACCATTAATGGGATTTGAAAATTTGGTGTACGTTCGAATAACATTCAAGTTGGCCATTAATTTTAAAAATTGATTCCACTGATTATGTAATTTGCTTACGGCAAGGTGGAAGTTTTTGAAATTTTCATATTTTTGATTTGAAGAATTTTTAAAAATCCACCAAAAATTGGGAACTACATCTGTACTTATGTGTTGCTCTGCACGCAAGAAAATAAGTTTCTCAATGATATTAGTCATATTCTTCTGTTTTATGGTTTTCATAGTTTTTGTAAATAATTGTTCTTCTGGTTCTAGAAAAGACTGCAAATACAAAAATTTAATAAATACAAAGATATTGCAGCTTGACAAAATTACCACTTGAGAAGCTGGTTTGAGAATAGGAAATGTGTCTCTAATTTTCTCCCAAACCACATCATCGGTCCATATTTCACCAATTTCAGACATAACGTACAAAAATATCTACAAAACGTTTTTAATTTAGGTATTACTTGAACATATAATTAACCCAAAAGTTGAGGTTAGAATTAACTTTGTTTATATCAGCAATGGCGTACATTGAAGGCCAAATGAGCAGTGGCGTATAAAATATACAGTAGAATCATAGGAGTAGCTAGTCTTATGCCCGATTTCTTCACTCATAGTTATCTTCAAGTTAGCGAACCTCAGGTTAAATTGACAAAATAACCAATCAGACGACAACAAAACCAATAAATCAATCATCCGATTGGTTATTTCGTTATAACTTAACTTCAAGTTTGCTAACTTGAAGATAACTACGAGTGAAGAAATCGGGTATAATGCTTAAGTTCTTTGCTAGCAGTGACGTAATTGCTAGTGTTCCGCAGAACAAAAGCTCGGGCTTTTTAGAGACTCAATCAAAAATAAAATAAAAAATAGTCTAGTATAATAAAGTAATAAAATTATCAGACAATAGTAATTTACTATTAATAAGTAATTTACTATTATTTACTAATTTAGAAAAAAATAAAAGTGAACGGAGAATATCTCAGCCCCCTTCGATTTACCTATTAATAATAATAATAGTAATACCGACGACGTAGTATTGTTTAGCACTAGTACTCAAGGACTACAAGAAATGGTCGCAGAACTGAACACTCACTCTCAGAAAATCGGATTGGAAATGAATATTGCAAAAACTAAAATTATGAGCAATACAGAGGACGATTGCAACATTATATTGAATGGAGAACGACTCGACACTGTTGATAGCTATGTATATCTGGGGCAGAAAATCACAATGGACAAGAACAACATGGCAACTGAAATCACCCGAAGAATAGCCTTGGCATGGAGCGCCTTTGGAAAGCTAAACAATGTTTTTAAATCAGAAACTCCGAACACCCTGAAGAGTAAACTTTACAATCAATGTGTTCTTCCGGTACTCACATACGGAGCTGAGACTTAGTGCTTCACTAAAAAACACATACAGAGACTCACAAGAACACAACGAGCGCAGGAGAGAATAATTCTCAACATAAAATTAAAAGACCGTAAGACAAATATCTGGATAAGACAGCAAACAAAGCTCACAGATGTTATTGAACGTGTTTCCCAGCTAAAAGGGGACTGGGCTAGACATATAGCTCGTCGAGATGACAACAGATGGACAAAAAGAGTTCTGGAGTGGAGACCAAGAGAAGGACGAAGAAGTGTTGGCAGACCGAATACAAGATGGAAGGATGACGTCCGGAAAGTGGCTGGAGTGCGTTGGATGGCGGAAGCGAGGGACAGACGGAGGTGGAGCAAATTGGGGAAGGCCTACATCCAGCAGTGGATAGATATAGGCAGATCATGATCGTGAGTAATTTACATAACAACCCTATCTAATGACACAAATTACCAATCCTCTTCCAGACAGTTCAGAAGGAAGGTATTATGCTCACTGCAAAGTACGAAATGGTGTGATATGATGCGTCGGAGTTTTGAAAGGTACTTGAATTACCGTCAGTAAAATTGTTTACATTTACAGAACACTACATAACATCATGTAATCGCATAATCTGGAAATAGAAATTGGTAATAATTTTAATCAGTTTAGCAAAACAATATTATTAAATTGGAAAATTTTAGATGACAATTTTGAAAAAGTAATGTTAATAATTATGAAAACAATGAAATAAATGGCAATCTACTGTTACAATTGTTCTACAATTAGAAAGACAATCTCGAAGCCATATTATTCAAACTAACTTTAATTAATGTATTTTCACAATAAATTATTTTAGCTTTTCATTGACACTTCAATAAATAAAGAAATTAATAACTTTACTCTTTGAACTTACAAAATGTTATTTACTAGGTAACATATAACACAGGACACATAATATCATTACTAATTTTCAATAATGTTATTTCTCTATCGTAAAACCTGGATAATCCAACTGAAATCTTAATTTTTCCAGTTCCAGTCTTTGTCTTTGGATATCCACCAAAGACTCCAACTTACTATTAATATTAATTAAGAGTTTTTCAAAATTATTGTTGGTTTTCACATTATCTGTTGGTGCAGAGTGAAGAGTAAAATTTTTTCTGGTCCTTGCAGATATAGGATCTATAAGATAAGATAAAGTTATAAATAAAAAACAATTAATTACTCCTTACCTTGAGTATCTGTTTCTAGCAACTTTTGATGTTCCTCAACTTTTTTAAAGTCTGTTAGTAACTTGGCTTCTGGTACTGCAACATTGTTCAAGTCATCACTATCGTCGGATTCAATTTTAAAAGTTCGAGATAATAATACTTCATCATTTTTAAATTTTGAAAACTCTAAAAAGAAGAAATTAAGATGTAAATTTAGAACTATTGCTCCTTACTGTCTATTCCTAATTCCAAATGATCCATCCCATCTACAACGATATCCCCGGTTAAATGAATTAATTTCTTTTCTAAAGAACTCAATGGAACCTCAGGTGGTCCTGGATTTCCTGTCTGAATTTGTTTCAATTTGATCAATTTTGCTTTAGAACGAACACTTGATTTCCAATTGCTTAAAGTCTGATAACAATATTATAAATTATAAAATTTGTAAATATTTGTCATTTACTACTTGGCAATACAAACCTTTTTCCAGTTTTTCACATCTTTTTTAGGCCCACTCAAACTGTTCAGAGCTTCCACCAACTTTACCCACTTATTTTGCACCATCTGTTGGTTATCGCAGAGTTTAAATGCATTTTCCCGAAAGTATTCGTCACTTTCCAGCAAGCGCACATACAATTCGTACTGTTCATTAGTGGTTTTACGACCACGTTTGCGTTTAAGCGAATAAGGCATATTATTTATTTTAAATTTCTTTGTATTTACTTGAACGTTAGATTTCACCGAACTCTTGATTTTTTAAGTCATTTTGTGACAAGTGACACTCAAATCTGATCAATAAAAATACTGTATTGTTGTACTAAACAAGTGGTTGGGTCAAAGGCAAAGTGGTGTAAGTCACTGTTTTTATGAAATCGAGATAAGTCAATAATCAGATTCTCCAACGTATATATTTCATAGTTTGGGCAAAGCGACCTAAGTTGTAGTTCACTTCTAATGCCAATGGATAAAACAACTTGACTGTGCCATACTGGAATAATAATAAAAACTCAGAAAAATTCAATTATCTCAATAGTAGTATTTTATGACTTGCACCACTTGGCATTTTACCCATCCATGTATAAACATTGATTATCCTTTACGTAAAGATCAACCATTCCATGAAGGAAAAACTCTCAATGGATGAGTTACAGAATAGCGTTTTAAAGGTATCCTTTCAGCTTTCCTTTACGACCTTGTCTTTACATAAAGGAAAAGTTACAGAATAGCAGCCTTTTAGGGGCACTAATGGAAGGATTTTTTTAAACTTTAGGAATAATATAATTCTCGTCTCAAACAATTAATTTTTTTTTTATCAATCCAATCCTCCTTTCTGCAGCATTTAAAGATGTCAACCACTGTGGTTTTACTGAAATTTAGTAATTTTTCGCACTGTTTTACTAAAGGTCCTGTGATAAATAACTACACGACACCTCTGTTTTCTTTCTTAAATAATCGAATTATTGTTTGTTCGACCTTTTTTTTCAAAAATATCAACAATTTATTAAAGTAAATATATTAGCTAGTATCACAGAGACATTACATCATGATTATTATTTTCTTTCTTAGGTAATTTCATAAATGTATTTCTATAGAACTGTAACTCTTCTATATTTTGTTTAATTTTCTCTAAAGATCTACACTGTGATTTGCTTGTTGGTGCTGCTTTATGTAAGTGCGAATTCCAATTTGAACATAGCAGTTGAATAGTAGATACATCTATGATGCGGTTCAAATAACAATCAACTTCTGGCAAATGTTTTTTTAGAAACAGTTTATCTATGTACGCTAAATTACCAACTAATGGACACATGTCTTTATTAACATATTTACACAAGAAGTCTATTAAAATTTGTTCAATATTCTTCAATTCCAATGTCGACTTCTGACAATCTTCGAGTAAACCATTTTGGAAGTATTTCAGACGTACTTCTTTATTCAAACTGTTTAAAATTGATTCAGGTTGATGTATAGTAAGATTAGGATTTTGGGCCACATAATTCAAATATTCGTCCGTTATTATACATGAAACTTCCAAAATATGATCGGTGTCTACATTTAAACCTGTTTTTTCCAAGCCAACCCAAACTAAACGTCGAACTCCTAATTTTGTACTTAATGCTCTTGTAATTACTTCAGAATGGAAGCGCAACAAATTTTTTACCAGTTTTATTTGAATCATTGCACGATTTGTTGAAATCCAATTTGGGTATTACTTTTACTGTTAATAAAATATTCTAGTAAAATAATTATTTTAAAAACATAACCAACAATCATTACTAACTGTTACTAATCGTGGGGTTTTTTCAATCTATCATCAGTGTTGGTAGTTATTAGTAGTGCATGTGTTCAGATGTTTTGTTTTTGAAGTTGTAACCTGCGTTCTAACCTTACATTGTGAGCAATGTAAATGTTATATTCTGAATTGAAAGTACTTTGTGTTTGTTCGTCTTTTATAAGGGAAATCAAATACAACGTGGGAAATGGAAAATTTCAGTACAATTTTTTTGTGCACTAAAAAGTATGTTAAATGCTAACGTTTCTGATGAAATTATTGCGTGATCGTTGCTTTTTTAAATAAGCAAATTTTAATAGCAACTCATCGTTACGAAGCTTTAAAATTATTAAACGAATTGTTACCTGGGTTACACGAACAGTTGTTTATTGAATATTTAACTCTCTGGATTAAAAGCACTCTTAATAAATGTGCAAAAGAATTAGATCACATATTTCGGTAAGAAGTGTTAGGTATAGTTTAATATTTTAAGTTGATTAATGTGATATTAATTTTATAAAATTTTTAGCCAAAATAGTCCAAACAAATATTAACAATCAAGATTTTCGCTATATTTTGGAAAAAACATTATTGGAGCAAAAATTATTGAGATTTGTTTATCTATTGACAGTACTTCAAGTTTAGCCGAAAGTTCATTACATTCCCTTACAACATGTCTAAAAATGTATTCGAGTACTTGTGGTCCAATCGCAAAAAAATAGAATCAAGTTTGTGTCAATATCTAATATTGCCTTATTCACCTTTAACACAAAAGGCAGGAATCACATTTCGACACTCCCAAGGAACAAAGCCGTAACTCACTTTTACCTATTTTTCAGGAGCGCAATTTGAAAGTTTAAAAATTCTCAAGGATTTAATCTAAAAGTAAAATAATTGTTTTATTTTTTGTTCAAATTGTTCAAATTCATTTGTTCAAATTCAAATTTTGTTCAAATTCAAATTGTTGAATTTTTAAACTTTCAAATTGCGCTCCTGAAAAATAGGTAAAAGTGAGTTACGGCTTTGTTCCTTGGGAGTGTCGATTTCATTATTTACAACAGGTAAGTTTTTACAAAAATTATAAAATTAAAAGTATAGTAGATTTTGATTATTACCATATTAATTACTGCAGGCTTCAATCTATTTTAAAAAAATCCATAAAGCCACATTTATGTGCAATAGTTTCTATTATCCAAATTAATTTATGCAGACCGTAATCTGTATAAACGATCAGGCATTAGTAGGAATAGCATAAATTTTCAGTTGTATTATTGTTGCCGCCGGTGAGCGATATTTACATATTATTTACTGCTGAAACCATTTTTAGTGCAGACAATGCACTTGTTCATAATACGAAAATTGTGCTGAGTGCTACAATGTGTGGTTTTAAAGAAATTTTTTATTCAAAAACATTTATGTTTCTTTGCGTCCTGTGCCGCGAATTTAAACATCTCTTTTAATCTCTTAAGTAATTTGAAATGGTTAAGTGTAAGACAAAGATTGAATTTTCAAATTTTAGTTTTATATCTAAGATATATTTGTCCAGACACTTAATTTATGTTAAAAATATTCATGATCGCAATCTGAGAAATACAGATGATTTTAGAGTCTTCAACTTTTTATTAAACCTTGACTATTTTCCAAAGCGTTATTAACCTCCATATAATCATACTTGGTCTGCTGTCTGGTAACTACAAAAAAAATTTTAAATACCAAATTTTTTCATAAAAATTAACTTACTAATATGGGTTTTTGCTGTCTGATAATTTCATATTTTTTTCTGGAAACGATCGTAACACATGTCCCAATGAATATGTGCAGATTACTTCGCCTGTTTTCAATTACATGTAAATAGTCTGTTACTTGTAATGATATAAATTTTTCAACGCTTCTAATATTCATCCGGTGTTCAGGACTGATCTGAAGAATTAGTGTGGAGATGATTAGACGTTGCTCGATGAGTTCCCATTGTCAATTCAACAGTAGATTTGGTAAAACGATTTCGTAGTTTCATCCCTATATGGACAGTATCTTAGATGCAAATAGGGCGGTAATTTACGTTCAAGTGAAGTCAAGGTCTGTAACATACATTTTCAGATTGTACTGTTTGTTGTTTATTGGTCGATATTAGTTGCATACTTTTCATAAATCTTGTATCACCGTCTGAGGAAAATCCTAGTATTTCAATTCCATCTTTTAAAACGTCCTATTGTTTAATTTGTTTAAACGACTTATTGTTTGTCCCAAAAAGACAATCCATAAATGACAGAATGCAGGTGATTATCACAAAGTTGTTGTGCCATTAACATATATATATAATTAAACTTTTATCCATCTTGAAAATAATTTTGAATGTTTTCTACCGATCTAGCTGTAAAGTAGTCTATATCCAAAGGTGCCATTTTCTTTAGTAGGTAATAAAACCCAACAATTTTGTTTTATGTTGGACAGTATTCAATTCATCCGGTAGTTCTTAAAGCGTCTTCATTTATCCAAACTTGAAGAGGAAATCGAAACTCACTTTACTCGCCATTAATTTTTCCAAATTGACGCTGAATTGTCGAAATTGTTCTAATTTAAAATTCCTTTTAAATTAGAAAATAACTTTTCGTACAACAGGTGACCTCCAATAATAAAAATGTATGTTGCAAACTGCTTTAAGGAATCACTAAATTTATACTGGTTTGAAGATCGTTGTTTATTTTAAGCACAGATTGTTTGAACATATACATATTTTATGAAATTATTAGTAATAATTTCTGAAGACTGAATTTCAGAGAATGCGCGAGTATCAGTTGAAGTTGTGAAATTGTTGAAATCTTCGAAAGAAAGTTTCGATTTTAGTTTTTTTTTACAATTTCGCCATTTCTTCAATAGGTGTAAAATAATTTGTAATTAGATTTTGTTGACTAATAGATGATTCGCGTTTCTTCTTAGCTTTCTTTCTTGTCTAGAATATTTTTCCAATTAGTTTTACCACTAGTATGCTCGTTCCTTTTTTTTAATTGTTTCGGCCGGATTATTTTCCATTGTGGATGTGTGTTCCAGTTAATTGAAAATGACTTTCGATATCCACAATGACTAAAGTTTTTATTGCACATTTAACAAACGTTGAAAACAATAACTAAATAACACAAGTGCTCGTGGCTTTGAAAAAACCGAAAAACTAATACAAATGGGTTCACTTGAACTGCTGGTACCACGTTGAACTACGATGCGTTCGAACTAAAAACCTTATTCACTAGCCGTTGCTCACCATAGAAAGAAAAAGCAGTCTCGACCTCATTTTTTATTTGCACGTTCACTACCTGCATAACTGATTGCCAACCTAAAAGTGTTGGCGCCAATAACTTTGAATTTAAATTGAATTAAAAATATGAACTTCAGAGTCGTTACATCATCATTCAAGTATTGCAACAACCCTGTCGTTCTAAAAATCGGCACTAGGTGATTTGGTCCCCATTACTTTGGTCCTCGGTAATTTGATTCCCCGGTAATTTTACCCCTCGGTAATTAGATTCCCTGGTAAATTGGTTCTCGGTAATTTCATCTAACAGTTAACCTAAGCTTGAGATGGATCTCTCTCTAAACGGTCTTAATTATAAAGAAAGAATCTGTCACAATATTGATACCACAATTTGAAACTTTTCCTATTAACTATTGATTTTAGATTTTAGGGTGGATCCGAGATTTGCCGTAGTTGTTGTATTTACTGAAAATATCCTCCTAGATTGGTCCTAGTCGGCAAAGTGTGCTATTAGGAAGAAGGTGGATCTCCCTCGATGTGGGAATTTTCTTACACTGATCTAAGCTCGCCCGGTGGATCTCTAACAAAATTTACTATTATTATAAAAGAAATTCAGATAATAATTGTATTAATTGAAATTGAAACATATAAATAACATAAACAGCAGGATGCGTGAGGGATCTAATATGGAACAATAAATATATGGCTATAGAAAGCAAAACACGCATATATAAAACTTGCGTAAGGCCGATTCTAACGTATGGCATAGAATCCCAAGCAGACACAACTAAGACAAAAAGCACCTTGAGAGCCGCTGAGATGAAGACACTACAGCCGATAGCGGGGAAAACACTGAGAGACAGAATACGAAACATAGAAATAAGGCATCAATGTGGACTGGAAGACATAGTCAGATGGGGCAGACCAAGAAGACGATACTGGAATGAGCACGTCACTAGAATGAACCCAACAAGACTACCGTGCATCGCCCGGGAAGGAAAACCAGAAGGTAATCGTCAACCGGGTAGACCGCCTAAGAGATGGAGAGACAGCTGGCAGTTCATTTCACAGGAAAAACAACAAAATTTGGTTTAAACAGTCACAGATTTAAAGAGAATAAGAAGAAGAAGAAATAATATAATATAACACAAAAAGGAAATTATTATAATACTTCAATAATCAGAAATTGTTAAAATTGTAAGCAATTCCTTTTAAAAAGTCTATTTTACGATTATCATTATAATTTTGAATTACTTACTATAAATCGGTTTTGAACGTCTTAGAGTTGTCCGATACCCTATAAAGAAACGCTTCCTTATGTAGGATACAACCAAAGTCGTTTACCGTCCTCAAGAGGCACTCTAGCAATTAATACCTCAAAGATGTTGCAAGCATCTTGTGAAGACCACCGTCTTTACGTGCCTTCCGAAACACGGAGACGGCATTACAAAGTGTACTCTACCCGGATGCGAACGGGAGTTCTACATTACAGTTCATCGCGCTAACAACCATGCCAATGACCGTCTCATAATTTTGAATTAACGTGACAATATTTGCGTTAATGTTTTATATAAATTTTATTGACCTTTCTTTCGCCGCGATCAAGTTCATTTTTTTTGCTTGAGCTAAACTCTCTTCTTTTTTCAAAGCTTCAATTAATTTCCATATGTTGGGATGCATCAGGTAATCGAACTTTGTATGGCACGGTGGCGGTGGTAGGCTTCTACATTATTATTAGTCCGGGGCATATTTCTCAAAGCCTAATTTTGTATATTCCACGTCTCGAGAGAAAAAAGTTGTAGTTTTCTTTGTTTTTTGTTGCGCCTACCTGTAACTTCACCAATATATTTTTCGAAATAATTCTACATTCAATCTTATATTCGGAAGAAACGCTAGACTTGATAAGCATTTAATTCTCAAATTGAATTCAATATCTTGATTGTATCGTTCCTTGAACCCAAGTTCTACTACTATCCGGTATATATTTTTAGAAAAGTGAAACAAACATGAAGTAATTCCAGTGTTTGGAAAAACTGTAGCAAAAGCGTTAATACTGGATTTCTAAAAATCCATCAAAAAGGTTTCCGGTTGAACATTTGCCGTAAATCTACTATCGCACGGAACAGACGAATATACATTTCTTCCTTCTTGTTGGGTAATAGAGCGAACAATCTGGGAACACTGAACGTTTGTATTTGGATATGCAAAATGTACAATTGATAGTAAATACTCAGGCAACATTTAAATGTACCATCGCCTGCCCAATTTTTATTTGTTTCCAGATCATCTAAGCAACTATACTATTTGAAAAGATAAAAATTCCGTCTTCATCATCTAAACCACTATCAAATTGCAGAAATTGTTCACCATTGATTAAAAGTTTATATACGCCAGGAGGCGAGAGTCGATTAACCCTGATCACGAATTTTACAATTTTTTTTGTAAATTATGAAAGATAATAATGCCAGATACACATAAAAAAATTAAAATTTGCGGACGGCTCACACATTTTTGAAAAAAACGGCTTTAAAATTTATTAACAATGCAATTTACTCATTGGCTCTATTGAACTGTAACCCCGCCCACCAAATTTAAAATGGGTTGTGGTAACATTTAAAATACCAGAATTTCGTTTTTTAGAACGAATTATGAAAGATAATGATGTAATTAGCTAATAAAAAAATTAAATTTGTGATCGGACAACAAATTTTCTAAAAAAAATCACTTTTTGTGTGAATTCGTTTCTGATGTGTTTGCGCTGTCAAAACCTATTCTCCAAACGGTTTTGACGCGCGCTAAACTTATTAAAAACATCCCTTAAGCGGCTCCAAGTCGAAAAGTTTGAAAGTTGACGCGACAGATCTCGAGAGCGACTGACTCTGCTCTAGTTGGTCCCGCCCTATGGGCTATTCACGTATATGAAATTACAAGTACCGCCAACAGAATGTATTCCATATTTGGCATTTTAATACACAAAATTACACTTACATGTATTTCTTATGGGAAAATTGCAATTTTCAAAATTAAATTGTGGCCTTATTACAACTCCGACAAGATTGATCCTCACCTTAAAGAGCTTGTATTTTGCGTTCTTTCGTTTTGTAAAGCCATTTCTATAGGAAAAAGTGTGTTTTGAATCAGGGTTAGTCGACTCTTGCCCGCCAGGAATCACAAATCCAGATCTGGGAATTGGAGGTGCACATTTTTAATTGTCGCCAATTTCTTATGTTTCTGCTTAGAAGTGATACCGATGGCAATTGAGATATTTCAGTGGCATTTAAATTCTGATCTACATCGGCAATAAAGGTACGAGGGGCTTCTTGTTGTGCTAGTGCAGTACTTTTCAAATTGTTTAAAAAAATTTTGACTAAAGGTTTTGCAGGTGAAGATGGTTGATTATGGTCTCCAACAGCTTTAATTATTTTGTTGTTTACATTATCGCTTAAAGTAGTATTTCGTGCCTTAGATATTCTGTTTTCATATCTCCAATACGTTTTGGACCCAGTCCCATTTTTCTGTTGGTCTTCATTATATTATGAAGTTCATGTCGTCTACAAGTTTATTTTTTCCACGAATGCTGGTAATAACTGTTGTCATTTTGTGAATTTGAAATTGATTGATAATTTCGACAAATTGCCAACTTTATATTTTTTAAAAAACGTTACTTAAAATTTTATTTTTGTATATTTAGCAATAATTAATTAAAAAAGAAAAAACTAAATGTTGCATATCGTTAAACGCAGAACAAAATATCTTTCGATTGATATATTTTTCATTAAAATCCGTCATAATGGACTTTACCGGGGACAAAATTACTTGGGACCAAATTACCTGGAGATGAAATCACATGTTGACCAAATTACTGGGGACGAAATTACGAGGAGATCAAATTACTGGGGGTGAAATTACTGGCTACGGTAAAAATTCAACTCTTTTGCCCTTTTTTCTGAAATATCTTCAGTACCATCAGAATCAAGATTGTGAGATTTTGAGATTCGATGCCGCATTCCCGCTGTTGGTGTTGAACTGTTGATGAATCTCTCCATAATTAAAATACAACAATAAATAAAATAATATTTTCTGAACCAATAAGTGGGAACTCAAAATAAATTAGCTGATTCTTGAAGTTTCAAATTGTTGTATAATGTTAGCATACAATAAATTGGATCACTAATTTGGTATTTACTTCAGAATGGAAGCGCATTGAATTTTTTACTAGTTTTATTTGAAACATTGCAGGACTTATTGAAATCCAATTTAGATATTATTTTTACTGTTAATAAAATATTGTGGTAAAATAATTCTTCAAAAAAAACTACCCAAAAAACATTGCTTACCATGGGGTTTTATTTAAATTTATCAGTAGGTGTTGGTAGCCATTGGTAGTGTAACGTGCTTCGATTTTATGTACGAAATTCTAACCTTACATTGTGAGCAACGTAAATGTACAACGGAATTAACGCGAATATTCTGAATTGAAAGTACTTTGTCTTTGTTAGTCTTTTATAAGGTAAATCAAAAATACAACGTGCGAAATGGAAAATTTCAGTACAATTCGTAGATTGCAAGATTTAATCGAACAATTTACTAACGATAACGCGTGTGAAGTTTTTAGTGCATTAAAAGCTTTGTTAAACGCTAACGTTCCGGATGAAAATTATTCCGCGATCGTTGCTTTTTTAAATAAGCAAATTTTAATTCCAATTCATCGTTACGAAGCTTTAAAATTATTAAATGAATTGTTACCTGGGTTACACGAACAGTTGTTTATTGAATATTCACCCCTCTGGATTAAAAGCACTCTTAATAAAAGTGCAAAAGAATTAGATCACATATTCCGGTATGAAGTGTTAGGTATAGTTTTAATGTTTTAAGTTGATTAATGTCACATTAATTTTTTTAAATTTTTAGCCAAAATAGTCCAAACAAATATCAACAATCAAGATTTTCGCAAATGTGTTATTGGAGCAATACCAAAAATTATTGAGATTTGTTTATCTATTGACGGTACTTCAAGTTTAGCCGAGAGTTCATTACATTGCCTTACAACATGTTTAAAAATGTATCCGAGTACATGTGGGCCATTCGCAAAAAGAATAGAATCAAGTTTGTGTCAATATCTAATATTGCCTTATTCACCTTTAACACAAAAGGCAGGAATTGCATTTCATCATTTACAACAGGTAAGTTTTTACAAAAATTACAAAATTAAAAGTAGTAAATGTTTGATTATTCGGATTAATTACTGTAGGCTTCAATCTGTTTAAATAAAAATTCATAAAACCACATTCATATGCAATACTTTATACTATCCGAATTAATTTATGGGCTGCAGACTTAAATCTGTATAAACGATAACAAAATGCATAATATTTGATTTGTAAAACCATAGGTTTGGATAACCGAAACTTGACTGTAATTTAATTATTGCATTGCAAGAATTGTGATGTGGGTATGTGTGGAAGTAACTCACAAATGTCCAGAAAGTAGTTATTAATCAAATTGAACTATGAGGGGATATTTTTAAGTTTGTAGAAAAGAACACATAAATTTTGCTGTTGTTTTTTTCTGATGTTCTTTTTCATTTTTAAGTTTGCACTGAAAATTTTGTGCACTTATATTCAGGTGTTGAGTTGCAATGAAACAAATAGCATGCGATAGTTTGAGAATTTCTAAAAATATGAAATATTGAATTACATAATATAGAGTTTAAATTTTTAGGTTGGGGGACCTGGACAAGATTGCGTTAATTACAAAAATAATTGGAAGAATCAAACATCCAAACTATGTTCAACTCTTCATAATGAGTATGATGTGCTATTTGAAGATGTATCCGAGTATACCAATTATCAAAATATCGATGCAGAACCTTTTAAATTTTCGAATAACAATGTAACAGCAGACATCCCTTTGATGTATATTACAGCCAACAGAATAAAAACTTCTGTATGTTTTTTGAATTGTTTATTTTCGTAAGTATTTATCATTATTTACATATTTTTTAAGTGTTTAAATTTTGGGGTAATTTGAGCTTATCTTAGTCCTTTTATGTCGGGAGTATTTTTAACATTGATTGGTTATGAACTATATATATGCACATGTAACCCTGTATAAAGTTCCTACAAGGTTTTATATGAATTGCGATTCACAGATGATACTGCACAACCATTCAGCACCAACTTTCAGGGCACCTTTGTGCATCTCTTATTACCTCTGTGCCCTGTGCAACTGGCAAGTTTCCATTAAAAGCAAGTTTATAAAAGATGAATTATACTGCATTGTATGAAAATATTCTTATTATCTTCCTCGTGTGCCATATCCATCCTCCGGACGTTGGCGATTCAACTTGACCGAAGCCAAGATAAAAAAAAAGTGATCACCACTTACCAGGGAGTATAATTCATGGAGTGGGTTTTCGTTGCTTTCTCCATAGTTCACAGATTGATATTGGACTTTTTGATCACAGCAGTGTATCTAATGCTAGCAAGGTTCAAATTGCGAGTTACCGCTTCGTAGTGTATGCTTCGCTATACTGCTGGTCTTATTATACCCTATTTATTTAAAAATAAATAATACTGGGAGGTTTTATTTCTGACATAAATTATTGGAATAATTGAACTATAATAATAAAATTTAATTTACAGGGAGAAATTTCCAACCATTAAATTAGTTGAAGTACAACATGTTTTGGACCTTATTAAAAGAGGACTCTCTGTAGACACTTTCAATGACTGTACTGGGTCTCTTAAAGATGTCGAATTCGCATCCGTGTTGTACAAACATCAGATTGATTTGCTGGGTTTATTCCAGTCTTTTATAATATGGTAAGCTTGTGTTTTTATTAATAATTTGACAAAATAATTTTTTAAATTTACAATTTTCAGTTATAATCAAAATTTAATGATATTTTCGTTTGTAATAACCAAATTGATTATGGATTGCTTTACACGATGTCAAAAAGATTACTTCAAAAATAATAGGTAGATATTGTCTGTGATATTTAAATTTTTTGTACTTATATCTTTATTTTTTCAGCGAGTATCAAGAAGCCCTGTATAAGTTGTTGAATCAGTGGATCCTATTATCTAAAAATAAATTGTGTAAAAGTGTACACTTGAAATTGTTTTCACATATTTTATTGGATATCGAATTTCCGAAAGAAAAGTGAGTTGTAGCATATTGAGGTGGTGATCACTTTTTTTTTATTATTGTTATTTTAGTTCTAAAGTGCCGAAAATTCAGGAGACCCTCTCAATGATTGCTTTGAAAAGTGGAAGCTGTTTGCTGAACAACGTTTCGTTAAATTTGGATTCTGAATTTTATAAGGTAGGACTTTTTTAATATTGATTGCTTTGCACATGGTGTTGTTTACTTTTGTTAAGTTTTTATTTAAAAATGTACAAATCAAAAGCTTTTCCAAGATGGTATTAATAAATCAGATAAGTATAAGTAAAATTCATTTAAGTAGTTTATTTAACAATAAATTTTATGTTCATGGATGTTTTATTTTTAGAAATTATGCGAAACAATTCTATATCAATTGATGAATAATCAAAAAGGAAATTCCAAAATACTGAAACGTCAAGATTATTTATACAAAATGCTCATTTGTATATTTAATCAAAATTGTGATGATGTTTCTGCACTGTATTTACAAAAAAGCCATCTATATTTTTAAAAATGGAATTCGATCTAGCATTTCAGAAATATCGGCGACTTGCCGAAGTGGATTAAATGTGCTAGAAAAACTGTCCCAACCAATTTGTCCAACATTGAACTTAAGTTATTCAAAACAACTGCACAATATTAGTATTCTAAGTAACGAAGTGAGTGAATCTATGAACGACGGTAGAAACATATTTTCTGACAGTGAAGTAAACGGTTTTAATAGAAAACGAAAAGATATTATTTCTGATGATGAAAGTGACACACACGAGGATAATGAGAACGTGAATGATATTCCATCGCCATCTTTTGCTACAAAGAAAATAAAACTTCTTGTTGATAGTAACACAAAGGAATCTGAAGATTCCTTTGTGGAAGTAAATGTAGAATTAACTACCCAAGAAAATATGCCTTCATTGAATAGAAATAAAAGTGATACATCAGAAAGTGACACAGAAGTACGACTATTAAATTCATTAAGTAATGATGTAAATGTAGATAATATGGAGATATCTTGTACCAAAACCAAAGGTTTAAAATTGAATGAAGATTTGAAAACAATTAACCAGAAAAATATATCTACATTGCATGATAAAGATGTATTGCATAATGATGAAGAAGAAATATTAAATTCACTAAATGATGTAGTTAATGAATTTTAGTAGATGGTTTGAGGTTTTCATAAAAGAATATAATACTATTAGTATAGTTCATTTGAAACAAGAATGCAGTAAAAATTTGTTGAGGTGCTTCCGACACAAAGGAAGATTCGCACAGGGAAACATCAAATAATTAAGGCGTATGTCAACCCGAACTTTATACTGCACATATTATGAGAAATATTTTCTCAAAAACCAAAAGAGAACTTAAATTTTTGTATTTAACTTTTAAAATACCTACAAAATGCATGATTTACAATAAAATTGAAAAATATTTAGAAAAGTCAATTGCAAATGAAATTTCAGCTGTGTAAACTTGCATACATGTTAACTAAGCACGTTACAAGGTCATATTTTTAGTACAAATTTTTACTGCGTTCTTATTTCAAATGGACTAGATCAAGAAGTGACACTATTGGCCATTTTGCTGGTGCACTTGCACACTGAAAGCAGCAGCCGGTTTTGTACAATTGGTCAACACAAAGCGGTCAAACACTAAACAGTATTTATTCTTTGGTCGACATTCTTGTAGAGAAGTTTTAAATATAAATGAAATGTTTATAATAATTTTGTTATTGATAAATAAAATCTTTATTTGCCTAACTAATTTTATATTTTAAAAGTTATTTTTCACCCTACTTATAAAAAATATTCTTTTAGCAACTGTCGCACATATTCCAATGTGGCTAATTTATAAGGTTCAAATTTTCACCCAAGCAATGCTCCAAAAGTAGTTTTTTAAAAGATGTAGAAATTTTTGACTATTGTAATAATAAGTCGATACTTGATTGACCCAATTCCAACGATAATTATAGAATAAATCAATAAGAAAATACACCAAATGATAATAATAATTTAATTGCTTCTAAAAAAAGACATACACAAAGGACCTCAGGTATACTAAATTAAGATAAAGTCAACGAAATAATATACAATCGACATAGGTACATATCAATACAATATTACACCAATCACAAACAATACAGCATAAAACAAGCAACTTATTAAAATGATCAGACCTCTAAAAATCTTGGAGAGTGTAAGGCTCTAGTTGAATTAGAAATTTAATAACCTTTCTCTAAAGCTAGTATGGTGCCTCAACTGCTTCATCTCGCTTAGCAAGCTGTTAAGCAATTTAATACAGCTGTATTTCAAAGATTTTTCGATTACAGTGAGTCTATGGATGTCTATTGGATGACGGTCACAATGTATAAAATGTTCGGGATGCGCAATTAAGTATGTCAGGCTCTCAAAAATGAAAACAGCAAAGAAAGTTAACAAGCCTCTTTCTCTAAACAGGGTCCTACATGTTGAGTTAAAGAGTTTACCATATATTAAATGTAAAACCCCTTTCTGAATTCTAACTATTGCAGTAGAATTTGCACTGCTGCCCCAAAAAATCACTCCGTATTTCATTAATGTCAAAAAGTTGACATGATTATCTCCCTTTGACGTCAAAACAAACCTGTCCACCAATCATGAGATCTAATTTCAAAAATGTAGTCCAATCAGATTTAAATTTAGCGAGCATTTAAGTTGGCTAGTGAAATTTACCAATCACGAGAAATATGAACAAATTACCGATCATTTTCGATAATCTTTTATCATTATTTCATTTGCAATAAATATTCATGAAGCACTGTTATATAAGTTTATTTATTTTTTAATTATAAAATACAATAAATCAATTAATTATATTCAATTCACCTGTAAATGACCCCGTGTGATCTCGTTCTTCTTTAAAATATTGAATGAAGTTAAATCATAACCAGAAATAAGGAAAAACTTAATATTTAAATCCTTGGGGTGTATTCTCATCCCAAAAATTGCAATTTTTTAAAACTCGTCTTTGGTTAATACTACCACGCTCCTTTTTTTTTGTCATAATGCACTTGCAATATTCATTTATAATACCAAGAGTAGTCAAAGTTATGTCGATTATTTTTGAGGTGGTACACGAATATTTATTGCGCTTGTGTACAAATAGCACGAGTGCGTTAGCACGAGTGCTATTCACAAGCGCAATGAACATGAGTGATACCACCTCAAAAATAATCTATAAACTTTGACTACGAATGGTATTCGAGAGACTATTCAATTCACAAATTTCATTTTTCAAAAATTATAATTTAAAAAATCGAGCTACACATGATTTCATTTCCATGACAACCAGTAAACAAACTTTTGTCATTCGCAAAATTCTGTATTTATATATAAAATTATCACTTGAACCACTAGTGCAATTGTCGATATAATTCCACTAGTGCAATTGTCACTAATTCATTTCGGTTGGCTCTGAAATTGCGAATGTTGCTTTTGATTAGTCCACTTTTAACAGATGACATGTGAATTGAATAGTCTTTAATATTTCACCTATCTATTATTTGTTGTTTATATCTGTGCTAGGAGACATATAAACAAAGTCATAACCTCAGGGCATAATGAGCGGGCGTTATGATTATGCCCTCATTATGCCCTTTCATATTACCAAATATAAAAATATTAATATTTAATAGTTATTTTATTGCTAATACTATTTAGATATAATAATAATTATTTACAAAATATTATTTACAACCTTTATTTTGAAATTAAAAGTGCAGTTGGTAATAGATCCATTGAAGGTAGCATTGCCTCCCAAGGAGGGAGGCAATGTCTCAATTTCCCATGTCTCTTAAGAGTTAACATATCTGCACCTGCATTGACAAGAAGGGTTGCCGATGTACGACGCAGACAATGGCCTGTGTACTTTTTCGCATCTGCATAACCCAAATATTGTGCGATTCTTGATGGTATGTTTCCAAAATTATTTTTTCCAACTGGTTGCGCAGTACATCGACCATTGCGATAAGTTAAGAAAAAACGTCGCTCTCTTATTTCCTTCGGTCGTAAAGATGCATATTTTCGATAGAGCAATAAAGCATTCATTTCCTGTTCTTCCACAATGGTGAAACTTTTCGGACCCCCAATTTTTGTTTCATTAATGTTTACCACAACAACCGCCCCTCTGTCATCTATATCATCCACGGTTAACTTTACAAGTTCGTCTCTCCTTAATCCTCCAAAAACGCCCATCACCAGAACAACCTACAGCAGACATAAATTAGTATAACGAACTTAATATCGCCCACATTAATACAATACCTTTTCCAGCAGGTAGGTGTCGTTTGAAGCTTCCCAAAACTTCAAGACGTTTCTCTTGAAAACTTTAACCGATTGTAATTTCCAATATCGATTTTTCTGTGGACGAGCAATGTTGACTTCACCATGGAGTATTTCGACCATAATGAGTTTGGACTGAATGATTCAGACTACAAAATTACCACAAAACATTACACTGATTTATCAAAATTAAAAAATACAAGAAAATGACTAAAATCGCTAAACAATACGTACCAGTTCTTGAAAATATCTTATTAAAACTGTTTCATTGACATCTTTCACGGAATATTTGTTCATCAAGTCTTAAAATTTTTCAAATTCCTTATCGTACAAAGAACGCGATTTTTTAGGTAGTAATTCACTATTGGCTCTTTCAGCTCTTTCTATTACTACATCAGGAATTTCGTTTTGTATCATAATAAGGCGTTCGATTAAATTAATATTTTATTTTTCCTAATATCGGCATCGTAAGTGCATCATTATGACCTATATGCGAGCGGCGTAAGTGGAACTTTTGTCTTATGTACAAGTTGCCATGGACAGCGGGTAATAATTATTTACTTTTTTTCCCTAGGGAAAATAAGTAAATAACGAAATATATGTAATAGACAGAACATTTATTTATGCTCAATAATGGTTAAAGTAGTCTACTATAACTAATTGATTAACGCAATTAAAAATTTCATGAATTTATTTAATAAATAATTAATTTAAACATAAAGAACAAAACATTATTTGTAATTAATTTAAACATAAAGAACTGAACATTATTTATTTACATGAAAAGTGAAAGAGCAATTAGAACAATTGGAAATATTTATTAGAGAATCCTTCTTTTTCAAATTTTTTGTTAATGTGGAAGTTGAATTTGACTCTTGAACCATAATATTATTATTTGCAGTTGAAGGCTGCATTTCCGCTAAAGTGACTGATTGGTTATTATTATACAAAATTTTATTGGCCACCTCTACTTTATTTCCTATGGAATCTGCAACATAACTTTCCGCTATTGTTGCAGATTTCCATCCCCATGCCGTTTTAGACCAAGGACATCAATTCCGGTATTTGCTAACAATGTCGCAGATGTTCTTCGGAAAGCATGTCCAGTATAAGACATTGGATTTTTAAATTTAGAAATTTCGCGATCTGACTAGGTATTCTTGAAATAGTATATTACACTACGAGGGCCGAAAGTTGAATTTTGGCCTGCGCGTCATGATGCCCGAGGCGAAGCCGAGGCAAACCGAGGCATCATGACGCGCAGGACCGAGATTTCAACTTTTGGCCCGCGTAGTGTATACGATTTTCTTCATAGCCGGTCGAAAGTACGTTATTAATTCTACTTTTTAACTTTAAATGTTGATAAGCATGTTTTGATGCCTGCCCCCGACATTTGCGGCACGAGCGAAGCGAGTGCTGCTGGTCGGGGGCAGGCATCAAATCATTCGAAGAGTCAAGTCGTCATATTTTTTAAAAATAAATTAATTCCATTTTATCAAAAATGTGTTTATTTCCATTAGTTTAACAAATTATATTATTTATTATAAAATTTATAAACCAAAACATATTATAAGCTAAAAACCCTTATTGCGTTTTTTTATCATTTTCATTTTCACTTAAATGATCATAATTATTAATAATTCTTCCATAAAAAACACAGTTTTCATACTTAATGTTAGAGCAGTTAGAAATAATATTCCCGTTAAATATACAGTTTTGATAATTCATAATTTGATTATTGAAATTTAAATTTGTAGATAAGCATTCTGATGATAGTTGACTTGTATGAGTATTAGTTTCATCATTTTTCCTTTTTTTTAACGGTGGTTCATTCTCCTGTTTTTTAGCAAAGACTGAAATTGGTGGTTTTGTCATAAAATGAGTTGAAGTTAATTGTTTATTATATTCTGTTAGTACTTTTCTTTTTGTCCGTGTTGTAATCAAGGTTATTGGAGGTTCCGGTGTTGTTAACTGATTTAATTTATCAATTGCCACTAGATCATCTTCACTTATTATAAAATCATCAGACAAATCATCGGAATTAACATCTTGTCCAGTAGATTTTAAATTTTTATTTTCAGTTACTGTGTTTCTAGGGTAATTTTTACTAGTCGATGGGTGTGGATTCAGATGATCATTAGATACAGTAGCATTAGTAATACATTCATAAATTTTTTCTCTGTTTTTCAATGAATTATCGACGTAACCTGTAAATAATTAAATCATTTATAGATAAGATATTAAGATAAAAATGTGTAGTATCTGAATATTTAACAGAGTTTTAAAATTTTTTAAGTATTTATACAATTAGTAAATAATAGGAAATATCTACACAGATAAAAAATTATCTTGATCCAAGAGAAAAACTTGACCCAAGAAAATAATTTTGAAGAAATTTATTGTCTTAAACTGAGGAAAAGAAATTTTGAATCGAGTGAAAATTTATTGGACCTAAGAAAATTTTCTTGGTTCAAAATTTTTTATTCTTGGTCCAAGAAAATTTAATTTTCAAAATTATTTTCTTGAGTCAAGTTTATTATTTGATCTGTGTATAATCTAATTAATAAATAAAAACTAACCTTGTGCTACTGTAAGTGACTTCCAACCACCTAATTGTTTAAGCATGGTAGTGCTTGCTCCTGAGTTAGACAAAAGCGTTGCACCCGTTCTGCAAAGCAATGACCGGTGTACTGTTTTGGATTTTCCAAGTTTAGGTATGCAGCTATAATTTGAGGTGTCTCCCCAATTTTATTCTTGCCAATAACTTGACGTTGACACTTCCCTTTATGGTACTGGATAAAAAATCTATCTGTAAATCGATCATCAGGCCTCAGTGACATGTACTGAGTAACTTTCGTATAGAAAGGTCTCCGACAATAAATTGTCGAGGCATGTCATTCTTTGAGTCTTGAATCGAAACAAGATACTTATTACCGTTGTTTTCTACATTTTGGGATTTTAAGTTTCGTAAGCTCATCACATCGAAGAGCTCCACATATCCCAAAGATTAAAATAACCTGCAATTATTATAGAAATAGATTTACATGTCATTATGAGTTGATTATTATTAATTAACGTATGCATTAAAAAGATAAAACACTAAGCAATAAATAAAAATTAATATAAAATACTAACCTTTGAAGCTAAGTGAACATAGTCTGGTGCATTGTTAATAAATTTTAAAATTTCATCCCATTTCAATACCGAGGACTTTTTTGGTTTGTAGCCTTTAGAGTTATTTTTGACTAAAGCTTTCAAGTTAAGAAAATTATTTATGTTAACATTGTCTCTTAAATTCAATGTATTTTTTAAAATTGACCAAATACTCCATATAGTAGACGGCTTTAATTTTTTAGTTAGGTCCTTAAAATACACTATCAAGTTACTTTCTTCAGAGTTTGACAGTGAAGTTTTGTGTTCTATCTGCCACTTTTTGTACGCGTCGTAAACAAGATTGTATCGATCAATAGACTTCTTTGGCAACGTATCTGTATTGATTATCAATCGCGCTTCTGCATCGAAATTGCGTATGACATCTTCCTCGTCCATTGATTCATCAGATGACAACGTATTGTTCATTTTTGCTCGGTTATTAAAATGACTTCAATGATACTTTATTATTAAATTCACTGACGACAAAACTACATCGTAAGTACAAAGTAGTGACAGCGGTTAACGATTTGTTGTAGCAACAGAATAAATAGTCCCTAGTTACGAGTATTAATACGCATGAGAAATTCTTTCCTCCCGGCGTTATAGAGGGCGCGCGTGTACTTCTCAAAGAGAGTAAATGTTCAACTTTCGTCCCTGCTATTAGGGACGAAAGTACGTACTTTCGACCGAGGTATGAAGAAAAGTATTTTTACCAACCGGCTGATTAATACATTGTCCTGCTTGATACCTCATAAAGAATCGCCGAAGATCAGTATTTTTGGTCTGGCTTCAACATATTTTCGAAAAATTGCAAGAAAATGAATATTGTCGCCATCTTTATCGACTATAGTAAACGTACGCGGAATGTTGTTTTTGTGTCAGGTATATTAACTATTACAATGTTATTCGTATCTTCAATATCATCTATCGTCATTTTGACCAGTTCGTCTGTTCGACAAGCTCCAGCCAATCCCATTATTGTAACCACCTGAAATTAAATAAGTTACGTATCCATTATACAGCAAATATTAAAAGATATTACATACCTTCATCATTAGGTAGATATCATCAGATGCCTCAATTAAAAATTTATCAATTTCTTCCCTACTAAATACTTTTTTTTTCTTTTCAGGAATGCTTTCAGTTTTGGGTACTTCGAAATATCTATATTCTCGTTGATAAATATAGTTGTCTTCAGCATCAGTATTCGCACCACAAGCTTGCTGGGGATTTCAGTATCTCTGATCTTTTAGAAAATAAGCCAATAGTACGTTTTCAACAACACAATTAATTTTTTCTCCATGCACCAGTTCTTAAAAACGTTGTACGTCATTTTATACCTTTTTTATTTCTCTGGGAGCAGTGTATAGCAAGCGATATTTGCTGCCTCTTCTATGTCTGCACTAACATTCGAGTTTTTATCCATATTTTTCAAATAATATTGTTAAATAAAAATGTTGAAATATTTTTCGATTAACAACAATTTTTGTTTGTTTATATCGCTAACACCATAGTAACAAGGCGTAATGCCAACTAATATGCAAAAATATTAATTAATTGTTTGTTTAATACATGGATATTATAGTAATACATAATGTAACTATTTAATTTTAAATTTTTGGCCGCTATTAGGAAAAACGTTGTATGAACCACGGTGCGTAAATAACTAATTTTCACTACTAAATTATTAACCACATAAACAAATCGTCTTGTTGTCATGAATACAAAAATTCAATATCGGCAAAGCCATGTATGTTTTAAAAATTAAATTTAACTATTAAATTTCAAAATAAAACATTTGATATTTAAGTTTCAAAGTGAAAAATAAAACGTTATATGCACCACTGGCGATATTGGATGTTTATGCCTTTGTGCGACTTTCATCGCTCGGGCCAAAGGCCCTCGTGCTGAAATTCGTCGCCCGCGGGCATAAACATCCTCATATCGCCCTAGGTACATAAAATACTATTTTGTTTCGCACTTTTTGCCTCTCGACGATTTAAAATTAATATCAGCGAAAGGGTTAAACTTCACATCAAATTTTAGGAAATAATGTTCTTGTAATTATTTTGCTTTGCTGAAGAATTCCACATTGCTTTTACTACCTAAAATGCTTGTTATTCAAAATAAAATTACGTTTAATCCTGCCATAGAAACATGTTGTTTCTTGCTTAGTTACGCTGCTTGAAAGTATTTGTTTTGCTTACACAAATTATTTCTATGACGAGTGGGCGAAAGTAGTGAGTGTAATTTACTTTCGCCTACTCGCTGCATGAAAAATGTTGCCCGTTCTTTTTTTTCGCTGAAACTAGGAAAAATAAACAAATTACGATGTAATCTACATAACACATTTATTTATTAACATGAAAATTAACAGTACAATTATTGAAAGTAGGGTTATTTAAACCAAACGTACCAGAGGTACCAGCAACAGAAAATTGATCTTGAGTAGCTTCCATAGTACCTTCTGTTGCTTTAACTTGTATACGAATTTTTTTACAGGTGTTTTTCTCGGCGTTAGTTATTTTCCTCGCTATGTCGATTTTATTGGTCAGCGAATCTTCTACATAACTTTCTGCCACAGAATAAGAACGCCAACTTTCATGCCGTTTAAGTGTTAAAATATCTGCCGAGGCTTATGAGCCATTCCACCCTCGGCTAGCGCCTTGTGTGTAAACTGGCCCATGCGTGAGCAAAACACGTGCTTTCTTCACTAGTACTGTAATATACTATTGTTTAATCCTGCCATAGAAACATATTGTTTCTTTCTTAGATATCAAACGAGAAACTATTTGTTTTGCTCACTCAAATTTTTTGTTTTGTTTTTACGATAACGGGTGGGCGAAAGTAGTGAGTGAAAGTAAACTTTCAACCACTATTCAGAGTAAATATAAATTTTTAACAATTTAACTTTATTTGAACACTTATTATTTATTACACTATTATTTAATTATTTTCATAAAAATTAATCACACAATTATTAAATACAACTATTCTTTTCGTCATGTCAGTCTTGCTAGCTACTGATTCTTCAACATAGCTTTCAGCTACAGATAACAAGCGCCAGCCTCTGTGTTTTCTTAGCATCAGAATATTTGCAGTAGTATTAGCCAACAACGTGGCTGATGTTCGGCGAAATCCATGCCCAGTATATAAATAAGCATCATTTTATTTTAGGTAATCAGCCACGAGCCTGGCGTATATAAAAATAAATGACTTTTGGGTCCTCCTGTATCTACCTCAAAACTTCGCAACATCTGTCTCGTTAGAGCGAAAACCTTAATTTTTGTGAACCAAATACTGTCTAAACAAAATGATCAAAACTCTTACGAACAATTGACAAAGGCACTTTCTTCTGACCCAAATATGATTTTCTCTGGCTTTCATTATTGGCACTTTTTGATGGCGAATATATGTTAAATAATTACCAATTAGTCATCTTAAGTCATACAATTGTCTGTCTGTATTTGCAAGTAATGTTTCTTTACTAACGGCATCAATTTCATAATATAGAGGCAAAACGTCTTTTTCAAACGAGGTTATCACTTAACTACAGTAGTCAGATACCAATTGTTCACGAGCCAAACCAAAAATAGGAGATATTGTTGAATTTCCAGTTCTTAGTTTAAATAAATAAATGACGAGAGCTTGAGTGACACTACGAATCACCGAATTTCACATGGATGTTAACACTTCTCGGAGTCTTGTGAGTTTTTCCCATGTAAGACCCGTAAATACTTGTAATTCTTTTTCCGAAAACGAATAATCCTCAATTTTATCAATAATAGACGAATCGTTACCAACAGCCACTTGCCCGAATAATTTTTCTAAGCTTCGAACTTCAAATGTACTATTATTGAAAAAAATTCGAAAGTTATTAATATCTTCGTCATAGAATCGCTGTTTTATAATACGCTCTTTACAGCACCGATTTCTTTCAGGAATATAGAGTTGCCTTTTAGCAAACACTTGTTTGCGAGCTTCAAATGGAACTAATATGATAGTTTTTAGATACCCACAAATACAACAATATTTATGGGTGGAAATAATTCTCGGAAAACTCAATTCCACAAATTCCAATTCTTCTTCTATTTTTTCATTAAAAAAAAATGAAGGATCTACAGTTGATGATAAAGATGAAATACTAGTTGAAGACAATTGAGAGAAAATTGGTTGCCTCTCGATATTTATATTGCTACTCCGTATTAATATTTATGGTTGGTCTAGTTAAAATTATTTGACATTTGTTACACAAAGTATTATTAATATCGACTTTTTTATATCCTACTGTTTTACGCAGATAAATATTGCAATTGACGCATTTTTCGTTAAAAAGATTCATCCTATTATAAAAAAAAAGAAATGATATATTAAGAATACACAAATATATAAAACATTTCACTTACTTCGATTAAAGTGAAAAATAACCAGTGATTGATCGATGCAATGTAAATCAATTAGAAAAATTGAAAGATGGTGTTGAAATATATCCAAAAATGACTTAATACAATTAAAACAACTATAAAAGTTATGTCAGCGTTACCGAAACCAAGCAGCATCCTAAAGTATTTAAAATGGTTACTTTTTCCTTTTGGTAACCAATTTACTTTCTTTATCGGAATTATCAGTTGTCACTGGACTATGTTCTTCTACATTTTCAGGTTTATCGTTTTAAAGTTCAGACTCGATGTCGTGCTTACTTCACACACTTGTTTTTGAATTATATTGTCGTTGTTTTCTTTGACCACTGTCGTTATGGTTTCGAATTTTGCCATTTCTAATATATTATCCGCTGTTTCAGCCTTTTAGGTCAATGTTTACTGAACTTATTATTGAACGTTTTGTCTCAGGTAATTTATATAGCCATAACGATTCTGTTGATTAACTTCTTATCCGGCTCGAAGGACCAATGTACGGGCCTGGGAAATGTTGATTTGTTACGGCTACCGTAGGTTTGATTTGCTGTGGATCGAAGGACCAGTTGTGCGATGAAAATTCAAATCTTTTGAAATAATTGTATTTACAAAATATTTACATGCACAACATTATAACAAACGAACTTTGTACAAGAACTCGAAGTAATGTCGAGCTCTTGGAGTTGTATGATACAAAATCTGATACTAAACTAATTTTGGTCCAAGTACTTCACACATAAGTTAAATTTCGCTCCTCCTTGGTTTTCTTTGCAGAAGATTTTTGACCAACCAAGAAGGGCGTGTGAACCATAAACCAATAGAAATTAAACATGTTTCTTTCCTTAGAAACTGACCGCAAAACTCACTTTGTAAGGAAAGAACTATAAAGGATTAAGTTATAAAAATAATGTCCCACGCTAGTACTTAGGCGGCATATTTAAGCTGAGATCCATTGGCGACTAAAATTACTGTACAGGTGTTTGTCTCACACTCAGACAAAGCTTAAAACTAATACTACGTCTAGTCGGCCGCACAAAGAATCTACTTTGTTGCCCGGGTTTTACCCTTTTTCAGGGTAGCAAAGGATCCGCGCTAAATGGGTTCCTTTCGGCATTTTACTTTAATTAAGATATTTAATAGTTCGACTAGGTGGATTAAAAGTACGTGAGACAACAAAGAAGATATTTTGTGCAGCCGTCTTGAAAATTTTACCTATAATTGCCATTGCAACAGATTCTATTACGTTTTCTTTCATAGAAGATCCAGTTAAATCTTTAATTTATTAGAGCAAGGTGGAAGGTGTGTACTATCAACTAAATTAATACCTTGTATTAATCGCTTTAGTTTTTTTTATGTTATTTCAAGTTGATTTTTACTAGCTTTGTATTTTGGGTTTTCAGAAGAAAATTTTATCGGATGATTCATTTTACTATTACGAATGTTGATAATAATCACTTTTTCACCAAACCAATTGCACAGGAATAATTGATCTTAACGGAGTTCTTTATCAAAACAAAGTTCTCGAAAGTCTCGTTTTTATTTAAAATAATTTAAATAAAATATTGTTCATGTTTGTTTGGTATCGAAGCTATCTTCTCTTCAATTGGGCTTTTCGCCTGAAATATCTTGTTTTCGGTTAGTTAAGTTTAGACCGAAGAGTTTTGCAAAATCAAAAATCGGATTTTTCCATCTTATTCAAAAAAAATCTTTCTTTTTTCGAACTTGTCGAATTAATTGAGCCCAATCATGAAGAAATTGAACTTTCAAATTGCATTTTTTTCGATCAGACTATGGTCGGTATCACACTCCATGTGAGGATGATCTGGAAGTAAGAATTTATTATCTAACATTATGGTGCATATGTTTTCATTTTGTTTTAACTTGAACCTACTGAATGTTCTTTCAGCAAAAGCACTGCTGACTCTAATCTTAGATAAATCCTAAAAAGTGTTGGAAATACACTCTATTGTGAAAGGAATATCATTGTCCGTTTTATTTCTGATTGCTTTGGAACTTGGACAAAATTTACATCAGTGGTAAAAGCATAACTTCTCCTGTACTTGTCGGCATATGAAAATACTTGTTCGAACTTGACACATTTCAAGTAAACTAGCATACTATGAAAAGCATTGTCCGTTTTGTTACTGGTTGCTTTGGAACTTGGACAAAATTTTCATCAGTGGTAAAAGCATAACTTCTCCTGTACTTACTTGTTGTTGAGATTGATTAAAAATAGTCGCTGGGTTTTAACTTATTTATTATTCTGACCGAATTTGTTACAACGTATATTTTGACTTCCTCCTTCGAGGGTTGCTGGGTAAGTAACCAAAACAATACTGTTCACCCTCTTGCAATGTGCGTATGTGCCCAACCTATTCCTAGAAATGCAGGTCATTTTGCGGGCGTCAACATGCCCCCGGCGTTGAAAGTTCATCTTTCAACAAATTTAATTATACAACAAATATATTTAAAATAACAAAATGACCTACCTCTAAAATTAACAATATACACTGGTGGGCACAAACAAGGCAACAAAATCATAGTTGAGGATGTCCAGTAAAAGATATACAGACATACATGTAACATAAACCTTCAACAAATGAAGAAAAAAAAATAACAATAACAGATAAAAAAAAACACAAATAACAAATATTGTACGATAAAACACATAACAGTTTAATCACTGATTGGGAGGGGGCACAATTTAGTCACTGCTCGTTTAATGGTACCGGAAACAGTTTTTACAGAAGCCACTCGCACTATGTTGTCTTTACCGGGGTGAATGGTAATAATCCGTTCAATTTTCCATACTAATGATGGTAGATTCTTTTTCTTTACTACCACACAATCACCTAACCTTAATGTACCTATACCACGATTCCATTTGGCACGACGTTGCAGCTCCGTTAGATACTCCTTGTGCCACCTTTTCCAGAAGTGTTGCTGAAGCTGCTGCACTCTTTGGTAGTTGTCCAAACGCGCTGGTGGAATTTCCGAGACATCAGCATCAGGAACGGACACTAACGTTCTTCCTAACAAAAAGTGGGCGGGAGTGAGAGGATAAAGGTCATTTGGATCACTAGACAATGGGCACAAAGGTCGGGAATTTAACGTTGATTCTATTTGCGTTAAAAGAGTATACATTTCCTCAAATGTTAACAAAGCATTTCCGCTACCCGCTTTATGTGGTATTTTACCGATTTCACACCAGCCTCCCACAATCCTCCAAAGTGAGGTGAGCTAACTGGTATGAAATGCCAATTTACTTCCATTTCTGACGCTTGATCACCAATAACGCTACATTTATCCTTTAAAAAGTTATATAGTTGTTTTAACTCCGCGTTTGCACCTACAAAATTTTTACCGTTATCAGAGTGTAAATCGCGTGGCTTTCCTCCTACGAGCACAAAATCTACGTAATGCGGAAATGAACGCATTGGTCGTCAATTCAGTAACCAATTCCAAGTGAATAGCCTTTGTTGAAAAACAAACAAACACTGCAATGTAAGCCTTCACACTTTTACATCCACGGCCCTTTCTGCCTTTGGTTGGCTAGATTTGGATTGGCTAGAAGACGTTTCTCTAGTTTCAAAAACCTGGTTTTTGCTGTAGCCAATGAATCACTTAATGATTCAGGTGTTTGTTTAAAAGGTATCGATACAATGAATCGACCGTCCGTATTCCTTTTTGTATGTTGAGCATAGTGTGTTTCACATGCATGCTCCTCAGCTGAAAATACCTTGTCCGTTGGAAAACTCTCAAATTCCCAAAACTTAGCAATTTGATCTTGAATGTCGATCGTAGTATGAAAGCATTTAACTTGTGTGGCCATACAGGCGCTAGTAGGACCAGCTACCACCCATCCAAGACGAGTCCTCTGAAGAATGGGTAAATTGGGCCCTAAACGTATTTTTCCGATGCAAAGTAATTCAAAAAATAGTGGTGACCCAATTAACAGGTCAATTTCGCCCGGCTGATTGAATGATGGGTCAGATAACCGCACGTTATCTGGTATTTTAAAATTAGTTTTTTCTACGGTGAAGCCTGGAGTTGTTCCCGTGATTTGATTAATTATAAGACAGGAAAGTTTTACAATGTAATTAGAATCATTCGATGTTAATTGTATTTCGCATTTTGACTTAATTTGCGAATTTGAATTATTTAAACCAGAAACTGCAACAAACGCGTCTTGGATAGGCACAGCTAGGTTTTTGATATAATTTGAATTTATAAAATTTGACTGTGATCCCGAGTCAAGTAGGATTCGAACAGAATGATAAATTCCATTTGAATCAATGATCTTCGCTAACGCGGTAGGAAGAAGTACCTTACTAGTCGTAGAACAAAACGCTGAAATTATGTTTGTTGGTTCAGCAGGAGGCCGCCGATGGCTCTGTGAAACCGGCTTGAACCATGGCGATCGCAGGTTTAGTTACCGGATGTAATAACGAATGATGCTTTGCGTTGCATGTCCTACAACTATACCGCAATTGCATTGAGTTTGCGAATGCCCTTTGCCCAGGCAATTGAGACAAAGTTCCAATTCCTTGACCTTTACTAGTCATTGATTTACATTTGAATTTAGTAAGACGTCGCATCTGGATGTAAGGTGATCTTTTTTTGCAAACATAGCAAGTAGGACCGTTCGTAATAAATGCTTTTGAATAAAACTTGGGTTTTTCGGGTTGAACTTGAATCTTTTTTTGTTCTATATTTTCAACCAATGCTGCATGGTTTTGTAAGAAATTTGAAAGTTTTTGATAGATGGTAAATTATTTTCAGTTTTATTGAACGTAGATTCCCATTCCCGAAATGTGTTAGGATCTAACTTTATAGTGACTAAATTTATGATTAAAGCTTCGAACAGCTGTTCGACGCTGCCGAAAGATTTGAGCGCGTTGACATGTTTTGATAATTTATCACTTATTTTGCGTAATTTTACCGAGGATTCTTTGGTTAGATTTTCAATTTCAATTATCGCGTTCAAATGATTTTTGATAAGTAGTTTAGGTTGGTCAAATCTGCTCACAACGGTTTCCCAAGCTATGATGTAATTATCTGATGTAAATTCTAAAGCGCTGATTACGTCAGCAGCTTCACCAACTAAACTATTTTTCAGATAATGTAATTTTTGTATATTTTCTATTGATGTATTTTTTGTATCATGTCAAGAAAAGTAGATTTAAATACACTCCAATTTTCAATATTGCCGCTAAATTTCGTTAGGTTAATTTTTGGCAACTTTAAATATTTCATATTATTTGTTGAATGTTCGCTTGACATTGCAATTGAATTATTATTTGCGTTAGAATTGGCCCTCGGAGCCACTGAATTAGCAGAAATGGAAGCATTTACAGATACGTTACTCGTGATTCGCTGAACGTTTATGAGTTTTACACGGAACAAACTTAGTTTCTATGAGCTCTTGCGCTATAGCTATCGCGTTAAAATATGAATCTTCAAAGTTAATAAATTCTTCCTCAATTATTGTTGTATCGGTAGGATTTGATTTACATATTTGAGTATATAAAACTTCATACTCGGAAAGAATTGTTGTGATTACATCCAGACGTTTCTGGATTTCGATTTTAATTTTATTAGTTATCAATTCGTCAGGCGTTTTCGGTTGGGCTTTGTTTAAAAAACGTATTAAACCGTGTTAATTTGGCTTTAAGTGCACCCTTATCGTGAATTAGTTGTTCCATAGTAACTATAAAATGTAAATTAAATACAGAACTTATGAATACTAATTTAGTTTTGATACGAATGAAAGAATTGGGGATTATCTTTAAAATTATAAGTGTAAAACCCTGAATTATTTTTATGAGTTTGGAAAACCCTGCACGTGTCGGCAAGAAAGAAAGGATTTCTCACCCTGTGTTGTATTGTAGACGCCGACTTCCTCCCTTTCGTCCAGGTATAAGTTAGTCTCTCTTGCTATTGTGGCGTGTAGCCAAGTTCTTTGTTGGAATTTCTTGTTCGGAATTTCCAACTATTTGAATTGATGAAATCAAATCTTCGCTGATGGAAACTGATTTCTTGAACAATTGAATGCTGAGTTCAAAATACTAAACTTGTACGTTTAATTTTAGTATTTCATCCGTTTCGAAGGAGCAAAATGGACGACTGATGGAAATTTTGACTTCTTGAATTGTTGTTTTCTTGAGTTCGAAATACTAAATTGTGTGTTAAAATTTAGTATTTCATCCGGCTCGAAGGACCAAAATGTACGCTGATGGTACAGAATCAAACTCCGCTTTATTTAAATTGTAGAAATTTATTTCGAAGGCTTGATTATAAAGGTTTGGAATGTTGAGTCTATGCAATACACGACCACGCTGGTCCACTATTAACAAAAAACTGGTTGGCTGTTGCTGGTACAGCAAAGCAGTTGGTACACAAAGCAGTTTTGAAGAGGGGGATACAACCTCAGCGGCGTCGAGGCCCAACATTAAATAGGGTTACAAATATAAAATACAAATTGAAATAACTACGTTCGAACAGTTGGTCTAGTTAAAATTATTTGACATTTGTTACACAAAGTATTATTAATATCGACTTTTTTATATCCTACTGTTTTACGCAGATAAATATTGCAATTGACGCATTTTTCGTTAAAAAGATTCATCCTATTATAAAAAAAAAGAAATGATATATTAAGAATACACAAATATATAAAACATTTCACTTACTTCGATTAAAGTGAAAAATAACCAGTGATTGATCGATGCAATGTAAATCAATTAGAAAAATTGAAAGATGGTGTTGAAATATATCCAAAAATGACTTAATACAATTAAAACAACTATAAAAGTTATGTCAGCGTTACCGAAACCAAGCAGCATCCTAAAGTATTTAAAATGGTTACTTTTTCCTTTTGGTAACCAATTTACTTTCTTTATCGGAATTATCAGTTGTCACTGGACTATGTTCTTCTACATTTTCAGGTTTATCGTTTTAAAGTTCAGACTCGATGTCGTGCTTACTTCACACACTTGTTTTTGAATTATATTGTCGTTGTTTTCTTTGACCACTGTTGTATTGGTTTCCAATTTTGCCATTTCTAATACATTATCCGCTGTTTCAGCCTTTTAGGTCGATGTTCACTGAACTTATTATTGAACGTTTTGTCTCAGGTAATTTAGATAGCCATAACGATTCTATTACGTTTTCTTTCATTGAAGATCCAGTTAAATCTTTAATTTATTAGAGAAAGGAGGAAGGTGTGTACCATCAGCCAAATTAATACCTTGTATTAATCGTTTTAGTTTTTTTTCATATTATTTCAAGTTGATTTTTACTAGCTTTGTATTTTGGGTTTTCTGAAGAAAATTTTCTCGGATGATTCATTTTTACTATTACGAATGTTGATAATAATCAATTTTTTCACCAAACCAATTGCACAGGAATAATTGATCTTAACGGAGTTCTTTATCAAAACAAAGCTCTCGAAAGTCTCGTTTTTATTTAAAAATAATTTAAATAAAATATTGTTCATGTTTGTTTGGTATCGAAGCTATCTTCTCTTCAATTGGGCTTTTCGCCTGAAATATCTTGTTTTCGGTTAGTTAAGTTTAGACCGAAGAGTTTTGCAAAATCAAAACAATCGGATTTTTCCATCTTATTCAAAAAAAAATCTTTCCTTTTTTCGAACTTGTCGAATTAATTGAGCCCAATCATGAAGAAATTGAACTTTCAAATTGCATTTTTTTTTCGATCAGACTATGGTCGGTATCACACTCCATGTGAGGATAATCTGGAAGTAATAATTTATTATCCAACATTAAGGTGCATAGGTTTTAATTTTGTTTTTAACTTGAACCTACTGAATGTTTTTTCAGCAAAAGCACTGCTGACTCCTAATCTTAGATAAATCCTAAAAAGTGTTGGAAATACACTCTATTGTGAAAGGGAATATCATTGTCCGTTTTTGTTTCTGATTGCTTTGGAACTTGGACAAAATTTTCATCAGTGGTAAAAAGCACAACTTCTCCTGTACTTGTCGACATATGAAAATGCTTGTTCGAACTTGACATATTTCAAGTAAACTAACATAATATGAAAAGCATTGTCCGTTTTTGTTTCTGATTGCTTTGGAACTTGGACAAAATTTTGATCAGTGGTAAAAAGCATAACTTCTCCTGTACTTACTTGTCGACATATGAAAATACTTGGTAGAACTTGACACATTTCAAGTAAACGAGCATACTATAAAAAGCATTGTCCGCTTTTGTTTCTGATTGCTTTGGAACTTGGACAAAATTTTCATTAGTGGTAAAAAGCACAACTTCTCCTGTACACGTCCGTTCACGTTCACTGTCAACTTCTTCTCTTGTCGGCATATGAAAATACTTGTTCGAACTTGACACATTTCAAGTAAACTAGCATACTATGAAAAGCATTGTCCGTTTTTGTTTCTGATTGCTTTGGAACTTGGACAAAATTTTCATTAGTGGTAAAAAGCACAACTTCTCCTGTACTTGTCGGCATATGAAAATACTTGTTCGAACTTGACACATTTCAAGTAAACTAGCATACTATGAAAAGCATTGTCCGTTTTTGTTTCTGATTGCTTTGGAACTTGGACCAAATTTTCATTAGTCGTAAAAAGCACAACTTCTCCTGTACTTATATTTAATAATAATATTTATTTAACGAAATTATCCTTTTACCTATACATAATACAAAGATTAACAAAATGCAAACAAAAGAAAACAACAACATGTAAAACAAACTAGGGTGTAAACACTAGCCTTAGTTGCGATTTAAATTTCGCCAAAGAGCTAACAAAAAAATCAAGTTGATTTTTATTAGCAAGGTTCTGTAGTCTTGCAACTGGTGAATAAAATCGATAGTCAGTTCGATGAAAGTCCGACCGGAACAAGTGCGGATTCCGAACAGAGTGACGATGAGTCCAGAAGTTAATTTTGGATAACAAAGCTGGGCTATCTATCAAGCCATTGCAAATTTTAAAAAAGAAACAAAGGTCAAGATACTTTCTTCTATTGTCCAAGGTTGATAATCCCAGGTATCCCAGCAGAAGATTGTAATCTGTGTCAAAGCTGATGCCAAACTTGAAACATAAGAACTTCACAAATTTACGCTGGATTTTTCAATTCGGGCTATAGAAGTCGAATGATAGGGATGCCAAACGATAGAACAGTATTCCAAATGTGATCTGACGTATGCGGCAAACAACAAGATTAGAACTCTTAGACTTGAAAATTCTTGAGCATTCCTTAAGATAAAACCCAACATGCTGTTGCTCTTGTTAATTATGCTATTGATATGAGATGTGAACCTGAAATTGGATTCCATAATAACTCCTAAATCTTTAAAGCATGAAACGGTTTCAATTTCACTTCCTTGGAGGCTATAGGTGTGCTCTGCTGGATGAGTTGTCTTTGAAAATCGTAGAAATTTGCATTTGGAAATATTCAAATTCAAAAAGTTGGTACTGCACCATGATTCAAAGGAGCGGAGTTCATCGGATATAAGGTTGCAATCTTGTGCGGATTTCACAGCCTTGAAAATCTTGAGGTCATCAGCAAACAATAAAAATTGACAGTCCTTAAATACCGATTTAATGTCGTTGATGTACAAAGTGAACAACAACGGTCCAAGATGGGAACCTTGAGGAATTCCAGATTTCACTGTGATTTCATGTGAACTAACGTTGCCAATCAATACCCTTTGCTGACGATTTGATAGATAGGATGCAAACCACTTGACCAAATTGTCACCGATTCCAAGCTTCTTCAACTTATATATTAGTCGATTAATGTGGACACGATCAAAAGCTTTAGTGAAGTCTGTATATATACAATCTACATTTGAACCAGATTCTAAACTGTTGGTAACATATTCGGAGAAGGCACATAAGTTTGTGGATGTGGATCGATTTTTGATAAACCCATGTTGTTCATCTATAATAACACTTTTAACCGCCCAAGCTAGCTTATCTGTGATTATCCATTCGAAGAGCTTAGGAATTACCGATAGAATACTTATTGGTCTATAATTACCAACGTGGGAGCGATCCTTGCCTTTGAAGACAGGTGTAATAGTTGAGACTTTCCAGGCATCGGGAAAGCAGGAAGTTTGCAAAGATTTATTAAACAAGAGCATCAGGGTTTCGCCAGATGATCAGCACAGCTTTTGATGAATGTTGCAGGAATCCCATCTGAACATGGATTTAACGAATGTGAAAGCAATTTCAATTTATTGGACACCTCTTCTTCGCTAATGAAGATATTCGACAGATTAATACGTTGAACTAAATTGGAGTCCCATTCCATATCAATAACATTTTCAGAGTGATCACAATAGGCATTTTCAAATGATTTGGCAAACAAATTGACTATGTCAGTCACGTTCTCACAACTACTTGTAGCGTCATGCATTTTCGAAGGAATACTGCGGTCACAGGAACCCGATTTGGATTTAATGAAAGACCAGAACTTCTTAGGCGAGTTGTCCAATATGTTATGTTCAATATTAATTATATGTAGTTTTCTATCACGATCAATAGCAAGCTTACATAACTTTCTTGCTTCTTTAAAGCTTAGTAACCCATCATTGCTGGGAGTGCTCTTGAACAACTTATGAAGGCGCTTCTTATTAATAATTAGTAACTTTGTATGCTTGCTGAACCAAGCAGGAAATGTATCCCTCGTTTTATTTTTTGATTTTGTCAGAACAAACGATTTAATAACCGAATGAACTATCTCGTAGAATGTATTCAAACTTTCGCCGATGGATGAAAGATTCTCAATAAAGTTCCAATTGACCTGACTAAAATAGTCATTAATAAGTGGATAGGGAGCATTCTTGAAATCCAGGTAATCAATAGAGCTATCAGTCGTTAGAGAATCAACACCAATATCATCGAAGGTAACCATCAATGATGGATGATTAATATCAACTGGAGTAATTAAGGGCAAAGTTTCTTCAACAACGGTGTGTGCTCTATTATAAAAAACGAGATCGAGAATGACGTTATTCGAGTTAGTAATGGAGTTGAACTGAAAGAACCCATACATGGAAAACTCGTCACAAATCATTGTTTCGGCTTGAGAAGATACATTACTTGGTGTTAAAACAAGGCTGTCATTGCTCGGGCGCCATGATAATCTGGGCAGATTATAATCACCGATAATACAAATTTTACAATTTGGATATTGATTAACTATATTGCCAACTTGGGTAAGATGACTTACATAAACATTATCCGACGACTGAGGTGGTATGTAAGTTGCACATAATAAAACTTTTTCATGATTCAAATCTATGGAGACCCATACTTCTTCACGATGGTTGATGAGAGCAGGAATTTCGATTGAGGATAATGATTTTAGTACTGCGATAAGAACACCACCTCCGAGCTGTTTATGACTAGTTTGCATAGATCTATCCATACGGTAGATTGTATATCGATTGTCGATGAATTCACTATTGTTAAAATTGCTATTTAACCAGGTTTCGGTTAACACGATTATTGGATGATTTTCGTTGAGAATACATATAAATTATTAACGCAGACCTCGAACGTTTTGGTAAAATATTTTAACTTGTCACTTGAGGTGTCGAACGACCCTGAAAATTTGTACCGATTACATTTCTTGTATTCGATGTTTTTCAAAAATCGTTTTACAGCCATACCAACAGGCCAAAAGGAAGGCTCTAGTAATTGTTTGTAATATTTGGAGTTGATTGTAATTTTAAAGAACTATAGTCTTGGGGAAATTTCGATTGTAATTTCATAACGGTGGTTCTTGCGGACGAGTTATCTGAAACCGTTTCATGCAATTTTCTTTAATAAATTTGTCTACTTCACTTTCATCAACTGTAGGACTTACACGTGTTAGATGAATTTTAGAGTAACGAATTCTCCTGTAACAGCGGTAAAACCAATGGTATCCGATTCATCGCTAGTATGTGCTTGACCAGATCCAATAATAAGTTCACGCTTTTCGAACGAATTTTACTTGAAATCATTTGCGTAGTATTACCAACTACATCCTGAGCAACTTTTATACCTTTCGCCACTTGTTCTTTTGTTATAATATTTTTAGCATTCTGTTTGCTACCATTAATGGTTTCAAACAATTTTGGTTTCGTAACTTTGAGGTTACTTTGTTTACTATTCTTAGTAGTCGGTAACGTAGGTTGCTGAATTATACCATCAAGTGAAGCACTGTTCACACTATTTGGAACATTTGAAATAATTTGCGGCGGCGAATAGTTTTCAGAGTTCATGGCGATTTTCTCAAGTAGCAATTTATTAACAAGCGCTTTTTCATTGATAAGTTCTTGCATCACTACAATTTGACTTTTGAGACCACAAATAACCTCGCTTTGTTCAATGCGATCACAAAAAACACGTGTCCTACTTACTTCAGCAAAATCGCGTAAAATTTTGTTATCGTTCCATTTATTCGCTAGACAGCCATTTAGCAACAGATCGATAAGTTAGATAAGAGCTCTTTAAGCTCGTTTGCAATATCTAAATTTGTCATTTTAAATACTAGAAAATTTTTAACAAAAGAATTAAAAACTACACAACATAACCTAAAACACGTCCGTTCACGTTCACTGTCAACTTCTTCTCTTGTCGGCATATGAAAATACTTGTTCGAACTTGACACATTTCAAGTAAACTAGCATACTATGAAAAGCATTGTCCGTTTTTGTTTCTGATTGCTTTGGAACTTGGACAAAATTTTCATCAGTGGTAAAAAGCACAACTTCTCCTGTACTTGTCGACATATGAAAATACTTGTTCGAACAAATTTCAAGTAAACTAGCATAATATGAAAAGCATTGTCCGTTTTTGTTTCTGATTGCTTTGGAACTTGGACAAAATTTTGATCAGTGGTAAAAAGCATAACTTCTCCTGTACTTACTTGTCGACATATGAAAATACTTGGTAGAACTTGACACATTTCAAGTAAACGAGCATACTATAAAAAGCATTGTCCGCTTTTGTTTCTGATTGCTTTGGAACTTGGACAAAATTTTCATTAGTGGTAAAAAGCACAACTTCTCCTGTACTTGTCGGCATATGAAAATACTTGTTCGAACTTGACACATTTCAAGTAAACTAGCATACTATGAAATGCATTGTCCGTTTTTGTTTCTGATTGCTTTGGAACTTGGACAAAATTTTCATCAGTGGTAAAAAGCACAACTTCTCCTGTACTTGTCGGCATATGAAAATACTTGTTCGAACTTGACACATTTCAAGTAAACTAGCATACTATGAAAAGCATTGTCCGTTTTTGTTTCTGATTGCTTTGGAACTTGGACAAAATTTTGATCAGTGGTAAAAAGCATAACTTCTCCTGTACTTACTTGTTATTGAATATAATTGGTATCCGTGGTTGAAGTACAGCTCGATTATAAGAAACAACAGTAAAAAAACTCCTTTTAGGATCTGCTTATATTTATATTGACACAAACGTAAGGCCCGCCACAGACACTGATGCTTGTCTTACGATTTGCTTGTACAGACTTAAGTTGTAATGCAAGTCGGACTGTGTGTGGTATCAAGTCTGTCGATTTACTGATTGCGTACCGTCAATTGTCTGGCATGAACAAAATTAGTCCCCCACAGACACTCATGCTTGTCTTACGATTTGCTTGTAGACTTAAGTTGTAATGCAAGACGGACTGTGTGTGGTATCAAGTCTGTCGACTTACTGATTGCGTACCGTCAATTGTCTGGCATGAACAAAATCAGAATCTGTTTGACATTTTGCAGTGTTCCGTCTTGATTACGTTGAACAAGTGCGTGTGTACCTTTGTCACTTGGATTAAGTTTTGAATTTTATAAAAAAAAGAAGAAAACCGACTTCAAAAAAATAAACGCAATAATTGAAAAAATAAAATGCACTACAAAGTATAAAATAATAATTCAGTTACAACACAACACATTTTACTAACAAACACATAAGTATTAACATATTTATTTACATTTATTAACATATTTATTTACATGAAATCACTTATTGAAGTCGGTGCTAAGCATAATATACTACATATTATGAATTGCATCCTACTGATCATACTTCTACAATCATTCTATACTTCATTACTGCTAGGTAATGAAGACGATATCGCGTCTTTATGTGCCTCAAATATGCCTGTTACCCCATTTTATTGTTAAATATAGCAATTCATTTACATAGGAGGACCACCGGCTTTACGTGCCTTCCGATGCACGGTAATCGTGTTAAATTGTATTGTAATATTCCTGTTTCGTTATTAATTAATAATAAACCACGTGCGTTTTAATAAAGGGTCTACCAATCAGGGTTTGTTTTAAATTTGGTTGAAATAGGTCAAGTAGGCAGTTCTGTTATTCAGTTTTTATCATATGTATAATAAAAGGTCAACATTTAATATAATGCCTTTGATTTCGCTCGAAAATCGTGTTAAGATAATTCAAATCCATTATGAAAATGGTCGATCCGTGAAGACTACATTTCGCAAAATTCGCGATATTTTTATTTGTAACGATCGTCCATCTGAGACTACAATTGCGAATTTAGTGCGAAAATTTGAGTCCACCGGTTCAGTAGTAAACGTAAGCACAAAAATATGTGCTCGTCCATGTCGTTCAATCGAAAATATTGCTGCAGTACGTGAAAGTGTCACAGAGGACCCAAATTTATCGGTTTCACGACGTTCTCAACAATTAGGCCTGTCCACAATGACCACATGGCGAATTTTACGGAAGGATTTAGCTCTAAAGCCTTATAAGATACAACTGGTACAAGAATTAAAGCCAGCAGATCATTCTCAACGTCTTAGATTTGCTGATTGGATCATTGAACGTGGTGCTTGTTTTCAGAAAAATCATCTTTTCGGACGAAGCACATTTTCACTTAAACGGGTATGTTAACAAGCAAAATTGTCGAATTTGGGCTTCTGAAAATCCAAAAGCAGTTGTTGAACAACCACTACATCCATCTCGTGTCACTGTATGGTGTGGTTTATGGGTAGGGGCATCATTGGTCCCTATTTTTTCGAAAATGAGGCTGGTGCTTTCGTTACGTCTGCAAACGTAGTCGTGGAGGACATTTACCGGATATTGTTTTCCATTCATAAATGTTCAAGCCCCTACAACATATTTCAGTAGAGAATTAGAAAATTTTCATACAAAATATGTGTTTTTTTAAAATTTAAAACAAACCCTGATTGGTAGACCCTTTATAACCTTTATTGACATCTACTAGCGTGTCCTTTACCGTCTGTGTTCCCAATGCACTACTGAGGTCATTGAACTACCCCTCCAGTGGTGTACTGCCAACCAGTGGTGCCACACATAAAATATAAAACTTAACAACTTAATAACAATTAAATTCAAATAACCAACATAATAATTTAAATACATAACAGTATATACTACTTAGCACCGACAGTGATTTCATGTAAATAAATATGTTAATATGTAAATAAATATGTTAATATGTGTTTGTTAGTAAAATGTGTTGTGTTGTAACTGAATTATTATTTTATACTTTGTAGTGCATTTTATTTTTTCAATTACAGTAGACACTCGGTACCGTGAACACAAAAAAACAAGGGTTGTTCACCTTATCGATTTATTCACGTTAACGAATGTTGTATCAGTTATATCAAATAATATGCAATAAACATTAATTTTCCTTGAAAAATAACAAACTAACGAAAAACAATTACCAAAATTAATTTTTTATTAAAAAACTCGGATATTTTTGTTTGTTTTTGCGGGATTTTTATTTTTTGTATATAACAGCTTTTTCTCTTACGTATCGAAATTGAAATACGATATGTTTCTAGTGCGTCATATTTATGTTTGTATATCGGGGAAGTACCGATTTAGCGGCCAATTACATTCGTTTCCATAAACGGGGGTTACGATTTGTTCATATTGTTCACGATATACGGTGGTCTATACATAAAATGGGGTGTTCACGTTATGCGAGGTTTCCGTTATCCCAGATTCACACTACCGAGTGTCTACTGTATTGCGTTTATTTTTTTTTAAGTCGGTTTAAAAATTAAAAGTTGAAATTGCATAAAACATCGAAACTTTAATTGTTTGAAAAACGAGAACATTCATATACAGTGACTCCAACAATTATTAATTCACCTTATAAAATGCCAGTTATAACACGATAAAACCTTCAATTATAGTTTAATAATTTTGAATTAAAACATATATACAACATAATAATTAACAGTTAATATGCCTTAAAAAATGTATAAAAAACTTAAATAGTTTACCTTAAAATTACAAAAAACAAAATATTTACAAGAATTACCGCCCAACTATTATTAATTCACTTGCATAAATCTAGCTAAAATTAATATTGTTTACAAAATTAATATTTTGTAGGATACCCTTTAGCATCGATTATTGCTTGTAGCCGTCTTGGCATCGATTCCATCCATTTTGGGTAATACTTTTGTCTATTTTTTCCCATTCTTGCAATAATACCTCTTTTAATGTTTTTGTACTAAAATGTGGTGTTTTCGAATTTTCCTTCTAATTCTTGCCACAATTTTCTAAGGATTTATGTCCGGTGATTGGGGTTGAATATGGAGTTGTTTTGGAACGTGATATAAAAGCTATTCCTGCACAAGATACGAAATAAGTTTCAGGTCGTTATCTTGTTGAAACATATACTCTTTTTTCAACCCTAATTTTTGATACTGGGATCTAAATTTGATTATAGAATATTCAGGTAAGCACACTTAGTCATAATAGTTTCAAAAAATTGCAACTTTCCAACCCCATCAGCAGATATGCACCCCCAGACCCATAACATTTCCGCCACCATGTTTAACAGTTTCACATAGGTTTTCATTATTAATTTATGTATTAGGTTTTTGTCAAAATTTTTGCATTCCATCTGGCCGAAAATTATTAAATTTGCTTTCATCACTAAATATTATTTTTTTCCAAAAATTAAAGTCCATGTTAATATATTTTTTAGCGAATTCTAATCTTTTATTTCTGTTTACTTTATTTATGAAGGGTTTCTTTCTAGAAACTTTACCATTATAACCCTCTTTACGCAATACTTTTTTTACAAATTCGGTGGAAACAGATTTACCAATACCCTTTGAAATATCTAGTCAATTTTGGAACACTTGTTTTTGGATTAACTTTAGTTTTTCGAATAATATAATGTTCGTGTCGTGTTCCAAGAATGCTTTTTCTGCCTCGATCAGTTTTGTTTATTAAATTTCCTTCATTTTAAAATTTTTTTAATAACATATTTCACTGCACCCAGTGATCTGCCAACAATTTTAGCAGTTTCATAATAAAATTTTTCTTCGCACACCAATTTTAATATTGATTTTCTTTCACTAATTGCTGTTTCACTTGTTTTGTTAATCATCTTAAAAAATTTTCTTGGAATGACTATGTAAATAAATTGTAAGCACACTACTGTATTGTATCTACAATTACATACCTACTAATCAGCAAATTATTAAACTGCATCGTTTGTCTTCCTGTCCTTAACGTATAAAAGGTAAGTGTATTAATAACAGTTTGCTGTGCATTTTCTTACTTTATTGGTTTTTGAATACTACACTTGCCCATGTAGTTTTTTTATTTTATTTTTTATAAAATGAATTATAAAGTATTATTTAAAACAACTAAAAAATAAAATTTTAATTAAAGCAAATTTACTATAACATTTAATCAAATTATTAAAATTGTATGAGGTGAATTAATAATTTCTGGAGTCACTGTACTTTATTATATACTACTATAGAAAACATAAAAATAATAAAATAAAACTATGCCCAAATTAAAAAAAATTATTTTCGTAAACACTACCTTTTCCGGTTGTGCCCCTACCATAGGAGCAATATCGGACACACTAATAAATTAAGAAAAAAGGGATTTGTTTCACTGAAATGCAGCTAAACCTTACAAGACTGACAATAAAACGGACAGTAGTGGTCTAGGTGTTCCGATTTGCATTACAACTTAAGTCTGTACAAGCAAATCGTAAGACAAGCATGAGTGTCTGTGGCGGGCCTTAAATCAACTTGTTTTTATAAAAAACACCATGGCAACCAATAAACAAAACAACATAAGCTACCTATCACTTGAACTAAACTACACAAATTTAAAATTCAACACTCCCACTTTTAGTTACAAGTGACTGCAGAAAACACCACCTTCAAAACGAATTCCTGTGTTCATTGTACCACTAATATACTTTAGAATGCTGATGACTGCATTTACATGGGCAGCTGCCGGCTTTTCTAGGTATCGACTGACATTGCCAACCGCAAAACTGATATCCGGCCTCGTTGCCACAGCTAAGTACATTAAACTTCCAATTGCTTCACGATATGGAAAATGTACTACTTCTTCTGCCTCAAAATTACCCAAATTTTGTGCACTGTCCGATGGTGTTGCCACAGCATTACAATTTTCATGTTAAATCGATCAATTACTTTTCTGCATAAATAATAATAATAAACTTTATTATACATTGACGATGTAAAATAGATAAATAGTTTATCAGTTACACAATTTACAAAATAAATATATAAATGGTGGAGAATCAGCTTCACGCTGTTTTTCATCTCAACGCTAATTTGATGTGTGGTGCTGGAGGAAGTCCGTGACACTGTACAGAGCTTCATCGGTCATCATTTCCTTAACTTTATTCTTAAATTGTTTTATGGGGAGCTGTTTGAGATTCTGAGGTAGCTTGTTGTACAGTTGGATTCCCAGGTTTAAGCCTTCCGTACATCTCAGTCTCAGCCTTTTTGTTCGGATATTATCTCTTGTTCTGGTCTCGTATGGGTGGTTGGCAGTGTTGTTTAGCATGCTGGCATCGCTGTGGATTCTGGTGGTAGTCAGGTATACGTAGGCAGATGGTAGAGTCATAATGTGGAGATCGCGAAATAGAGGTTTGCAGTGAGATCTGCTTGATACACCTTCTAAAGCTCGGATGGCTCGTTTTGTAGCACAAAGACCTTGTGAATCTGCAACTTATTGCCCCAGACCAAAACCCCATATATCATTCTGGCATGAAACAACGAGAAATACACAGTTTTTGCAGCTGCTTTGCCTGTAGTCTCTCTAATCCTTCTGATGGCATATATTGTTTGGCTTAAAGATTTTTGTAGGTCGGTCACGTGATCATTCCAGGTCAGGAGTGTGTCTATTGTTACTCCAAGGTATTTTGTTGAATTTTTAAGATGGGGATCGATATTTCGATCTGCCGTAATAGTCATTTTTTGTGTTTTTTCCGAGTTTAGTACCAGTCCATTGGATGTGAACCACTCGGTTGCTTCCTTCAGTTTCATATCAGCGTTTTCTTCCATGATTAAAGCAGTATCATCGGCATATAGAACGGTTTCACAGTTTACGTTTTGTGGTAAATCATTTATGTACATTACAAAGAAGAAGGGTCCCAGTATGCTGCCTTGTGGTATACCACGTGTTATTGTTGTTTGCTTGCTAGTATTATTGTTCCATAAGACATTTTGCTTTCGGTTTTGTAGGTAAGACTTGATCAGGTCGTATGCTATTCCTCTGATACCGTAGTGTTGTATTTTTTGTAGAAATATTCTGTGATCCATCATGTCGAAGGCCTTGGACAAGTCGCAAAAAATGGCAGAACACTTTTGTTTATTTTCCAACAGGTGGTGTATATGTGACATTAGACTCATCATTGCATCTGCCGTACTTTTGTTTTGGAATCCAAATTGTTGTTCGGTTAGACAATCATGTTTGGTCAAAAAATTTGAGAGCCGATGGTGGATAACTTTCTCAAACACTTTTGAGAATGTAGGTAGAATCGAGATTGGCCGATAGTTTTCTGGTTCGGTCTTGTCTCCCTTCTTATGTATTGGAATGACTCTTGATACTTTTAGTATGTCCGGGAAAGTACCTTCGGTTAAGCATGCATTGATTATGTGTGAAAGTATGGCCGATATGCTGTGGTGTATTAATTTCATCATTCTAACGTTCAGGTTATATATATCGTATGAGGATGTATTCTTCATATTTAATATGATAGTTTCTATTTCGTGTTCGGTTGTGGGTTGTAAAAATATGGTACTTGTTAGGCGTTCGCTAGTTGAATTTAGGTATTTCAGAGGGTTATCCTTTACAGGTGGAATTGTTTGGCTTAGTTTCTGGGTTATGCTCGCAAACAATTGAAACAAAGATGAGATTTCTTCGCTTGCTCTATTCTGTCGTTTATTGATAGATTTGTAAATTTAAAACAATTAAAAATTTGATGCTTGGCATCGTTGCAAATGACGCAAGGATTATTTGCTATATGAAATGAATGAAATTGTTTGTGGGGCCTTTTACTATAATGACCTTTGTCAGAATTTGTAGTTGAACTTGTGTTAATTTCTAATGTTTCTAATAAATCAGCCCTGTTTTTTAGAAATGCAATAAATTCCGTAATCGTTGGGAACTCTCCGTTAATTTTATGCTCTTCCCACTTTCGTAAAGTGGTATTGTCGATTAAACCTTGTAAGATAAATATTATTAAAGTATCCCAACTGTTTGTTGGTTGTCCCAAAGCTTTGAGTGACCTCAAATGCTTCAAGGTATCATCGATGAGTGTTCGTAACTCTGCTGATGATTCTTTTGTAATATGTTTCATGTTGAAAAGAGATTTAACATGATTGTGGACTAGTAGCCTGTTGTTGTCATAACGATTGCATAATAATTGCCAAGCAATCTCGTAGTTGCTGGCTGAAAATTCGATCGAGTGTATGCCCTTTGCCCGCGCTTCCCGCGAGTGATGCTCGTAAATAATGAAATTTTGTATTTCACCTATAGTGGTATTTTCATGTATTAATGACTGGAAAACATCGCGAAACTCTAACCATCGAGTATAGCAACCTCAAATTTAGGCAACTGAATTTGTGGCAATTTAATATTTGACAATTGAAGATTTTCTCTTACCGGCGTTGGTATTGACGGCAATTGATTCACATTTGCATTTTGATCTAAAATTGTTTTTGCTATTGAGCTATAATATGATGCCTCGAATTTATTTATTTCCGCAAAATGGTCGTCGACGGTTTCGCATGTTTCTTGAATTTGAAGATTAATATTGTTAAATTCCGTTATTAATGATACAATTGAATCGACCCATAATTGTAATTCGACGATGTCGCAATTGGTGCTAGTTTTATCAATAACCCTTTGTTGTAAGGCTAAAGCATAATTTTTAAATGAATCTGCTCTTGCTATCAAAGCAGCGCGATTTGAAATTAAAATTTCGATTTTCTTTTTCATTTTTACACTGTGCGGCGTCAAATAAAATTGGTAAATAAATGAAGAGGAATGCAAGTAGAAAGTAAAGTTATAGGATGGAAGTAACTTACTCGAAATTATGTGTGTAAATTATTGTACCAGATGTTCTTCCGGTACCTTCTTGGAAAGAATTTGTTCCAGTCGTCCAAATAACCATTCGATGTGCGATGGTAAATGGTGGGCTGGAGTTGACGTGATCCAACTTGCAGGCTGTTGAATTCCTACCCCGATGTTTCGTGTAGAAATCAACCATAAAATGTAATTGTAGTATTTTTGAATATCCAATTCAAAATCCAGTTTGCAGGTTCAATGATGAAATCTGGTAATCGAAGGACCAATGGTCGTAGTACTTGTCGCTTAATGAAACTTCTTTGTAAATTTTAAAAACTTTAATTGTAACATGTATCTTAGTAAATTTAAATGCGGAGCGGTTTATGTGCTAACGATAAGCCCGCCTAAGCCATACTGGCGTGTTTGCCGTTGTCGCAGTGAGTCTGCGTAAATGCAAAACAATAAAATAAAAATGCCCGAACACTAAGGTAACTTTGTTGTTCTATCAGCTTAGTTGTTTTAAAGGCAGCTTGAACTTAATTTTCATAGCCTTCAAACAACGAGTATCCCCATCTGATGCAAACTCCACAATTTCAATGTCTTCTTCCTTTGCTAACTTTTCGAAAACCGTCCACCTATTAATAACAATCTGGTATTCAAAGCGATTGTTCGAGCCAAAATTATCAAACAGAATGCCGGTGCGTTGTCGAACAATTTGACATGATTTCCTATTAAACATTTTTCAATCCTTTTAACAGAACACGCTACAAAATTTTCGGTATTTGGAAAACCCGTCATAATATTCCATGTCCAATTTTTCATCTAGATTCATGTCTGGTTCAATATGTTCAACTGGTTCCAACAAGTGTATGTTCGCGGATGATTCATCCATTGTTGATGTTGCACTTATTAAAGGACTTAAATCAGGAATTAGAGTAGCTGATGGAGCAGCAGGTAGTTCGGGTCCTGGTTTAACGTGCACAAAATTAAGTAAACTATCCTTATTCGTTGATTCACATTTACTTCTTCATTTCAAGGATTTGGTTTATATGACTGTGCCGGCGTCCATCTTTTCTTCTTTCCGGCTTGTAATGTCATGCATTTAGAGGTATTCTTTTGGATGACATTCTTTCTAAACGGTTACTTCGTTTTAACCTCTTTTCTTTTATCTTCTCATTAAGTTCGTCAATCTTCAACTCCATTCTTATTTCATCATGTCTCCTCCTATCTGGCAATCTATATCCAGGTGCGCTTCTTAGAAATTTCATCTCTGTGCTTTGGATTTTGCTGGAGTTTTTCTTTACTAACTAGCACATATCGTTTGTAGACACTATTTTGTAGAACTTCACTCTGATTTCTTAAATTTCGGTGCACGGTGCCACAGATTTTTGGAATATTTTTCGACATATTGTTAAGTGTAAATATTGCTCTTTGTAAGACGCCTTCAATGCTTTGTATAACTATTATGTCATCGGCAGATAGATTACAACTTTCCTACATCTGTTGAAGACAATTGAAGAACACTTTTGCAAATCGAAAGTAATTGTTTGAAAGTTCACGTCTTCATTTGCTCTTTTTTATCTTCTTTCGCTTTGTAACAATCTTTTTTTCTGGTAAGATGTTTTTCGTAAATTTGTTTCAAAAGTAGATCTTGTACAGAATTGAATTTTGCACAAATACTGTAATTGATATTGATCCTTTTTTGGAGTAAAAAGGAATAGTTAAACTCCACGCAGAAAATTTTTCTATAAACATTACTTTTTACGGGTGAGACATTTATTTTCTTGTAAAAATCCAAATATAACGAATACATCTTAAGAATGGTTAGTATTGAATCTAAGTATTGTCTGCTGCTGCTTTTTCTTATATATAATGGGGAAGCATTCGGAGGAAAGATTCTATATGCTTTTTTTATCAATTCGATATTCTCTGCACTAGTAGCATTCACTGGAGTTTTTTTACCCCTGCTATCTATACCTAAGAAAGTACAATTTTCATTTGTATGTGCTAAAGAGGTAATTATAGGTCTATTAGATATGCACAGAGTTTTTCAAAAACTGCACAAACCCGGTAAATTATGTTCATATTCCTTAAATAAAATTACATTGCTGTTAATCGTTGTTTCTTTGCTTCTACTGGTACATTATTTTTTTACAGAAGCAGAAAACACATAGCAAGGGCTACTTCTTAATGTAAAAGTTGATGGTTTATCTTCAAAGTGCGTGTATTTATAAGATCCAACTTCCAATGTTGATGTAACTGAGAGTTATTCAGTTTGATTTGTAGTTTCGTAAACTTTTGGTGGTTCCTGGAAAACATACATTGATAAGTTTGTATGAAAGGTTCATTATCAGCTTCTATGAGCTAGGCATGTAATCTTTGTCGTAATCAGAATGATTTATATTAGAACTATTACTTGAATCTGTTTATGAAACATTCGTTAGAATGCAAGTCGATATATAAGTCGACGTGTTGGCCAAATCCATTTCAATTGGATCTGAAATGTAAAATAAACTTCACCCTATTAAAATTTCTTTTTATTTAGGTAAACTTACCTTGTAAATGATATTGATTGTCAGTAAGCATAGCAAGAATTTTCCGTGCTCTTGACATTTCTTTAAATTATTAATATTACAATAATTTTATTTATTTTAACTATGTTTAGCTACACAAAACTATCGGAAACTATAAAGGAATTTTAACATAACCTCAAATATTTTATCACTTTGTTACGGCAAAATGAGCAATGTTTTCTAAATCCTTCATTCTATTACAACAAACAAATATTTTTTAAATTAACTATTGGGTTATGTATACTTAACTCACTTTTCCATTGATAATAGCATCCAACAATGTGTACTTATTGACTTAAATCACTTTGCCATAGCAAGAAATAACATAGAACACTATTTCTTAACAACACAGAAATAATGTCCGCCTGGAAAGCATATTAAGTATGCTAAACAGTTTTGTTGATTTCTGAGAAATTATTGTTTGAAATATGGTGGGTGGTAGTACTACATTTCTCGAAATTGGCCTATGAGTTACAACGCTTCAACAGTATGGCTGTACTTATCTTACAGTTATTCTTGCTGTAGTATCATTAAATAATCGTTTAAAAATGTGAATCAGTCATGAGAAATTAAATACGAAAGCACATAAGTGTAATTATTAGCTTCACCGTAGGAAATTGAAAATCCAAGATAATATAGGATTTTAATGAGATGTTTGAAACCGCACTTTCTGTAGAAATACCCACCGAACCCTGTGAGAATAGTCTGGCTGCTTTGATTACAGCGTATGATAAAACTGTACACGTTTTTTCCACTTCTCAAATGAACCATTTTTTTTTTCAATATAATGATTTCTATCAGTAGTTTCAGAAATTCCGGAATGACCGACTCAGCTTCACCCAAAAAGTTATCAGGTGGCGGATACCTTCTAACATCATATACTTGCGACCTTATGTCTGATAAATATTAATAATTTCAGTCACAGCTTTGACCACACGTAGCCTTTCGTTTAGAGGATCACTTTTCTGGTCACTGTACCATTTGCCACTGAAAATGTTATGGCCGATATAACGAAAGCAAATAACTGTTTTTTTGTGCGGTTCTAACATCACGTTGAAAGTCGCCATCTACTTTTGCAATCAACTCGTCTATGGAAAACTAGCATTCGCCTGAGTTGTTTTCGAGATAAGAGTAAATTGATTCCATTGTTTCATCAATGTTTCTTCAAGAACGGTACCGTCGTGTTACACGCGGTTATACAGTTTCCTATAGCAAAACTTGTGATACCACGCATCTATTGCTACCAAGTTGTTCACATGTCTGATCCGGTGGAGAACTGTTTGTCCCCACTCATCATTGCGTTTTTTGGCTTCAGTCATGTGTTCCACCACAAACGTGCCATAATGACACTGCTCGCTTGTGGTTAACAGGTTTTTGGTGTTGGTTTCGCTCAGTCGAGAAGGTCGTGGGTAATTTCGGGAGGAATTCGTGGGACCTTGTGTGGTTTTGGCAGTTTGTCCTCCCCCAAGATGTTAATACGGGGCAAAAGGTCGTTAATTTCGATTATTTTGGGCGCCACTGGTGCGTCTTTAGGTAAGATGGTAATTAATCGTGGGCACCAGTCCAGATTACACCTCAACAATTTGATGTGTAAACTCGTTAAATTCACCTTATCTTCGCAAAGCGCAACTCTCCTGCTTGGCTTCACAAAAAGGATCCTGAAGTAAACGCAAACGAAACACAAGTTTCGAAAAATAAAAAATATAATGTTTCTTGAAAAACACACAAAAGTTTGTAACATTTACAAAAGGTAACTTTTGTTACTCCTGAAAAACACACACAAGTTTGTAACGTTTACAAATAGGTAACTTTTGTCATTGAGTGCACTCGCCTTGATTAATTATATTATAAAACTTAAAATTATCAAAATACTACAATCTGACGTAACTATTAACCAAACTTGACAGGTTTTTATAATACCAAGTTCTATCCAACGACTGCAGATGGCGTTCGTGCTTTCAGTTGAGTTTAGTAAATTTGAACAAAAGGTGAAAAATGGCGGCGCACAGCTGATCACTTCTGAGTACGTGAAAAAGATGTTAAATTCGCTACGAAGCACTAATGCCACAAAAATATACAGGCTTAAAGAACTAACCTTAGTAAAGATCATCCTAGCTCTGCAGGTGAGTTCGGCTTTACCACGGTAGGCGTGCTGGAGTTTATTGGTGGTAATTTTGGGTGGGGTCATTGATTCCTTGAACTTGTAATGAGCTCGATCTGTTTTGGTACACGCGGATGTTATTGCTTGATTCGGTGTAAAATGAATTTCCCCTCTTGCGGGTTTCTGCTCCCACACACGGAAGCGGTAAAGAACGATTTGGCAGTGCAACATAAAATTCCCCAAACGCGGGTATTGGATGTGTTGACATAACACACAACGACAAACTTAATCAGAAGACGGCACAATATTTTTGTTGACACTTGATTCTTATACACAATATTAAATTTCACCGGTCAGATGTATAAAAAACTAACAATGGCGTCAGTCGCCTCAAGCTACAAGTTTACTTGATGGTAGTCGGCAACGCTTTGCTTTTTCGAAAGGGGGGATGGCATTGGCAAGTTTGCTTCACCAACTCGCTTCACTCCGATCTCTAGCGAGCAAAACTCAACCAATACGAACTCTATCAAGGCTAAACCAACTGGCATGAGCCAGACACTGATATAATTTTAAAAACCTACAAATGCAATATTTTTTACGGAATTAAATAATTGACAAAATTTAAAATCTTCAACTTGCATGAATATAAATTGACGGAATTAATCTGAAATTTCTAAATTATTATATTTTTAACTAAATCTTTATCAGGGTTACCGTGTATTTCTACGAGGAAACGAATTCCCGTTACACATGATTGTTTAAACTTTAGTAAGGCCTAGTTTTACAATAGCAGTATAAGTGAAAGTATTACTACTCGTCGTATAAATTATTCCACTTATTATTCGGAGAATAAGGAGTAGTGCGTTTTACAATTCGTTTTTAAGAAAAGGATAGTTATACCCAAGTTAAGACGAAATAATGTTAGGTTGGCAGCAAACATCTGTCAAATTAGTTATTTTGCAAGTTTCGCGCCTTTTACACTTTGCTTTTACAAGGTTGTTGTGTTTGTGAATTTTATAATTTTTAAAGTTTAAATTTATAAATAATAATTATGGAAAGCGAAAAAAGAAGCCGATGCACTAATTTTACCTCACAAGAAGTAGAAGCACTAGTTGCATTGGTAGATAACCATAAATCTGTAGTCGGTAAGTGTTTACATAAAATATTAAATCAAGTTTGTTGGATTATTTTTTATACGACTACTAATATTTTTATATTTTAGAATGTAAGAAAACTGATACCGTGACTAATGGTCAAAAAGAGAAGGAATGGCAGATAATTGCAAATTCTTTCAATGCCCTTGTTGCTACAGGCCGAACACCAATAATGCTGCGTAGCAAATGGGAGTCATTAAAAAAGACTTCCAAAAAAGAATTTGCAATTTACAAAAGGAGTTTGTACAAAACTGGTGGTGGCCCTCCTCCTAAAGAACTTTGTCGGATTACAACAACGATTTTAGAAATTATTGGTGGCGGTGGTAGAGGTTACGATACTAAATTTGATGACGATATAGACATTTGTGGTAATAATTGTGGGAATTTACATAATACATAAGTAGTAGGATACATAAGTAGTTTTGTGATGTGCATAGTTTTAATTATTTTTCAGCATCTAAAGAAAATCAGATTAATCCAATACCATTACCATTACGTAGTGAGAACACCACAAGAGCTTTGCCTGATACGGTGTGTATAAAAAGTTATTTATCACTGTATTTAATAATTAATTGTAATTACTTATAGCCATCCGTACCCAGCTGTTCGTATGAAATATTAGCAGACATACCTGTGCTTGAATTTAATGAAAATTTACAAAAACTAAATTTTGCTGATGAAAACGAGGTTTGCACATTGTACTTCCTATTTTCTATGCATATGAAGTCACTATAGGGACCTCATATTTTTAAATATACTTCAAAACTTCTTAAAATCATTTTCAGACGTCCTTGAATACATGGAATTGTTGGTCTCCACAAAATTTGAAAAGACCTGTAAACAAATTATTACAGGCATCTCCTCTGCAAAGTAAAAATGCAAGCAAATTGCAGGCATCTCCTCTTCCAGGTAAAATGTAAGCAAAATGATAAATTTTATTACTTCGGTTGAATATAATTACAGAAAACAACGATGTGATCAAGGTCAATCCTTAAAAGGAAAGTCCTTGGTACTCCCAGGAAATCAAGCAAAGGAAGCAATGAAGACTTTGAGAATCTTGTAAAGGAAAGCTGGAATTCATTGCATTTCAAAAGAGATTTCTTAAAAGGGAGGCTGATGATAAAAGAAGAAAACTTCAGGAGACGCATGATGCACAAAAACAAGTTCATGAAATACAAATGAAGATTTATGAAACAGAACTATTAATAAAACAAAAGCAATTAGCTCTATTAGAGAAAAATAACCAAACATAAAATGAAAATACATTTTTTGTACGTATCTACTATTTTCTGCATAAAATGTATTTTCATTTTATGTTTGGTAAGAGCTAATTCGTTTTGTTTTAGTAATAATTCTGTTATTTATAAATAACTAATTTTTAAAATATTTATTTAAAGAGAACAGTAACTTAATATTATGCAATAAAAACTAATTGAATTAATAATAATTATTGTTCTATAATCTAATATGCTATAATAAATTACAAATTTGCAAAATGATTTTCTATTAATGCCAATCTTTTTACATTATTTATGGGATTATTTTCTAGTTGTAATTGATGTGCATTATTTGCATCATTGTTGACTTCTATATCAGGATCTTCATCTTGGTTGGGACGATTAATTGTTTCTAACGGAGGCAACCCATTTTTTTCCACTATTGCTAAATTATGCAATACAGCAGTTGCTACGATAATAGCTTGGGTTCTTTCTAAAGAAACCTGCATTCCTACAGATAGTATAGGATAGCGGCGCTTCCAGATTCCAAAAGTACGCTCCACACAATTTCTGGTCCTTATTTGAGATTCGTTGAAAAGGTTTTCAGCTCTCGTTGTGGGGTTTGCTAACGGTGTGATCAAATAATTAGTTAGAGCATATCCACTGTCTCCAACTAAAATTGAATCGCCCATTTCACCGAACTCAAACTTTGCTTTCAACACAGAATTGTTGAAAATCGTTTGGTCATGAGAGGATCCTGGCCATCTAGCCACAATATTCCGAATTCGCAAGTCTGCATCACAAACTACTTGCACATTCCAAGAGAAGTAACCTTTCCGATTTCGAAAATATTCTGCATCATCACCACCCGGAGACCGTAATCTTATGTGAGTGCAATCAATTGCACCAATAACTTGTGGAAACGAAGCTGTACTATAAAATCTTTCATGCATTTGGCGTCGCTGTGCTGCATCGGTAGGAAGGCCAATGTAAGCATTTTTTAATCCTGCTATAGCTTCTGCTACTTGCTTTACAGCGACACATGCAGCCGATTTACTGACCCCCACAAAATCACCTGCTACTAAAAGCATACTGCCAGTTGCAAAATATCTTAAAGTTAGCAATAATTTTATAACTGGAGATATTGCATGGTTTCGGTTGGTTTTGCTGCTAATTTTATCGCGAATTTCGTTCAACAAATTCATGCTTGTATGTTTTCTTAAACGAAATCTGGTAAAAAATTCGTCGTCATCCAACACTTCGAAGTAATTAATTCTGTAAGAAATTAATATGTTATTATTAAACACCGAAAAAATAGTTTAATAAAATATATACCTTTTTGATAATCTTTTACACTTTCGCGTTTTTGGTATCAAATTAAACATTTCCATATCTTCTTCATCTGAATTAAACACTGAAATATTCATTTTTTTAAATTAAAATTTTATGTGAGCGGGTAAACGTAAAATGTTTAGAGCAAATATAAGGTTATACATCAGAATAAAATGTTATACTTAGGTCCCAGCACGGAATAGAGTATCCCAACGTTATACCATACTTTATCCTATTCTGTGCTTATTCCGAGAATGTAAAACTACTCACTTATTCGTAGAATAACGTTATACTTGGTATATACCACTATTGTAAAACTGGCCCTAAGGAATGCAATAGAAAGATACTTTTGGTTTGGTTGGTATAGTTGCAACTCAGGTACTACCTGGAACCCAGGTACTAAAAAGGTACATTTAAGGGATTCTTTGAGTAGGCCAGTTTCAAAAGTGGCCAAGTTAAAAAACAACGAGTTAGATACTCTATTAAAATATTCGTTTATTTGTCCTGCATCTGAATATACTACAATCGTTTTTCTAAACTACCTGTAAGGTTTAGTCGAAATTCCAAAAGTTGCATGTAATAGGTCCAGAAATACAGAAAGTTGGAAAAGAAATACAGAGAAGCGGCTATTAGTTTAATTGCATTTTTGTTAACAGTGAAATCAAATTTTCCTGTGGGAATAAACTATATAGTACTTGAATTTTTATCCGTATTTTAGGCATTTAAGTAAAGAGCTTCACCAAAAACCTAATTGTAACTATTGAAATAAAAAAAGTTTTGCAATGCCACTTTTCAAATCATCAAGATATAAAAAGATTTTGTTACATTAAAATTTTGTATATTCAAATTTTAGCTTTATTAGGTTTTCTAGCGGGATTTTAAAATTTGCTCGAGGTTAGGAAAAATGTGGGAGATAAGATTGAGAGAGCGCATCGATTGCACGAGTAACGCATAATTTGGTAAATTCTCAAAGTTTTAAATTTTGATCACCATCAAGAAAACTGCTGTAATACTTTTTATGTCCTATTTGGAGTTATGTTGGAATATTCGATTTTTGGACTCGCACTATTTGCGGATTTAAAGTGGACAGCAGAAAAATTTGGGTTTTTTTCTTTGCGCTGTATGGCTTTGGTAGTCTGGCAAGGGAAACCATATCACATTGTTTGTGGATTTAAATTTTCTGGAAAAGTGGTTGAATTTGATGCAAGAGAAGAACTTCACGTAGTTACGTTTAACACCTACGCAATCAATGATATTTTGGAATTGGATGTTGCGTTTTGGTTGTCTTTTTGTTTTTTTTGGATTATTGATGATTGGTTTACTGTAAGATATCCTGGAAGTTTCTTTGGTACTAGTCTCACTCCATCGTGTTCGAGCCTTATTTCGTTTTCCATGGAAAGCCCTTCCACCAGCTTATACGGATATTTTGGATTTTGGTTTGGCTATCGTTCTACCTACCCCATCAGGAATCAGCCGAAAGATAAGTGGGTTTTAATTTAAATTTTGGTTTTGGATTTGACGAGTTTGCGCGAATAACGGCTATATTTTGTGCGAAACATTTGATAACTTTTAGGGCGCATTATTAAGTAATTGTTTTTTAATTGACAAATTTCTAATTTACCGATATTTTGAATTCCATCGTTGTAAGCGTATTATACGGTGCACTGTACATTACGAGCTCGAGTATACATAGTATTGTTTACAATTTGGTAAAAATATTTGTTATTCTTTACTTGATACCATTACGATCGATCTGCGTCCGATTGATTATATAATTGTGGATGAACCGCACAAAATTAGTGTGCGTATAAGATTTTATTAAGATTGTCGGCCCTTCTGGCTTCTTGGAGACAAGTTTATAGTTTAAAAATTAAAACCTTACTGTTTGGAAAACTGGTGCCTCTGTCGGGGATATTGTTATACGAGTTGTTTATATGTTTTAAAATTTATATGTTTCGGGAGATGTTTGTTAAAAAGTTTGTAAATATACCTTTGTTATTTTGACCGACTTGGTTAGTATTTTTTTTATTTCCGATTCGGGGGTAGCTTCAGTTTCGTGTTTTAGGAAGCACGGGACCAACCTACATTGCCAGTAAGGATTTCGTTAAAATACGTGGCGCTACCTTCCATCTTACATCCGGCCGTCCACTTATACCGCTGGCTTGGGCATCCTTACTGTCAAGCTGGTTCTCACTCCCCTGGAATCCTTTGGTGGAATTACAATTTTTTTTAACAGTACAGTCATTGTTTTTGAGTGTGTAGCGTCTGAGCTAGTTTTAGGGTAACCTTCTGTACCACCCCCTTTTGTGGGGTTTAAAATTCCCACCACCCTGGGGTACCCAACGCTAAAATTAATTTGGCAGAATTTTTGCGGTACAATTTCGTCAGGCATTTTATTCAACTAAAAATAAAATTCAGCAGGATAATTTTATTTTTAAAAATTGCATAGCGACGTACAAAATATGAAAAGAAAAATGTTACAATAAAATATTATGCACCAAGATTCCAGGTAGATTCTGGCTCGCAAAGTAAAAAACTTTTACGCAAAGTTGTTGCTATAAAAGAATTCTTTTCAGGATTTAAACCATTAGAGTCTCACTATAATCGTGGAGCAAATTCTTTGCGCAATATCTAGCTTCTGAATTGTTTATAGCTATCATCCATAAGATGTATAATTCCAATCCAGAAATGGAAGGTAAATATGATTTTTTTAGAAACATTGTTGTTAAAAATTTCAACTTCAGTTTCGGTTCGCCTTTAACTGATGTCTGATCTACATGTAGTATATCTCTAAAGGAAATTATGAAATTAGTCAAAAACGAAGCAGCCAAGGCAACTGCTAAAACAAAACTTGATGTGCATCAAATTCGTATTCAATGTTTCTTCAACCTTTTAAAACAATCCAATTCTACGGTATTAACTTTATCTTTTGATTGTCAGAAGAATTTGGTAGGATTAAATCACAGATTTGTGATCAATACGCACTGGGTTTATTATTTTGTTTCATAAAAGTTGCCTATCGTAATCTCGCAATCTTGTTTCTGCAGAGCTCATACACTTTTCTTAGGATCTGGATACTTATGTGGAAATTATAGTCGATAATAACGATGATAACAAAAAACGTGTTTATTCATAAACTATTACATTAGCGCACACACCAGTGGCGTACAGCCAACTACCGAACATAACAACTAACTTAATTATGTTGGTACATCTACCAATACAACAAAATAAATGTTCCCCATTCCAACATTCCCACTGGAACATTTGTGACTAATCGAATCGTAGTCCCATTCCTTTAGAACAAGAAATATGTTTGGTTGCACAAAGGGCCTTCGTCAAACTGTCTGCTGTCATTTGATCGGTTCCAACATGTTCCACTTGTATTTTCTTTTCTTCAATTTTACTTCTAATAAAATGATGCCTAATGTCTATGTGCTTTGTTCTGGCATTGTAACTATCACCGTGTGAAAGACTTATTGCACTTTTATTGTCACAATATATTTTTATTGGTTGCTCACTTGAATTCGGCCACAAATCTAAGTGGAGTTGTCTTAACCACATCGCTTTTTGAGTAGCCGAAGAAAGTCCCATATATTCAGCTTCTGTGGTGGATAACGCAACAGTCGCTTGACGTTTACTGTTCCATGATATGGCTCCACCATTTATCTTAAAAATGTATCCAGTGCAAGAACGTCTATCATCTATGTCATTTCCCCAATCAGCATCGCAGAAACCTATTAGTGTTGGATCTGCATTTCTAGAAAATTCCAACTTGGTTGACATAGTTCCCCTTCAAATATCTTAAAATTCTTTTCACTGCGGTCCAATGCGCCTTGCATGGATTTTTGTTAAACTTGCTGACGGTGTTAACTGCGTGTGCTATGTCGGGTCTTGTTACCTGAGATAAGTATAAGATACTCCCCACTGCCTCTTGGTAAGGTACGTTTGCCATTTCAGATGAATCACTGTCGTTGGCATGCATATTTTTCGACAAAACTTGGTTTGGATCTAACGGTGTATTTGCTGGATTAGAATCGGACATTTTGAATTTTTCTAAAATTTCCTTAATGTAGCTTTCTTGATCTAAATACAGTTTTCCATTTTTTATAGTCTTGCGTGACTTTCAAACCCAGGCAGTAATGAGCTTCTTCCATGTCATTAAATTTAAATTTTGATTGTAATTTGCTTTTCAAATTATTTCGCAAATCATCATCATTGGAAAATATCAGCAAATCGTCAACATAAACAGCTACAAATAATATTTTATTTTCATCCACTTTAAGGTATACGCATGGATCGACCTTTGATTGTCGCAATCCTATTTCCTTCAAAGTAATATCAAGCTTTATGTTCCAACTTTGGAATTGCTGTTGAAACCTTGCGGTGGATTCATGTAGATTTCTTCGTCAATTTCTCCTTGTAAAAAATGCGGTCACAGCATCCATTTGATCTATTCTCAAATTATACCTTACTGCCAACGCCATCAAGTATCTGATTGAGGTATACCTGATTACGGGAGAATATATTTCTTCGTAATCTATTCCTCGCTGCTGTGCACATCCTTTAATTACAAGACGGGCTTTAAATTTGTAAATTTGTCCTTCGGCATTTTTTTTCCTTTTGAAAACCCATTTGCAATTTAATGCCTTCTTCTTGGCTGGTAATTCAGTTAGAGACCATGTGTTGTTTTCAGTTAATGAATCCATTTCTCTTCGCATGGCATCTTTCCAAGAGGCACTATCCTCTCGACTGAAAGCCTCTTCTACTGTTAATGGATCACATTCGTTGTCGCAGGCACGACCAACATAGGACACAAAATCTTCACGTATGATCGGTTTCGGAACTCGTTCTGATCTTCTTAAGGTTGGTTGATTGGGTTTATAGCATCGTCAGGAATGTAGTCTGGGTCATCGCAATTGTAGGGGTTCTCCACAACTTCAGGAATTTCTTCGGTAACCCCTGAATTATCGTCCACTGCATTCCCCACTTCGTCGATTTCTTCCTCAAGTGTTTCAATTTATCATCGGTTGATGGACCTTGATCTTGTGTAAGCAATGGCTTTTCGGTGCTACTGTTTCTTTCTTCAAAAAATATAACATCTCGACTTTTGACCAAACGCTTTGTGGCAGCATTTACTAGTCGGTAGCCTTTAGTTTCATCACAATATCCAACAAAAATTAATTCTTCCGACTTTGGATCCCATTTCGTTTGCTTTGCTTTCGGAATATGAACCATTGATCTACAACCGAAAACCTTTAAGTGACTTAAATCTGGCTTCTTACCTGTCCACATTTCTTCTGGAGTCTGGTTAAATTCTAGTAGGGCTTTGGTAGGTGCACGGTTAACAATGTATGCCGCAGTGTTAATTGCTTCCGCCCAAAACTCTTTCTTCAAATTCGCAAATGACATCATGCATTTTCCTTTTTCTACTAAAGTGCGATTCATCCGCTCGGCTACTCCATTTTGTTCAGGTGTGTAAGAATTCGTCGTTTGATGCCGAATACCTGCACTCTGCAAAAAAACTTGAACTTCTCGTTGCAGTATTCTGCACCATTGTCCGAACGCAAAATCTTAATTTTGTTTCCAGTTTGTGTCTCGACTAGGTTTTTAAAATTTTGAAATGTACGAAAAACTTGGTCCTTTGTTTTTAAGAAATATATTATTGTGGTTTTTTCGTGAAAGGGCCCCCCTTCAGAAATTCCGTTGCAACACCATAAAAAAAATTTAACCCAGTTGTCTAGGATTAATCAGCGGAGAGCTATGAGACTTACCCAGTAGTGAGTTCTAAGGTTCGCAGCTCTGAAAATGAATAAATGTTCGGCGACCACAGCGCAATTAAAACTCGAATATTGAAACGTGATTTCAAAAATTTGCTTTATTGCCAAACCGATTTTGGGACAAAATTCCAAATATGCCAGGTGGTGTAATTGTGTTTTGCTTGGTAATTGAAATTTAAATTTAAAATTGGAAATCATTTGCTGAAATTTAAACCACCAAACAATTCTGTGTCTTGTGTAAATCTTTACAATGGTAATAATTTTTAAAGTAATTATTCAAAAATGTTTTAACACAAATAAAATTTTATTAAACTAGCGGACAAATGTTCAACCGACTGACCTTATTAACACTCCAGGTGTTGCCCTAATGCTGGCGCTTTCAATTATCCAATTCACATCCAAAACTCGTTGACTCGTACAAGTAAAACTTTGATAATTCCAAAATAGCTCCTCTTTTCGACTCCAATACAAACTTATTGACTCGCTGCACAAATCAAACTTGAATAACTCCAAAATGGCTCCTCTATAAAAATTTTTCATTTGCTATCTTTGCAGATTCGATAAATCCAACCAAAAACTTTGATCAACTCGCAAAATAAAACAGACGACCCCGTCTTCAGAAAGCACAATCACAAACTCAAAAATTTACCGCTTTCACGGCAACGCAAATCAAAAATCTCAAAATTCACATCCTCCAACTGACGTGCATTCGGTCTCCGGTTCTCAGACCAACCCTCCCTCCTTTTTCTTTCTGCTCTGCTCGTTTTTTTTTCTTTTTCAAATTGCCAACATTCAAAAACATTCTTTTCGTTTCTAAATTTTAAATTTTATCTTGCCATAAACAACAAATAATCACACTGTCAAATTCATCAAAACAAATCATGATTTTGTGTAAGAGGTGTTGAAAGTAACAATTTTTGGCATTCTTGTTGGCAAAATAAAGCAAATTAATTTTGTTGATCTTCAAATTGATCAACAAATCGAAATTCTTAAAAAAAAACATTTATTCTTTCTCGCAGTGGCGAGAAACCTAACACTACTGGTAAGAAACTAGTAAAAAAACCATTTTATAGTATTTCTGAAGTCTAATTTCAGAAATATCACCACAATATAAACACTTTCCTTGAAAAATCATCAATGAAGGTGAGAAAGTATCTTGCACCACCATTCGAAGTTCTTTCCATCGGTCCACATAAATCGGAGTGGATTAGCTCTAAAGTTGCTTTTGTTTTGCTTTCTGATTTCTTAAATTTATTTCTTGTCTGCTTGCCTTGAGAACATGCAATACACTTGATTTCTTGTTTATTGTTGTCAAAACCTACACCTGTTACCATACCATTTTTCAACCTTTTCATATCAGCGAAATTAATATGACCTAATCTTAAATGCCATAGTTCGCAATTGTCCACTTGTGTCATTAAACCATAGTCACGATTATCACAGTTAAGTTTAAAGAGATTGTTTACAAAATTGGCACTTGCTATCACTTGGTTATCACTATTGTATATTTTGCAACCCGATTTATCGAATATTACCGTATTACCCTTTTTTACTGTTTGACTAACGGACAGTAAATTCACGGTTAAGCTTGGCACTTGTAAAACGTCCTTAACGACAATCACTTCATCATTTAGTTTCAGTTGTGTACGGCAACTGGTATCTTTTGATTATTAGCTACAGTGATTTCCTTTTGCATTAAAGGCCTCAAATTTAATAATTTGTTTGAACTTGTCATGTGGGCTGAAGCTCCCGAATCAAAATACCAATCATTATCTTCACAATTGATTTCACTAAATGTATTGAAACTTGAGAATAATGACACAACCTTCGAAACCTTTGAAGACGATGCACTATAATTCGACTTCGCGGTGCAATTTTTGGAAATATGTCCATATGCGTTGCATTTATAAAGGTGCGTATAAATCTAGCGCGACGCGCCCGCTACGCGCGCGCGACGCGCCTGGGGCGCGACTATGGCGCGCCTGGTGCGCGACTGTGGCGCGCCAACCCCGCGTCATTACATTGTAACTTTAACTTGTAAAAGATTCAAATACTTTTAATTTAAATATCAAATTTTGAATTAAAATGAAGTCATGTTTTCTAATAGTAATACTATTTTTCATTTTAATAAAATATTATCGAAAGATATGACTTTTTAATCGATTTATTAAACATTCAACCCTATTTCCAGCAAAAACAACATAAGTCCAGAAAGAAAATTTGTTAATTTTTATATGTTACATTTTTTATGGACATTAATATTATGTAGTAACTAATAAGTTAGAACTTTCAAAAAGCAAATTAGCAAAAAAAATATTTTTTTAATCTTGTACGGGGTTAGCGACCCCATTAGTTGCCGCGCTAGAGGCGCGCTGGAAACCCGCTTGTTGTCGGTATTTCGACGCGCCATCAAAGTAAATGTTTTGTTGTGATACATTTTTTGTACACAATCTTTTATTTTCGCTTAGGGTAAGTTGGGGAGAGATGGTAAATAAAACTTTAAATCGCTGTATTTTTTTGGGAAAATTTATTTTAGCAAATGTTAATACAAAAAGGGATTATATGTATATAAACTAACACTAAAATAATATAAACTAAACTTTATTTGTTTTAACAACGTAATATTAAATTTTCAAAAATAGCAGTGATTTACCATCTCACCCATATCACTATGGGTTAGTTGATGAATGACATATGGGTGAGATAGTAATTAAAATTTAGGGCCTTATTTCCGTCATTCGCATCTTGCGATGTTTTTAAGTGTTTCTTTGATATGCATTTATATCATCAGCATTTTTTGATATGCTGAACAATTTTTTTCATTTTCTTTGGCTAACAGCGACGATGGACCCAGAGGGGTTAATTTATTTCTCAGGCAAAATAACGTAAATTTTTAAACTCATGCCTTCGTTTGAATGCATTCTGCATTTTCAAAATTAGGCACTCCAGTACATAACGTTTCAAGAATTTCTTTAAACTCATGTAATCAAATTTTAATTGAACATTTTCTGCATTTTCTAATCTACGCACGTGCCCCAAGTAGGCAATAACTTTTCGAATTTTAGCGCTCGAAAAAAGAATATTTAAATTCAGCAAAGTTTACTCTTTAATGGAGTGACTGAAGAAACAATGTAATTTAGTAGATAAAATTATATAAAATTTGGGGATCCAAAAGATCCCCAAGTATTTCAAAAGGACCAAAAGGAGACGCATGGAACCAAATTTCATCAGCTGTAGGAAATCGGCAGAAGATTGCAAAAGAAAATTGCCAGTTTGCTATCAACTTACAGAAAAGAAAAGGGTAGAACTAGGTCGTCTGTGGGAACAGGAAAAGGTAAATACAAACATTTATTGAAATACCTTTATTGAACATTATCAAAATTTTTATGTTTTTAAATTAGTATATTTATTATTTATGTAGGAACAGATGAAGTGTACACCAGTCGTTGGTTTGCCTATGAGGCTTTCCGGTTCTTGGAAGATAGAGACAGGCCCCGGCAGGATTAAATACGGTAAGTTATATTGTTAATTAGTACTTATTTATTTTACTGTCGATTTTGCCATGCAACAGCCCCTTCGTTAACACAGTAATCTGCTACTTCGTTTCGTATATCCTGGAAATAAGCTGGGGACCTCCTGGGTATATTTCTTAGAGAGATCATGGAAGTCATGTTTTCATCATTTCTCCAAGAACCTGGAGTGAGATCTCCAGCTTCCTCATAGTCGAATGTAGGACGCGGTGTGTAAAGCTGTGGTGAATGTTTTCTTAAATGATTATGCAAATGAATAATAGTCAGGACAACCAATTGAGCTACTTCTGGTTGCAAAAGCATTGGTTTTCTTAAAACCCTGAATACAGCGCTTATTATGCCAAATGCATTTTCGACCACTCTACGGCCTCTGCTTAGTCGGTAATTAAATATTCGTTTGACAGACCCCTTGGCGTGAACACCTGAATATGGTTTCATAATATTCTCATCAAGAGCAAAAGCACTATCAGCAGCAAAGAAGTAAGGGACTTTAATTTGACGTCCGGGAAGTTCTTTGGGTGGGGGTAACTCCAAACTGTTGTCTTTAATTTTTTCAAATAATTTTGTGTTTTTGAAAACTCCACCATCTGAAATTCTTCCTTGGCTCCCTACGTCAACAAATATAAAGTTGTAATTTGCATCGACAGCTGCCATTAATACAATGCTAAAGTGAGATTTGTAATTAAAAAGTCACTCCCGGAATTTATTGGTGCTTGCAGCACAATATGCTTGCCATCAATGGCGCCTACGCAATGGGGTAGATTCAGGAATCTTCAAATATCTTGACTACATCCATCCAAGCCATAGGAGTCGTAGGAAGCTGAAAAAATATACAGATATTATCATGATTTTTCTTTCATTAATTACCTAATTTGACCCCCGAAGGGTCGCCCCATACTTGTAACAAATGACTTGGTATTTTCTGTCACTATATCCCGGCTTAATACATAAAGAGCTCTTTTCCAAAACTTGGCTAAGTGCCAAAATATGAAAAATGAATTAGTAGCGGTTTCTAATGTAAATTGACAACCCTTATTTGTTTTATGTAATATCTAGAATGCATTACTTCTATTGCTGATGGATTTAATTAAAAATGCATTAAGAGGGGCATTCAATAAATCCTATGCCAGACAAACTTAATTTGAACTTTATTATTAATTTTTAATTAAAGTAAAAACATATAATGAAACATATGTTTCGTGAAGGTAATAACCGAAGTTCAGTGGAAAAGTTTGTTTTATTAAGGAAATAATAAACACCAAATTTTACATTTTTTTCACTGAAGTGATTGAAAATTGGTGGGTACCTAAGTTAAATATCAAATATCAAATTTGTAAAATATAAGGTATCACAAATTAGTATTTTGCAAAATCCCCAAGGATGAAAATTTTTTTCCGTTTTTTTATCTCAAATTTTTATCTCAAAGATAGCATCACAGATAGATCTTTTATTAATATAAGATCTATGGATAGCATTTAGTCAAGTGGTGTATCTGTCATATTTTTCACTGGGGGTCGGCAGATGTCGCGATTTTTTTTTAAATTTGAATTTTAAAATCACCGTGTAATAAACAGTTTGTTTATGCAGTCGTGAATAGATAAATTATGTAACCATCCATAACAAACTCTGAGTGAAAATATTATTTGCTTTTTCACGGTTTTTTGAGAAATTCGACAAATTATTTTTGTTTTGAATGACATCTGCTGAGGAAAAGCGCATTTAGACTAATTTAAAATAAATTGGTAAAATATAGGTTTCTGTAAAAAATATCAAAAAAAAAATGCCAGCGCCAATCTATAAAATCGGCCACGGATGTTCGGCCTTAAGAATTGAATTCCCCTCTTAAACATAAATGTAATTTATCTTAAAAACATTAAAATGTACTTAGATAAGTTTTGGAAAAGAACTCTTCAAACATACGTTCAGAAAATTCTGTTGAATTTTGTTACATTAAAATTTTGTATATTTGAATTTTAGTGTTATTAGGTTTTTACGATTTTAACTCTGCTCGAGGTTAGGAAAAATGTGAGATAAGATTAAGAGAGCGCATCGATTGCACTAGTAACGCATAATTTGGTAAATTCTCAAAGTTTTAAATTTTGATCACCTTCAAGAAAACTGCTGTAATACTTTTTATGTCCTATTTGGAGTTATGTTGGAATATTCGATTTTTGGACTCGCACTATTTGCGGATTTAAAGTGGACAGCAGAATAATTGGTTTTTTTTTGCGCTGTATGGCTTTGCTAGTCTGGCAAGGGAAACCAGAACACATCGTTTGTGGATATAAATTTTCTGGAAAAGTGGTTGAATTTGATGCAAGAGAAGAAATTCACGTAGTTACGTTTTTTTTACCACCCACGCAATCAATGATATTTTGGAATTGGATGTTGCGTTTTGGTTGTCTTTTTTTTTTTGGATTATTGATGATTGGTTTACTGTAAGATATCCTGGAAGTTTCTTTGGTACTAGTCTCACTTCATCGTGTTCGAGCCTTATTTCGTTTTCCATGGAACGCCCTTCCACCAGCTTATACGGATAGTTTGGATTTTGGTTTGGCTATCGTTCTACCTACCCCATCAGGAATCAGCCGAAAGATAAGTGGGTTTTAATTTAAATTTTGGTTTTGGATTTGACGAGTTTGCGCGAATAACGGCTATATTTTGTGCGAAACATTTGATAACTTTTAGGGCGCATTATTAAGTAATTGTTTTTTTAATTGACAAATTTCTAATTTACCGATATTTTGAATTCCATCGTTGTAAGCGTATTATACGGTGCACTGTACATTACGAGCTCGAGTATACATAGTATTGTTTACAATTTGGTAAAAATATTTGTTATTCATTTACTTGATACCATTACGATCGATCTGCGTCCGATTGATTATACAATTGTGGATGAACCGCACAAAATTAGTGTGCGTATAAGATTTTTATTAAGATTGTCGGCCCTTCTGGCTTCTTGGAGACAAGTTTATAGTTTAAAAATTAAAACCTTACTGTTTGGAAAACTGGTGCCTCTGTCGGGGATATTGTTATACGAGTTGTTTATATGTTTTTAAAATATATATGTTTCGGGAGATGTTTGTTAAAAAGTTTGTAAATATACCTTTGTTATTTTGACCGACTTGGTTAGTATTTTTTTTATTTCCGATTCGGGGGTAGCTTCAGTTTCGTGTTTTAGGAAGCACGGGACCAACCTACATTGCCAGTAAGGATTTCGTTAAAATACGGTCGCTACCTTCCATCTTACATCCGGCCGTCCACTTATAACGCTGGCTTGGGCATCCTTACTGGCAAGCTGGTTTCACTCCTGGAATCCTTTGGTGGAATTACAATTTTATTCAACAGTGCGGTCATTAATTTTGAGTGTGTAGCGTCTGAGCTAGCTTTAGGGTAACCTTCTGTACCACCCCTTTTATGGGGTTGGAAAATTCCACCACCCTGAGGTACCCAACGCTAAAATTAATTTGGCAGAATTTTGCGGTACAATTTTATTTTTAAAGTTATGTTGTCTTATTTTTAAAAACTGTTAAGGTATTTTATGTAAGAAAGAAATAAAAAAACATTTCGTTTTAATTTTTCAGGAACAACATTTAGTAAATACAGAAGAAATAGTAGTAATAGAAGGTGACCTCACCGAACAACCTGAGGCCAATGACCTCAGCAACAAAAATGCAATACCACCTAAACGGGCAAAAAAGAACAAGGAAGGATTGCAAGAATCCCTTATGAAAGACGCCATTGACGTCATGAAGATAGCTGCCAACAAATTAAAGGCCCCCTCTTCAGAAACACCTGAAGAGGTGAAAGCTTTTGGCAGCTACATCATATCCAAGATGAAATCTTATTCTCAGCAGACTAGAACACGTGTAGAACATGCAATATACGATGTCTTGGTTAAGGCTGACAATGGGCAGTACGAGAATCAATCATCTTCTACTGCACCATCTGTTTACCAGACACTTGAAGTCTTTCCAAGACATCAAAATATTCTATCCCCTTCTCATTATTCATCAAACACAACTCCATCCCCTCACTCCACAGAATCGTGCGTTTCATCTAACCAACATTCGCAATATTCAAACGACGAATCTAACCAATTTTTCCAATACCCAAACCATGCTCCATCATCCCACTTAACCCAATTGCCAGATGACAGGAATGCTTATTTATAGATTATTTTAGTATACCGTGTATCCTGGTTTAGGTATTGGGAAAGTTGGTTAGATTCGACGTTTGAATATTGCGAATGTTATGAAGTTTGTTTCATTTCTTGTTTCATTTTGTTTGTTTCATTGTTTATTATTCTATATTATTTTCTATTCTATACTATATAATATAGGACATAGCCTACACCTGTCCTAGTCTGCTGTGAATAGGATTTCATTATTCTGTATTATTATTTATTATTTCATATAATGTACTTTGTTTAATATTAATAATAATTATTAATAAATCTTAATGCCGTTTAAAATTATTACCTTGACGTTTTCTTTCAGTTCTTCAACAAGTGCTGCACAAACTTCTGGAATTATTTGTCCAATAGACTGTTTAGAAATTCTAAATAAATACTGCAAGGTTGTATATGAATCTCCAGTCGCTAGGAAGCGAAGAGTTACGGCCAATCTTGAAATTGCAACATATAATACGTATAAGTTTTTTGTAAAAGTTAAAAAAAATCAATAAGTAAATAAATATACTCACCTATCTTGAATCGAAATGGGCTGCTGAAAATATGTTTCTCTTTTGGAGATAGCTGGTCCAATTTTGTTTAATAAATACTCAAAATCTGTAGGTGACATTCTAGTGAAATTTTTGTATTGTCCGCTAATATGCTGGAACGTTAAATCTTCTAAAAGTTCCGATCCTGACCGTTTTTTATATAAAGCAGTGCGCCACCATCGCCGAGGTTTTCGTTTTTTATTTATTAAACTTGATGACAATAGTAAAGCACCACTGCACAAAACTAACAGAGCTGCCGTTTGTTCTTCCTCGTCAGACATGGCAGGTCTACTTCTTCGCTCACCATGTACTAATCTAACTAAACAAGGTTCGTGGGAAACTCGTAGCGCGTTTAACTTGTAAACACGATAGGATAAAACTCAAACTCAACCGGCGCGCTGCAGTCGCAGGCGCGTCGCGGGCGCAGCGCGCCACAGGCGCGTTGTAGTCGCAGGCGCGTCGCGCCAGATTTATACGCACCTTAACATCGGGGACCCTTGTTTCGGTATTTCCTATCCTTATTTTTACTGTATAAGGTCACATTTGTCGACTTCGTGGTTACAACTTCCTGCAGTAATTTTGTTTTGACAAAATCAGCTGTTAACGGTATGCCGGAGCTTTCGATGGCCATTATCATGGGTTTATATTCGTCTGTCAAACCTGCTAATAAAAACGTTGCTAACCATTCATCACTTAAATCGAAGTTGATGTTTATTAGTTTCTGTGCGGTACTCATTATTTTATTTACATAATCCTCCATTGAGTCGCAATTTTCCAATCCAGTCATTATTAAAGTTTTCATTAAATTTACCTTGCGTGATAAGCCTGAATCGTTAAAGGAGATTTGTAATTTATCCCATACTTCCTTAGCGGTGGTTGCTTTTTCAACATGCACATAATTGATCGGATCAACCATAAGGATTATTTTTGATTTTGCTTTTACCTCACGTCGTTGTTTGTTTGCAGAATCTGCTGTTGAATCGGTGCCATTGACACAACACCAAAGATCTTCGAGTTCCAAATACGTTTTCATGGCAAGTTGCCATGTATTGTTATTTTCTCGACCCTTCAACTTCTCAAACATTGGCAAACTGTTATTCGACATCGTGTACGGATCTCGGAAAGAATTTACACCGCAATAAAAAAAAAATACACGTGCTTAACCTCAAAAAAGTCCGGAGCGTTGATTTTTAAATATTGCACTACATAAATAAATCTTCATAGCGTTTCTGGGCCCATAACCTCTTAGGATCTGGATACTTATGTGGAAATTATAGTCGATAATAACGATGATAACAAAAAAACGTGTTTATTCATAAACTATTACATTAGCGCACACACCAGTGGCGTACAGCCAACTACTGAACATAACTAACTTAATTATGTTGGTACATCTACCAATACAACAAAATGCATGTTCCCCATTCCAACAACTTTCTATTTTGTTAAATAAATGTCATAGTGTAGGTTGCCAATAATTCAACATAAAACAACTAGTCCATAAACAGTCAATTTATTCACATAATCACAAAGTTCATAAAGCATAACATAAAACATAAGCACACGCTAACTTCTACCATCATCATCTCATAATAATAATACCTACCTTACCGACTTGTCGGCGGCAAGTTCAAATTCAAAATAATTTCCTACAATAGTTTTATTTTCTTATTACTTTTAGGAAAGCGAAAGAACGAAATAAGTTATCCGAATTCACGACTCTTGCTTCCGCTAACAGAAAAAGCTAGTTTAAACATCAGGGCAAAACACGTTGTTATAAATTTGTGTTTTTGGGAATCGAGGCAATTTCAGATTACCGAATATTCTCATTTCACCGTTTAGGAGTTAAAGGCAAAAAACCAAAAAAGTCATAATATTTTGACGTTCTTTGTTCTTCCGAGGTCGCCTGTGTTAACATTTTTGTTTTTTACATGTTTGGACCCATATGGACAAGTTAAAAAAATAAAAGCTTCTACACCACCTTTTCCAACATAGAATACCTCTACTGACTGGCCTATTATTACTTAAATTTAAATTATTTACAGGAAAATTACTCTTAAAAGTTATTTGTTTACTCGCGTTATTTCAATTCATGAAATTGATCTCATCATTGACGAAGGTAATCGCTTGATCAAGAATTTGAGGCTGCCGTAATCTTATTTAAAAAGAAATATCATATGAAAATAAATAATTGTTTGTGGTGTTTTCGTTTTTCTTAAATGTGTAAACAATGGAGGCCAAAAAATCTAAAAGATCGACCAGTTTTTCGGCTAAGGAGGAACATTTTTGATTGGCCTACTGGAAAACATAGACACAGAATCTAACAGAAGCGATTTAGCTTCAAATTAAGTAAAGAGGAAAACTTGGGAGAAGCTGGCGCTTGATTATTAACAAACGCCAGCACTGCTCTTGAAGATTCTCCCTGGGATGTAATAGCTTTAGGTAATAAATAATTTTAAAAAGGGGACAAGAAAAATTTTTAGATGAGAAGTCGTTCTACCAGTACATTTCAATTTTATATTAATTCAAATTTTTAAAATTATAAGGTTAAATGAACAATAAAACGAAACATTATTTGTAAGCTTTCAGCAATGGTTACTGCTGTCATCAGACATTTAATAATAATAGTTAATTTTAGTCAGGATGATTTCACCGTAAGAGACATCATAACTACATATTATAACTTCATCATAACTGTCGGGGATACCTTCACGTTTCGATGGTGACAATAAAAAGGTTAGTTAATAGCTTTTTATAGTACTAGTGTGTTATATTGCTAATAAGTTACGCAAGAAAAATATTAGCTCGCAGAGCGAATGGGTAATCTTTCTATCTATGACCGTCCCCGTACTTCGGAAGGCACGTAAAGCCGGTGGTCCTCCTATGTTGATGGTGCCATCATTAACAATAATATAGGGTAACAGGCACATCTGAAGCCAGTCTAGCAAACTACTTCAGATGTAAAACAAATAATATGCTCACAGTTCTAGCAGTGACTTCGGATCTTATCCGAGGCTGCTGCTGGAAAACACAGGTCGCAGACCTCACGTAAGAAGAAGAAGAAGACATTATAGAAACAATGTTGCGTTATCCTTCCTTACGTAGCATTTTCATGAAGGGACATTATAGCATAGAGGTTAAAGAACGTAATAAGTCGGATAAGCATTTTTAAGGAGATTAACACAGGAAGTCATCTGTAGGAGGGACTTGCAAACGTTAATAAAAGGACTGGGGAAGAATGAGAAAGAGGTTGTTCGGGTAGTGCCTACGAAAAAGCAAGAGGCTTTTTCGTGAGTGTCCTGAGGTGTCTTCAAAATCCCTCCAGATGAAGTGTTTAATGTTAGGGTAAATTATGTTATTAGATTGTAAAATTAGGGTGTTATTTTGTTATTATTAAATAATAATTCAACATGGCCGACTCTTATTCCACGCTCATTAAGAGCCACCGATTCCCAGTACCACTCAAGCCAAGCGAGTATGGAATCCAACAACCCCCAACAAAGTAAGATGCGACAGTATTGCAAGATTTGTAGCACGCATCAGCCTCAAGACCATCTTTGCTATATCCAACCTGATAAGGGCTCACCAAAAACACAAGATCTTTTGTTCGTATTTTACGATTTGGAAATACGGCAGGAAAAGGTTATTGATGAAAAGACAGTCCAGCATGAGCCAAAGCTATGTGTTTTAAAACAAGGTTGTCATGCCTGCATTAATGAAATTAGCTTATATTTTTGTCAGAACTGTGGTACCAAACAGAATTATAAAAAACAATGTGATTAAAAAATTTGTGGACTACCTAATAGTAGACGTAAGAAAAAAGTTTAAACAGGTTGTCGCGCTGTCCCACAATGGAGGATGTTTTGACCACCAGTTTGTACTAAACTATATTTTAACAAATACTGATTTAACGCCAGATTTGATAATGCGTGGAACCAAAATTATTTTAATGGTTATAGGAAATATTAAATTTTTGGATTCTTTGAACTACTTTCTAATGGCACTTCTAAATTACCAAAAGCATTCGGTCTCGGTTCAGAACTTAAAAAGGGGTATTTCCGCATCTATTTAACACTATAGAAAATGTTAATTACATAGGCTCTCTTCCTGATGCAGCTTACTATAGTCCCAACACGATGAAGGAACCTGAACGAAAAGAATTCTTGATCTGGTACGAGGAGCATAAAGATGAACAATTTGATATGCACCGCGATCTGGTGGATTATTGTGTTTCGGATGCTGAAATTTTTATGCAGGCATGTCTAAAGTTTAGAGAGCAGCTTTTCGATACCGGAAACGTATGTCCATTCACGGAAGCATGCACTATTGCATCAGCTTGCAACAAAGTAATTAGTCGTAATTTTTTAAAACCTAACAATTAGAATAATACCAAGAGGTGGCTATCGTTATCGTGATAATCAATCAAAAATTGCAACGCAGTGGTTACTGTGGCTAGAGCATACGCGTAATATTAACATTCTGCATGCAGCTAAACAGAAAGAAGTCAGATTAGGTGGATTACAAATAGATGGATATTGTGAAAACACGAAACAAGTTTTTGAGTTTCACGGTTGTTATTATCATGGTCACCCTGAGTGTCATAAGTATAACAGAGATAAACCACTGTCTGATAATCCAATGGAAACTCTAAATTTACGATAAGAGTCAACGGTTGCCAAAACTGAAAAACTCAGATCGTTAGGATATGAGGTAGTCGAAATGTGGAAGTGTGCTTTTGGCAAAAAGCTTCAGGCAAGCAAAGATATTCAGCTGTATACAGAAAATCATCCGCTTATTAAGTTAACCCCACTAAATTCTAGAGATGCATTTTATGGCGGACACACTGGTAATACAAAAACATATTATAAAGCAAAAGAGGGAGAGAAAATTAACCATATCGATGTTTGCTCCTTGTATCCGTTTGTTTGCAAAGCCGGGTGAGGAGTGTCCGAGAGATGTTCGTAATATTGAAGGAGTAATAAAATTTAGAATTTTACCACCGCAAAACCTATACCATCCTGTTTTACCTAGTAAAATAAACAATAAACTAATGTTCTCGCTATGTGCCGAAAACTAAAACAATGAAGAGTGTACGTACACATAGTGATTCAGAGAGGGTCATAACGGGAACTTGGGTTATTGATGAAGTTGTGACAGCAAAGGATATAAACTAATCGAAGTCTATGAAATTTGGAAATATAAAGTTGAAAAATATAATAAAATGAAAGAAGTTGATGGACTATTCACAGAAATGATGATTCCTAAAACTAAAACAACAGGCATCGGGGTGGTCTGCAGCATGTATAACTAAAGATCAAAAAGATGCGTACATAGAACAGTTTTTAGAGCAAGAAGGTATACATCTGGAGTTTACAGAAATTATAGAAAATGCGGGTTTGAGAGCTCTGGGAAAATTAATTCTAAATTCAGCGTGAAAATCAGCCAAAAGCCGGGATTATTAACCGACCCGATGAATTTTTTTCTATGATGTCTGACCCTTCTATTATAATGAATGTCATTCTACCCATCAATGAGAATACACTTGTGGTTAACTATGAGAAGAGAGTTCTCTATTATGATACAGATTTTGTGGTATTTATTACAAAGCCGGAAGATGTTGATCCAGCATTGGGGAGCTGTGTAGGTGATATGACAAACGAACTAGAAGAATATGGCCCAGGAAGTTATATTACGGAGTTTGCCAGTGGCGGACCAAAGAATTATTCGTATATTGTTTATTCTCCCGAAACAAATACATATCATGAGGTGTGTAAGGTAAAAGGTATTTGCATTAATTATGAAATCGGCAAAGATGTTAACTTTAATACACTAAAAGAAACTGTTATGAATGATAATGTTGAGCCGAAAAAAATCGTGTATAATGCCATTTGTAGAACGGAAACACATGAAGCCGTTACGAAGAAGGAAGAAAAAGTATTTAGAAAAAACCTCTAACAAAAGAAAATTTATAGGTTGTGATTCGGTACCTTATGGGTTTAAAGATTGCTCCAAGCGCCAGAGGTATTAAGAGAAGAATTTTTACTCCACTGTACTAGAACCATTATAGTGTAAAACAACGGTAATGTAAAATAATTATAAAATATACAAATTTTAAATGAATTGTAAATATTAAAAAAATGAAAAATTGTTAATAAACACATTGTAAATGAATTGTAAATTATAAATTTTGTTACTTATTGTATAAAGAGATATTTTAAGATTCAAAATTTTATTTTTAAATTTTACGGAGGGTTTTGTGTTTGTGACCAACCAATTGCATCAGTAATTCAGTATCCTGTATTTTCATCCGACTTGTATATTCATATGAAATTTCATCATTTTCAAACTAGTAAAACTCCTGTAGATTTCTTCGTCAATTTCTCCTTGTAAAATGCGGTCACAGCATCCATTTGATCTATTCTCAAATTATACCTTACTGCCAACGCCATCAAGTATCTGATTGAGGTATACCTGATTAAATTTCATCATTTTCAAACTAGTAAAACTTCTCCATATCACCGATGAAAGCAGGAAAGTTGTAAAGAAGATACCTAACACTAAATAAAGAGATCAGTAAACTAATTTACATTATTATAAAATGGTAAATCAAAAATGAAAAATAAATCAAAAATAAGCAGTACTTTCACTTGCTAAATTATCAACATTATCACTATTAAATTTATATTATAACTTAATAATACCTTTTTTCCACTACTAGCCATAAACACTATCATTTCAACGTAAGTGATCGAACTGTGAACCACGCCTTCTATCACCTGAGGTGAATAATATTCTATTATTCACTAGTAGTTAATAATGAACATAAATGCGTAGTCCGGAAACTTCGGGCCATTTTGAAAGAAAATTTATGTGTAAAACGAATTAGCATAACCAAGAAATTCTATCAATAGTGTTTAAATAATTAAAATCGGTCTATAAATAAGATTAATTTGATATTTAAAATGTTGATTAAATTGGAATTTTGTGACGTTTAGCAATTAGGCGAAATGAGAATTATGAACACAGAGATATGACAGCTGAAACTAGAAACTTTATAAATCGATTATTAATAATTATTACAATCAATTATCGTTACAAATAGTACATTTTTCGACAAAATAGTTTTCGTCAACATCTATTTACTTGCATTCCACGTTCACTAGTTTTTATTCGATATAGAATTTTTTTGTTTGGTAAGTGTTTTTGTTACATTAATATTATTAAAAATCTGTATATTTTCAATTGTAGGATAACTGGATTATGAAGATAGCTTTGTAGCTTTTCCATTGCGTATAGAGTGAGAGTGAATTTCCACCCAGCGCCAAAAATTGGTGATAATTTAAATCAGCGGTGGGCTTATTTAAATTATCTATATTATCGACACCGATCAGCTGTCAGCTACGTTACGATGAACGTTGAATGTAAATAGTGACATAATAATAGTGTTTTATCATTCATACAGGGTCAATTATTGCAACACAACATTAACGTAAATATTATGTCGAAAGTGAAAGGACCACGAGTGATGTTCAAGGTGTCCGCATAGGGTTGCGGTTTTATCATATTCTCTCGGACTCTATACTAATAAATAATTTTTGCATGTCGGAAGTTGGTCTAATTTTTAAATATGTTTTTACAATTTTCATCCAAAGAGGTTCCATAACAACAAATTTTCTAGATGAACCATTTTACTATTACGAATGTTTATAATAATCATATCATCTTTTATGATAACATCAGAAAGAAGCAAATTGCAAAGCTCATCGCATCTGACTGAAAACGGAAGACTTCTTAGCACGGTAATTCACATTTTGGCGTTTTAAGAACGCAACTAATTTGAAAAACTTTGAAATGTCTATGTTGTCCTTTAAAGAAAGAGTTGATTTTAACATAGAATAATGTGCCCATAAAGTGGAAGCTTTTTATCATTGGCATAACTTTGGAAATATGCTAACAGTACATTTTCAGATAATTATAACCACACTTCGCGCACTGCACCAATTTTAAATGTTACATAAGCTTTCATATAAAGAGTCTTGGATTTTTCCGGCAGTAGCTTGTCTGCCACTGATTCAGCAATCTCTCATTTGGGGTGGTGTACAACTTTCACTCATTTTAAAACACTGCAAAAGCACTCGTAGCTTGTCTGCCACTGATTCAGCAATCTCTCTCATTTCGGGTGGTGTACAACTTTCACTCATTTTAAAAACACTCGCAAAACTTATAAATATCAAAATATTTAATGTAACCTTTATGTCAAAATTAATTAAACATTTTCAAGCAAGTGTCAACATCAAAACAAAAACTATCATTTGTTTTATAATTTGAAATAAATAATTAAAACGATTTACTTTATTCATTAACAATTATTATTATAAGAGTAAACAATCCTAGTAGTGGAAAAATTGTATATAAACCACGGTAGTGAAGCGTGTTATAACCCGCGCCTTAAATCCCGCGGTGCTACGCACCTTGGGATTTAATCTGGCGCTAGGGTTATAACACTATGCTTCACTACCTTGGTGTATAATATACTATTTTGACAGCAGGATTTAATATTGCAGAATATAACATGTTTTCCACTACTAGCCATAAACACTATCATTTCAACGTAAGTGATCGAACTGTGAACCACGCCTTCTGTCACCTGAGGTGAATAATTTTTATTAGAGTAAACAAGAGTAAACAATCCTAGTAGTGGAAAAATTGTATATAAACCACGGTAGTGAAGCGTGTTATAACCGCGCGCCTTAAATCCCGCGGTGCTACGCACCTTGGGATTTAATCTGGCGCTAGGGTTATAACACTATGCTTCACTACCTTGGTGTATAATATACTATTTTGTAACCTCAATATTATATTCAATAAACTGAATAACTAATAAACTATTTTAGTTGTTCAAGTTGGTTGCATTCGTACTTTATAATACGCATGGCAGATTTGAATTAACATTCTTGTAATGTTTCCCGCTCGCGAACCTATTGGTTAAAAATTTTCAGGTAACCTGTAATATTTATCAACCTTGGATGCCGACCGCCGACATCACATTGTTATTTTACCGAAGGTAGTAACGCAGGCACTTTCTAATATTTACAATTTGACGTTTTGAATATTTAGGTTAAGTAAATTTTGAGATGTCATAATCACAGAAAAGTCATAATTCAAATTTATGTTACTGATTTGGATGTAGCTGATTAAACTAAAATGAATGTTTAGAATTTTTAATATTTCCTCTAATATTAAGAATACTGTTATATTTGCTATTGGAAGTAGTATGTGATCATTTCACAACTACATATCGAATATCTCCCCGAATGCTCAAAAGTGCAAATGGTACTTTCTAATTTTCTGAAGTCATGAAAATGTGTGCATATTGTTTGTAAGCTTAACTGCTTTTAACACGAATACTTTTTAGGTTATATAATATACACTTGAGGAATTTCAATGCATTAAATCTGCAAACAGCAGGACACTGTTTTAAGAAGAACGAGGACAAGGAAGCATTGTTTTTATATAGTATATTATTAGTTCAATTTGAATGTGAACCTATAATCAAGTTTTGTAAGAACGAAACAACTAGACCAACATCGTAACATTATGAGTGAATTTAAGGTGTTGATTCATTAATGCATGTAAAATAGGTTAAAGAAGACAAAAAATTGATTTAAATCTTGAAAGACAATTTTTGTGTAACTAAATATTAGTAATCGGCTAATATTTCTCATATAATTTTGTAGTATTACAAAGCCATATTGACTCGAACGTCTCAGTTTATAAAAAAAAATGAGTGAAACGAGAAAAGCAACTGTTGCTTTAAGTCAAAATTTTAGTGCACATGAAGAATGCAATATCGCATCGCATAATTATGTACAATTAAAAGAAAGCAAGAGAAGGAAAAGAAAAAAGGCGAAGTTAGAAATTCAACATTTGAATGTAAATTACTTCGGTGGTGATACAACTTCAATAATTAATGAGGCATCGATTATTCAAGAGAAAGTGAAGAAAAAACGATTGAAGTCTTCAAGTGGTACTCGGATTGCAAGTGATAAGCTTAGTAATGATGCGGAAGAATTACAAGATTTAAGTAACAACGAGAAACAATCAGACAAACATATTTCTAAACACAAGAAAAGAAAACAAATTTTATCTGACAGTGGTTCTGAAGAACGAAGAAGTTTAGAAAACTCAAACAAACAATCGGATAAAGAATTTTGTAAGTCTAAGAAAATAAAAAGATCCGAGAGTATTGATACAGATTATGATGTAGCATCACACAATTTTGGTTCTAAGAAATCTAAGATACAAAGGGAATCAGTTTTAACTGGAGACTCGAGTATGATTATAAGAGAAGATAAGCAAAATTTTCTTTCTAGTGATGCATTCAGAGCTCAAGATGTTGTAATTAAGGAAGAGTTTATGAGTTCTTATTCAGATGAAGAACAGTTTTCAAACATGGGAATATCCCCAAACTTAGAAATTGAACATTTTAAGAATGAAACTGAGAGACTAAGCAATTTTGTTGACGAGTCACGGGTTGAAAATTTCAATACTAATCAGCACAGCTTTGGAAACGGCAGCAGTAGTGATGATACAAGTATTGAAGATAGTGATGAAAGTAATTTTGAAGAAGCACTCTTGCATTGTTCCAATAGTCAAGAGAAATCCCAATTGGTGGAAAAAAAGAAGTTACAAAAGGATAGGGACGAATTAACATGGGCAGAAGTAGGTGTAAGTGTAAATATCATTGTTTTTATTATAAGAAACTTAAGATTTGTTTTCGTTAGATGCTTAAACATCTTAAAATTCAAATCTCATGGCCAGTACCCATCTGCCATTCTATTGAAACAAGAGTGTCGTCTTATCCAACAAAGCAACAAAAAGAACAATTTGCAAGATTAAATATTAGCTTTGCAGCAGGTCCTTACAGTAAAGATGAAGATTCAAAAATTAAAGAAAATTGGTCCAACTTTTGCAAGGTAATATATTTAAATCTTTTTACTTTTATCTTACATAATACTTTTATTTAAATTTTGGTTTTTTATAGCGATTTTTGTAGGCCCTTTTAAAATTTTTTAATTGACATTGTAATAATTTCAGAGTCATGGTTTAGAAGAAAATCCAAAACTATTTTTGACTTTTATGTGGGAAGGTCAAGCTTATTTACACAAACAACAGCGAATTAATTTTGTAAGATATCTTGCCAAGGATCTTGAACATCGTCCACTTTGGAGTGTTTATGGACGTTTTCAACTGTTATTTTCTAACAAACAAAAGGGAAAGTAAGTAGTACTTTTAGGCACAATCACAAATATTTATATATTTAAATTTTAAGTTTCACTCGTAAAGAAGATGATATTATTATGGCGTTCTATGAAAATTCTGATTTTCCAAACAAAAATTCTGCTTTAGCTGCAGTACTAAATCGCAATCGAGCCTCCATTAAGAATAGATATAACATTTTGAAAGCTGAAGGTGATCATTTAAGAAAAACATGTATTTACAAAATTCTCATTGTACTTGGTATTTATAGATTCTAAAACAAAATTTAATGATCAAATGGATCAAGAGTTGGTAGATAATTTAATGGCAGTTAGTGGAAAAACGCGTATTTTAGACTTGGAGGATGTACAATTCGATATTAATCAATATAAAGAAATTTCCTCAAAAATTAAAATACACTTTACAAAACTCAGAAGAAGATGGGAGCAGGTATTAAAGCCTGGCTTGTTTGTTAAAGAATATACATTTCTGCAAGAAATTCGAGAAAAAATGATAGATTTGTAAGTATTTCCATAATGGTTCCTTCAAAATGCATTTTAATAGATTTGACAAAGTTTTACTTTTATTACAGGTTGGTCGAAAGTAAATTAACTGATAGGAGAGAAATTAATTGGAAAGAATTAGCAAAAAATTTTGATAACGTTACATCATCTAAATTGTATAAAATTTTTACTGATGTAGTTTGTAGTTATGTACCAGAACATCATCAGAAGTCTTTACCAGGTAATGTTCGATTATTAATTGAAAGATATTTTTCATTTTGATTTACTACCTAAATTAATGCATTTAATTTTTTCTTCTAGATATTATGAATTGCTTAAAGCATGCAAGAAATCATATGGTCAATAAGAAACTCAAGAAATTTAATTACGAAGGAAATAAGTTACTGTTTTAATGTTATTAATATTGTAAAAGCTTTACAATTGGATGTATAAATAGTTAATCAACTTTTATTTTAAAGCACACAATGTTTATATTATTCACAACTTCTATGTAATAAAATTATTTAAAATTATTATATTTGATTCAAATTTTTTAAAATTAGAAACATTATTTGTAAGCTTTCAGCAACGGTTACTGCTGGCATCAGGCGTTTGATAATAATAGTGCAATTACATGGAAACGGAATATAACGTATTGTCATTTGAGACGATTTCTTGATCCATAAAATTTGAAAGATAATCGTGGGTTAAGGAAAAACCTACATAAGAACTCATTAAATAGGAAAAACTTAACCCCAATACGTTATTTGTAGCTTAGATGAGTAGATGGCTGTAGATATTACTTAAACCTTCGATGTCGGTTTTTCTGTTCATCGCATTTTTTTCCCTCTTGATGCAAATCATTTAGTGAAGAAGTCGATCTTTATAATTGGTGACTGATTTGATTATCTTGGCATTTGTAAAGGCATCATTATGTCCATCAATTAAAATATGTTTGGCAATCGCAGTGATTTCTGGTTTATTACATCTAATACTTGAAACATGTCCACTCATTCATTTATAAAGCCATTGGTTAGTTTGGCCAATATATACAAGATTACAATCTTGGCATTCCACTTTGTATATCAGATCTGACTTCTTTTCTTGCGGTACAGGATCTTTTAATTTGGCATAAAGTTGTCCAATGTTATTAGTTGATTTGAACGTCATATTAATCTTGTGAGGTTTTAAAACTTTTTTTATCTTTTCACTTAGTCCTCGAACGTATGGCATAACTGTGTAGCTAGCAGTTGAACCTTTATTGCACATATTTCCATTGTATCGATCTTTTATGATTTTATTTATTAATGACTTTGGATATCCGTGCTTGTTTAAGGTTTCTTTCACTGATTTTAAAGTACCTTTTCTGTAATCGCCATGAGTTAATTTTAAGGATCTATCGACTAATCCTATAGCTGTTCCTATTAGTTGACTTTTATGGTGATAGGAATTAGATTTTAAATATCTTCCTGACCACGTTGGTTTTTGAGTCCATTTATATTTCAAGAAAGTACCCTCGCGAATCAGTTGAATGTCAAGAAATGCTATTTTGTTAAGTTTTTATTTGTCGATAGTAAATTGTAAGCGAGGATGGAACCCATTAAAATGTTCGATAACAAAATCTTCGTAGTCCTTTGGAATAGCGGTGATAATATCTTCGACGTACCGTTTGTAAAAAGGTAGTTGAAAAGGGAGTGATGAAATTCGGTTTTCTTCGGTTGTATTACAGCGCTTTTTATCAGATTTCTTTTCTTTGTAGTACTTACTCATTCTCTTCATGTTCTTTTCGGTTTGCTTATTTTTTTTAAGCACCCACTCCAACATTTTCTGGGCCATTGCTCCTTTCTCCTTTTTTTTATATTGTTTTGTATGTTCCTACCACCTCTAAGCTTTCGTGCCTCTACAGTATTCATTACTTTGGGAACTATTTGAGAATATAATGATAATTATATTACATTAATATTATGATTACATAAGCAGACAACTGGGATTTACCCTCGTTTGGAGTAGTTAAACGAAATTCTTCGTAATTTTTGATTACCAAATGGGTTAACAAGATTCTTTGTAACTTTTGATTACTGAATGAATTAACGAGATTCCCATACTAAACATTGAAAAATCTTCCAAGAATAGACTTAACTTGTCGTATATTATAAAATCCCAATTTTGTGTGTTATAACATCACAGTCTTCAGAGGCATCCAACAGCGTCGATTTTAATGCAATAGTTGCACCGTTAGTGCAACTCGATTATTACTTTTGTTAAGATTCAGTATACTTTCAAAATTTATTATTTATTTGCCTTCAGTGTAATATCTAATTTAACTTGTTTTCTCCATTTGTGTTGCAGTTTTGGAATTTAAAATAGTGATCTTTTATTCGATACTTTTTGTTCCATAGTTTTCATTTGAATAAAATAAATTGCTAGGTGTTGTACAATGTGACTTTATTATATTATGTAAATCTATAATAATTTTGTGATATAAAATTCAAAGGATAAGTAGTGTATAAATTATTGGTATCACCAATGCATATTTTTCAATTAATATAACCATATTGCTTAAATAACCATTTTGAGTACAAGAAAACTCCAAAATAAATTAAAACTTATAGGATAATACAGGTGCGTTAATAAATACGTGCCATTATGATGTATTAAATATCACATTTTGAGTATTTTCATAAATATTATTAAGTTTTTTGTTGTGACAGTAAAACTTCTTGCTTTCTACATTCGATACTAAGTTGTTTTATGGCTGTTGCATAACGTCTTTGCTGTTCTACCAATCCTTGCAGTTGTAAACTTAGCTGATCTCGTTTATGCTTTTCTTCCACTAACTTACTTTCTACTTTTCTTTTTGACTGTTTTACACCATCAACTATCACCTCAAATTGTTTTAAAAAATCTTCCTTATTGCTATTGGATGTTAAAGCTCTAAAACAATTCACGAATGTTAATAAACCATAAAATGTAATCCAAAAACTTACTCTGGATAACTATCACATATGGAATTTAACAGTGACAATTCCTTTTTTATGTAAGTTCTGGTATCATTTAAAGTATTATATAAGGTAAAATATTGCTTTGTTTCTTTATGTTTGGAAGCAACTGAAAACGAAAGCATCGAACACAAATTACTTTTGCACAACAAAAATTTGGTTAGGTACCTTGATTGTATAATTCTAGAAATCTTCTTTGGTATTGTGATAATTCAGCTTGAGTTGGAATTTCGTCTAATTTACGCTGAATAATTGCAATAGCACGATTTCTTTTTGCCAATTGTAACCTCACAAGTTTCAACTTCTCTGTTTCATCATTTATTTCTTGGCCAAACTGTTCCTGATTTTTTTCTGTCGATTTCTCCTTTTCTTTTTCACTTAAATTAATTTTTTAATTTCAACTCGAGCTATATAATAAATATACTCACTCTATCAGCTGTTGAAGTCTGGTCCTTTCTTGCCGACATTGTTCTTTAAATTGCATTTCCTGTGATTTTAAATCGTCAATTACTTTAACAAGTTCTTCTATTTCCTTAAAGTTTCTAAAATAAACATAAATTGAATAAAATAAAGAGTTGAAATTGAAAATCCTACGTATCATATTTTGATTCTTTTGATTCCAATATTTTCAACGCCTTCTCTTTTTCTTCCTGTTGCAACTTAATATTTTCAATACTTTTTGTTTCATCGCATATGGAATTCTCGAGCAAATTTAATTTTTCTTCTAATCTGCCACATCTTTCGATTAAGATTTGCTTCTGCTGTTCTAATGCCCAAACCTTTTTTTCCTCTTTTGATTGTAATCCACCATCCTGCATTCATAAAAAAAAGTAATTGTAATAATCTCAACTAAATCTTTTAAAAAGGAAGCTTAATATAATTTATTCATCAAGTATCACGAAAAACACAGCAAATGTAGCAAATAAATAATAACAAAAAAATAGTTTACCTCCATTTCTGACTGCAGATTAGAATAATGTTTCAACAGCTCCAAACGTTCTTCCTCATTTAATTCAACATTATCTGCACCATCCTACAAAATTTATGATTTTTGTATCATAATTCAAGTAAAATAAAAAATTAATTTGAACCCACCTCATTCATAATTGTCATATCGTTCATTAACTGTTGAATATCGTGCTAAAATTTAAACATTAAACAAAAAGAAATGACGTATATTAATTAACACACCTCAGAAAAAGTATCATCCAATGAATCAGATTCGGATGATTTATTAGAAAACTTGGATCCTTGCATTCCATATTCTAATAAAGTAATTTGTACCTTAGACTGTATATCAGTTGGCGGAGCATTTTTTCTTCTGAAGAATCTGCGTGGTCTGTACACTTCCCTTACAGTGTTAACGTTACTTAACACTTGCTTTTGAGCATCTATATTTTTATTTTCTAGAGGAAATTCTTTATTAAACTGATTTACAGCGTACGAATGAACACTTGCAGACATTTCTTGCCTAATTTCCATGGAACGTTTCACTAACCACTATTAAAATGGAAAAAATTACACATTTCAGTAAACCAAAAATTTAGCAATAGTAAAATAGTCAGAAAAACTCCGATGCACTTGATCGAGGTTTGATACCACAAAATAATATTAATTTTTTGCCACAAATTATAAAATTAACAACTATTGTTTATGAAATCTTAATATTCTAGGTAGGGTTACTTCATGTCGAATCTGCAAATCACTATCTGATCCTGATAGTTCCAATTTGAATAAGTTTTGGTGTTAATGGTATCTAATAGTACTAGTATCTAACGGCACTAAATAATCCAGATCAATAGTGGATGTACTGTGTATTTTTTGATTTGAACGATTTTTATATACCTTTTAATATTTTTTTTACATTTTTATTTCACCATCCCTTATAAGAAATTTTTAAAATTCTTTCAAATGTTCATAACTTACTTAAAAATAACGACATCACAAAAATATTATGTATGATAGGTTGTTTCTGTTTTGGAACGTACATTGCTTAAAAAATTATTTGAATCTTATTTGACCTCTTCTTTCAATTTTAAGATCAAAATATTTATTTAAACCCTGTATGTAATAACCTAATAAATAATCAATTTATTGTTTTTAAGAGGGACGATTTTGCCAAAAGTAAGCGGAGGAGAAAGTTAAATCAATGATTATAGATGTGTTTTGTAATTTTCAAAAATTAATTAAAAAATGTTCTTGCTAAAAATAATCAAAAAACGTAGATATATTATAAGTAGAACTAGTCCAGCAAAAATCATTGCAATCTGAGACACAAAAGTTTAAAATTGCATAAAACCTTCTCGATTTGATGCGGGATTACATAGCAGTCTAATATTTTTCAGCCTCTTTGGGACTTACTTGAATAATAGGAAATATATGAATACAGTCAAGTCCTTGAATTTGATGTGGCTCTATTCCATGCGGACATTGCATTTTTGGCAAGACTGCTACAATTTTTTCAGTTAAAGGACTGAAAAAATAAGATGAGTTATTTAAACTAGAATCCCTAATCCTCTTACATTTTTTGACCAATCGTTAAATTTTCTTGAAACAACAAATCAACATCAATATTGATACTACAGGATTCAATACACCAAGTCATGCCTCCTACGATTTTATCGAAAGAAGATAGCCCTTTAATTCTGGCTCTAAAGTAACCAGCGGCCACCAATAAATCTACTATCTCTTGAAATTTAACAGTTTGTTCTTCATCTAAGCGTATCTAATAAAAAAGCAAATGGAATTAACTGTATAATTTAAATAAACAAGAAATTTACATCTTCATTTCCATTTTCAATTTGTATTGATGGCAATCGTGGAACACTCTTAAATCGTTGATGTAAGTCTGCATTAACAGTAGCCATTTTCAACGTTAACTATTTCTATAACTGATCTTTATCGTAAAATTATCACATATTAAAAAACTAACAAAATTCAACAATATTTTATACAACTATCGATATTTGACAGATTTGAGTTTTTGGTTAATTTTTAGTGGATTTCAGTTTGACCAATCACCGATGTATGAAAAAGAGGGAGAGCAGTGTAATTTAAATACTGGCTGTCAAACTCGAAACCACTCGATACCATAGGATGTTGTGTACAATAAGTACCTTTTCAAAATAGCACAAAATTATTCAAGTTTTATGTATGCATGTCGCGAGGACATTTTGTAAGTAATCTTATACAAATTTTAACGGACTTGGTTTTAAGGTTATGTTTATTTTTGCTTGAAATAATACGCGTAGAATTATATTTATGTTTATACTTAGGTGATTACAAAATGAAGCGAGTTTTGAATAGAGATTCGATTACCGGCACAGATGAAGTTCTTCAACGTAAGAAAAGAAAAACATGTCGTAAGGACAATCCCAATGAAGATGTGTCGGAAGCGTACTTTGATGATGGAAGAGATGAAGAAATTATAATCAAGGAAGAATTCTTAAATTCTTATTCGGATGGTGAAGAAATATTTTCAAATGATGTAAATTTTAAATTAGAAATTGAAAATTTTAAGAAAGAAACCGAAAACATTGATGGTTTATTAATGAGAGAAAAAGTCGGAAGCAACAAACGAAACTTAAGTGTTGAAAGTGTAGATGATACTGATTTTGAAGAAGCATTTCAGCATTGTACTAATAGCTATGAAAAATCACAATTAGTGGAAAGAAAAAATCGAAAACAAAACCGGAGAACTGACTTTTGAAGAGATATCAGTAAGTTTAAATAATTTTATTACATACAGTGAGTAAATTAATGTTTTGGATACCTAATAATATTTACAATGATTTCCATGTAATTCAATTATTTAAATGGAAAATTGCAATGTCAGATTACCATTAAATCATTAATTTATTAAGGTTACGAAAACACCGAAAAGGTTTGAATAAATCTGCACAACAAAAATAACGGACACACTGTTCACACAACAACGACAACATTGTTAAACAAATGTGCCACAACGTTGCACACCATGTTGAGCAACATGTTGCGCGTCAATTGTTCCCTAGTGAATACATGGCTTTATAAAGCATTTGTCTGATGGTAAGTTGATATTGCAATTTTCTTTTTAAATAATTGAATTACATGGAAAGTATTGCAAATTTTATTAGGTATCCGATACATTAATTTATACACTGGACATATATCAAATATAGGGTAAATTTGCCTAAAGCCATGTATTCACTAGGGAACAATTGACACGCAACATGGTGCTCAACATGATGTGCAACGTTGCGGCACATTTGTTTAACAATGTTGTCTGTTGCACAACAATGTTGCGGCACATTTATTTAACAATGTTGTCTGTCACAAAACAACGACAACATTGTTTAACAAATGTGCCGCAACGTTGCGCATCATGTTGAGCAACAAGTTGCGCGTCATGTTGCGCGTCATGTTGCGCGTCAATTGTTCCCTAGTGAATACATGGCTTAATACCAGCCACTTCTAGTAATCAGCCACATATACAAATAAAGCTTGTAAATAAAATTGCAAGTAAACCTAGTATTTAAACTACAGCTGTTCAGTATTTAGACACTTTTTCTGCATATTACTGTATAACGAGGGGTTGGCCACGACCCCATTTAGGGGACAAAAAATTATTTTTTACACTCAAAGAAATTTTGCTTAAGAAATAAATCAAGAATCCAGTCATTAAATTAAGAAACTGATAAAATTATTGAATTCATGAACAAATTTCTTAATTTTAGTAAGTAGGTACCAGAATGGAGTACACAATTCTTATTTTGAACGTAACTGCATTAATTCAAGAATGTTTTTAAAACAATAATATCTTCCATAGTGGAGTTCTTATATCAAACAGGAGTTCTTATAAGATATTGTTTTCTTGTCGGTCAAGTAACTCCTCCCCCATTTGGGTATAAAATACTTTGAACATGTTTTGAACTACAAAATAAAAATGTCTTTCCACTACTACTTCAGAAAAATTTGCACTCTACTTGCTCATACCATTCCAATTATTTCAATAAATATTAATAGGTTAGATTTTCTAATATATATTTTCAGGAGAACGGGAACAGATCCCGGAGGGGGGGCTAAAATGGTTAGACATTACGTTTACCCTTAATCAAAACTATTCAGTATATATTTTTTAATGAACTATTTGATTTCTCTAAAAATTGCCTCTGTAACTTTCGACGTAAAAGACACCGAATTTCAATACAAAATTGGGTCGAGGTAATAAACCAGGCTTCAAAAGTACACTTTTTCCTATAAAAATGGCTTTACCAAACGAAAGAGCACAAAAATGCGAATCATTTAAGGTAAGGAATTTAGTTGGACTTCTAATAAGGCTACAATTCAAATTTGAAAATTACAATTTTCCCATAATAAATACATATAACTGTATTATAGCCTACATTCTATCACGAGGTAGGTGGGTCGACAGTAACTTGCGGTGGGGAGCTACCAGTCGATCCCTGAGATCCGTCGGGTCAACATCCACACTTTGCCGAGTTGGACTGTTTTTGGGAGATGTTTTTAATGAGTAAAACTTAACTAAGGCAAGACTCGGATTCACTCTAAAAGTGTATTTTTCTCAAATTTGTGGACTGACCACGTCAGGCGAAAAGTCAGACAAGTACTATTTGCTGGAAAATACAAGACTACGGACTTGAAGCTAACAGAATTCCAGAAGATCTTCCAGATTCCTTCATGAATGACAAACAGATGTTGATTATGTCTGCAGAAAACTGCCACACAAATAGAATCTTCAAAAAAAGACTATTGGTCAAAGTTTGAGTAGATTATGGATAGAGGAAAGGTATAAACTACTTACTGCTTCTTCATTCGAAAAAATAACAAAAAGCGGGCAGGATTTGGTGCGGTTGCGCTAATGTAAAGATACGCCTCTCATTTTCGTTTTTAAAAACGTACTTTTTACCCACGTGGTTGTTAGATGTTCCGGCAATATTATCTTGCGCACCATAGGTGCGCACTAAAAGTAACGCTGATTTTTGCGCACCATAGGTGCGCACTAAAAAAGTAACGAGGTCATTCATCAGTAGATTTTACACCTCATATTTTTATCATACCGGGCGCCTTATATATGAAAATCGATTCTTAAGGAGTAAACTTCAATATTTAAAATGAGATCTTCTACTTCTTGTGAAGCAACTGGAAGAATTTTATTATATAATAAATTTGGTGGAAGTATAGCGATAGATTGGGGCAAAACTCATGAGCCGATCGGCATAAAATTATTTGAAGAATGATTTGGCATTTCTGTCCAACCGCGTGACTTAGTGGTTGAAGCGACTTTTGAATTTTTAACTGCCTCTCCTGATGGTTTAGTAGGAGATAATATAATTATTGTGGAAATCAAATGCCCCCACTCAATTTGAGATTTGCTTCCTACAGATGCTATTGGTCAGAAGAAATCATATTGCACTAGCGACAATGATAACTTCCGTCTTCTGAAAACTTCTGACTACTATTATGAAATACAAGGACACCTTAGGGTAACAAATCGAGAGTTTTGTTATTTTATTATTTGGACTTCAGAAGGAATGGAAACTGAAAAGGTAATTGTACAGTTTACAACGTTATGATTTATTTTGATTTTTACATTTTTAGATTTATAAATGACGATAGCCCACATCTAGAAGGGATAGGCACCTAAAGAAGAAGAAGATTTATAAAAACGATACCGTCTGGTTGGATAAATGCAACCATTTTTTAGTAAACTTTTACCATAATTGTAAGGCACTGGAATTTCTTTATCCACAAAATCCAAAAAAATTACAAATTAGAGATTTTCGACAAAAAAAAATTAAAAAATTAACTTTGTTCTGTTTAATAACATTTTTGGGTGACAGTTAAGAATCCCGAATTTGGATTTTTATCATTTTTAAAGCGGTTTATGAAAGATGAGGGTCTAATTAGCGTATAAAAAAATTAAAATTTGCGGTTAGACCATACATTTTGGGAAAAACATTTTAAAAATTCAAAACTGACCTTTCGCAGTCTACGCTCTGCTTCGGCCGCTACAGGCTGTTTTGAATAACGCTTTACTCATTAAAAATATTCCCTAAACCGATCCTACTTGAAAAATTGGGGATGTTAACTCGACAGATTGCTGGAAGCGATTGCAGTAAGTCGGTGTTAACCCACCTACAGTACACGCATCATAAATACAATACATAAAATTATTAGGTAATATTGCTTAATAATACATTTACATGTATTTCTTATGGGAATATGTTAATTTCAAAATTAAATTGTGGCCTTATTACAAGTTCGACAGCATTGATTCTCACCTTAAAGAGGTTGTATTTTTCTATTCTTTTGGTAAAGCCATTTCTATAGGAAAAAGTGTATTTTCGAGCAGTAATGTTGTGTATGTGAGAATTATTTAATGAAATCTGTAATCAAATTATTCTCAACAAAATTGAACTTGTTTATTTGACAGTAGAAAATTTGTTAATGAAAAGCTTCTTGTGTTATTTGTGTAGAGTATAACAACGCAAATTAAACTTAACCAACCAAAATTATAAATTAGGTGGCTGGGCACTAGCGAATTTACCAATAGGTAAATTCAAAAGGCAAAATATTATGTTTCATTATTTTTTTTATTATTAGATACTTAAGCAACTTAAAATTGAAATCCCATGGCCATTACCCATTTGCCACAGCATTGAAACAAGAGTGTCGTCTTATCCAACAAAGCAACAGAAAGAAAAGTTTGCAGCATTAGAAATTAAGTTTGCAACAGGTCCATATAGTAATGACGAAACTTCAAAAATTAAAGAAAATTGGTCTGAATTTTGTAAGGTAATGTTTGTGTCCATCATAATAATTTTTAGTTTAAGGTACCTACTTGATAGAATCATTATTGTTCTTTTAAAATGAAGTAAAGTGATTGCTCCTGCTAATAGTCAGATCAACGATCTCAAGGTTTTCCTAAAATTTAGACCCTATCATATTATGGCAATATTGAGGCAAACCAACCAATTATGTATTTTTCTCACATTTGAAGGGATATACAGTTTGTTGTAGTGAAATGTGTTTTACGTAGGCCAAACTTATATCAAATATTTTTGGTTTGAATAAAACGAATTTTGTATGTTAGGTTTATTTTACCATATTTTACGGTACAAAAAAACCTGTGGGTATCTGTTTCAACACTGATGTGTATAGTTTTCTGAATGTGAAATCACTTTAGTTACCACTTTCTTAATATCATTACGCTATCATTTTAATATTGGAAACTTAAATATTATCGGATAATTCCTGTGGAAGGGAGCAATTTTGACTTTGATTTAAATTAAAATTTTAATTTCAGAGTCACAATATAGAAGAAAATCCTAAACTCTTTTTAAATTTTATATGGGATGGTAAAGTTTCTTATTTGCGCAAACAGGAACGAATTAACTTTGTGAGATATCTTGCTAAAGGCATGGAACATCGTCCACTTTGGAGTATTTATGAACGATTTCAACGTTTGTACTCTGAAATACAGAAAGGAAAGTAAGTTGGTTGATTTTTTAAAAATTATTTCAGTAATATTCAATATTGTTTAAATTTTTAGTTTCACATCTAAAGAAGATGACATTATTATGTCATTTTATGAAAATTCTGGTTTTTCAAACAAGAATTCTGCTTTGGCTTCGGTATTAAATCGGACCAGAGCTTCGATAAGAAATCGATATAATATTTTAAAAGCTGAAGGTAAAGATATTAAAAAAAATATATTGTAAATTTTAATTGGACCATTTTATTTGTAGATTCTAAAATTAAATTTACCATGGAAATGGATCAAATTTTTTTAGATAATTTAATGGCAGTTACTGGAAAAACGTGCATTGCAGAATTACGAGATGTTGAATTTGATATTAATCATTATAAAGAAATTTCTTCGAAAATGAATATAAACTGTATGAAACTTAAAAGAAGATGGGAATTGGTTTTGAAGGTTCGTTTGTTTATTGAAGACTATACATTTTTGCAAGATATTAGAGAAAAATTGATAAATTTGTAAGTATTGCATAATTTTAATTCTTTGCATTTTTGCACCGAATAGCCATCAAGGTTCAATTAAACATTTGTTTTTTTTATTGCATTACAGGTTAAGTAAAGGTAAATTTACCGATAGAAGAGAAATTAATTGGAAGCAATTAGCAACACATTTTGACAATATTACATCATCTAAGTTATATAAAATTTTTATGGATTTATTGTGTAGTTATGTACCAGAACCTAGCCAGAAATCTTTAACAAGTAAGTTATAGTTTTGTTTTCCTTAAAAAAGATCCCAACTTTAGAATCAAAATTAGCTGACAAGGGAAGCTTTACATTTGGGCTCCGACAATTATTTTAATTTTTTTTTTATGAAATAAGAAGACATGTATTTTGTCATTCAATCTCATACACTTTGGTTTTCAAGAAAAAACGATTTGAAAATGGTACGTTTTACCATAAGTACGTATACTATACATCGGATAATGTGTTGACCTCTAAACCACTAACACTTGCATTAAACCTAATTTCTAGTATATTCGTCGCATTATTAAGTCTTTTTTTCTTAAAAACTAAACCGTATGAGATAGAATGACAATATACGTGTCTTCTTTTTTCTCTACTTTCATTACAAAAAAAAATTGAAGTAATTGACTGAGCCCATAACTAAAGCTCTCCTTGTGTATTGTAAATTAATTTTTAATTCATTCATACAATACAATATTCTGTTATTTTCTTATTTAATTTCTTATATAAGGGGGAAAAATGGATGCCTCTTGGCATCGATTGCATATGAGCTTAAACTTCTAGCTATGCAAGTATTTGTAAATTAAAATATACTGGTATTTCTGATTAATTTTAACTTGAATCAAACATTTATTTTTTATTTTAGATATTATCATGTGCCTAAAGCATTCCCAAAATCATATGGTCAATAAGAAACTTAAAAAGTATGAATACGCAGGAAAAAATTTGATATTTTGAATTTCCAAAAAATAAAATTATAATTTTTATTGGTTTATTAAAGTATTAAGAAACTATTTAACTTGAGTATAATATTATAGTGGGGATACCCGAGCGTGAATCTAAGACTGGAAAAAGCTGACTTTTCTGTGCTGTGGTTTAGATTCTAAGTTAAACCGTATGTCATGACAGAGTGCAATGTGGTTCGACAAGCATTTTTTGCAGAACTTGGTGTTTCTCTATCAACCGCCACAGCTAACGTTTTACAATTGATTTAAAAGAAACTAGACACACTACAAGAAAAATATAATATGTAGAATAACAATATTTTTCTCGCAGCTTTAGAGAAGTATCACAAACAATTGCAGGTTGAAAGAGCTCATTATTTGGCTTCTGCGATGGTGATGGAAAAAGGGCTTCAAAACATTGACTGTAATGCACCTACCAGCAAATACTAGATGATGAGGTAGTAAATTTTTTTACTTATATCAACAAGATTCTGTTTCAATTCTTAGAGCAAAAACTATTCAACAAAGATTGAAGTTTAATGCGATTTAATCGAAGCGGTAGCATGGATACCCATGTAGTAGTCGTGCATGTTGTAATAGATGATTTGCCACAGCGTTTGAAAGTTTGTGCGTTTTTTGATTTTGATATATTTTTTAACTTCACTCCGCCTTACTAACTTGGAGCATTTTTGTATTAATTATATAATAAATTAAATTATTTTGTTCTTTTAAATTAGGAATTAGTATGCACCGTAATTTTGAAAACTAGGCTCCATTCTAAAACTATTTAGCAACGGGTTTGAACGAATTTATTGTAGCACATCACTGTTTAGACTACCGAAATTGGTGTGTTGTCTTTAAAATTACCAATGTGTTAAAATTTGAGCTTGATTATCCAGAAACGTGCGATATAGTAGAGAGAAACATTACATTATTTTTGAATGTATTTGAAAAATTTAATTTTTCGTTTATTTTGTATTCCTATAGTTGCATTTTCTCTCCATTATATTATGGCTAAAAAAAACAAAAGAATTCCAAAAATTACTGAAATTACAATGAAAAAGGTAAAGGCGTGCAGGACTTGGGTGATATAAAAATTACATAAATTATATCGATTTTCAACGAATTACGTTTTTAGATGGTGAACATAAAATCTTGAAAACCACTTTAATGATTTGGATAAAAATTTATGTGAATTTAAAATTGTAAACACATTAACAGGTTATTAATGGTTTAACTTAAATTTATTTTATATTTTATAAATATTTTATATAAGTTTAAATTAAATTAATGGTAACAGGTAATTAAGGCTGGACTTTTCAGTATTTCAGTAGAAAATGCTCATCTTGACGAATACGGCTTGATGGATTAACTTAAAATTTTCAGACAATATATAAAATAAAATAGAGAACACAATAATAAGCTATTTTATATTTTTGAATTTAAAAAATACGCATTTTATGTTAAAATATTTAGTTTTTCAATAAAAATTTTAAAAACTACATATTTTGGAAGAAAATACGTATTTTGTAAAATTAAAAAATTCAAAGTAGCTTATTGTGTTTCTTATACTGTTTTGTATGTTTTCTCAAAATTTGAAGTAAATGCATTCAGTCGTTTTAAAGATGATTATTTTCTAGTGAAACATGGCAAATGTCTACCCTTAATGTTATGTTGCATTTAATTTAAATTTTGATTAAGATCTATATTAAGATATACAGAAACATATCATACGATGTGTTGGGAGTAGAATTTAAAAAAATTCTTGAGAAAGTTAAATAAATTTGAGTAAAAATAAAGGAAAATTGTCGATTTGTTCCCAAAGTATCTTATGGAATGTCTTATAGATTATAAAACTGTGTTACTTTTTTTCTCTCCATTAAGTCATTTAACCGCAATCGTGTTTACCACTCAATGGTACACATTCGTGTTGATTATCTTTTAATTATTATACATTTCATTTATTTATCGCTTCAGAAGTAATGTTTAAAAATCTGTTTATTTTACGGTTTTTAAGGGTAACGTACCCCCGTAAATTCCCACAATTGACGCTAAAAATGGGTGGGCGCCACAGCAAATTTTAGCTTATCTATTTTGGGCCCATTTAAATTTATTGTCTTAAAAAATAAAACATACTTATTTAAAATATAATCATGAGACATTTCATGCCAACTCGACCAGTCTCTGATCCTTTCGTGGCTCAATATTTTGTTTTTTTTTTTAAATAAAAATACGAAAAAATCAACTTTTTAGAAGCTTTGACCTTTTTAATTTTTTTCAAAAAACTAATTTTTTCATAAGCAAATCTGCAAATTTAAGATATAATTAAAAAAGTAATGAATCACATTTAAGATGATCAGGGCCGGAGGCTGGTGGAATTAGCACCATATAAAAAATTAAAAAAATAGTAATCCTAAAAATGACATCTGATAAGAAAATGTGAATTCTGTTTAATATGACAAAATTAGAAATAATATAACACATAATATACTATTTTTTAAATACATAACATACTATTTCCGGTTATGGCTGGCGACTGGTAATAATATGAAATACGCGGTCTGAGACAGACGCAGTAAGCACTTTCTAACCGTCTTTCCTGGAAGGCAATGGCAAACCACAGAAGTAATTTGCCATAAAAGCCTTATGTCAAAGAATTTTTTATCCGTGTACGTTGCCAGTGAATTTACCATTTTATACTTATTGTCACTGTACACAAGCGCAGATCACTATTATGGATTTTATCATTTTTTACCAAGAAGGGAATCAGTGTTGCGTGGGGAAGTACATCTAATAGAAATTATAACAATTTTATTCCCAGGAACCTGAAAAAAGTCATAGAAATAAAAAAGTTATCTGTATATTTTTTTATAACAATTTTCGTATACTCTTACTTCTTTACCATACGTAATGTAGACTTGAATTATTATTATTATTAATAGCTTTCACATTCCTAGGCGGAATTTTGCTGTTTCTGTATAGAAACTTACAAATCCGTTTGTTGGGGTGGATTAGTCAGAATTATCCTTTCCATTTTCCAGAACTTAGGTCTGGATCAACGTTTGAAGATATGTCTTACAAGGGGAGATCGAGAATTTTCAATAATCAGTTTCATTGAAATTTATGTCACGTGAAGGTAATGGTTTCAGGCGGCTCAAAACAGAGAAATGGAAAGAAATTGGAGAGGTCTACATTCAGGAGTGGATAGGGATAGGCCGATGAAGTTGAATTTCAACTGGTCAAAGCAATCAAGTGCAATGTTCAGCTGTTTCTGAGAAAATTGAAATATTCAATATATATTATATCGCACCCTGAAAATAACACTGTCGTAACTTCCAAAACCATTATTTTGAGATAATCGCATTTTAAAGATTGCAACGGTTGTAGTAATTTTACCATTATGTATAATGTCACCTAATTTATTTTAAATAATAATTTGGTCGGTTCTAAACCTAAACAAGTAGTATTTTGAGAATGGAAATAAATTTTTATGCTATAAATTAATTAAATAAAAGTTGAAGGTGGAACATACGACAGTTTTCCATTAAAAGATGAATGTACAACAGTATTACGTTGTTTATTATTTTCAAAAAAAGTCTTCAATAATGTTATCTAATCTAAAAATAAATTTTCTTCTTCCTCTTCATCTTGCAGATCAATTACAAAATTTTTTTGTTTGCGATTGCTTACCAGTGCTTCATAAAACTGCGCATGGGACTTGGGTATGTGATTCTGGTTCAGCAACCACATCAAATCTTTCTTTTTTTCAATAGATATTCCTGGATGGCTTGCATACATTGCATCTAATTTTGATGATGTACTAGAACTTTTTCTTCCGCGGCTCTTAACTGTTATTAGGTGAATGTTAAAGAATTCTTCCTGCTTCCATGACGTTTTGTAAAATAATTGATTTGGTTGGCTTTTGACCAACCACCTTGTTATATGTACCATACAACAGTCTTCCTCACAGAAGCTGTGCATATTTGTGAATTGTAAAACTGTTGTTCGCTAAATAGCACCTGAATGATAAAAGATGGAAGTTTCGACGTGGTACCATTGAAAAGAGCGTAAAAAAATACATAACAATCAATCAAAATCTGAAAATTGTCATTTTGGAAGTTACGACAGTGTTATTTTCAGGGTGCGATATCTCGAGTGTCCACCAAATAATGCGCATTAGCGAAAATATTCTGTTACGGCGTGCAAGAAGGGTATATTTCTAAAAATTCTGAAAATTTCTAAATCCTTTCCGAATTGTGGAAAACAGTAAAACTTAAATTTGTTTAATTGGCAGTTTAACATTTTTAATTTTAACAATATAAATTTATACTAACAATAAGTAACGTAAATTTGCACGAGAGCAAATACCCAAATATTTACATATGAATACCCACTGTCATTTGTTATAATTAAAAAAGTACAGTGATTTCATTGGCAGAAATTGTATAACTTCAATGCATTTCCAAAATACAGTGTTATAAAAATTGTTTTCAAAGTGATTTGAACTCGAGAACCATAGCTAATCAGCCAACTATTTAGCTAGCCACGTCACAGTGCTTCTTGGCAACACCTGAATATACAAAAACAATTATGAATAAATATAGGAATATTTCAAATTTGATTTTCTCAGAATCAGCTGAGCAATTTACTGCTTTCATTAGTTGAAATCCAAGTCATGGCTTACACATGCCATAAATTACAACGAAATTGATTGTTGACAAATCGCAATTTATACTTATCAGTGTAATATGTACATAAGATCAAAATTAAAATAAAATTATTTTATTTGCTCATTTTTTGAACAAATATTTACATAGAATTAAAATGTCATAAACTGGGCTATAATAATGACAGTACCAGAATAAGAATACAATTCCTCAATTGTTTAATTTTATTGGAGATGAACTATTTAATACAGATAGTTATTACTTAGAGTAATTGGATAGATAAAATTATAAACTTGATTATTTCAGTTTGAATTTGTTTGACACTGTAACAAGTATGTAAAATAAAATAAAATTTTCTATAATAGATTTTCTTTTATCTTCTATACATACATATAAAATTTATCCAATTTTTAAATTTTAGATAACAAAATGTATAAACGGGAATATTCTAAATTTTTTATACAAATTGATATATTTTGATTTTAAAGTTATTAACTCAAATATATTTTGATTTTATTTAGTAACAAAACAATTTAAAAAATTTGATTATTATTTAAAGACACAGTTTAGACTGCAATAGAATAATCGGATGGTTGTCCAGATCCAGCTGGTCTTGACCACAGAGATGATCGCATTCCCAATTTTAATTTCTTAAGAGTATCAATATCACACTCGGCTTCACTTAATTCAAGTCTGTCTGGTGTATTCGTTTCTGACTGTGATGATGTTCGTTCTGTAAATGGTGTTTCGGCCACTGATAGTGTCGGTAATAAATGTCTTGCCGAAGATCTGCCTTGGGATAACCACCTATGGTTAGCCTTTAAATAAATATAATAATGACTTGAAACTATTAATTAATTTACCTAGATCTATTTCGTCTTGGCAAGGACTTTTGTTCTGACATAGGAGATATGTCTGAAGATGTGCTTGATTGAGCACCATGATATATAAAATCTGAAAAAAATTGATTAAATGTAAGTTAACTGAAACAGAAACTATGAGCTTGTGTTTTCACATCTTTTTAAAATATTTCCACTTCTGATAACCAATCCAGATCATTAACTAAATATGCGCTTCTCAGAGATTCCTATTTGGAAGTGCCCATTTTCTTGCTTAAACAAAATGTTGTTTTTGAAATTATTGTTTTTCATGATTTAAATAAACGCAATAGTATTTTGTTCCCATAATTGTTTTCGGGAGGATCTTGCTAAAAGCAATCTTTATGAATTAAGTTTATCGTGGTAATATTTTTAATTGTTTCAATTCACAACGTCGTTAATATGCATATCGTGTTCCAACGGTTTCTAAACCTATTAACTTTTGATTCAAGTTAAGAACATTTTAAACGAAACATAGGATTTTCAAACTCAACGATAAAGAGGACAGAATGTGGTTTTAATATTTTTATAGACTGGGTCCGTTAGCCAGTTTATTGGTTAGTTTATTAATCTATCTAAAGCTAAACTTTGTACATACGTATATAATATTAGAAACTACAATGTCATTTAAAAAGAGAATAACATCGAGTTTTGATTACTCTTTGTTTATTGACATTATTAATTTATACAGAGAAAAAGTAAGCACTTCTAGTAATATTCACAATTATCGAACATGTTTATATACATACTGTGTTTGTGTTTCATATCTAATTGGTTGGAAGACTCCGTTCTACTAGATGTAAGTTGGTCAGGATCAGAATCGGATTCATCACTATCTACATCTGTTTTTCGACTGGTCCTTCTTCGTCCATGACCTTTTGAGCTTTGAAATTTTTGCTATAAATTAAAATTGAGAGTATTATAAAATTAAAAATATTCAATAGATTAGCGCACAATATTATAATATGGTGAATTTCGTTGTACTGATGATGTAGCAGGTGGAGGTGAAGCGCAACCTTCGGTAATAGCATGTTCATGATACATAAAACTATGGAGCATTGTATTTTGTGGCAGTGTACTTGGTTCTGATAGTTGAAATGTTGCATAAGGTGAAATATCTTCCGACGTTTCTAAAAAAAAAAAATAACAACAGGATTAGTTACGATATAACATTATAATTATTTTACAAATATACCAGGAATTTTTTCTCCAGCTTGTAGTGCAACTTTATGAATGGTTGCGTAATAACGTTCTCTTTGAGCTTCAGCATTTTGTTGATTATCTAATTGTTCTTTGGCATCTTCTTCGTGATCTTGAAAAAAAGTATGCTATTGAAGTAAATGGTTTCAAAATTTTGTATACTTACTATTTCTTAAACATATAACTATCGTACCACCCGCTATTAATAATATAATAATAATAATAATTATAATTACAGGTACTATTATTTTTAAGTCTGTATAAAATGGTAATGTATCACTCTCTCGTTTCATCAAATCAGGTGGAGGTGCATCTCCTTCTTTGGCTAAAGTTGTAAATACAAATTCTTCCGAAGCGAATCCAGCTATATTATGAGCTACAACTTTAACGATATATTGAGTCGAAGACGTTAAACCTGTTATAGCTGTTCGTCTTTGTGGCTTTAATGCGTTTGATACTGAAAATGTCAGTGAATTATGGAAAAGTGATGACTTTATGTTTAAGTTGACCAACCTAAAGTCCACTGTGATTCACTAGCCTTTCGATATTGTAATATAAAATATAATAAAGGGCAACCATTGTCGGGCCAAATATGTAATCTAAGAATTACGGCAGTAGTATTAGGAAATATAAAAGTATTAGCAGTTGGAACACCCGGCGGATGGCCTTGTGTTCGTGCTTGAAGAGGATGACTTGCAGGCGAGCTGCCAATTTTATTATGAGCAGTTAAGTAAAGATGATAGGATGTACCGCATAATAAACCCTTAAAATATTTTAGGTAACAGTAACAATTTAAATCGTAAACGTAACTTACTTTTAATTCGTAACTTGTTATGTGCCTAGAAAGAAAAACCTCATTTAAATCGCCTCTCTCCTTTTTATAATTCAAAGTATAACCGCTAATAGATGCCCTTCCATTACTTCCAGCTTTCCAGTGCAAAAGTACACTACTGCTTGTTGCACTACTAACATATAATAAAGGAGCATCAGGTGGTACTTGTACCAATAAGTTATATGTAAGCTTATCCGATCCTTGGCCGTTATCCACTTGGCACGTGTAATTACCAGAATCGCTCAATTGAACGTTATTGATAATAAGTTCTCCAGTGTCTAACATTTGTTGACTATGGTCGGCTATTTCTTTTAACACATATTCGCCACGATACCATTCACGTCTGGGAGTTCCCACAGCAGTACACGACAACATTACCATACTTCTCCAAGGTCTAACAATTTGGCCACCAAATGACGTAATACGGGCAGGTACTAAAATGTGAAATATAGTAATAAAAACTTTTAATGTCAACTAGACATACTTCTGGAGCTAGGAACTTGCGATACAACTCGAGAACTTTGCCCTTCTCCAATTCTTGTACACGCCGATACCCAAAACTGATATTCAATGTGAGATTGGAGTCCCTTCGCTTCATAATTATTTTGTTGACTAGAAACCGTTTGTTTTGCATGATCTACTTCTTTTCTACCATCCATACTTCGTTTGTACAAATAGTATTTTGTTATTAAACCATTGGGCTCCGAAGGAGGAAGCCAAGATATTAAAAGTGATTGAGGTGAACTCACAACAACTTTAATATCGGTAGGTGCCGCGGGAACTAAAAAATATCGAATTGTTATTTAATTATTTAACAGTAAACGTATGACTAACTATCTTCTTCGGTAGCACAGTAGGTAACAGAAGTAAGCATTCCATCACCGACTTTGGTAAACGCTAAAACTTGAATACTGTAGTTTGTCGATTTTCTTAATCCAGTTATTACAGTTGTTAAAGCTGTTGTTTTTCTTGTTTGGGGTTCATCCGTACCTATTAAAAAAATCGAAATTAAATTTTAAATAAATTAAAATAAACATCTTCAACTACCTCTCCAATCATCGTCTATAACTGGTTCGTACGTTAATTTGTAACCTTGAAGAAGACCATTACAATGTTCCGTTGGTGGAGGTTGCCAACTTACTTGTAATGATTGCGACGTTAAAGGAGCACATCTGATATCTTCCGGTGGAGCACTAGGTACTAAAAAGCAATGATTTAAAACAGTTCTTTCTTTGTTTATCAACTTAATACCATCTTCCATAGTTTGTGACGTGAATGGTTCTGTCAATGGTCCTGGACCTACTTCATTAAATGCTTGCACGACAATACTGTATGTGATATATTTGGCTAAACCGCCAAGCAGCAATTCACCTCCACCATCTTCCCCATCGCCAGTTATCGAAGAGTAATTATACGATCCCATACTTAAAGAGCGATAACCTACATTAAAACCTTGAATTTCTCCATGCCGTAAATCTGGCAGTGGCGGTGACCAGGTTATTAATAATTCTGTTGACGAAACGGGTCGAACAGAAAGATTAAGAGGAGGTCCTGCTGGCCGTTGCGGTTCAGTTCTAACTATTAATTCTGCACTCGGTTTACTTTTACCAGCGGGTCCTTCAGCTATTATTCGAAATATATATCGAGTAGCCGGCTTTAAATCTTCAACTAATGCTGCAAATTGTAATGGAGATTCAGTGAGTTCGATATATTGCCATGGACCTAATTCAAAATTTAAAATAATTTCATATTAACACCTGAAAAATATTATTTTTTCTCAAAACTTACGGTCTACTTCTCTATATTCAACTATAAATTTAAAAACTTCATTGGAATCGCCAGATTTATGTTGCCACTTTAGATTTATTGATCTGCTGCTTGTCATAGCTGCTTCTAAATGTTGCGGACTTAACGGTGGTTCTTGAACTAAAAGTTGTACTAATTGTTGATCTCTTCCATACATGTTACTGGCCTGACAAAAATAAGCTCCACTATCTGAAGCGTCGGCATTTGCTATTTGTAATTGTGCAGCTACACCTTCTGGAGTTACATCTTGTTTTATATGCACTCGATAGTTTTTTGACGAATTTAAATCAGTTTTTCCACTTCTTAGCCAATTTACGCTAATTGGCTTGTCACCATTAACATCGCAGTGCAACGTAGCCGTGTCACCCTTTTTCACCGTTACTAAACGAGATGGAGCAGAAAAATAAGGCGATGCTGCAATATTGTAATCGTTATTACAAAATTAAATTTCTATGTAAAACATATACAATTAACACGAAGTTGAATGACTTTTCCAATCCCAGTTCCAATGCCATTATCTGCTTGACATAAGTAAAACCCCTCTCGATTTTCCTTAACATGCTGTAACAATAACGTTCCATTTCCTAATAATTTCGTATGCATTTGATCGCGTATCTCTTCGTAATCCCCAGACTTACTGCCTAAATAGATAATAGTTAAACACGTTAAATTTGTTTAAAGATTATAACAATTAAAATATTAACATATTATATTTAAATGTTTTTTTTTGAAAATTAGATATTTTACGGTTTACAATAATTCAAAAAAAATTGAAAGACCTGTGGCTTTCTTCCATATAACTATTGGAGTCGGAACACCTTGAGCTTGACAGTGAAGAGATACGTGGTGATTTCTTTCGACGCTGACATCAATTGGTTCCACCAACCAACGTGGAGGTACTGTAAAAGCAGTATAATATAAGTTTGACAAACATACACTTAAGAATAACATTTAATGTTGCATTGTGCCGTGAGTGGATACATTGATGACACTCTACACGGTTTGGATGGGTGGCTAATATACATGGTATTTTGCTGCAATAAGCAAGTACTTGTGAGAAAATCAACTTAACATCTTCTGGTACAGCGGTGAGTGTTTAGGCCATAGACCGCGAAGGTCTGTAAACTACTGTAATATAAACAAACACCACATACATAATACATACATAACAGAGTGCATGCATAGTGATAGGACAATTTCCAAACAATACAAAGTGATCAATAACAAAATAAAAAGGTGCAACAGTACCTTGACCTGAGGATTCCGGTCGACGCGTGTGCCAAAGCAACGGAAGGTGTGTGGGTAGGGATTGGTCTATAGGAGACAGGCTGGGTTGTTACCTTTAACCTGCAGCTTGGCGGTGTACCTGACCTCGGCGGCGGGATTGCTGGCAACGCATGTGAAGTCTCCTGAATGTCGAGAATCAAGGCTAGAAATGCTGAGGAGACTAGAATAGGAATCAAGGGCCGACACGTTAACGCCCAGGGCGGGTGTCAGCGGTTGGCCGTCCTTGAGCCAGGAGACCACAAGTGGTTGGTCCCCAGAACTCACGCCGCAGACTGTTCGAGTTCGCATGCCTTCGGACAGCCCGTCTTGGAAGGAAAAGGGCTCAATAATAGGAGGAACTGAGAGAGAAGAGAAACAAACATCAGAGAAAGAAAAGAAATACTAAATGTGCGGCACGGCGCACTTGATTACCATTAACAACTAAATGCTGTGTGTGGGATACCTCGGCTGCCAAATTACGCACCACGCACGAATAGTTTCCATTGTGATCGGGCGTTAAATTTTCAATTAATAAAATGCTAGTATATTGATCCACTTGTGTGACTGAAACCATTTGTGCTGGTTCTACGACTCTTCCGTCCTTATGCCACGAAATGGTTAAAGGCAAGTCGCCTTTGGTGACGGAACAAGTTAAACTTGCTCGATCTCCAACATGTAAAGTTTCTTCAGCATAGAACGGACTAACTTTTGGTGGCACTGTAATAACATATGGGTCAAACACATACTATATATATAATACATTATGACTTCCGTAAGGGCATAACTTGGTTTTATCTATTTGTTGTTAGTTTTTAACATATTTATGTATGTACTCGTACATAAATGGCTGCAATAAAATACACAATATTTAAACAACATACTAAATAAATTAAACCCTTAATATTATAATGACGAGGTGGTGAAATTAATATTTTCATCAAATGCACGCTGTTTTCTTTATGATTAGAATTTGCTTAAGTTGGTCGATTGAGCATGTTCTTTTTAACAAGAAATAACCTAGCCGTGCTTAAGTTAATAAAAACTCCATTTCCTGTGTAGCTTTGCGTTGATTTATTTTATAAATAATCGTGATACCAGCTTAAAGATGACTATGAACGACGAAAATTCATATCGGGTTTAGAAAAGCCGAGTAGGCACATTTACAAGAGTTTTACAGGAAAATTCAATTATTCAAATCATATGATGCTGATGCTTACCGATAAATATGAAGCACGTGCTTGGGATTAACATAAATAAATTTAATATGTATTAAAAAAATAATATTATTTTAAATAAAGCGTAATAAAATGACGAGAGACAGGGGCTCGGCACATTTATTAATTTACTATTTTGTATATTTTAAAATTTTAAATTGTTTTTCAAAATCTTGTTTTGCAGCTAATATAATTTGAGCGTGTTTTTGCACAAAGCCATGACAACTAGACTATGATTATGATGATGATTCAACTGTTAACTAATAAGAAAAATTTTAATTAATAAAAATTTTTAATTAGTCATCTTGTAAAGAAAACAAAAATAAATGGAATTATATTTGATTTATGACTCTATAAATAAAAACTCATAATTGAAAGGAAAACTTGTACTTCTTAACTTTTTAAAATAGCTGTACCTACACAAAGTCAAATTAGTACTTACTAAGAAATATTAAAATAAATATTATATACAATATTGATAAATAAATAAATTATTATGCTTCGTCCTTTTCCTTTCAGCTTTTTCCATTTTCCGACCCAGGTTTCTGGTCTTTTATCATTAACCAGCTTTTTATAAAATTTAGATTTTTACGAAGCTAATTTGGACAAGGGTCGATTAACCCTGACTCGAAAATACATTTTTTTCTATAAAAACAACTTTACGAAACGAAAGAGTACATTAATAAAAGAAATTTACGACAAAGATGGATTTTTTAGGTCCTACATTAAGCCCAAAATTCAATTTTGAAGTTTACGATATTCCCATAAGAAGGACACGTAAACAAATTATTGCGTAATATTTCAGGTTTTCTGTTGTCGGAACGTGTAATTCGGCTTGGTTTTAAAATCTAGTAGTACAACGCGACGAGCTCGCCAGTCGCTCCCTGGTATCTGTTGGGTCAACATCTATAACTACGAGTTGGACCGCGCTTCAGAGATATTTTTTATAAGTTTAATCTTTTTTAAGATCCCCTGGCTCGAAGATTTATTATTTTCTAGGTTACTTTTGGCTTTGATATATTTTTAATTTTAGTTTTCCGCGTTAGTCTTCGGATCTGCTGGGTCGATTTGAAAATTTTCTAGTTCTGCCGGGTTAAAGAATGTTTTTTCAAACTGTTACAAAACCGAAGGTTTCGCTAATCATTGACATAAAATTATAAATTTGAAATACTTCTTTAAAATTACTTGTTTCAGTTTCAGTTACTTTTACAGTTTCAAAAGAGTTAACGATGAAATTGTTTCTAAATTAATTTTTAAAGCCGTTTTTCCGAAATTTGTGGACTGACCTCAAATTTTTTTTTATTATATTATTTATTACCTTTCATAATTTAAAACTCGTTCGAGACAGTCGTTGGCCTGATTGTTAGCGCAATCAACTGCTAACGTAAGGCTCCCCGGTTCGTATCCGGGTAGAGGCTCACTTTGTATGGCCGTCTCCGTGCTTCGGAAAGCACGTTAAGACGGTGGTTCTCTCACAAGGTGCTAGCAACATCTTTGAGGTATTAAATGCCCAAGTACCCCCTTGGGGAACGGGTAAACGACGTAAGTTGTATTCTTTTGCTAAAGGAAGCTCGAAAAAGTAAATTAAAAAAAAGTTGTGAAAATCACAATCAGGGTTGATCGACTCTCTCTCTAATTTGATATTTATGTGATTATGTTATTTATTTTATGTTGTATGTGTGATACATTTATTTGTATTGTGGTAATTTTATTACCGGATTACGAAGGGAAGTTTTCAGCATAAATTCAATTTAAGTATTTCAAAGTTAACGCTCAACAAGTTGAAAGTTATTAAAAAACAGTAACTTGAAATTCACAATGCTGTTTTAAATAAATAAAGAAAACAAAGTTGAAATTTTATATCAACATATAAAGCAAAACTAATAATGTATTTATCAATTATTACTTGGTTATAATCTGTATTGTTTATAATTTAAATAATCCTTGTTTAAATTTTAAAGCACTTTTATGAAACCTATCTCATAATGAGGCTTTTTCCATACGTGAACACATATTTTTTTTGTATTAGATTTCAAAATAAATAAGGAACAAAAAAATTGTTAAATGAATATCCATAAATCGCAAACGGATTTAATAATAAATTATTGCAAAAAAATGTTATTTGTTAAAATTATATATACAGGGTGTCCCCGTGACAATGGTAAATCTTTGAGGCGATGATAGAAGACACTTTTATAAGATACATTTTAAAACAAAAGTTTTGTCTTAGTCCAAACCCTTGGGGGGTACCTCTCATTAAAGGAGGTGTTTGAACTTCTGCCTTTAAACGCTCATAGCACCGTAACTATTGATTTTATGGTATTAACAAATTAGTGATTTTTTAAAGATCATTTATTTATCTACAAATTATAGTTTATAACCTCCTATCGTTTAGAATCAACGAATTTCGAGTTATAAATTAAAGTAAGAGAAGAAATGTTAAAAAATTTCAAGTTTTGCTTTTTTCGTTTTTGTTACAAATTCTATATCGTTTAAACAAAACTACTTAGAAAAAAACTAACGCCTCAATTCGGATAGCAAATTTAATGGGTTATAACTTTAGTCTAGTATTTTTTGGCTACACAAAGTCAAATTAGTACTTACTAGGAAATATTAAAATAAATATTATATTCAATATTAATAAATAAATAAATAAATGCTTCGTAATTTTCCTTTCAGCTTTTCCATTATGCGACCCAGGTTTCTGGTCTTTTATCATTAACCCGTTTTTAATAAAATTTAGATTTTTACGAAAGTAATTTGGGAAAGAGTCGATTAACCCTGACTTGAAAATACATTTTTTTCTATAAAAACAACTTTACGAAACAAAAGAGTACATTAATAAAAAAAATTTAAGGCGAGGATGGATTTGTTAGGTCCTATATTAAGTCCAAAATTCAATTTTGAAATTCACGATATTCTCAAAAGAAGGACATGTAAACAAATTATTGCGTAATATTTCAGGCTTTCTGTTGTCGGGACGTGTAATTCGGCTTGGTTTTAAAATCTAGTAGTACAACGCGACGAGCTCGCCAGTCGCTCCCTGGTATCTGTTGGGCGCTGTTGGGTCAACATCTATAATTACGAGTTGGATCGTGCTTCAGAGATATTTTTAATAAGTTTAATCTTTTAAAATCCCTGGCTCAAAGATTTATTATTTTCTAGGTTACTTTTGGCTCTGATATGTTTTTAATTTTAGTTTTCCTCACTACCCCCAATCCGATCTGAAGGCGGAAGGTGGATTAGAGCTGATGAGGAAAGGGCAAAAATATTTGCGGAACACCTGGAAAGAGTCTTCCAACCCTTCCCATCCGAAATAAGTAACGAAGAAGAGAACAAAATCATTGAATCTTTGGAAGTGCCTCACCAGATGGATTTTCCTATGAAAAAATTCAAAACAAAAGAAGTAACGAGTGTTATAATGAAAGAAGTTAACCACAAAAAATCACCAGGCTACGACTTAATAACCGGTAGAATTCTGCAAGAACTACCAACGAATGTACTGAGATTAATCACTACGTTGTTCAATTCTTCGTTAAGACTCAGCTATTTTCCACTGCAATGGAAAGTAGCGCAAATAATTATGATACCAAAACCAGGTAAAGATCCAGAAGAAGTGACATCGTACAGACCAATAAGTCTACTTCCTGCATTATCAAAAGTGTTCGAAAAATTATTGGCAAAGCATCTGAAGACAATTCTGCAAACAAAAACTAATACCAGACCACCAATTTGGGTTTAGAGAAAAGCACTCAACCATAGAGCAAGTTCATAGAGTGGTTGAAAAATCAGTAAGGATCTAGAAGAGAGAAGATACTGTTCGGCGGTGTTCATGGATATATCACAGGCATTTGACAAGGTCTGGCACATAGGATTGCTGTATAAACTAAAAAAGATGCTCCCCTATGATTTATACCAACTTATTAAATCTTATATCAGTAATAGACACTTCCTTGTCAGATGTCAAGAAGCATACACGGGAATATACCCAGTTAAGGCTGGAGTGCCACAAGGTAGCGTCCTGGGACCGATCTTATACCTTCTGTACACTTCAGACTTGCCAACTATGGAACAAAATACGACGGTTACGTTTGCAGATGATACGGGCATCATAACATCGCACACCAATCCTATATTTGCGTCTGAGATAACACAAATAAACCTTCACAAAATCGAAAAATGGTTGAAGACGTGGAGAATAAAGGCAAATGAATCAAAGTCCGCACATATTACATTTACGCTGCGTAGAGAAACTTGTCCTCCAGTAACCCTGAATGGCAAACAGATTCCACAAACAGAGGTGGTGAAGTACCTGGGCATGCACCTGGACCGACGTCTAACGTGGAAAACCCATATATGGACAAAACGCAAACAACTAAACATACAGTTCCAAAAATTATACTGGATCATCGGTAGTGGTTCTAAACTATCCCTACAAAATAAGCTACTAATTTACAAAGCCATAATCAAGCCCATATGGACATATGGCATACAACTATGGGGCACTGCATCCAACTCTAACATTGACATTCTCGAAAGATTTCAAGCAAAGGTGCTCAGAAAACTGGTCAACGCACCATGGTTTGTCACAAATGAGATCATACGAAAGGATCTGGCTGTACCTATGGTAAAAGAAGAAATTGTAGCTTTTAGCAGCAAATATAAAATTAGACTCGGCTCACACCCAAATCAATTGGCAGCAAACTTGATGGAAGAACAGAACAAAGAAGACAAGTACAGACTGAAGAGATTCAAACCTCAAGACCTAATAAACAGATATAAGTAGACAATAATGTATACTCGGTAGTATAAACTTTTAATTGCCCTGTACAAAACTTAATTTATATGAATTAATGCTATAAAGGTAAAACCACTGGGTTTTGCTTAAATTTGTCACCTTTAGGAATCGTCAAAACATTTACTTATTGTTGTAAGACAGATTGTAAATATTCTGGGTAAATAAAAAAAAAGTTTTCCTCGTTGGTCTTCGGATCTGATGGGTCGATTTGGAAATTTTCTAGTTCTGCCGGGTTAAAGAATACAAAGCCGAAGGTTTCGCTAATCATTGACATAAAATTATAAATTTGAAATACTTCTTTAAAATTACTTGTTTCAGTTACTTTTACAGTTTCAAAAGAGTTAACGAGGAAATTGTTTCTAAATTAATTTTTAAAGCCGTTTTTCCGAAATTTGTGGACTGACCTCAAATTTTTTGTATTATATTATTAATTACCTTTCATAATTTAAAACTCGTTTGAGACTCGTAGCGCAATCAACTGCTAATGTAAGGCTCCCCGGTTCGTATCCGGGTAGAGGCTCACTTTGTATGACCGTCTCCGTGTTTCGGAAGGCACGTTAAGATGATTGAGGCATTAAATGCCCGAGTACCCCCTTGGGGAACGGGTAAACGACATAAGTTGTATCCTTTTGCAAAAGGAAGCTCGAAAAAGTAAATTAAAAAAAGTTGTGAAAATCACAATCAGGGTTGATCGACTCTCCCTCTAATTTGATATTTATGTGATTATGTTATTTATTTTATGTTGTATGTGTGATACATTTATTTGTATTGTGGTAATTTTATTACCGGATTACGAAGGGAAGTTTTCAGCATAAATTCAATTTAAGTATTTCAAAGTTAACGCTCAACAAGTTGAAAGTTATTAAAAACAGTAACTTGAAATTCACAATGCTGTTTTAAATAAATAAAGAAAACAAAGTTGAAATTTTATATCAACATATAAAGCAAAACTAATAATGTATTTATCAATTATTACTTGGTTATAATCTGTATTGTTTATAATTTAAATAATCCTTGTTTAAATTTTGAAGCACTTTTATGAAACCTATCTCATAATGAGGCTTTTTTATACGTGAACATATATTTTTTTGTATTAGATTTCAAAATAAATAAGGAACAAAAAAATTGTTAAATGAATATCCATAAATCGCAAACGGATTTAATAATAAATTATTGCAAAAAAATGTTATTTGTTAAAATTACATATACAGGGTGTCCCCGTGACAATGGTAAATCTTTGAGGCGATGATAGAAGACACTTTTATAAGATACATTTTTGTCCAAATCCTTGGGGGGGTACCCTCATTAAAGGAGGTGTTTGAACTTCTGCCTTTAAACGCTCACAGCACCGTATCTATTGATTTTATGGTATTAACGAATTAGTGAATTTTTAAAGGTCATTTACTTATCTACAAACTATGGTTTATAACCGCCTATCGTCTAGAATCAACGAATTTCGAGTTATGAATTAAAGTAAAAGAAGAAATGTTAAAAAATTCCAAGTTTTGTTTTTTGCGTTTTTGTTACAAAGCCTGTATCGTTTAAACAAAACTCATAGAAAAAACTAACGCCTTAATTCGGATAGCAAATTTAATGGGTTATAACTTTAGTCTAGTATTTTTTTTGGCAAATTTCATAGAGAATCTCAAAATAATGAACAAGGTCGGTACACCAGAAATGATTGAAAAGAAAACACGATACGGTGATGAACGAACGAAGAGTATAAGTGTGCAAGATTGACAATGCTGTTGGCATCTCAATCGAATGGGTACAGAATATTACTGGGTACAGAATACAGAATAATATAATCATTAAGATACAAGAGAGCTATCGGCAAGATGGGTACTGCAATTGCTCTCAATAGACACTTTCGAATGCAGGTTTTGCGATTTTTGAGTGTAATTCACATGAATTTCTGCGTGAATCCAAAATGAGAGACCAAAGAACAGATAAAACAATGATTTTCTTCTGTAAAATCGGAACCTAAGAAGACAAAAGTGGGTAAACGGGGGTAGTTTTTTTAACGAAAAGATTACCTTGAAAAGATAAAACGATTACCGACGAACATTACCCAACTTATTGAGCCCTCTGCTTATATGGACCGGAAATTTTTTCTGTCGTTCAAGCAGTATACGGATGCACGAGTGTCGTCTCTATGGCAAAAATTTCATGAATTTCTTCTCTACCACCCGTATTATCCAGATTTACCTCCCTTAAGGAGATTTGAAGAAATGGCTGGGCGGAAAGAGATTTTACTCTGACGATAAAGTGATCAATGTAACAAACGCATATATTGAAGTGTTGGAAAAATCATATTATTCGGAAGTAGTAATTAGAAAATTAGCCTAAATAAGTGGATTAAGCTAATGAAAATTACGTTGAAAAATAAAATAGTTTTTCCCAAGAAAAGTATTGATTGTTTAATTTTTACCTGATATATCATATCGACTGTACTGAAATTTTACTCAAAAAGAACATTATTAAAAACATAGTCGGTCGTGTAGTTTTTTACTAACAATTAATAGTAATTTCAACTAAATTAGCAGACTTTCTACTAGGTTTGTCTTAACATCTCAAGCAGGTTTTGTAGAGAAGCTCTGATGAACTCCTAGTTACATATTTTGTATCTATGATTACTACAGCTGTTGTAGTAGTAGTCATAGAAAGGAGATAATATTGTAATATGTACCTTAATATTAATTGGTAATAATATTTACTTTGACATTAATTTGTTAGTAAGCTACTAAGTTGACTGATTTAAATACAATATTATGTGCATATTATTTACATTCATAATTAGGTGCAGGTACGGCTGTAGAGATACTATTAATTAAATATTACCACTTAATTACAGAATCATGATTTTGTAGATAAAATTTGTATGCACCTAATGAAGGTATTTATTATATCTACTTGGCTCATGTACATAAAAATACATATATCAATCAACTAAATTGCAGTGTTTGCAAACCCTTTTAATTCAGGGGTTATAAGCATTTCAACAACCGAAGCAGCCGATTCATGATTTTTCAGTCTTTGTTCATAACTTTTGTTTAATTTTGTATTGGTAGTTGAAATTTCTTTGAAAAACGTCGGAGGGTGGAATGAATTTCAAGTAGCTATGAATCACCGTTATACTTAATTTTAGTAACCCTATGTGCAGCCAAATTGCATGCAAGTTATTCTCATAAAAATTGAAAATGCTTTGCGAAGAGAAGATGAACTTGGTTTAACCAATTAAATTTACATAGCTAAGTAATTACTTAATCCTTTGTATTGTAATGCAAATATTAATCCACTATATTATAATCTCGCTGAATAGTTTTTTCGTGTATCTTCCTTCATACGTCTAGATGAATCTACGCTTCCATTGTTAAAAGCATACTTATAAATATAGATCCAAACTCTTGAAACGGTTTGTTTTAGAAATATGAACCGTTTGAACAACTTCATAGGGGTTTGTTCTTCTTTTGTATTTTGTACATAGCACACTTGCAACTTTTATAATTATATCTCATGCTATGACTCGTATCTCATATGTACCTTTCCCTAGAATGTATTTGATAATGAACTTCTAGCGTGCCTTTGTAATTTTAATACAAATTGTTCGACTACATACTACATAGTTCTATTAGGTACATTAGTTCTGTTGCATCAAGTGCTAATCGATATTTTAACTAAATGGAACTTTGCTATTGCATAAATTCTAATAATTAAAATTTTAAATCGAATTAAAAGAACATAACATGTGTTTGTGCAGATGAAAATACAAATTATTTAGTATTACCATACTACTAAAGAATTACCCGTCAACAATGACGGTCCGTCTAGGGCTCTAGGGAGTGTCCAGCAAGAACTTAAATAATTACACTTCTACATTTTTGTCTTTTACTTTTACAGATTTAAATTGGTTCGGTGATTACAATAGCTTTTACAGCCTAACGTTCATCAACATTTAACCGCTTCTAAAACGAAAAGTGTTTTAGATGTTTTTTATGAATGAATTATGTATAGGATATAAACAAAATTCAAATCTCAAATTGATAACAATTTCGCACAAATGTTATTTTATTGCACCAATGGCACAAATAATGTTATCTTTAAGGTTTTGAATTGTTTATAGTTTATTAGCATAAAGTTGTGATTTAACATAACCTCACAGGTAGTATCTAAATGTGTTCTAAAAAATCACACGATCATGATGGCCATGAGCTGCATGGATTGTAGCATAATCCTGTCGAAAACAAATATTGTTTAAATTCATAGATTCTGAAATTAGCTATAAAACGCAGTTTTCTTCTTACGATATTTTTCAGTATTGATAGAAACAGCTTTGATAACAATCTGAATAATTTGTAACGAGTGTCACATTGTAATACATAAAATGAGATTAAAAATATTCGTAATATACATTTTGCTTCATTGCAATTACAAATTCTGTTTTGCTCACCGAAAGATCTTATACTTTATGTGATTATTATAAAACAATAGTAGTTTATAATATCAGTGTTGAAAGTGAATCATTATCGAATGATACAATTTCATACATACTTTATTCACATTGATAAAATACTTAAACTACTTACTACTAACGTTTGGAAAATTATAGTTACATTATGAGCATTCGTGTTGAAAGTGATGTACTGGTGTTGAAAGTATTTTACTAGCATGAAGTGATTTATTGATGTTGAGATTATTTGTAATATCAAAAGGAAGTAAGTCATATTATATGCTAATCAATTGAAATAAAATTGCTGTTTATAGAATACGTTTAGAAATGTGAACTTGCGCGATTACGCAACTTGACTGACATATTTTTACCGTAACCATCGCGTTTGATAATGATATACTTTCTACACTGATATTATAAACTATTATTACGAGCCACAATCTAAGGTTAGTTTTGTTAAATTTATCATAAAACAACCCAAACATATTTGAAACATATTTCAACGTGCACTGAATATGACAGGATAATGGCGGAGCATTCAATTAAATGAAATAAATAATTTTCAAATATAATGCTAAGTTATGCTTGTGTTTAGCTTTTGTAAACTTAAAATCATAAATTTAAATTTTTAAACAAAACACCTCAAACATTTTACGCTTGTAAACGCATAATTTTATTCTATTTTGGATATCAGCATATATGTATATCTAAACTTGGAAGTTGTTGATTTATAGTAGTTCTCAAGATAAAAATCGAGTGAAAATTATTGCTCAGTAGTTATTATTTTATTATTATTTCAAATGTTTCTAATAAATTCCATCTACTCGTTTTTTATCTTTACAACTGCTATAAAACAAAAACTTTGTCAGAAAAAAAAACAAGGAAAAGTTTTGCATATATGAAATAATATACTAAGGGTAAAGGAAAAGAGAGAAAATTATGCGTTTGTAAATGTCGAATGCACTATAGCGTTATGTGCTTAAAAATTTAAAATCATTACGTTTTCAGATTAGAAGGCACACTAAATGCCCTGTATAATATTTAAAAAGCTTTTAATGGAGTGAAATATATAGATATTACAGATATTAAATACAGTAAAACGCAATCGTCTCAAGTGCTGTTAGATATACATAATATAAGGTTTTGTGTAGGGTCGATGTTGATAGAATTTTGAAAGACATCAAAATGAAAGCAAAACTATTAATTCCGCTCCCACACGATACGTAATGCGGCGAATATTCGTGTTCGGCATATTTGCCGAATGTTATCTTAAGTATTTCTACAAGAACTTAAATATTTGATATCTCTTCAACACAACGATGATTGCTACTTGCGAATGAAATAAAAAATATCCATCGATCCTTCAGCATTATGCTATTGGAGGTTGTGGTTGATAAAAATTAATGCAAACGAAAAAATTATAAATGTGCATTTTTTAAATTAAAACAATCAAAAAGTTAATATTTAAATAAAGGTTGATCAAGGTTCAGTTATTACTTACTAACAAATTAATATACTTTAAGGGGAGATATACACCTAGCATGGTGAAAAATCAATTTTGTTTTTACATTTTCTTGAAGCTTGAGGTCTCAAGAATATCTGGTAAAACGCCAAGTCAACATTTCGATAAATAAGCCTGGAATCCGGCGGCAAAACAAACTGACGGCAAAGTTTATAGATAAACTGAGCGTTTACTATAGCTTAGCTATTCGCAGAAACTGTAATTCCAAGGATGACATGAAAAAACTATATGGGGAACATTCTACCATTACGGCTCAACAGACAGCAACTCTTAAAATCATTTCTGTCTCGAAGACCAACTTATTTGGAAGATAGCTCCAAAAACGATGAACAAGGAGGCGAAAATTGTTAACATTGCAGTATTTCTTGCAACATGCACATTCATCAATGGTGTCACCTCATTGTTGGAAGTCATAAACGTGTTAGGAATATCGGTCGGATCGGGAGCGCATTTGTACGCTGCCCAAGAAGACGAAACTCGCTTAGCAAAAGCCAAGCTGCAAGCGCAAGAACAGACGAAAGAAGGTCGAATAGGTCATCGACAACAAAATTTAGAAGTTATGAACATTCCGTCGACCGTAGAAGATTTACACTATGGGCCTGGTATCAATGATTCCATGTAAATTAACAAATTTCATGATTTATTCATTCTCAAATTTTCAAACGCGTTTTACTCAAAACCACGTTTTCAAATTGGTACCCAAAATTTCAAGAAAACCAATGAACTGATTGCATTGAATTTTTTGTGGTTATTCTACACGCCATTATCTAGTACTTGTCATAGGATTTTTTTATTTTGTTAATTAGTTTTTGCTTTATAGGCAAAATAATTACTAATTCTTAATCTAAAAATCACTTTTTATGTTCAAACGTCTCCTATTTTGTCATAAATCAATATTTTCAAAATCGGCTATAACAAGTACTAGATTATCTAATTTAATAATTTTTTGTTTTTTTTTTCTCAGATGATTTTTGAAGAAACGCCAGTGGTTACCGTTAACGCAAATTTTTTTACGGCGCTCCAAGGATCGTACAATATCCTTGTTTATTTTTGATATTTTTAAATAAAAAAAATTATAAATATTCCTGAATGTGTATACTTATAGATAGTTAAACTCACAATCCAAAATTTCAAATAGTTTTCCTAGAAAAAATGCACAAAAATGACCTTTTTTCCGGCTCCTAGGTGTATATCTCCCTTAAGAAATAATTTGATCAAACTTAAAGAATTGCTTAACAGTAAGTTTAATGTTTTTATAACTTACAACTAAAATGCAAATACTTTAGGATTTAAGTCGAGTTATTTATTATAATTTATGTTTTACAATACATACTAAAAATTACCAACCCATACTTAAAAACTTTAACATATTTTAAATTTACTTTTTCAATTTTAAAATATATTTAAAAGTTTTAAAATAAATTTCAAAGTATAACATTCCTACATTTTATAAAATTTAAGGAAAGAAATTTATTTTGCGTTCACCAAACTTTAAAAATTGCAAAGTAGTAGTTGGAATTTGTAAAATAAAATCGAAATTCAGACTGAGATTTGCTCCCTTTGATGTGTGTAAAAACCGACATCGGATGGGAAAGAACGAATCTGTCCCAAATGTCAAACATTCGCCTTGTGAAAGTCCCCACACCGCTAGGGAAATATTCGGGAAATTATATAGTAACACCAGAAGAATCAAAATAGAATACAAGTTTAATATTATGTAAAATTAGCAAAGAATCGATTTCTTAATAAATAACATAACGGCATGACCAATGTTTGGATTCTTATCCTTGTAGATTTGATGACATTCGCCGAATCACGCATTGTATGGGATTGACATAAGAACATTATGAAACTACACATCACAAGGAAATATTCGATTTAGCTGTAAATGAATAGAATTGATAGGTTAAAAAAGAAGACCATACGTTCTCTAAAGGCAAACTTTATCAAAATGCAAACAAGTTTGGCTCAGGAGGATTTTGTTAAAATATACCCTGGTGGTTAACGTGTTAAGGATGCTATTTAAGATTCAGAAAATGTACTATGTAACCTTTTCTCTTAAACCCGTATCAGGGCGACTAAAACAAGACAACTCAGTCTGCCCTCCTTAATTTATTTTTTTTATAATTAATTTAATGATACATGTAAACAAATTTCAAGTCGATTGGTAATTATTTTTAAAAATATAGTAAGTTTGAATATTACTGAATAATTATTACATAATTTTTTTTCTTCTGAAGCTATTTCGAACCAGATAATTATAAAATTCCATTCCGGTCCTTCATATTATTATCATTATCTTTTAAACAAAACCAAAAAGTTCACTTTAGTTTTTGAAAAAGTTCCAATGACTAACTGGGTTGTTTCGCTTGTGTTGTCCTGTGGGTGCGAGAGAAACCACGATACAAATCTAACTCTTAAATGCAAGAATTAATATGCTATTCTACATTAATATGTTTGATGTCGTCATTGTCTTCATTTGTAATTTAACTGAATTATAATGCTTAATTAGTAATTATTTTAAATAATAAATTGTACGATTAAAAGTTATTATTATACAAAGTATATGAAAATAAATACATACCTATTACTGCCACCTCTCCACTACGACGTGCACTATGCCCTTGTTTATTTCTTGCCCAACAAGTATAAACTCCTGAATCTGCCTTCTTTTCAACTGGATTGATTTGTAATGTACCGTCGGGTAAAACTTTCTGACGAAGATCATCTGGAAGTTCTCGTCCTCCCCTTTCCCAGTGGATTTCTTCAATTGGATATCCCGCAACTGGACATTTTAACTGTAACGTTTCACCTGCCACTGCGGTTACTTTGGGAATAAGTCGGATGTAAGGCATTCCTAAGGGATTAGAGATATTGAATATTCAGAAATTTAGTGTATTAAAAAGTTTAGATATTTAGTAAAGTTAACTTTATTTAATATAAGTCGCAGGAGGTGTATAAATCACATAATGTACTTTTTTTATAATATAATATTTAAGATTTTGTATTTTTGATTTATTAATATAATATTGTTATGATTCTTACTTTTGTAAAAAAAACACCTACATAATAATATCGTATTCGGTTTATTGACGTTTTTTTACATTATTGCTTTTTAACTCACCATAGATATTCAATCGAGCGGAATGAGATGTTTTTCCAGCACGATTTTCAGCTGTGCATGTGTATTCACCACCGTCTTCTACCATTACATGACTTATATTTACATGGCTTATCACATCTCCATGGACTGTTACGTATTGACCTATCACAAATCTGAAACACACAAAAAGCAAAATTTCGTTTAAATACATGTTTTAAACTATTTAAGTTGAAATATATATTAAATAAAAGTTTCACCAGAAGTTATAATAGCATTAAGGAGTAACAACCTTCAAATACAAACTTTTCTTACAACATAAACCAGATTGGGTTTTATATTGTAAAATGTAATTTCTTTTTTTTCGAGAAACTGCTTTTATTTGCAGTATTTGTAGACTTAAATTCGCATAACAAATATTTTCTTACACACCTCAATCAAGGAATATACTTTTCCTTTAAGCACTATATTAGTTATATAAAACTTGTTCATGATGTTTATTTGCAATTAATCATTATTAGTAATTATGGATACATTACTAAATTTTTGTAAGTTGAAATTTATATTATGTAAGTTTATTAACTTTAGGTTTTCAACCGGTTAGGAAGTAATTTTTAATCCCCATCCGGTCGGGAAGCTGTTTAATTAAAAGAGAGCTTTTCAAAGAGGTAATCATAATTTTTAAATTTAATGAAAAGAATTTGTATTTTTATAAATTTGATCAAATAAATTAAACATAATAAATTTTTACAGTGGTGTGACGAGCTTTGCAAAATTTAATAGTCCAAGTTTTAACTTATTTGGTACTAATTTATCTGCAATTGGTGTACTCCAAGCTCTAAAATAAGGGTTTACAAGACCAACATTCGGTTTTTTATTTGATTGAAATTTTTAAAATTTTGTAATACAAAGAAAAATTTTTTAATTTTGTATTAAATATTTCTTCAAGGATAAATATAGCAAATAAACAACTCAGCTAAATTATTTCCTATCGACTGTATAAAATACTAATTTGTGGCGTTATAAACCAAAGTCCGTGTAAAACTTGGTGAGGTAGTCGTATTCCCAAATACAAATTTTTATTTTATTACAATTCAAAAACGGATCAACATGTGTTTTGCTTCTACTAAAAGTTGTTTTTCTTGACTTAAGTTCCTTGAACCTAACTACAGAGATTTCATAAAGTGTACATCCTATGAAAAAATAGCACGCAACGATTTTGTGTGCAATTTTACTAGCTTACTTTTGTTTAACTACTTCCATTTTTATACTGTTTACCGATTACCGAGATATACGTAAAAAACTATCTATTTTTCACGATTTCAGTGTTAGCCGTACATAATTTGGAGACTTTTAGGTTTTAGTTGCTTTATTAAAATACTAAAATGAACATGCATGGTTAAATTAATATTAAAAGGCCAACAGTAGTATGATTTGCTGTAGATAAATCTAGACAAATACATCCTTCACAATGATATCCAAACACTAGCAGAAGCCGCGCCTTCTGCACCTGTATTTGTCTATCCCGTATTTGTCTAGATTTATCTACGGCAAATTAAAAATTGATCTAATCACAGTCGATAAAATGTTAAATTTGTTTTACAAATTTTAACATTAAATGTTTATGTATGATTGAGTTTCAAGATTTTGGGTTCGATGAACGCTATTCGTCAAATATCGCGACCAACGTGACTCGGCTAAGAGTTCAATAATTGATTATATTATTGGTAAATTTAAATCTGCGTCATGAAATCAGTGACGCTAAAATTAAAACTACAATTGGTAACCCTTTTAACCTGATGTTTTCAAGTTTATAAAACAATTCGAATTTCATATATGAACATCTATTTTTGTTGTAAGATTTTTTAGGTAGAAAATTATAAAGCTTTTAGCATTGATTTACATGATCGTGATAAATTACCTATTAGCTTAAGATAACAATAATAATAAATAAGTAATGAAATCAATATTATTGTAAATGTATGTATGCCAAATTACGGATAGGTATTTACGTGAATTTATGGAAATATTGTCATTATTGCATATACTATTAAGTTGGATGTGTGGCGATTTCTATGCTTTTGTCACATTCTTTTTGAAATATTTTAATTTTTCCTCCTTCATTCTTCATTACTCTTATATTGCGAGAGTAAACCTGATTATACGTATTTTACAAATTTTAGGTGAAACAATAAAATTTAAAACAAGACATAGTATTATATAGGTAGTACTATGCTGTTATTGAAATTTCTTTAACGAAAGAAAAATTTATAAATTGACTAAAAAAGAGTCTAATGATCTTTTTAAATCTTTGTCATTCTGCACTTTTTGTTTAGTCGTGGCTGTAATAAAGATGATGCTTATTAATTATTTCGTTAATGAATGAACTTAATAAATTTTCAAAATGTCTGCCTTTATATTGTATTACGTAAGAGGTAATAAATTAAGCTTTAGTTTTAAAATGCGGCTTTTATCGCAATTCTAATAAAGTAAAACGTTGAAAAGTATTTTTGTTAAAGAATTGATCATTTCGAAGATTCATTGTACATACTAACAATAAACGCAATCAAATAAATTTTATCACTTCCATGTGTACATAAAAGTTGATAGAATAGGAAAAATTTTCAAGTAGGAAACCTAAAACTTTCTTATAGCTTGATTGATAAATATATCCAAATCAATAAAAAGCTAAAAAAGTTTGTAAGTTTTCATCGTTTGTGTAAACGTCGAGATCATTTTTGCAATCCCAGTGAATCTGTGTGTGAATTTTGCTGCTAATGATAATATAGTATCTTTCCCTCTCACATTCCAAATAGGTTCGTGTTATATAGCACATATTATATAAAGCTCTTTATCTTCATTTTCTGTATTTATATGGGTTTAGGTTCATATCTCGTTCTACTGTATACTATAATTTAGTTTACTTATAAAGATAACATATTTTATGTTAATACTTATCTATATTCTTTTAAAATTCGCAATATCATATTCATAGAAGATAAATGAAGAGAAAATTATTTTATAAAATTTATACAAACGGGAAAGCTTCCTTATTTAAATATTATATATTCTACAAATCACATATAATTGTGATTTTGTTAACCAAACAGAGCAATTTTGGACTATTTGAATGTCAAAGCATCTGCTGTCTTATCCAGTTAGCGTAACACGGCAAGTTAATTATTATTTAACTAAGTCGTATCTACCTTATATAAGCATAATAGACATCGTTAATCACGGTTACTCATTTAATTATTCTAATAAATATCTTTAATAAATGTAAATTGTACTATTATTATTCTTAATACATATCTATAGCTTCCTTAATCTATGACTAAAGAGCATTGTTGCTTACGAAGTAAAATTTCAAAGCAATTATAAGTTTATACACACTTTACAACTATGTGGATTAAGATTTATAGAGAGCGATCCAATAAATTAGTGCACTAATAGTGTGTATTCCTGAATATAACTAACTTTATAATAATATTATAGTTCATATTAATTCAACTACAAAAAATTAAAAAAATCCCCTAACCAAACCGATTTAATTTCTTTTTAAAGGACTATCCTTAAATATCTTATTTTTTAGTTTTGCTTTTCGGGTCGGCTTTTAAAATTTTATACTCTTTAAAGCCTTTTGTAATCATGGCAAGCAAGGTAACCATTTACAGTTCATTCAACCACAGGGTTTTCGTATTAAGAGTTGTATGAAAATAAGTTAACGTTTAAGCTTCGAAAGGGAACAAACACACACAAATGAACATATAAATCTAGATGAAACCCTCAAACCCCTTTTATTTTAAGCACTCAATTGGTTGTTGAAACTACGCATATTTGATATTTTACTTCAGCCTAATAATTTTTCAAAAATTAAATATGGCGGATCTAAAATGGCGAGCAAACGTCTATTACTTTATAAGTTATAATCATTTCGTGAATTTTCATATAACAAAATCGGTTGATGCATTAAAACATTAGAAGGAAATGTAGAACAAATAATTTATAGCAATGGTTCGAATTTAATTTAGATCAGTCTGCATATAAATTTAGAAAATCGTTTCTATTCAAAAATAAAATAGTTGATTAACCAGCATTGTTTTAAACCAGTTCATTTTTTTTAACTTTTTATTAACACCGATAATACCTTTATCTAATTAATTAATTTATTAGCGTTTCATAAATATGTTAATCATAACATGAAATTGTTCCAAAATTATTACGGCGTCAAAACCCCCAGGTATATCAATTTCTGTCTTCTTTATTATTAAACATAAACAGAACACATAATTCCTGACATCGCACCAGCCCAACCAATTTGCATAGTTCTTATACCTATGTACGTATTGGAGTTAGTACAGTGCCGAACTTTCCTGCTAGATTTTCCGTTGAAACGCGATACGATAGAATACTACCCTAGCTCAGCACTCGCAACATACGGACAATATAACGACGGCAATGGCCCCAATCGTAAAACTTTTGTAATTATAATACTGCATTAGCTAAAACGTTTTAATTGTTAAGAAGCTGGCAGGGCAGCACAATACTCGTAAAATAAAATTTGTAGTAACATATTTCACTATTCCAAGTTAATTTTTCAACTAACTAAAAGTAATGATTTATACCTACAATTTATTAGAAATATCGAAATTGTTGAAAGGCATAAGTAACTTCTTTTTATTAAAGTGCACATTTACATAAAATTGCAAGAGTGTATCTTGGTGGTTCTTTAATGCTTAATAACTAAATAACAATAAAATCTTTTTATTGCGTTAATATATTCAAAAGCTTTATGGCTTACCTGCCGTTGCTAGGTAGTGGAAAACCATCAAGAGTCCACGAGATCTGTGGTGTGGGATTTCCTGCCGCACTACATTTTAATGAAACTGCTGGTCCAGGTTGTAATGTTTGTTCTATAAAGCTATAGAGGAGTACAGGCGGTGCATCTGTAATTAAAAGTATTTTTAATTCATTAAAAAAATATGTTAAATAATAATTTTTCTGACGAATGCTGGACTATTTTTTGAATAAGTAATCAATTAAAAAAATATTACAATTCTATGCCGATGATCTTCAGATCCAAATAATTTGTTAACTATATTAATTTATGGTGGTGTAACGAATATAATAAATTGTTTACGAACAAGTTGTAAGCGCGAATATTACCTACAGCATACAGAAAGTGTATGAAGATAACTGTTACGGTTTACATGGTTTATATAGTACACGAAGTTTAATAAAATATATTACAACTTTATAACCCAAGTTAAAATACTTACTCGAACCGAAGTGTGAATATTATGTTATCATGATGTAATAATGTATAAGTTACACGAATTATTATGAATAAAATTTTTATATATTATAACCGTAGAGGGATTATATCATAGCAAAAATGGTAATTTGAAAAGAGGACGGTCACTTTTAATTAAGATTTTGATTGTTTATTAGCCTACGAATTAATTTAATCGAAGTTTGATTAACATTTAAATCGAAATTTTCATATAACTTTTTATCAAACTTTTTAATTTAGCCAACTTATAATCAAACTTTTTTAACAACTCGCTAATCCAATCACGCGCGTTATTATTAAAATTTAATTAATTTAATTATATACTTGAGGTTTAATTAATATTCAACATGTTAATTTTAATTTATGATATGACAAATAAATTGCACTTAATTCTTATTAATGATTTATGAATGGAAGTTTTATTTACGGTTTTGATATTCAATTTATTTAATCTAATCATCCATGGAATTAATTAATCAATTTTCTATTACCAGGAACTGTTGTTACATATAGATTAACACGATTAAATACCCCAAAAATCTAAATGAACAATGAAATATAAATTAAATGTATACTATGTAAAGTGCTAATAACCAAGCTGTTGATGCACTCCCAAACAACCCCCCCTCCCCCAAAATAAAAGCATTATACTGTATTTTTTTCTACCCTTCAATAATACAACCGTGCTCAAATGTAGTAAGCCACCTTTAAAATCTCGTATTATCGAATCGGCTTTAAAGATTTTTTGAAGATAACCATTGCGCAGCCTGGTCTGGTCAAAAAATGATGTGTTTTAATGTTTTAGTAAACCAAATTACAAAAGATTAAGGGTATTAGGGCTTTGGTTAAATTCTATGCTTTTTCTACTTATTTTATACGTAAAAATAGCTGGTAAATCCCAAATTTACATAGTACTAATTATTACAAACAAAAAAGTTCCAAAAAACATCGGTCAGAAACGTGCCGTTTTCTAATTATAATAAAATCAAAATTTTTCGACTTTTGGAAAAAAAAGTGATGACTGCGCATTTTATAAGTACAAATTGTAGTATTTCCAAAATAAACAAAACCTTTATAACAGCATGCTTGTAAATTCAACTGTTTGTGACTTTTTACTAGTTTTACCATTTTTTTTAAATGTGTGCTTTGTAAACTTTTGATTTGTTTATAATTTGAAAGCGGCACGTTTCTGACCAATGTTTTTGAGACTTTTTGTTTGTAATGATCAGTACAATATAAATTTTGAAAAATTCGCCAGCTATTTTTGCGTATAAAAAAGTTGAAAAACTGGCTGTAAGTTTATGTTTGTCGCTTTTGGAAAATTTGTTAGCTTCTTTGGAATGCTCGTTTTCCATTCTGACGAGGGTACTATCTGCTCATAAAAGATTTTTGTATTAACATTTGCAACTCTTCTATTAGTGCTTGCCCTACATAGTTTAATTGTTTCTTTGGAATCTCATCTGTTCCCGCACTTTTGCGATTCTTTTTCACTATTTTAAGGTAAAATTATTTCTTCTTGTGTTATTTCTAAAATTTCTCTTCGATATAGGAATTTTTTTCCAACGAGGTTAATATAGTTTTGGAGTTAAATAGCTGTTGATAGTATTCTGTCCATTTATTCTTTATAATCTTGTTGTAGCAAAATAGTTTTGTTACTTTGGTCTTTCGGTTTTGCATCATTTTTCACACCTTTACTTGCGTGCTTCCATCTAATCATGTTGTATATTCTTATAGCGAAGCTTGGCCAGAATTCCTCTTTAATTTGATTTATTTGCACGTTTTGTCCGCATTTTTTATTTTTATATTTTTGAAAACGTTCCTGCTGTTCAATTTTGTTGCAATGTTTATTTTCATCTCTAAGCTCTTCAATTTAATGTTTAAACCAAAGTGTTTTGTTATTTTTTTATTCGTTTTAATTTTTCCACATTCTTCTTTGGTTGCTTTGTACATTAGTTTTTAATTTATTCCAGGATTATTCCACTGTTTCAGTTTGTAGTCTATTAATACAAAAGTTTTGAATATTTTTATTTCTCAAGCTTTTGTGTTATACCTATCATATTTAAGGTGTCTTTCTTTGTTTTTAGCCTTTTAATGTGTAATATTAATTGGCAAAGGACCTATTTATGATCACTTCCACATGAGCTAATACTAATACCAATTGACTGCTGTTTGAAAATTTGAATTTTAGTTTTATTAGGTTTTAAAGCGCAATTTTCAATGTTGAGAAGTTAGAACAAATGTGTTGAAGATAAGATTGCTAGCGCATGAATTGCAGAAGTAGCACGTAGATAGTGAATTTGCCAAGTTTTTAAATGGGAATTACGTTGAAGAATACTGCTGTAATCATTTTTTATGTCTTTACTCAATTTTTGGAATATTGATTTTGGACACGTATGATTACAGATTTAAATTGGGCAGCAGATAGTTTGGTTTTTTATTTGCGATATATGGCTTTGGTAGTCAAACGAGAATAGATTCCCTAGGGTGGATATAAATTTTCTTTAAAACGTGGTTGAATTTGTTATGGTGATAGCTTATTTACATATATAATTATAATATTATCTATATATTATATTTGTTCATTTATTTATCTGGTTACATTTAACATTTATGCAATCAAATGTTTTTCGGAAATGGATGTCGATTGTTGGTTGTTTAATTTGGAAATAGTTTGGTTAGCGTATGTTTTGTTAATTGAATAATTCACATTGTTTAGAATATTGGAATTAAAAGATATCGTGGAAGTTTCATTTGCAATCGTTTAATCCCATTGGTGTTCGAGTTTTGTTGATATTTCCTGGGAAGTCTTTGCATCTACTTTTAGTGATATTTTGGAAACGAATCACCATATTGTGGTATATTTAACCTTACCTACGTGGAGGAATTATCGAAATATATAGTAAGATAGGTGTGTTTAATTTAACTTTTGGTTTTGGTTTCAATGTTTATGCGATCTGAACGGTTGTATTTTGCGCGGAACATTAATTTAATGACTTCATAGGACGTTTTACGAGTAACTAAATATTAGAAATTTTGAGAACTTTTAAATTGCGTAATTAAGAGAACAAACATTGAAAACTTATTATATTTGATTCAAATTTTTTTAATTATAAGGTTAAATAAACAATAAAACAAAACATTATTTGTGAGCTTTCAGCAATGGTTACTACTGTCATCAGACATTTAATAATAATAGTGCAATTTACATGGAAACGAATTGTAATCTTGTATATATTGGCCAAACTAACCAATGGCTTTACAAACGAATGAGTGGACATGTTTCAAGTATTCGATGTAATAAACCAGAAACCACTGCGATTGCCAAACATATTTTAATTGATGGACATAATGCTGCCCTTTCTAATGTCACGATAATCAAATCAGTCACCAATTACAAAGATCGACTTCTTTACGAAATGATTTGCATCAAGAGGAAAAAATGCGATGAACAGAAAAACCGACATCGAAGGTTTAAATAATGTCTACAGCCATCTACTCATCTAAGCTACAAATAACGTATTGGGGTTAAGTTTTTCCTATTTAATGAGTTCTTATGTAGGTTATTCCTTAACCCGTGATTATCTTTCAAATTTTATGGATCAAGAAATCGTCTCAAATGACAATACGTTATATTCGTTTCCATGTAAATTGCACTATTATTATTAAATGTCTGATGACAGCAGTAACCATTACTGAAAGCTCACAAATAATATTTCGTTTTATTGTTCATTTAACCTTATAATTAAAAATTTGAATCAAATATTAATTTCAAAGGTTAATAATATATTATATAATTTCAATAAACTTATTATACGGTACACTGTAAATTACGGGCTCGTTTATCCATCAGTTGGATAGATATTTTTATAAGTAAATTTGGTATTTGTTTATCGCTTGGTAATTTTTAATTATTCTATCCAATTTGGATTGCTGTACGTTGATGAAACGCACAAAATTAGTTAAATTGAGTATAACACTTTCAGCAACGTCAGCCCTTCTGGCTTTATGAGACGATTTTGTGAGTTAAATTGGAATTATACTGTCTTGAATACTGGTGCCTCTATCGTGGATATTATTCCAAAAGTTTTCCAGTGAAAATTATTGTAGATAAGTTGTTAAATGTTTTATTTTGAATTGTTTAGAAAATTTTGGGTTTTCTAAATATTCGATTTGCTCGACTTGTTTAATTTTTTTATCATTTACGATTCGGGGTTAGCATCTGTTTTGTGTTTTGGAAGCACGGGACCAGCATTTCTTGTCAGTAAGGATTTCGGTAAAATACATGGCGCTATCCACCATCTTGCATTCGGCCGTCGACTCCTGAAACTGGTTTGGGCACCTTACTGTCAAGCTGGTTCTTAAGCCCTTGGATTTTTTGGTTTGGATTGGATAATTGTTATTTTTGTGACTGCCACCATTAATGAATTCAAATCCCACAACCCTGAGCTGCACAAAAATTTTACTTTAATTTTTTTTACGGACACTGCCTCTGGTATTTTTCACGTATATTTTTATTGGCAGTAATGATCAAAGTAAGTATTATTTATTCTTAGGGTATGTTAGAAACAGAGGTCAATAGGCATATACTCGTTAGAGTTCTGTACTTTGTCAAATTTGAGTTTTATATAAGAGCCTGTCTCCTCTCAATTTGATTTGATTTTTTATTGTCAAGCTGGTTCCTTTTGGCTTTTTGTTAAGTTTTTAGTTTTTTCTTTTACGTAGATAATTGTAAAAACACTTTTATACATTCCATGGTGGTGTATACATAAAAAATATTTTTCTTGGCAAGACTGAATTTACTAGTATTCAACCCATAACACTGTTTGGTGTTTGCTTATCAAAGCAAATTATACCATTGGCTGTTGGAGTTACAGCTCTTCATAAATTTGGGGTTCTAAATAAATGCAGATAATATTATTTTGTCATCATGTGGAATATTATGGTGTCGTGGTATTTGTCAAAGTAGCTGTTCGTAATATGATAAATCATGTTTTTAGATTAAACCAGTTTCAAATTTACCTACTTTCGTAAAGTGTATACCTACTTGAATATAATGAGTTAAAGTTTAAAATGTGTAATGCGAGAGTTAAAGATAATGATCATACTTATTAAGAAAGGTTATAGCAAGTTCGCGGATTAACGAGCAATCAAAATCTAGATTAAAAGTAGCCCGAGTCGCTTGGATCTGTGCCTAATGACGTGATCAAATTCAAAGTAAAAGTGGTTTAAAAGTGCCTTATGTTAGTCTTTAAGTTCTGGTGTAACTAGAACTGCGCGATTACTATATTCTAGTGTGGACTAACAAGGGCGGTAAAATCCAAGAGCGGTCGAAATGGAAATTGAACAAAGGGAAATTTGTGAAATAATAAACTAATCAAAATAGCAAGCAGCCAAACACTTATCGTTGTGCTATTACCTATTAATTTATCACTCAAGTCGTAAAACTCTGTTTTGTGCTCGAACAGCATACATAGGTCGCATCGACTTTGTACCTATGTATGTATTATGTATGTAAATAAAAATCTATGCATACTACGAGGTTTTTAAATTTTATATTTTTGATGTGTTCTAACTATACCTAGCTAAATATTTTATAACAACTACTACTAATATTTATTATTTTCATATTTTACATTTTAATTTGGGCTAACAGTATGCACACGAGAGACCTTGGGGCTTTTTACTAATAGCTTTGAATATTGCCTAAATAAATTTTGAAAACCCATTTAAAACCACGCCCCATTAAAAAACGATTTTAAATTATCCAAACAGTTTTTAAATATCCTAAAACCATGCATTGCATCTATCTAATATTTAGGTTTTTATTTTATTATTTTCAAAAACTTGAAAATGATAAAATATAGAGCAAGTTTTTATTTTGTAGTCGTAGTAATAAATAATTATCAATTTGAATATTATTACTTAAAAAATTTCAGTGCATTATCCTTTTTTGTAGCGAGTACATATAATTTTGTTATTTCTGTTAAAGAAAATTGATATAAAAAGGTGTAAGAATTAGTTACTTTTTAATGAAAATTGCAAGTAATTTGAAGAGTTTCAAACAGAAAAAAGTTAGCTACATTTAGTTTTAAATTTTGATGATAATGGCTGTAGAGAACGAGGAAGTAAACAATTCGATTAGTGCGAGTTAGAGCAGAGTTTGTGAAATAATTAGTAATGATTTTGTAATAATTCATGACCTTATGTATCTTTAAATTTTCCAATAAATTTAGTTTTTGTTGCGATACACATTGTAGTAAATCAGGCAGGGATTGACATATATTTCACATACCACTAATTATTGTTAATAAATGTAAAACAAATTTTAATTGATTTCAATTTAATATTTAAATTTTTGTGGAGTGGGCAATTAAATTTATTTCAACCATAAATAGTCCACATAATTTGTAATAAATGTGTAGCCGTAAGAAAAACTGGACGCAACAAGTAAATTCTAGAGACAATTCTTACACTACATTCGTTCTGATGCGATACCCTTATCTCCGATTAACGATTGCAATAAAGTAACTACAATTAGTGAAATGTTTCAATTACACTTTCCAAACTTTCTGGCTTTACGAAAACGATTTTAAAGTTGTTGAAAGTACCAGAATAGGTACAATTAGAGATACCGATAACAATGATGAATAAAAATTTGATGTTAATTTCCGTTCTTTTAAAAAAATTCGAGCTGTTAATTTTTCAGTTAATTGTAAACCATCTAAGGAAAATGTAAATTTTTATCAGTATTCGTGCAATTGAAAGTTTAATGTTTGTAAATTGTGTTTACTTACCACCTAATTGTAATTCTGCAGAAGCTTGAGCTGTATCTCCTTCTGATCTTCGTACTATGCACTGATACATTCCTCGATCTTCTCTTCCAACATTACTAATTAACAAAATTTCACTAGTTCCTCGACCCGTACTAGGCAATTGCCGACCATCTTTAAACCAAGTAACTAAATGAGGACCACCTTGTGCGGATACTAAACAACGAAATTCTGCACTTCCACCCATGTGAATACTTAATAATGGTGGCGTTACTTCTACATGGATACTTGTGGCTATCATTAACCGTATTTCAGCACTAGCTTCGCCCCCAGGGTTCGAGGCGGTACAACGATAAACGCCTCCATCTTCAGATGTAACAGACTCTATTGCCAAAACAGGTCCTAACTGGCGTATCCTTGGTCCCGGTATTACTAGCATAGGTTCCATACCCGAATGAGAATACCATCTGCAATTATTCATTAATACATACTACATAGGTAATAATAGCAACAACACACGATAAGAGAATGAATTAAAATTTTACGATTTTAGGCACTTTACATTTTAAATAATTAGGAAATTGTATTTTATATAGTAATTTATTGTGGTAATCTGCGAATGTACGGTGCATTATTAATAACGATTTGAATTAGACCATTAATAATAATGTTTTGTGAAGGTGTCAAAACTTCGGTGAAGAAATTATATTTATTTTTAAGCTTGCGTAATATGTAAATTTTCTCGTTTTCAGAGAACCGGACGTTAAAAATATTTATCTTTGGTTACATTTTGCTATTAATTTTAACTTCAAAGAACGGTTGCAGTGTTTAGTAAAATGCATGTAGCATTGCAGTGACGCAAGTGATTGCCATGGTTACGCTTTGTCATTACGTTTTTGAAATTCAATTTCTGTTATATGAAACAAGGTTGTGTTTCTCTTTTATTGGATTGTAAATGTGTATTGCATAGCTCGTACATTTGCAGCATGAATAAGCAAATACCTGTATTCTGGTGCTGGACATCCTTGTGCAATGCATAACAAAGCTGCTCCTTCATCCTGCGGCACTGTTATTGTCCCTGAATGTTCCACTATTACAGGAGCGACAATTCCCCGGTGTTCTATACAGTAACAAAAACACTTTTAATTTCTAATGCAAAAGTATAAGTGCAAGCTTTGTAAATATTAGTATAAATAGACTCTCAGATACTTTTGATATATTATTCTTTAATCCACATGACTTTCTCTACTGAAACTTTATTTAAATTTTATTTTACGTACAAACATTTTATAGCATACATACTGTTATATAAAGTATTCATTTAAATTTAAATAAAGTACTATGTACGAGTAAGAAGTATTATTCACAATATATGTATTTCACACAACGTTAAGTTCCAGTGCAATATTGACCAGTAATCATTTTATGTAATTTATTTCCAGAATATCAGCAAATTTTATTAGTTTCCTACAATACAACTAACTATATTTCTTCATGTAAACACAAAAAATAAATAGATGTACTAATTTGAATATCACGTAATATGAAAACTATGATTCGAGAATTTTCAAGCTTTAATTCTTTTCTGCACAAAGACATTATGATAAACTATAATGATTATTTAAATTTGTGTAATATTTTGGAAAGAAATGACTTAAAATACGAAGTTCTTAATTAGCACTAGACATTACTATTAAACACTTTTTATAGTCTCTCTTACATTAAGGAAAACGAAGATTTCCCTTTTATTTTTGTTTTATTCATTTGCAGATATTTGTACGAATTTCGTTCCGTAATCGGTGCAAGTGGCAGATGTTACATTTTTAAAATACTCTTTTGAAACACAATAAAAATCAAATTTAGTTTTAAATACTTGCTTAATTTTTATTAGATATTTATAAATAAGTGGCAAATTCAGTTTTTGCAAACATATAAATTTTATAGGTCTGCAAGTGAATATAAATTCAAGTAAATTAAATCGTTTTTCTTAAGTTTAAGTAAAAATGTTAGTACCTAACTGCAGATAACATTTATGTTAATAATTAAATAAAGAATAATATTCATTGTGATTATTTTAATGTATTATAGTTACCCACCTGCAATTCTCACATTGGCTGGACTACTGATCACTATTTGTTTGCTTAGTCTATGCATAGCCTTGCACCGATATGTGGAAAAAGGATCGTTGAAATCTAAATTATGTATAAGTAGATCTCCTGATGGTAGCTGATGAAATTTTCCATCTGCAATAACAAAAATTATTATTTTTTCATAAAATTATTTATTACTTCTACATTAAATGTTCAGAGATATATCTTCCAAGTTTGTTTATAGTATTTTTTAAACGAATAATAATTCCCCACGAAGTAGGATTTGCTTTAAGTAAACAAATTTAAATTTTGTGTTTTTTTAGTGCATAATAAGGCAAATATTCTTACGACATTTTTTATAACTGGATTAGGAAAAACCTTTTTCTTTTTAAATTATACGAATCATGAAGTTGTTAAGACTTTATTTTGCATACACCTAAGCTCTTTCAGTTATAAATATAGATTCCATTTTTTATATGTCCCATTTCTTGATCTCAGGAAACAAGCACCTATTTAATAAAATTGTTTTAGTAAATCTACTTTCCTCTTTCGGAATTTTTTCATATACTTTTTAGAAATTGCTGAATCCATAAGACGCAAAGCTGAAACTTGATATTTTTTGGTATTATAGTTTGTATTTTCTCATTTATAAAAAAGAGAATATAAAGTAAATAGATAGAGGAAATGTATACTCGCAAGTTAAGGTTTCTCTAGACAAGCAAACACGGTTGACAAACTTCTAGTAAACCCAACATCCTTCACAAGGTCCATCTGTCGGCCAACACGAACAATGAGCTTTTATAAACTTTCATTGTCAGAAAATAAAATTAAAACGTTCATCGAAGCCTGTCTCTAACTTGCTTTAAACAACAAGCAATAAAAGTTGTAAAACAAACTATTAAATTTTAAAATAAGCGTTTCAATTTTATTTTTCGATAAGGAAAACTTATAATAGTTTGCCTGTGTGTAGATGCTTTTAAACTAAACTTCAATTTGTATTTTTCTCTGACAATATAATAATGTACTATTCTTTCTAATTCGTTTTTAGTTGTTTAGTTTACAGTTGAAACTCGGCTTTCGAAACATGCAATATAGTTTAGTGCTATTCTGATACTAGGGCAGTTGTAATAAGTAATTTCCCAAACATGAGCTAGCGCTAAATATCGTACTGTCACCCTGCTAAATACAGCCCCCTATGAACGACAGCACACAATGACTTTGCTAATGTATCTAATTTATATTCTGTATTAAACTTGTTGCAATAAAATATTAATGAATGTTACTTGCTCTACATGCGTTTCAAAAAATGCCGTAGGAGAGTGAACACAATCTAGCTGTTCTCGTACTGATTTTGAACTTTAAATTGCTGACGTACTTGTTTCGAGTAAAAAAAATTATTTTGTCTACCTTTTAAATGATTTGATTGAATATTTTCAGATAATTCACATGATAGGGACCGTTCAAGTATTACGTAAGCACTATAGGGGGCGGGGGATCTTTGATTTGCTTATTTTTGATGACATGGGGGTGGGGAGTCTAGATGGTGATTACGTCAGCAGTAGTTTACTTCAACTTTTGAAGTTGTAACTTCAAATGATATGAATAAAAATAACGAGGAAATACTTACCGTAAGTAATTATTACTCTTATATAATGTATGTACATATTTCGTAAGTATAATCTCACTTTTGGTTAGAATAAAAGTTAGTTGGTGCTTATTACAACCGAGTAATTACTCGCAATTTGTTGAGTCTGGTTGTTAGCAAACTCATGCAGTATTATGGCTCAATTTATTCCTAATATAAGAGCCAAGAAAGTGTATAAATGTAGAAAAATTAGTTTTGATAATGATTACAAAGTTTTGTACTGGTTGAGTAAAGAAAATGTTGAATGGTTAGCCAAATATTTTTGGGTGAAAACACATGAGAACGTACAGGTGGTTAATGACTTGGTCTCGGATGATGGAGGGCAATTTCTCAATCTTCCGGTCAATTTAGCTCTACGCTTAAATTCTTCAGTCAAAGATTTCCTGCAAATGCTCTACGATTATTTTTGTCCGACGGTAAAATTGAAGTTATCAAGTCGAACATGGAAAACGTGTGGTCTTTATCATGCTTCCGTCAAGTCACTAAATCGTCACATCGAGAAGATCCATAAAAAAGTAAACACGCACACCGATATAAAAGTTAGGCCTATAAGAGTGGCTGCCCGTCGTGTTAATGAACTGATGTGCATTATTCAAAATTTAGAGCACCAAAATGTTGAATGGCTCGATGAGAACGACGTAGACATTCCAAAATCGAATGAAAGTGAGCAGACACACAACATTGAGAACTTACAATCATGGATTCAGGTATCATGGACTGAAGACTGTTAATCGGAATTAATATGTATACCAAAAATTTAAAAAAGTTTGTTTTGTTCGTATTATTACTTAAGATTATAATATTTGTACCTTATGACTATATGTTAAATGCCGTGCCAATAAAGTTTGTTTAAAAGAATATTATGCGCGTTAAAGTCCTCTATCCTAAGTTTATTCTCTTATTTCAATAATTATATCTGCTGCTCATGAATCAATAAAAAACAGAATACATTAAAAGAAAAACGCATATACCAATGTTTACGTAAGCATGGGTGAGGGGAGGGTAAATGCTTTGCTTACTTTTGCTGACAAGGGGAGGGGAGGTGAAAATTGCAAAAATATGCTTACGTAATACTTGAACGGCCCCATACTCGTAAACCAATTGTATAGGTAGAATATAGGTTGTATAGATAAACCTATTGTGCAGGTAGGTTTATTTATTGTAAGTGAAAATTTTCTTAACTGGCTATATTTGTATTATCAGTTATAACACCACTAGAAGTCAAAGTTATGTCGATTATTTTTGGTACGGTCATCACGAATGATCATTCTTTGCTTGCGAATAGCAATAGTAATATGTAAACAAATAAAACAATCGTGTATAATTACAGTGCAAATCAAAAGACAATTTAGACTAGCGAATTGCTCTGCGAAAGCATGCGCCTGCATCAGTGATGGTTTGGACCGCGGTAACTGTCACAGGAAGCTCACCACTCGTTTTCATTGAACAGGTCGTAAAGGTAAATCAACAAATATACTGTAAAAATATTTTAAACGATGCTTTGTTACCTTGGGAACGTAATCAATTGGGTAGAAACTATTAGACCTTTTAACAAGACTCGTCACCATCCCTAAAGCCCGTGAAACTCAACTTTTACAAGAAACTCTTACAAGAAAAAGTTCCCGCTTCATTTTTTCACAACAATGGCCATCATATTCTCCGGACTGAAACCCAATGGATTTTTCCATATGGTCCGTTCTGGAGGCCAAAGTAGATATCAACTAAAAAATAGAAGACGGTCGACGTCTTAAAGATTACTCTTCGCCGAGAATGGGACAAAATACCATCAAACCTTATTCGTGCAGCGTGTGAAACCTTCCTGGACAGACTCAATGCTATTATCCGCGCTAATGGTGGTTACATCGAACAATAACGTTTTTTTTAATTTGAAATGTTTTACTAAATACTGAATTTTTTAAATAAAAAATCAAAATTTAGAAAATTACAGCATTTTGAATTGGCAACACTTTGAGTGCCGACTCCTGTAATTAGTTGTCCTAAATTTGAAATTTTATAAAATTCAACCTGAATCGGTGGAACAGGTGTATTAAAATAGTTAGTTTTACTTTTGAAAATTCTAAGTGTAAAATTTTGTTCTGCGATATTCACAACTAGAGTCACTTTGCCGTATTGCGTTATTATAAAACAATTTTTTGTCACATTTAATTTTTGTATAAAATATCTATCTATAGGTGTGCAATCGAAAGCAGCATCTTGACGTTCGTGAATTGTGCATTATATTTTCTGCCAAGGTTCATCGGAAATTTTTATAAATTTTAACAGTGAACCAACTAAATTTTTAAACGGAAAACAACTTATTGCTTCTAGCTTAAGATTTTCTTTGACGGCATTACAACTAAACGATTTATGAAGTATATATTTTTTCAAAATTCAAACAAAACTTTTCAATCAATTCAGTGTTTTTCTCGATTATTGTGCATTTTATAATTTTTTTGCTTAATATTCAAAACACAATAGTAAGTGTAAAGTTGAAAAACTATACTATTTCAAAATTAACGCACTCCTATAGAATAAAAAAAAAAACTCTGTAGCTTTCCACCTATCAATTTAAAGAAATGTTCGTGATTTCCTGTTGATTGAATAAAGAGCGTTCCTTGCCACAAGCGGTGGAAAAATTCCAAACCGAGGACGAGGCTGGGTAAACGATGATGTGGAAGTGATAATTCTGAGATTTAAATTAAGAATAGAAAAATTTCTTCAACGCAAATATCACATCATCTACGGGATTCTTCATTGGCTCAAGAAAAAGCTTCAAACAACTGTGTAATGTAATGTTAGATAAGATAAATTTTAGTGTTAGTGGAATTCAATAATTTTTTCTGCAAAGGCTATTAAAGAACACGCGACGTAAATTTTTGTTATGGTTTTTAATTAATTGTTTATTTCAAAAATGTGTGAAACTTTTTCCCACAAAATTATACTCGTAATTTTTTTTACATTTTGCTACTTTCAATCTAATTACCAAGTTTGAAAGCATCATGATTTTTATCATTACTATACGCACGAGAAATATTTAACTTTACTGAACTAATTTGGTGTGCGAAAATATGCTTTGAAAGTTTTCGAGCAAAGTACATACGTAATTTGAAAACATTCGATAACAGCTGTTAAAATAGTTAAAAACGCACTTTAATATTTGAATTATTTTTTCTAAATAAATTTCTATTTGAAGTGTTGTAAACAGCTGTGTAACGATCAATGCGTTCAAATTATTATGTATATGTGAGGTTATCGTTGCCCAAAATTAATGAATATCATCAGCTTACTTTTGAGAAACCTTAAAGTAAGTTAGGTTTAAGCTAAATTTAGAATAGAGCTATAGAACAAAGTAGTGGTATTTATAGGTTTTGAGAAAACCGGAAATTTTAGTACTATAATACAAACATGTTGATTACTGATTGTTAATTATTTAATTAACTCAATTGTTGCATTACGGACTGAAGTTAAGTATTCGCATCTTGGTTTGGCACAATACGTATATTATACATATTAACTAACTTGTCAAATTTAAATTAATGAATTGGTATTATTGATTTCATATAATCAATAATATAATGTAAAATAATAAATAATATAATGTAAAAGATTATTATTAAAATATACAACCATGAAATTTTCTCCCATGGGAACTACTATGTTCTAACTTGATCCATATATCTGATATTAAAATATTAGGTATGCATCTTGGATTATATCTAATTTAATAAATTATAAAAAATTGGTTGAAAAAATGTTAGTTAAATATTGATTTGAATTTAAAAATTAAAAGCTAGTAATTTAAAATAGATACGTGTTAAAATCGGTAGGTATAGGTAATGATTTCAACAAAATTATAGATTATTTTTCCGGTAGCTACCTAAGGTAATAATTATTATAATTCGAATCACCAAGATCTAGAGCTTTTCCTTAAAATGTGAGTAATACAGTGGGGTACAAAACTTTTTTGCTTAGGGCGCTTCATATGCTTGATACGGCTTTGATATGTATGGGCGTCATCTAATTCAATTTAATAGTTATATTAAGTTCTCAAGCCACGCAAAGGTAACAAATATAGCAAAAATAATAATTTGTAACGTGAGAAGTTGTTTAAGAAGTTGGATGTTTAATCAAACTAAGGTTCTATGACTTCGTCAATCAATTCAAATAACATTTATTAATACATGGCAGTTGATACCTTACAATGACACGTGTTACATGAGTTACATATTATAGAGGTAGTCGATCGTGCTCGTCTATATGTGTAATCAGGTGTAAAGAGTTGAGTGAAAAGTAAGAAGTTGAGTTTCAGAAGAAAATTTTTAAAATAGCTGCTGCTACGACTTCGTTCATTGTGGAAGTTAACCAGATTCCTGAACATCTCACTATGAATATCTATTTTTATTATCTAGACGCTTTCACAACTTTTGCGTACCTATATCACTGACTAAAGATAACTGTTAAATAGCTTTTTTAAAGTATAACAAAATATACAACACTAATTTGATAAAACTACCAAGTGCTTTCAAATAATTTGTGTTTTATGTCATTTATTTATTGAATTCTACAAAATTTTAAATACTAATTATAAGCAAGTACCTTATAAATTCATGCAAACACGAAAAATAAATTCATTTACTAATTTGAATCTTACGTCAAATGCAATATATTTTTATGGAAGAAAATCTTAGTTTGCATTTTATTCAATATTCAAGTGAGTAAATCAGTTTACTTTTACGTGCTTGCATAAATAGATTTATAAGATACTGGATTGTTTAGAAATAATTTGATTTCTTTAGAATTCTGAAATAAATTAAATAAAATACGAATTATTCAAATATCACTGGATACTCTTAAGTGATTTTCACAATAAATCTTAAAAATTTCAGAAAATATTCTTTTGGTTTTCTATTCAAATAATCTATCTTCTGAAGAATTTAGGAACTTTAAACACCTAACGTTGTGGTCGGTCAAATTACTGAAACGTTAAAATTCATGCTATTAATGAATTAAACTATTAATAAAGGTTTTGAATATTATGCAATTGTATTGTTTCTAAATACTTATTAATGTATTTTAAATGTTCAAAGAAAGTTTATAACTAAATGAATTTGTAGAAAGGACTACGTTATTCAAGTTCATGTGATTAAAAATCACATTAGAGAAGAGATTTCATCCAGGTATTTTATGGGTGATAAAAACTATCCTGAAGCATGGAAAAAACTTATAGGCAATACACCAAGACCGTGTTCGACTTGAAACTTACGCGCTGTTGGCGCCAACGGACGCTAACGCTTATAGCACGCAAATTTTGCCGTTCGACTTGGAAAATATGCGCTTACAACGCTCACGCTGACGTTCCAAATCGAACGATATGACAGCACCATCAGCGCTGCAATTTAAAAGTGACAGTTGCTTAACCTATAAAATATTCAAACAATCTAAAATAATAATTGTTTTTAAATGCGATTACATTTTAGCTATTTTTACAAATTAATAACTATAATTTCATACAACAATTTATTTTGGGTTAATTAATTTCATTTACAATCTTGTCATTAATTTTTTTTATAAAAAATTGAGCGGTTAAAACAAGGGAAATAAATTATTGAAGTAATAATTAATATAGGACAACTAATTTTATGTTTAAATTTAAATATTGAAGGTAAATAGTAAACCTAAAATATTTAGGTTTCAAATAAATCCAAAATTAGTTACAATATTTACCACTACAGCGCCGCGCTTACGCTGCCCTACCGAAATGAAATTTGCGTTGTGAGCGTGAGAAAATGGCGAATCCATGACGTCACGGTTGCGTTTACACGGAGCCGTAAGCGCCAAAATTCCCAAGTCGAACGCTTAAAGCGTTTGCATTTGCACTAGTTCGTACTAACAGCGCTGTAAGCGTCCAAGTCGAACACGGTCCAAGACGACTATTGTGTTCATGACACGTGATGAGTAATTGGGATATTATAAAATGAATGTGAAAATCATTACTATCGAAAACATTTACATTATTGAAAAGCTATTATCTTTGTAAAATGATAAATTTTATTTTTAAATCTTGAATAAAGTTCTCGCCTAAAAAGCATTTTAAATTGAGTAAAGTAGGTAATTGTAGCATTCCACTTAGACGATTACCTCGTAATCACAGCACAATTTTAGAGACGACGAATACACGTAGTTATTATACCTAATATAAATTTTCAAATAATAAACTTAATTAATAATTTGTTTTCAATTTGTTTCAACAAAAACAAAACTTTACGGCAAGAAACATTTTTTGTAACATCCTCAATAACGTAATAAATTTAAAAAGTATCTCTTAAAAAAAAGTTTTGTAAGTACTTGTTATTAATAACAAGAGGTTCTTGAAACGCTTTATGTCTAGTTTTGTATTTACATCTCGTTAATCTATTCAGTACTTTAACATTATTAATTTTACTCTCGTTTAGTGTATGAATTTCGTTAATCCAATCTAATAGCGCGCATCTTTAGAAAGTAAACTTCTTTATTTTTACTCCTATATCACTTTTTCGCCACTATCAGATGCATCTGAAGTGCCTAATGCTACTTATATAACACCCCCATCCGCACAAAATAGACATTTTATGATATAAGATTAACGTTTTTTAACATTTTTACACAAAAGTAATAGAAGAGATTTAAATTGAACATTCAAAACGAATATGAATATATACTGCACAGACCATTCCAATTTCTTAGTGTCAAAAATAAAATCCTGACCGACGGTCCCAAACACATAAATTAAAAAAATTATAATTAAATTAGTTGAAGTATGAATCAATATTCAATTGAAAAAGTTAAAATTAACAAAATTATGGTACTTTAAAGTCAGAATTTATTTTTTGAATCTGATTTTCGATTTTATTGCACCACGAAGTAAGGTAATTTTTAATTATTTTAACGGAGTTTAGCTGAATGTGTTTAACTTAAAAGAAGTTTTAGTCAATCGATTCATTATTTCGTGGGCAGTCGTGTACATCAGAACGACATTATTAGTAAGTATGTGCTATATAGTTTCAAGAAAAAGAAATTTAAAATTTAACTTTAGCGGGAAATATTGTAATTTTTAAGTTTTCAGTAGATTTTGGTTTATCCTTTAACTAAAAATAATATGTACTATGAGATGATAAAAAGTTTTAGCTAATCAGATCGTTGTTTAGATATCGAAACAAATACCTTACAACGAAATTAAATAGGCCAGAAAGTATTGAATATCTTTTAAGTACAAAAAACCTAAATCAACAAAGCAGACTAAAATTTGGTTTTAAATAGGTTTTTGTAACCGACACGTCCTGATAAAAACATAAATGTCTGAAAATTTAAATTGCAGACAGCATAAAAAAACATCCAAATAGGTACGGATTTGCTAGCAATTGGTTTAATTTTTCATTCGCTACAATTAAAACCTGCTTCGAAGATATAAACATATAATTTTAAGTTTTGCGTACATAATAAGACTAGCTAGCTGTATTGTACAGTCAAATCTGCTTAATCGAGACACATTGGGCAGGGACATTTTGACCAAATTAAGTGGCTGGCCGAAATAGGCAAAGCTCACCCAAAACTTAAAAAAATTGTGTCTGCATACATTTTAATGTACTTAAAAAAAACTACATAATTTTACTTATATCATGCAAATAACAGAAAAATTGAATTTAATTTTGCAAAAATTCATCAAAAGTTCTGTTTTTTAATAGCCCTTAATTGCACAAAATCGGCAGAAATATTTAGTGCAGATAACGGGCTTCTTTCGTTATCCTTCTAAATAAAATCTTATTGCACCCAACAAGAAATTTGTTTATTCCCAGTCAGTCACTGGCAAAGATAGGACGAACATAGATACTTTATGCTAGATTTAAAAAAATCACTTTGCGAAACTGATATCTTTGCATTTTGTAAACAACAGAAGTGTTGAATTGCTTATCAATTTTTATTTCAAAGCTGTTATCTGTGCATTTTATAAAGTGTGCAAGTACAGAATCGTTAAACTCTTAATAAATTTTTTGTGATTATAAAATTTAGCAATTTTCTTAAATATTACATTATATTTAAGTCTTAATTTACTATCCCAATTTACTGTCCTAATTAAGCAAATTTATTCGACATTATTTCTTTAGTTGGTTTCTGTTCTTTAAGATTTGGCCTAATTAAGCGGTTATCTCGGTTAACCGATGTCCCAATTAACCGGAATTGATTGTATTATCAAACCCCTTTTTTAAAAATCTTTTTAGTGATATCCCTATAAACAGATAAATCGGTAAATTTATTTTAAAGATTTCAAAAGATTTATAGTGTCGATATTTTTAATATAAAGTCAAATTTGTGCTTTAAAAAATGAAAGCCAAAGAGCGTTCTATGCAAAAATACTTTATCCTATACCAAGTAGTATTATCTTTGTAATAATAACATCTGCTGGGAAGTTAAATTTAAAGTAATTAAATGTTTTGTGTTAATGTTCAAAAGTAATGTCAATTCTAATTTAATATTATTAATCTGTTTTCTGAAGATATATTTAAATTTAACAAATTTTTCATGAAATAGCAGCACAAAAGTTTTTAATAAAGATGACTTAGTCATTTAGTTTGCGAATATACTACATATATACAAGCAATTTAGGTTTATTCAAACAGCGAGATAGCGTTAATTAAATTGATTTATCTGGGCCATATTATTATTGTTATTTGATTAAAACAACATTTGATGTAATTTTGATATAAAATAAGTGTAAAATTTAAAAGGTATATTTTGTGACTTGATAAAACGTAACATGTAGAAACATTTCAAATCAAGAATTCTTAAAAAGTTTCTTTTCAAATAAAATTGAAATGCTACAAATTTAGATATTCTGTGTAACGGAAACGTGTCTGCAATTTTCTTTAGAAATTCTTTTTTAGAAGTGCTGACGCTAGTATTGAACGTGAAAAGAGATCAGAAAATAAATTTTAAAAAGGATGCTAGGACAAGACGGCAGAATCAATTTGTGTTAATAATAGTTAAACTGAAGCTGACCAAGCAAGTAGACGTAGAAAGGCTCAACTGGAAGGAGTTGTTGAGAAATTTCACGGTACAACGAAAGTGGCAAAACTATTTGGAGGTCCGTAGAGCGTGATTCAGCGAGTAGAGCTTTTTGCCAACACAAAACGCGACGAAGTGTATCGTTCTCGAGTGGACCATAAAAGCAACTCAAATACAAGCAAAGTTTCTCCATTTTCAAATCGATTTAAACTGTCAAGTATAAAAGGACTTAATTAAAATTCAATATATAAACCCATACTATTCTAGGGTAGAATATATAATTAATTAATTTGATGTGCTTCTTACTTGATTACAAAAATAAAGGTAAATTGAACTATTATGTAGGTAGGCAGTATATACATGTAAATACTTGGGTAGGTCCTATTTTAGTAAATGTAAATGCCAATACTCAATTAACTCACCATAATTGCCTAATTATATGTATCTACATACATATATGTAAGAACATGATATATACATTATTTATCATTTCTAAATGTATATCCATTAAATATACAAATTATTTAAAGAATATTACATTAATTTTAAAAACGCAGATTGAGGTTCTTCTGAAAAATACAATAGACGAAAAGTCTATTGTAATGCAGAAAAACGTATTCAAAATAATTCACATCTGTTGAAAATTTAAACAATTTAAACTAGAAATCACAGTCCTTACAAGTGCGGTAGTTTTGAACAAGTTGAAAAATCTTATAAGATGCTGTTAAATGGTATTGGAAGAATAAGAAAACAGATTGAAAACGTGGTTGAACGTATATTTTTCACAGACTATTGGTATGAGATATTAGCGCGTGATTTACTACATGAATACGCATTATAAATGTTTTTGTGGAAAAATAAGAGATAGAATTGACCAAAAATACTAAAAGCATTCAGTTACGAAACAATAAATAATTTTAAAGCAAATAAATTATAAATCCAGATAAATTATTTTATGCCATAATATACCTAACGTAAGTAGCATAATGTAGTTTTCAACTTCATTAGATTGTCATATAAATTTTATTTTATATCGTGGATTATAAGTATGTACTCGACTTGAGAGGATTAATTTTACTTTCTACATAATGCTTCATTAAAAATCAACTTTGAAGTTTATGTAATTTATTGATACAATTAAATTTAACTTATTTCAACAATTCATTGTCTTCCTTAGATAGCTCATAATAAAATTTACGTGAGTGTACTAAAATGCAACTCGAGCTCTATAAATTAAATGCCTCATTAGTCATTATTAAGGGAGGCATTAGAAGATTATTGTGTCAATAAATTAAATTAATAGTCATGGTTGTAATTGGTTCAATATTTGTTCTACCTTAATACTTACACTGATATAATGTAAACGTTTTTCTTACGCACTTATTTTATTTAGTATATCCCGAACCCGAATCTATGAAATAATAATATTACAATTTATCTTGGTAAATGTTGAAGATTTATGTACCTACATAATATATCTCTCATGACAGAGGTTCATGATCTTTTTTTTTCATGCATGTAAATGTGCGTTTGAAGTTTTCTCGCATAAGTATATTGAAAAACAACTGTTGAAAGTGGACACTGAACTTTACAAAACGCAATACACTTAATTTTCAGAAGGTCTCTTTTAGAAAATTGCTTCGGTATTTCCATAATCTTCCGAGTTCTAGTGACAAATGATTAAAGTATCTTTATCGCATTTTGACAGGTAATGTGCTATTTTACTAAATTCAAAATTATACATTAAAGTGCCGTTTTACCGCATAGATACGTCACTTTACTTTACCACATAGATACGTCACTGTCAGTAAAACAGTTTGACAGAAGCTTGTTTCAAATTTCTAAACAGATAGTAGTCATCTGGACTAGATAGGGACGTTCTTGAGTAAAGAATTTAATAACAGCTAATAACTCAATTTTTGTGACTTCTGACATCGTGATGAACGAGTGTCAATAATTATAAAAAAAACTAACTGAAAAAAAATCAATTTTTGGTTTTTCCAAGGCTAATAAGACTTGAACCAATGTCTTACCAAATTTTAATATGCTGTGATACCTGAATCTATGTCAGGTCAGGAAATTTAGGCGCTGACCTCGTATATCATAATAACGAAGAGAATTTATGCTTTTCTCTAAAATAATTATAAATTTTTAACAATAATTATTTATTACAATTAACATTTGTACAATTTATAAAGAACGAACAATTTTGAAAAACATTTCCGCTTTTTGAATCTGCATCTAAAGATGATAGTGCACTTGACAGTGCCTTTGAAACCGTCGCCGTCAATTCATTTTTACATAAGGGAATGGAGTCAGACTCGGATAAAATTAAATGGTTTGATGTTGATGGGGTATCATTTCGCGTATTTTCTAGTATTTTTTGTGGTGTTCTGAGTTTCTGAATTTCTGAATCATTTTCTTGATGAAAAATACTTTTGGAAATTTTAAGCTTATTAGCGATGCTTTCCTCTACGTATCCTTCAGCCACAGTAGTCGAACGCCATCCGCCATGCCTTTTAAGCATTTGAATGTCCGCTCCACTGTCAGCGAGGAAGGTGGCAGACGTTCTCCTCAAGCAATGGCCAGTGTAACGGGATGCATCCGGAAGTTTTAAGTACTCCGCGACCTTTTGAGGAATTTTGCAAAAGTGTTAATACCAATTGGTTGTATTGAGCACTTATTATTATTATAATAAACAAAAATCTGTTGTGCTTTACATGTTGGGGTCTCAATCGTGCATAGTTATGGTAAATTTGATATCCGTTGCACTCGGTTCCTATTGTAAACACGCGTTTCTTTTTGTTTTGTATCATTTAATGTTATAAGCAAGATTTTTCCCGTATCTTCTATATCTTTTAAATTTAAGCTGCACAATTCTGCACGCCGACATGCCCCATTTAATCCAAATATGAATACAACTTTCATTAAAAGAAACTTATCGTCTGGAGCCTCATTTAAAAACGTAGTAACATTTTCCATGGACAAAACTTTTGATTTCTTAGCTTCATATGTGTCGTTTTGGCGTTTTAAAAGGCAAGTAGCTTTTGTATTGGGATATATCCACATCTTCGTTTATTTGTATAGTACTTTTCAACATGGAATATGTAGACCATAAACTGGATGCCTTAAGAGTTTTTGCCTAAAATAATAATGAAAGATATTGTATGAAAAATACTAAAATATTACGTAATATAAAAATAGCTTACCTTCTCTAAAAAATAGGCTAGCATTACATTTTCATCAGTTCTTTGTGCGTTTTTTGTCATCCTCCAATTACAAAATATATTATATACCTTCTCATATTTTTCCTTGGATTTTAAAGGAAGTAAACTCGAAGATGCTTCACGGGCAGCATTTAAAATGTCTTCAGAACAATTTTCTAAATTGTTTTCAGCAGCGAGACTCATTTTTATAATTGATTTAATTGAATTTGATTGAAAATTGAATTGATGTAAATTACACAAAACTCAAATCAAATTGTTTACTGTTGCTAATGTAAATAAACAAAACCGTGTCAGGTTACTAGATTACGGAAATTATTCGCAAGTACCTATTATGTAATATTTTGAATTAGCAATAACTCGAAAACGGCGATAGATATCGAAAACTGAGCAAAAATTCTCCCCTCGCCCCAGACCCCCCAGTGATTTATCGGTAGGAAGGCATATGCAAAATTTAGATCGATTGCGTGCAAAAAATTTACTCATAAACGTCAAAATTTGTATTTTAGATTAGATTTTTACAAAATGCGATAAAATTGTATAAACAAAACTCGTAAGAAAAGCAGTTTCACTAAACTCATATAGCTTTAAGTTACTCGCTCGCTGCGCTCGCTCGTACTCAAAAGCTATATTCGTTTAGTAAAACTTAGCTTTTCTAAACTTATTGTTTAATATACTATTTTCAACTACTACTCATATAAGTAAACTTTCTGTTATAGTTACTAGTTCTCTCTTGGAAAATTTAAGGGCGAATCAGTCCGAAAATCAATTATAGGACACTTTCACTTGAAGTTTTTTGGGCTGGAGTAGATTCGTTGTAGATAGTATCATAAGTAGACATCGGATTATATGCATTTGCATATTTGCATATGCAAATGCATATATCTCGATATTTTAGCGTTAATGCATATTTTCGTACTTTCTTGCCGATCGTGCATATTTTAGTATTTTTTTGGTCGATCGTGCATATTTCTTACGTATTTTAGAGGTGGTTTTAGAGGTGCCGGTAAAGTAGATTAACATTTTTCTGTTGGTACCAACCCATATTAAAGTTAATATATCGCCCCCTGAAAATAACACTGTCGTAACTTCCAAAACCATTATTTTGAGATAATCGCATTTTAAAGATTGCAACGGTTGTAGTAATTTTACCATTATGTATAATGTCACCTAATTTATTTTAAATAATAATTTGGTCGGTTCTAAACCTAAACAAGTAGTATTTTGAGAATGGAAATAAATTTTTATGCTATAAATTAATTAAATAAAAGTTGAAGGTGGAACATACGACAGTTTTCCATTAAAAGATGAATGTACAACAGTATTACGTTGTTTATTATTTTCAAAAAAAGTCTTCAATAATGTTATCTAATCTAAAAATAAATTTTCTTCTTCTTCCTCTTCATCTTGCAGATCAATTACAAAATTTTTTTGTTTGCGATTGCTTACCAGTGCTTCATAAAACTGCGCATGGGACTTGGGTATGTGATTCTGGTTCAGCAACCACATCAAATCTTTCTTTTTTTCAATAGATATTCCTGGATGGCTTGCATACATTGCATCTAATTTTGATGATGTACTAGAACTTTTTCTTCCGCGGCTCTTAACTGTTATTAGGTGAATGTTAAAGAATTCTTCCTGCTTCCATGACGTTTTGTAAAATAATTGATTTGGTTGGCTTTTGACCAACCAAATTGACCAACCACCTTGTTGTATGTACCATACAACAGTCTTCCTCACAGAAGCTGTGCATATTTGTGAATTGTAAAACTGTTGTTCGCTAAATAGCACCTGAATGATAAAAGATGGAAGTTTCGACGTGGTACCATTGAAAAGAGCGTAAAAATACATAACAATCAATCAAAATCTGAAAATTGTCATTTTGGAAGTTACGACAGTGTTATTTTCAGGGTGCGATATAAGGAGCTTTACCGGAACTCTAAAAACAAAAAATATTCATAAATATTCCTTAGAACGTTACTATTACAGAAGTTACCTATTTTTTGATAGTGCATATTTTGTGCATATTTCGCCCTTTTGCATTTTTGTGCATATTTCGCCTTTTTAGTGCATATTTGCATGCACATTTCGCCTTTTTAGTGCATATTTGCATGCATATTTTAGCACTTTGTTAGTGCATATAATCCGATGTCTAATCATAAGTAATAATCAACTTGGCGTCAGATTAAGCGTTCGGCACAATTGTTTGGAATTCTTGTCCATAATCCCTTATTATCTTGGTATCCAACTTGGGCATTCTAATAATGTCAAATAAGTAATTTTTTACGCTTGGTAATGATGGTTTGCGTTGACAGGGTTAAAATTTAGATCTTGATCGATTAAATTATATTAATACTGCTCTTATTTTAAACACTACCAATAATAACACTACTAAACAATACTTGAGGTTGCTGAGGGTACAAGGTTCTTTTGTTCAACAATGTCAGCAAGGAATGCAGTTAAAATATAAGAATGTAAACCTTAAAAGTGCAAATTCGATACATGTATTGTTCCTGTATTTTTATTTCGTCAATTTATTTTCGACCCGTTCCGAAGCTTCCGAAGTGCAGTGTTCTTAGTTTTTGCGATGTGTCATAGCTGTTTTGAATTACTCTGTATATGACATTATTTTCGTAAATTACAACAGCTCTGGAATAAGAAACTTTTATCTGTTCGTAAAAATTATTAATTGAGAGCAAGTTTTCCACCAATTTCAAACCAAATTTTGTTACTGTTGGACAAAAATAAATTTTGTAGTATTCATTTGGCTAATTTTGTTCTGTTTTGTATTTGACTCAAAAACGGCTGCGTTTTCTATTCATCTAATCAGCGAGCAGAGTTATCATTCAATATTATACGTACAGTAACCTTTTAATAAAGCTGAAATATTTTTACTACTGTTACTGGTGTTATTTTATTTTGATTCACACAAAACTTACCTTTTGCAAATCACAACAGGGCCAGTTAGCATTATTCACCATCAGTATAAATAACTTCGTGTGAAATGGTTTGTTATATTCTCTTCACAAGAGAGAAAAACAATATTTTTCTATTAAAATGATCCAGTACGTCAGGTTTTTAATCAAAATAGGGTTAAACTAAAAAAATATTTGACCATTTCAGAGCTAATATACCTACTACTGTGTAAAATGAAATTAACAACTTAAATCCAGCACTAAATTTGAATTCGGAGGAATTAAAAAATATTTAATTAAAACTTTTAAAATTTTTAAAATGAAAAAATTGGCATTTATAGTCGATCTTTATACCGGTACAATCTTATCAACGATTGATTATAATGATCTATCACGTCAAATGTAATTATTTTTAATTAACAACTTAAAAATAAACTTTTATAACTTAATACTAAATTTTACAAGTATCATTTTTTGCTTTGATGATTATAAATCGGTTTATTTTAACGAATGGCTAGTTTAACTTTGACAATGTTGACCCTAGAAATAAAATTGCAATTAAAAAAGTTGTTATTAAAACAAAAACAAAAAATCTTAATTTGTTTATGTAAATAAAACTTCAACTCTGATAATTTGAAACCTCATGGGAAAACCAATTAATTCCGCCACGAACTTCATAGAAGTAAAAAATATTATTGATATTAAACATTGTAACAGATGAAAACAATAATTTAGTAATAACAATTTCAAGTGAATTCTAATATAAAAGTGACTTTTAAAAACGACTGAAATTTAAAATAAAAGTGATATAAAATATATGTGCAAAATGCAATCGGTGCAAATTTGAAAAACCGGAAATTTGTAAACAATAGATTGGCTGAACAAAAATTCAAAGGGTGAATTTTCATACTTGAGGTTGCTGAGAGTACAAGGTCCTTTTGTTCAACAATATCAGCAAAGAATGCAGTTAAAATATAAGAATGGAAACCTTAAAGTGCAAATTTTGCTTGCAAATTAAAAATAAATTAGCGAAATCGATGCTATTTAAAAAACAGTAAACTATAAAAAAACATTACACCGACTTAAAAAGCGATAAATAGCAAGTGATCAAAGACGTTTTATAAATACGAATCACATGAAATCAACAATATTTATCGTTGAAGTAAAAATGATAAAAATAATGATAATTAACGACAAATGAATACAAAATAACCAGTAACCAACAAAAACATAAGAACGCAATAATAATCAAATTTTACACCTACCTTCAAATTTGAAGCCCACGATAGAAAATGCAAAATTGATGAAAAAGTCGAAATCTACATTAAATCTATCTATAACTTGACTCACAACAAAATAATTACACACGCGCTTTCTGGTATGTACTTTAGAAACATTTAAAATGCAAATTACCAGTTGTATCGCGAAATTTTAAAAATATTTAAACAATTCTATTCTAACTCAATTTTCAACAAAACTTTGTTTAACATAGTATTAAATTTAAGAAAAAGAATAATATTAATTATTAGTTTTAGAAATTTTTGCATGTTAAATTTTGAAATTCGTGCTTATATGTTAAATTTGAAAATTATACAAGGTGTTACAAAACCATTTAACTATTTATTAAAATAAAATTTTGTTAAAAAATAAAATTTTGATATCAAATATTTCAACATCTGGACATAATTGGGAAGTACGAGCTAGCTGGAGCAGTTATACTACAATAAAAAACAAAAAGGAGGTGAGTTTTTTTTAATACAGTATTTAATAAAATGACTTGTATTGGACAATAATCTTGATTGTTGATTTGGATAACAATGAAAATCCAATAATTTTCAGAAATACATAGAATATTACTTGTTGCAAATTTAATTTGTAACATTTTTAATAACAAAATATTCACTAAGCAGTATGCATACATACTAGGGTCTCAGATAAGAAGGAAAAATTGTCTCTCAAATGATGTGTAACTTCTCTTGGCGGTGTATTCTTCTAACATTAACATAATATGTCCTTAAATTGCTTTGTGTTCTTATTATAATGTACATACATATTAACTTTACAAAATTAGTTTTCGAAAATCGATTAGTTATTACGACAGATTAGCTGGATTTATAGTATGTATGTACATTGTACCGGCATATAATGTACAAATTGTACACAATATTGTGCAGTTTCTTTATCATTTCTATGCGTTTCACGCGAAATTGGCATCGTCCTATTCTAAATAAAAACGCGATAAACATTTAAAGTGTGGAATAATTATCATGCTAAAAATTTAGTACCAGTGCATAGTAACCTTAAATACTAAAATAATTGAAAATGACTGCTAGAGCTGTTTAGAGTTAGTTTTAACTAAGTAATTAGGTTATTAGTATAACAATATAATGTATCTATACATATTATATTTTTGTAATTACAGCTGAATGTGCTTATGTACCCAAAATATGCAAATTCGTATAAATTATGATACATGGTGAACGCTGGCGTAGCAAGAACAAAAATGTAAACAATCGATAAGAGTTAATTTTTTCATGAATGTATGAAATTTAATGCTCATGGTTAATTATCAGGATTATTATAATAAAAATGTACTTGACAATAAAATATTGTCATGAAATGTTCAGGAACCGTATTAAATGCGCTAAAACAATAGAATATAACATTGTAGATGTATTAAAAATTGTTTTTATTAATTCTATAATAAATACTACTTTCCTCTTAATTAGTTTATTTAACATATTTATCAGATTTTTATTATTAAATTCACTGCGATTTTGTTCTACGCTGCTGTTGCAAAACGTATAATTCTTACATATTATTTATTTATCCGCTATAACACATCCAAAACTTCAAAATGATAAGAAAACAACCAACCCAGACATAAAAGTGTGGGGAACTTACTAAAGCCAGTAAACAGGCAAACGCCGTTGTAAACCCAACACCCTTAAGAAGGTCAAGCTGTTGCATATTTCCTTATCTAAAGATAAAATTCAAGCGCTCGTCTAAAGTTGTTGTCTATTAATTTAGCGCTAATAAAATCGGCGTTGGCAACCGAATTTGTTTGTCTAGGAAGCGCTTAATGATGTTAACAAGCAATTTTTCATCATTTATTGCAAAATGTTAAAGACGAAATGTCAAACACTCAAACAGGGTACGATAAATACCGCTGCTGAAAAGTTTTACTGTTAAAATATAAAATGTGATGAAAACCTGTTAAAACAGCTTAGGAATTTTGCAAAATAATGTTTAAAATGTGTTAAACTGTTGTGTCTATGATTTATCTATGTTTTCGCTTTTAAATAAATTTATTTTTATTTAAAGTATTTAAAGTTTAGTAATTCCTTGTTTTCTTGCTTCTTATGAAACGTAGCAACTATTTCCGGACAAAAATTGAAGCGAAATGTAACAACTAGTTTCGTACAAAGGAAATATGTGTTTTAAAGTTTAAATATTTGTTCAAAGATATGTAGTTATATTACATTTATTATGGGTTTTTGGTATAGTGTTTAAGATGGATAGAAAAAATTGGGTAAATTGGATGAATTCCTATCAATACAAAACAATACAATACAATCACAATTTATTTGTAAAAGGTATATTTAATTTGCGAAGACAGACTGTAAAGAAAGCTACGCTCTGTGTAAATAAATTAAAAGTGTCACGACATCAAAAATTTTGAAATTTAAAATGTGAAAATTTGATTTTTTTTTAACTTTGTATGGTAATGCTGGTACTCATTACCAGGTATTATAATTATAAAACTAACAAAACAAGATAAATAAACCGCATTAGACATTAGTTGGAATTCAAAATGTAATTAAATCAGAACAGAATAAAAAATCTATTTTGATTCAAGTGTAAGCTTGAGCCATTTGAAGAACTTAAAGAAATTTATTTAAAATAAATTTATTTCTGAAACTGACATAACTCGTAGTGTAAACGGTTGTAAATAAACAAGTTACGATGAACATTTGGAAATTATGTATAGCACAAATTAATCGTGGATCTCCAATGCAAATTAAAATTTGAGAGCTTTTCGTACCGCCTAAGCTGTAAGAAAAGCAGGCCTATATTCCTGCAATTTAATATTTACTATCATTTGTTGATATTTCATATAATATGTACTTCGTGTATAATAATAATGTATTTAATAATATGTATAATGTTTATAGAATTTGCTAATTACCTCCTTGAAGTGAAGGGTAGATGTATAATTCAGGTTGACGTACCCATGATACTATTCTAACTAAATCTTTTACGAATGATGGCACTACACATTTTAATACTGCTGTACATCCTCTCGCAGCTCCCAATACTTCAACTTCAACGTTGAAAGCTTGAGTGACCACTGCAAAACAAAAAAAGGAATATTAAAAATTTTCTAAGTTAGTAAATCTATTATTGCGATCTGATTAAATACCCAGAACTGAATTCTGGGGATTTAACATTTAATATTAATGTCGATCTGATTAAATCAAATTGGACAGAAAATGTTTATAAATGAATTATTTATATGCAATTTACTTAATTACCCTTCCACGACATAAAATTACATAAAATGTTTATTTGAATAAGACTTAATATAAAGCTCTCAGCTTTGCTTTTCGGTAACTATAAAAACATTGCCGCGTTTTTATATAGCTTCCACTCAGACGATCTTAAGTAAATTAAGTTTTTAAAACATTTTGCTTCAGCAAAAAGTAAGTTTTAGGCTTTACATAAATTCAAATAATTCTGATTTTGTTTAATAAATAAACTGAGAAGAGATTTGTATAAACGTATTCCATTGAGGCAGTAACATATTTTCTAATTTTGCATTTACTCATGGTTTGCAAAGAGAAACACTGTTTAGGCGGGTAGCTTAAAAAGAAAATGTCAATATAATGTAGACATTTTGTAATGTAATACCTTTTGAGCTATTAAACTTTGCAGATTAAATAAATTTTAGTCAATTTTATTTCCTTATGTTGCCTGTTATAAACGGACGTGGTCAATTTTAAATTTTCATAATATTATATTTCTGAATTATTTATGTATTGCAAACGTTATTTGTATCTCCAAACATTCTACACATTTATTACATTAATTTGTATTAGGTAAATAAATTGAAAGATGATATTGATCTATTTTAATAGATTTTTGCATAATATAACATTGTAGATGTATTAAAATTTTTTTTTATTAATTCTATAATAAATACTACTTTCCTCTTAATTAGTTTATTTAACATATTTATCAGATTTTTATTATTAAATTCACTGCGATTTTGTTCTACGCTGCTGTTGCAAAACGTACAATTTTTACATATTATTTATTTAACCGCTATAACACAACCAAAACTTCAAAATGATAAGAAAACAACCAACCCAGACATAAAAGTGTGGGGAACTTACTAAAGCCAGTAAACAGGCAAACGCCGTTGTAAACCCAACACCCTTAAGAAGGTCAAGCTGTTGCATATTTCCTTATCTAAAGATAAAATTCAAGCGCTCGTCGTCGAACAAGGCAGCTTGTTGTCTATTAATTTAAGCCGACAACAACAAGCTAATAAAATCGGCGTTGGCAACCGAATTTGTTTGTCTAGGAAGCGCTTAATGATGTTAACAAGCAAATTTTGCATCATTTATTGCAAAATGTCAAAGACGAAATGTCAAACACTCAAACAGGGTACGATAAATACCGTTGCTGAAAACTTTTGCAGTTAAAATATAAAATGTGATGAAAACCTTGTTAAAACAGCGTAGGAATTTTTACAAAATAATGTTTAAAATGTGTTAAACTGTTGTGTCTATGATTTACCTATGTTTTCTTTTTTATATAAAAAAAATTTTGTTTAGTATAGTAATTCCTTGTTTTCTTGCTTCTTATGAAACGTAGCAACTATTTCTGGACAAAAATTGAAGCGAAATGTAACAACTATTTTCGTACAAAGGAAATATGTTTTTTAAAGTTCAGATATCTTTTCAAAAGTATGTAGTTATTTCACATTTATTATGGGTTTTCGGTATAGTGTTTAAGATAGATAGAAAAAATTGGGTGAATTGGATGAATTCCTATCAATACAAAACAATACAATACTTCAATTCAAAAATTTTGAAATTTAAAATGTGAAAATTTGATTTTTTTTTAAACTTGGTATGGTAATGGTGGTACTCATTACCAGGTATTATATAAAACTAACAAAACAAGATAAATAAACCGCATTAGACATTAGTTGGAATTCAAAATGTAATTAAATCAGAACAGAGTACAAAATCTATTTTGATTCAAGTGTAAGCTTGAGCCATTTGAAGAACTTAAAGAAATTTATTTAAAATAAATTTATTTCTGAAACTGACATAACTCGTAGTGTAAACGGTTGTAAATAAACAAGTTACGATGAACATTTGGAAATTATGTATAGCACAAATTAATCGTGAATCTCCAATGCAAATTAAAATTTGGAAGCTTTTCGTACCGCCTAAGCTGTAAGAAAAAAAGGCCTATATTCCTGCAATTTAATATTTACTATCATTTGTTGATATCTCATATAATATGTACTTCGTGTATAATAATAATGTATTTAATAATATGTATAATGTTTATAGAGTTTGCTAATTACCTCCTTGAAGTGAAGGGTAGATGTATAATTCAGGTTGACGTACCCATGATACTATTCTAACTAAATCTTTTACGAATGATGGCACTACACATTTTAATACTGCTGTACATCCTCTCGCAGCTCCCAACACTTCAACTTCAACGTTGAAAGCTTGAGTGACCACTGCAAAACAAAAAAATAAGGAATATTAAAAATTTTCTAAGTTAGTAAATCTATTATTGCGATTTGATTAAATACAGAACTGAATTCTGGGGATTTAACATTTAATATTAATGTCGATCTGATTAAATCAAATTGGACAGAAAATGTTTATAAATGAATTATTTATATGCAATTTACTTAATTACCCTTCCACGACATAAAATTACATAAAATGTTTATTTGAATAAGACTTAATATAAAGCTCTCAGCTTTGCTTTTCGGTAACTATAAAAACATTGCCGCGTTTTTATATAGCTTCCACTCAGACGATCTTAAGTAAATTAAGTTTTTAAAACATTTTGCTTCAGCAAAAAGTAAGTTTTAGGCTTTACATAAATTCAAATAATTCTGATTTTGTTTAATAAATAAACTGAGAAGAGATTTGTATAAACGTATTCCATTTAGGCAGTAACATATTTTCTAATTTTGCATTTACTCATGGTTTGCAAAGAGAAACACTGTTTAGGCGGGTAGCTTAAAAAGAAAATGTCAATATAATGTAGACATTTTGTAATGTAATACCTTTTGAGCTATTAAACTTGGCAGATTAAATAAATTTTAGTCAATTTTATTTCCTTATGTTGTCTGTTATAAACGGACGTGGTCAATTTTAAATTTTCATAATATTATTTTTCTGAATTATTTATTGCAAACATTATTTGTATCTCCAAACATTCTACACACATTTATTACATTAATTTGTATTAGGTAAATAAATTGAAAGATGATATTGATCTATTTTAATAGATTTTTGCATGTACTAGTAAGATGTAAATTAAAACGCCTATTAAAGCTTCTAATAAAACATACCTGCTCTAACTTGTACATCTCGGCTAATAATTCTTCCAATGCTATTAGATGCAATGCATCTATAAACCGTTGCATGAATATCTTGTCTATACGCAGCTGCTGCAAAAGGTAATAAAACCAATGTACCATTACGCAGTACTCTTCTAATTCCAGATACATCTCCTACGGAAGTACCATCAACAGATAGCCAATCGATGGATGGTTGAGGACTACCGGAAGCCGAACAGTCCAACCAGCCTCCACTTGAATTGGAAAATTCTAATCTTGTAGGTGGTTCCATAACAAATGTTGGACCACGTAGATGTAAATCAAACCCATAAGATATATCTAAAAAAAAAATAATAATTAAGTGTAAGTTTTGTAAATATTTAATAAAATAAACAAATAATATTATATTACTATATATAAAAATAAAATTATTATATACTCGTCAATCTGTCCTGTCAAATTTATAGAAAGCTGTCTATTTTAATAAAATTTTATATTACAGATGATGCAAATATTGGATAGAACTTTACAAGTGCCTGTGGTGTCGTTTTTCGACGTTAACGATTCAATTATAATATGATGTGGTCTACTTTAACGACGACATGTGGAACTTATGGAAAGCCACTAATTCAAAAATATTAATTATTATATTCTATTATTTTTTACTTTGTAGTGTCAGTTTTACTGCAATGTAACACGTTAATACGTAATTTCATTTTCAATGTGCACTCTTTCTTTCATTTAACTTCCCTTTGAAAGCTTTCTGGGGTTCTTGTCAATTTGAAGTTCATACATACGATGTAGATCTGACAATGTACAAGGGAAGTTTATAGAGTTTTATTTTACCTTTCGACAAATATTTCATTTTGAACTAAATTAAGGAAGTATTTCTGATAAAATATCGAGAGTACGGTATAGTCAAGAATCCTAAAACGTCAAGCTTGTTTGTGATATTGTCACAATAATATACTTTCTTTTTTAAATGCATTTTTATCATTTAATACTTGACATAAATCGCCTTTAGAAAACCGCAATATTTATTAAAAATTATTTAATAGGAATACCAAGGTAATAATAACGCAGAATATAAAGTGAATATAATATGTATGTAAGTAATACATAAAACTAAATTGCTTTTGGGCATTTGTAAATATATTCCTAATAATTTACTTACAATAAATTTTATAACAAATTTAAAATACATATTTATATTTAAATAAATTAATGTCGATATTATTAACTTAAATCTTATAAATTCATTTGCTTTTATCTTGATATAGAGCAGCGATAACATTTTCACTGCAAAGAAATAGAGATTGATGATTGGTTGCAGAGAAATGTCTTATGCAGACGTGCTCAAACCTGAATCTAAACAAAAAAGCTGGATAAATAACTCAGAAAATTCGTTTATGAAAAACATCAAAGCAATTGGTTCTCTGCAATTTAGTAAAACTTGTATAAATAAGGAAGTTTCGCATATGTACCTACATAATTTTAAAACTTTTTAGATTAACAAATAAGGATTTTATTGACACCTGTATACTGTTTTATTCAGAGGCTGATCTACAACAGGTTGACTTTTTATTGAATAAAATTGTTTTTTTGGACGAACATCTTATTGCCATAAAAATTATTTGAGAATTCAGAACTTGGTAAAATTAAACTATTTTGTCTCTTATTTTGATGTACAACGAAAAAACATTGTGATAACATATTTGGAAAATTAGACAACAATATTAATTTAACACTTTTTTATACTATAATAATTTATTTTGCCTGGGTGGTTGTCGTTGAACCAACTGTGTAAAACAAAAATTTTAGTGTTGATGAGCACCAGGCAAAATTAAAAAATATAATAAAGGTGAAAGGACTGTTTTATTATGACATCAAAAAGTAACACGTTAATTAGTTAAAAAATTACACCATATACATTGAAATATTTAAATTATCTAAAAAAGTAACTTCATTAGCTGTAGAATAATTATTATAATAAGTATTAATAATTATAACCTGTAATTGAAATCTTTTAATAACAAAAAATTAAAAATACTAACAAAATCTCATGTTACATCCATAATGTAGTAAAATAAAAAATGTTTTAATTAATATTTATTAACTTTCAGTTTAACTGAAAATTGTGAAAATAGCGTAAGGACTACCGAGTGTTGCAAAATACTCGAACAATTTCAAAGTAATGCTTGAAATGTGGATGAACATGTTTCTTAATGTAGCGTTGATTTTATTTCGTACGTTATATGATAAAATATGTTCTTATAATATTTTCTTATATCGATTTTCATTCCTAATTTTATTTATTTTCAGTTAATTATTACACATTTGCTTTCTTTATCTAATTTATTTAATTATATTTAAACAATGTTTTATTTTAATTCGTTACTAATCAACTTTGAGTTTTACTTTATTTCAGATTTAAATTTTAAAACCTTATAATATTATAAACGACAGCTATATGAATTTTGTACGCGTTTGTTTAACACCTGGCCGATTTCATTGACCTTTACGATGCTGCTATTTCAATTTATAAATCTTCAATTCAATTTATTTAAAATTTTTCTTTTCCGTTTAACAAATTTAATTAATCCAATTTTTTTCACCTTAATTTACTTCCTTGAATTTTCTTTATTTTTTATTTTATTTTATAGTTTATCATCAAAGCAAAATTTACTACTTTTTGAAATATATAACTTTATCTTTTTATTTTTCCTCTTAACTAACTTCTGCTTAATTACGTATTCTTTACAACCAATTCAAACTACATTAGGAAATCAGTTTATTATACAATAATTTTGGTGAAAAATTAATAAATAAAATGTTTTAATAACAAGGTCTTACCGGAGCGAGTAATAATTATAATAAAAATGTGCTTTATCGAATTAAGTTAAAAAAAATACACACTGTCATTATATTGCAAACTCACCAGTAAAAAATTTTTAAAACAGTAATTAACGACCAACATTTAAAATACAAATTGACCATAAGACCAAATACCGTAATAAATTATGGTACCTATATAAATTGACTTTCCACTTGTGATTTTTGCATTCTTCACGCCTTGCATTTTAATAATTCATAGATTATAACTTACGTTATAGTTAATAGAATATTTAAGCATATTTACATTCTATACCTCATCCACATCGCTCAAAAAAACAAAAAATAATAATAATGGACTTTTAAAAACACCTAATACTGAAAGTGGTATACTATTATTTACAATTAAAACAGGACAAAGGTGAATCCCGTTAAATAATGAATAAACTTTTTTCAGCAATAGCGTAATACTGTCGAGTTATATTTCAGGGACTGACTACATCATTAAAATTAAAAATTACTTGGGCTGTTAACAATTTTCGCTCGACAACTGCTTAGGGAAAAAATTTTTAGTACTTACAGCAGTAAGTCTTAGAAGTTGAAGTTTGTTGTACATCACTTCACAATCAATATTTTTGTGTATATCAATCTATACAGGAACAAAATTAATTTTAAGTTCATTTAGTGACAGATTGAAAATTCAATTATTTATAAGCTCTTAAAAACTTAAGATAAACTAATTATTAAAATGTCGTTTTTATGAATAACTGACATTTGTTGAGATTGAACTAATTTTGTTTTCAATAATATTATTGTGATCAATATTGGTAAATGGTAATAACATTGTATCACAAAACGCTTTTAAGTTTATGAAAAGTTTTGAAATTTGGCTTCTGCCTGCTCTTCATATTTATTTTGATTTTTTTAAAAATTTTAAGTTAACAAATAAAAATAAATATATCCTCAACACCCACATTCTTAGTCGTTAAAATGTCTTACTATTTTTCGTGCAGTTAAATTAATATTTATATTTTCAGAATTTCTTTAACAAAATGTATATTTTATTATTCCCTAAAAGCAACCTTCTAAATGCTTAGAATTTTTTTACTATTTTCCGGTTTTCTAGCGAATATTTGAAGATGGTTTAGAGATTTATAGATTTTTGTCCTGAAACTTGGAAATATACCACTGTGCAGTGATGAATTGCACCTAGTATTTTAGAAACTATTCGTATAGTAAGTAGATCATGTTTATAAATACAATAAATTCACCTAAGAACATTATAAAATCATCCATAATTACGATAAAATGTAAAAAATTTTGTAGAGAATTTTAAAATCGATTGTATTCCAATGAAAATAAGGAAGTTAAATAATTAAATAAAAATTCAATCCACGCACCAAATTTTTACGAGACTTTTCGGATTTACCTTAAATTACATTTTCGGGTATTTTGTGGGCTATTTTTATTAACACTAAACTTTGATTAACTGCCAATATTTTTTAAAATACTGTGCAATAAAATATTAAATTTGTATAATAACCTGGGCGTCTATTGAAAATTTTTTTGAACCTTATAATTAGTGTAACATTATTTTCCAATAAAAACTATAAAAAGTTTAGGCAATCTTTTTTTTGCATCATAATTTTCAACAAATTACATTAAAAATGAAAAAAAAGTGTTTCATTACGCTATAAAGTAACAATTTTACTGCCGACGTTATGAAACCCGGCAATTATTATTTAAAATCACTATCAATTTTGTTATAATACTCTTTTATTTTGAGTATTTTGTATTATTGATATCTTCTAGTCGTCGTGCGGTTATTCGATTAACTTGTTTGATATTTAAACAATAAATTTAACCTTAGAAAAAAATTTTTATTGCTAGGATGCAAAATTGCAATTTTACTGTATAGACATGATTCGTATCTTATTATCTAATGGGGACATCCACATGATATTAATTTTTAGTATTGCTATGGTCCAAAATAATTCTGCTACTTTATTTGTAAAGAAATTAGTGCCATGGATCAAAAACTTAGCACTGAACTTAATTATTTGTTGATTTACTTTTCCCCGGTTTCTAACTTTTCGGTTGCATGAACCTTTAATTTTTTAAATATTGGATGATGCGGAAAATTAAAATTACCTTTTATGAATAAAAAATTACAATGTGATTTTTTTAAGTCATACACGATTATAAATTGTTTTAAATTAAAAATGTATTTTTACCAAATTGTTAGAGAATCTAATCTGTAAAATTGAAGTTATCTTCTAACCAGGTACAACGACATTAAACTAAAAACTACCCCAAACCTTACAACTACGAATCTTAAATTTTTTGTTTAATATATGTCCTATAAACTTTTGGTTTTAGTTGTTATTTAAATTTTATTATTCAATACATTTTTGCTATTAATTAAATTTCTTAAATTTGACTGCGAGTTGTTGTGTAGTGATTTATTGTGTTTTTGTTATGCCTTCTTTGTTTCTTTTTTTTCTTTGAGTTTCATCGCCTGGTTTTTCAAAAATTACCGGTTCAAACTTTTCAACTTCAATTCCTGCATATTCATTCCACGTCTAAATTTGCACTGCTTTATTTGCGAAATTTTTATTTATTTATCTTTATTTTTATTTATCTGCGCCATCCATAAACTTTCAACTTTTATCAATCAATTATTTTATTATCAAAAATTTATTTTAAATTTTTAGTCATCAACAAAATAAAATTTCCACTTTTATGCTCAAACTATTGCAGAAAATATACTTTAAAAATACTTCCAAAATCTTTTAAACTTCGACGAAATTTTTGCGTGTGTTATGAGGCTAACTAACTTTTCCGAATTTGGTTTATTGAGTTGTTCGCTTCATTTCACGAAGTACCAACCTTTTATAACTTATAAGCGAAGTCTCTACGCAAAACTTTTTGACTATTGCAAAATCGAAGCACTTGGAAAACTTTCATGCATCTGCCCTGCTCTATGGTTTCAGTGAAAGAGAGCGTTGCTAAACTTTATGCCACCCAAACTGGCCAAACGCGATCAAAGCGACTTTTGAATTTTCGTTAATTTGAAACTGTATCTTCGAATTTCAAAAGGTAAAATTATATTTTGCGTTCTTCGACTTGAATAATATTTTTAAATCTTTTTGTAAACGCATTTCTACGCTCCCGTAACTTTCACTTTAAGTAGTATTCACTTGAAATTAATTCACTTATTTTAATTGAAAGTTAATATAAACAATTTGCGACTTTCATTTTAAACCATACGTAACTCTCATTATTTGTAATATTTTTTGTAAATCGTTTCCATAATTCTTCTCGAATGACTTTTATTGTTTACTGCATCCATAATATAATATTAATCGAATTTAAATCTTTCAAATTTCATTCTTTTTGTTTCAGGCTGCTGATTGTGGGCGAGAAACCATTCTACAATTTTATTGGTGTAAAACCTTTTATTTGTAATTTTTAATTTTTCATTATATTGCTCAAATAAATCATTGCAATATACTTTAAATGTACAAAAAAATCAGGAAAATACGAATAAAAAACTAGAGCAAAATGAAAGCCTGTGAATGTAATCTTCTACAGTACCTCCTGAACGGATTATCTATTATATTGAAGTTGACATACATATTTTAGATTTTGGTTAAAATTCGTATGTTTTTTATTTTTCAAAGCTATCTTTTGTATAGTCACTACGTACAAATTAGAAAGTGTCAAAAATACTAAAACTGAATATCATAAAGTAATTGTGATTTAGATAGCATAATCGCTATGTGCAAATTTATCGTAACACGTTAACACGCCAAAATACTAAAATTAAATTTATAAATTGAATGTGACGTTGACTTGAAAATTATTTGAAAATGTTTAAAAAGTTTTCGAAATGAAAATTACACTTAAATTAGCTTAACAAAATACAATTAAATATAAATTTGAAAATGTATAGAAATGATCTAGAAAAGAATGCCAAAAATTTTATTTTTGCACGTAGTGTGATTATTTTTATTAATTTTTGGAAACTTTTGGAACCAGCAGATGTAATAGAAAATAAGAACAAACGCCGAACTGCAACAGTTGCGATGGGTAGGTCACTTAGTTAGAAATGATAGTGAACGATTAATTATTAGAACCGTCTAGGATGAAGCAAGACAAGGAAAGAAGCCAATTGGAAGACCGCGATTGAGGTGGCGAGATGGCATCAACGCAAATCTTAGGATGATAGAAATAGATCTGGACACATGGAGGTCCCACAAGATCGCCAGAAGTGCAAGCAAATCATAGAGGCAGCCAAGACCCACGACGGCTTATAGTAATATAACGTACAAATTAATGAAATGCAATTAATCAAAAAAAATTTGTTAAATCTAATATTCATGTGCTACCACGTCAAATTTTTAAAATAAATATTTGTATATATACCATAGGTTTTGAAACATCTTGCGACGTTGTCCGATGCTCTATAAAGAAACGGGCTTCCTTATGTAAGGATACAACCGAAGTCGTTTATCTGTTCCCCAAGAGGAGATTAATATTTCAAAAATGTTGCCAGCACTTTGTGAGAAGACCACCGTCTTTACGTGCCTTCCGAAGCACAGAGACGGCATTAAAAAGAGCTCTTTGTATTAATAAATTTACTAAAATTTAAACTTTTAAAATATAAAAAATATTAATAATTAAGCTTAGAGACGGTTAATGGCATGTTAGTTATTACACTTTCTATGGTTCGGATCCCACATTAAAAAGTATTTCCCTACAAGAAAAAACTGTGTTAAAATGTCACTCAATTGTGTGATATTTCTGCACAATTTATGTCTAGATTGTCCTAAACCCAACATTGTGTTAAAAAGATGTAAATTTTTATGTCAAGGATTTTGTTCAGGTATACAACCCAAACGGGTCATTTTCAGGTATATTTTGTTGAGAACTTAATCCCAACCCTTAGTTTAAAATCTGCACAATGTTGTTGCATTACACTTTATGTCATTAAACTTCAAACACAGCACAGACATGGAAGAAAAAGTAATTGATAGTGCATGACATTCGAAGAAAAGTAGAATTAAGCTTAAAGTTTGTATTATGTTTTCAATGTTTTCATAAAATAAAGTACCAGTGTGTCGTGTTATCAAAAATTTATTTTGCCACAAATGATAAATAGAAACATTGTGCAGGAGGATATAATATATTACGATAGTGCTAATGGTAGTTTTTCTACTAGAAGCCTTAATCAGAAGTAGGTACTGAACGGCTTAGAAAAGAAATGTTGTTGCAACATTTATGTCATAATTCAACACAAGAATTGAAAAATATTGTATCATTTCAACGTCATTTTTGTAATTTCCAGTAAAATATTACAATGTGTAGATTATATTATTACAAATGAAAATAAACTAGTCATGAGAATATAATATATTACATAGTCTATGTAGTTTTCTTATAGAACCTTAATCAAAAAGGTACGAACTTAGTACAAGAAAGTTGTACAACTTTTATGCATAACAATCATAGAATTTTTGTTGTGTCCGTTTTAATCCTTAAAATATAAATTTGATTAATACAATAAATTAATCATGTCATTGAATTGATTAATTGAATTCACTTAATCAGTATTTTATTTAAATATTTCTTAAAATTACTCCAAAAAGGAGCACTTAGTAAGATGAAAATTTTAGCTTGAACAATCATTAGTTAAGTCTTGTTATGTCGTATTAATTGACTTTAAAAATAAATTAATGCGTTAAACTACAATAAATGAATATTTTGAAATTTTAAAATTCATCAAAATGTAGTCGTATCATTTCAATAACACACTTAAAATTCAATACAATTGTAAAAATAGCAGTGGAAACACTAATCATTATGTAAGTAGTATTGAATTTTAATTAATTGGAGTTTTCAAAAATACTGAAACTATTTTATTATTTTTGAATTTTAATAATTCAAATTTTAATAACTAATATTAGTAAGAACCGAATCTAATCGACCTTCAAGTTATAATAGTGAAAATTTTATAATAAATTTAGTATATAGAAAATATATTAAAAAATGGGTTGCCAAAATCCTGAACAGGTATTTTAATATTTTTAAATGACTTTTAATTAAATTTTGTAACATCAAGATATAGAAAATTTTAGTTCTGACTTCAAGTACAAACGTAAAAATTTTTTAACTTTGCAACAACAATATCTTACAAAAAATTACAAAAATTATAGAACCTGTCCAGATTTTTATCGGTCAACTCCATTCTATACGTTTTGTTTTGAAGTCAGAATAAAATTTTCTTATTATCTTGATGTTACTTATCTTTATATTAAATACACTTCAGTATATTACTTTAAATCAGTGGCTTTCGGGTCGCGGTGTTCAGGTCGCTGCATGACTATAGCTTTATAGTTGACGTTTTTCTTCTCTCTTAAACGTTTGCGTATAAGTCAATTTACTCGTTAATTAAAATTTACAATATCTTAAAGGAACGATTACAGTTTTACGCTGAGCATAGTAAACGCGAACAGTTTTTCTTACCTGAGATACTACGAGTATGTAATAGTATATTGTAAGCCAAGGCGGTAAAATAAGTTAATAAATCGCGAATGAGGAGAAAATTTTAAAAGACGTTAAGCCGAGCTATTAATGTAATTCCTTCATAAAAATTTTAGTATAATAAGTTTTAAGAAAATTTAAAAATTAGATCGTTTCAAAATTTTTCTCTTTTTATCAAAGCATTATTTACTGATGAGTAAATTTGAATAAAATCTATAACAACCTTTAGAGTTTTTGGTCATAACTGCCCGACTGATAATTTACAAAAAAATTAGAATAAAACCAAAAAGGTACAAGGAAAAGCGACGTCGATTTGGCGTGGGATATTCCATATACATTTTAATTTCTATAAGTAGTTTACTTAAATCATCCTACTATGTTGCGATTAATTAAAGTTATTGTTAGGATGAGAGAATTTGTTATCGGGGTACATATTGGGTAAAATTAGAACATAGGGAGAGAAGGGAAAGACGATTACAACTGTAACTAATTTGACAATGTAGGTAGAGGATTAAGAAAGGTAGCGGTTGCAATCAAATAAAATTTTTGCGGTAGTTTATTTAGTGAGAATAGGAACGAAGGGGAGTTGTAAATTAGTTAGAAACTATTACACCATCTTGTATTATAACGGCATTTTAAAATTTATTACAAGTACATGAAAACGTAAGATCCATAAAAATATTAATAAAGTTAAGTTTTTAGAAAGTAACCACGTTGCAACGTGATTGTCAGAATAAAAAAGAAAATTGCAAAAAGTGTGTTTGATTAATCTTATTTAATACCAAACAAAGAATATCTAGCTAGACCATCTGCGACAATTTAGATTGAAACAGCATTAAATCCTTTAAGCGTTCTCGGGTTTGGTATGATGATGGCGAGAGAATTGTTTATCAAGTGTGGAATTTCAATTTAACTGCATGATTAAATAATTAAAAGATTAAATTTTTTTGAATATTTAAAGAGCGTCTGGTTATTCCTATCGATTTTTTCTTTTTATTTTTGTCGCTCGTCATAAATATGCGAATATTTCAGTCTTTGAGTTCACCCCTTTTAAAAAATAATGACGGCTCCGTTCTGATTTACATTACGACTGAATAAGCTTTACGGATTAATTTTCACGAGTAAAACGGAACTGAATAATTGCAACGGGATTCTATTGTTCCCAAATGTGACAAAAAACTCGGCGGAAATGGAAGATGTCGAATCAATTTCTTTAAAAGCTGTAGTTGGCGTATTTTTTGTTTTAATTTGTCATTATTGGAAACTTAAAGTTGTTAATTTTTTTAAATAAATATATAAAGGTGAGATATTATTATTTTATTTTCATAATTTTTAAATCCAACTCAAACTTTTGATGTTAAAAATATGTTTAATAAATATCAACAGAAGTTATCAAAATAATATAGGTTCACATAAGTAGATAGCAATGATAAATTTATATATTTTAAAATTAATTAACGTACAACTCCAAATTCTTTTGGTTTTTTGATTATATTGCAGAAATAATTAGAAGATGTAACTCATTAAAAAGCTTAATTATATAAAAGTTTAAGAATGAATTATTTAATGTATCTAGTTAGCTGATTTTTAACTGAATTTATTATAAATTAACTTACTTTTTCATAGAAATTTTTACTTGTTTATGTTATCCATGATGACGAATATATCGAATTTATAATTTTTATCTAACAACCTGAGTTGTTAGTTGAATTTTAAAGAAAATAGTTGAGAAAAGATCATAGACTAATAAAATTTCGTGTGAAAGAAAGGGAAAATTTTGTTAATTTATAATAAATTTAATTAAAAATCATTTAGCTTTGGTGTCATTAAATTTATTCTTATCACATATTTTGCATGTAAATAATAGTTATGTAAGTAGGTACATATAATAGTTTAATTATACATACATACATAAATCGGTTTTAATGTATGCATGTTTTATTAAACTTTTAAGTTTAAATTTTTAAAACTTAAAAAAACTTTAAAAAAAGTTTAATAATACATATTAAAAAAAATAAATTAAATTTAGGACAATTAATTTGAAGTTTAAAACAGCTAGGAATGTTAGAAAAATTATTATTTATTTTTATTTTGTGTAAAACCAATTTTTTAAATATAATAGAAGTCAACTTTAATATGACATCGATGATTTTTATATACTTACCCAATACTATATGATACTGATATAGCAAAAACTCGGAGGGTTTTACCTAAGATATAAATTTTATAACGTTTAGCAATGGAGTAGCCATATATTACATTTTGTTTTGTACTGTACTTACATTTTCAACTATAAAAGCTCTCTTTTCACAACATATTTTTATATACTGCTTAGCTTGATATAGGTATATACACAAAATTTAAATACAGGGCAATTTTGGTATGCATAGTAATCTGAATTTTTAATAATTTATTAAATTGGTAGTCTAACACTTTTACGAACGACCAAGAGGTTCACGGTGCTAAAATAGTATAGCTGTCCTTCGATAATTTATAAACCCATTATTTATTTATAAATCAATTATTTAAATCATTTATTTAAAATTATAAATATATTTTTTAAAATAAATTTACAACGTACTTTTTCCAGGCCCTAACAGATACTATAACCTCACTTCTATAACAGCATGCAGTATATAAGACTGTGTATTCACCGACAAAGCAAAAAATAGAGCTTAGTATCTATGGAGACTAAAGAATAGAGAATATAGAAAGTAAAGCAGAAATAATAATGTGAAATAAAATATTTAACTTAAAATGACTTAAATAAACAATTTCATTTAGAAATAATGTTTTTCTGACTTACATTGACTTTGAAAATCCTCAAATATAATTAAAAAAATGTTGGTAATGCAATTTACATGCCTGAGTATTGTCTCCACTATGCAACCTGTAACGAACCTCGTTGCACGTTATTGGAACGTGTAATTCAAATTCCTAAATGTACCTAGTACTGCCCTGTTGCACAAAGTATAATTTATTGTTCACGTCAATGCGGCGTCCAACAACAGTAGGCCTGTCTGGCCGGTTGTTCCTTTTTGGGAATTTACCTAAACGTCTTTTCTTTGAGTTTTCCTTTTTTCAAAAAACCCAGCTTATCTTTTGCTTTGGGAAAAACCCAATTTTATCTGACACAAGCATGGCAGCCCCAGGCTGCCGACAAAAGTATATAAGAGGTGTTTTGTGAAAAATTAAGGAGTCTTGTTTTTACCTTCGTGAGAGTCTTGTTTTTACCTTCGCCGAGGCGAGTTTTTATCTTTACCTTCGCGACAGTGTTATCTTTGCCTGTGCAATAGTTTTTATCTTCACCTTCGCGACAGTCTAGCTTTACCTTTGTGAAGAGTTTTCTTCTTGCCGTTGAGCAGAACCATTTTTATTGTGGCTTGGTAAAAAACAAAGTGCACGTTAGGAATCTGGTAATGTTCATAACTTGTTTAGTGCAATATTAGCCTTTGCCACGTTTATGTGTTGATCAAAAGTATCAGACTATTACGTAATCGTAAAACTGTGATTGGTGATCAATTGTAAATTATCTGTCGCAATACCTGAGGGTTATCCTCGTTACCTACCACAACTGACGACAATCATCAGGTCAACCTAAGGACATCAACAAGTGCAAAGTGCAAGAACCATTAACTGGTAATTGGCTGTAAGCCGTTTAATTGTTATATAACAAATTTTGTTTGTGATTTTTCTAATTTAGGCTAAGTTTAATTTTTTGTTACAATTTAGTTAAGGTTTGGTTTTTGTAAGTATAGTTGTAAATATACCCCTGTTCAACATATCTTTGATTATTTAATTATACTCATTAGCATTAATCTGGATCATCGCGTGGCTCACAACCTTTTGAACTGCTCCGAATGCTAGCCGGGGTATCCCGTTTGTTTCAAACCACTTGTACCTGCTCAATCAGATCAGATTTTGGCCAATAGAAAAAGTTTATAATGGTACCATTTCTTTTTATAAAATATGTATTTACCTATAATTTGTCTTTTTCTTAATTTTTGTCTTTGTATAATTTTTGTCTTTGTATTAATTTTTTTGTTGAATTACCTTGTCAAATACAAATTCATAATATGAATACTTCTATACAAGAAATTAACTTGCTGATGATTTCTTGATTTGGAAATTGCGGCTCCGCATCCCTGCCATGAAAATTGTAGCAAAAAAACGCTTATTTTAAAGTCACAATAATACTTGGCATAATTTAGACTGATATTATTATTTTAGTCATGGAATATAAAAAAAAAATCGAATGTGGCCATGCCCATGAATTTATCATATTTTTATTAAATATTAAAAAAATAATTTTTAATAATAAAAAGAAAAAAATATTTTCTATCAACTAATTTGACCCAAAATCTAATCAGCTCTAAGTCTCAATACAAAGATACAAAATACCTAATTTAGTTTTGAAATTCGTATTAAATAAAATATATTAAAAGTTGTTTTTATGAACCAATTTCAATCAAAATTTAATCAGCTTTAACTAATACCATAAAGATACGAAATCTCAAGTTTGGTTTTAAAATTTCTATTAGTTTTCTAAATATTAATTAAAAACTAATATTAAGTAATAACAATTAAATGTATGTACACACATATATTTCATTTATATAAATTCGGATTTGGTGGTGTTTCCCAAAACTTGCAGAGTTGATTTTGATCGTCGAAATAATAAACCAAGTTTGATAAAGAGAAGTTGCGTTTATTTTCACTTGAAGTTTGTCTTCTCGAATCTTGCAGTTAACTAGTTAAGTTTAAACATAATGTACATTGTAGTTGTAATATCACATTTCAACAGAAGTTCATTCACTTACATAAGATATTTAGACAATTGCATAATTTAAAAAGGAAATGACTTCAGCTGATACAATAAAATATAATAATTACATATTTTATAAAACATTTCGATGGCAAAGACTGAAATCTACGAATCACGGAAATGCCTAACTCGTACAGGGACTTTAAAAAGCAGAATCGTCAAACTTACTCAGTGTTTGATTAACGGTTTCAGCTATTCCCAGTAATTGCTGATATATTTTAGGCAAATGCCGGAATTTGTCGAGGGGAATCTTGATTATGTTGTTTACCTTATTCAGTAATTTCCCGTAACAGCTAATTAAGATAATCGTCGTAGAGAAATTACTTTTGTTTGTAGCGAACGATAAATAAATAAAAGCGAGAAAATGTTGCAATATTTTGTTTTCTTAATATTTACTTTATTAAATTAAACATTATTTCTTTGTATTAATTTTTCTATAATTATAAATAACTATGTATAATAAAAAAGAGTTAATTAAAAAAAGTTAAAAATAATATTGATAAAAATAAAAATAATAATAATATTTTCTTGTCTATTCCTATAGTCTGGCAAAAAGGTTTTAACGTTTAGACATCACCACTGCTTATTGTTAAACTGCGGTTTGTTATCTATAGTATTAAATTTAATTTTGAGTTGATTTGGAATCAAACCAAGTACTTCGCCTCAGTAGTCAATTGTTTTACCACTTAGCCAACCGCAATATTTAAGCAATCTCTAATTAAAATTGTAATACATTATAAGGAAAGTTATACCGCTTTTATGCAATATTCTTGTACATATCACATTATATTTGAACTTTCTTCTTATATGTAGAGAATATTAAATTAATAAGCATTTGATCGAGATTAGTCACGATACTTACACAAAATAATATTTTGCAATAAACTGCAAAACAAAGCACTTCGTGTGGGTAGTAGTGGGTAGGTAAGCAGATAGTGTACTATGTCTATGTAGTAAAATTCTCAAAGTACATTAATTTTATAATACTATATATATTCATATTTTCTAATTGTGAAAAAGTTTTTGAATAACTCAATTTCATCCTACTTTATCGTTTGATGAGTTTTATTAACACACTTGTGATAAAATGGTTTTGACTAACCCATAGACAAACTTTGCGTTCTTTCGTGATAGTTTTATAGTAAAACTGTACAGTATTGTTAACATTACTCAAACGGTTAAATGTTACTTGAACATGGATCGTTTCAGTTTTATCAAAAGTTGTCTGCAAATTTTGGCGATTGAAGGGTAGTTGAAGGCTATGAATGGAACTACCGACTTTTGAAAGTGACAGATCTTCTAACAGCAGCCAAGTCACCGAAAATGATATTTGTATGCCAAATAATTTCATTTTATCAGTTCTTTCATTAAATAGAATCCAGTTTTGTATCTGGTGGAAGTGTATTGTTATTGTTGTCATGAAGATGAAGAGGTATCTCGAAGAACAGCAGCAAAAAAGTTCAGAATAAGTAAAAGCATAATAATAAAACAAGTTGAAGCACCCAGAGCAACCGAGCTATCCTGCCATATTTACAGATGCTGCTCAGTTAATTTCTGCAGCCAAGCGAAAACTACAACCTCCAAAACTCGTTAAAAGAAGGAGGCTTTCAGTTCCTTAGACAAATTATGCCTAACCTTTTATCAAGAAGATGCCTTGTATTGGTTAACACGGTGTTTTAATAAATAAAAAAGACTGGTTTAAATTTTAGTTAATTATAAAAAAAAAACTCAAAATTTTTTGTATTGGAAATCAATAACACTGATTAAATGAAGAATAACTTAAAAGTACTATATTTTGAAATCTCTTCTATTCCTATAATATTTCATTTAATACGTACAAATAAAACGCACTTATAAAATTAGTTTTATGCTTCGCTTGATCGAATTAATAAATTTGTAATTACAAAATAAAATAATATTTACAAAGCTTAAACAAAAACCAATGCTACTTCTGACAATTTAATGCTATACTTCCATAGATTAGAAAATTATAACTCTTCTACAAAGTAATTAGATCATAAAAATAAATAAATACTTAACAATGTTAACTGCTAATGACAATTAAAATAAATATTCAGCACTGCCTGCCACAAAACCCACGTTATTTAAAGGCTTGAAATTTGTATTACAGTATTTGGAACTAAATTGAGGGGCGCCGAATCAAAACATCCTCGTTTTATTTGCGTAAGTAAAAAAAAAATAAAATCAATCATTTAAATATTTTTGTACCGGACGAACATATTAATAAAAAAGCTGATAGTTTTAGGTCAAAGTAACCTGATGGCATGGTAAATAAAATGTACCTATGAAATTGTATTTGTAAAAGTAATTTGGCGATTCATTAAACTGAAAGTTTGTTTTGCAAAAACGGTACATTAACATGATTTATTATGTGCCCAATAAGAATTCATGTAGTATAATTTGTTTTCTTAAGAATTATACTCAGAAAGGGATTTAAAATTCTGGTCTTGCCAAGTAATTGATTAAAATTTATGAGTGTTCGCGCCGCTGAAATCCTAATATTAATTATATTGGTCAAGCACCAATCACTCGGAAAAGGATAAATTTTAAATCCCTTTCTATGTATTATTCTTAAAAAGAAAACGAGCTGGTATTAATTTCGAAATCATTGTGCAAGTACTTAAGAGCATGTAAAAAATGAGAAGTATTGTTTTTATTAATTTATGAAATTAAAGCTCTCAAATACAAATTTGTCATATTGAATGTGGGTATAATAAATATTACTGTTTGTAACATAAACAAAGAAGGATTAACAAGATTTTTATTTATGAATTTCATGTATTCATCACATAGCTTTTGCGATACACAATGCAGCTCGCAAAACAAGTCTATAAAAGCAAGCAAAGTCATATTCAGAGCGTTTCAGCGCTTTCCTCTCATTATTCTTCTTTTCGAGCGTTCGAGTGAAAAATCAGATAAAACGTGATACAAATCCATGAAATATCGAAGTGTTCTGCATTGGGTTGGCATAAAAAAACAGAACACAAAGCTAGAACCTGCGTATGGCAGCATTTTTGATGTTAGCAAATAATGGTGCTTGTCAACCGTCTACCACAATGCATTTGTGCTATATGTATATAATATATATCTTGGCTAAGACGTATTTATTTTGTGTACGTGTATCCAATTTTGTATTAGCGTTGATACCAAAATACACAATGCGTAATACCAAATTTATAATAAATTTTACTTTAATAATATTATTACGAACAATTCAAAATGTTCTTTAAAAAAGATTTCTTTTAGGAAAATTATCAAAAATTTTGAAACTTCCACGGTTTTAATTATAACGTTTTTGGAATGCTTATAATTTTTGTCCTGGTTAAAGAACTTGTTAATACTTTTTAAACCTACGGTTTAAAATTTAATTTTAATTTTTCCAAGATTCATAATTATTGCGAAATTAAATTTTATACAATATATGTCACAGTAAACCATTGAATTAAAAATTACTCTTTTGTTTGAAATAATTATTCTGTATTTAAAAAAATTCATAAAACAGTACGTAAATAGAAAACAGCGCTGCAATTACATTCCGTTCCGTTTAATTATTGATAAAGCCAGCTTTAGGTATAGACGTGGTTCTACGGAAACTTATACACGATTGATAGTAAAACCTTTATTAAAACTGTAGGCTTTCGAATACACCGACTGAATAACAATGAAATAAGTTTATTTCATGTACTGACCCTTACCGAACAAGCTTAGAATTCAAAGGTAAAGCGATAGGTTACTTACTAGAGTGATTTGTAATGCTATACGTGTTTTCTACGAAGGTGTTGGAAGTGCTGCTATTAGTGTTTGTGTAAAAAAAGCAGATAGCGTTTCTAAAAGGTCCGAAAATAACCAACATTTAAACAGTTCTTATTGAAAATATCCTCCTTGAGCAGTAGGCGCCCTTATTTTCAATTTATATTGAAATATTGCCACATTATCATTCTGAATCATACAATCGGATTGGCTTGCATTTTGTTAATTAAAAATATATTAACTTTCTATTCCCCACGAGCTGCCATTGTATCGGCTAGTAAATAACTAGCTAAACTGACTATTGAATTTCCATTACTCAAAAATCTCAACAAACCCAACTTGGTGAACGTCTTCCATGTTATGGTTTTACTAAAGAATTACTGTGATGTTTTAATATAAAAGTTTAGGGATTACATTTTGCTGCTACTATTATAAGTTTAATTAAAGAATAATTAGTATCATTAAACAGGTGTAATAACAGTGTACTTATTTTGAAACGTGATAAAAAAATAATCAGTGTTTGCTTTGTTTCACTGCGATACGAAGTAATAAAAGCAAGCGATATTAAAAATTTGCAACTCGAAATTGAATTTATTAACAGCTTAGTGCAAGTCTACATTATATTTCATATGAATTAGAGAGAGATCAAACATTAATTAGTAGTACATTGTTGCAAATCAATTCTTTATTTTGCTTGTGTTAAATTACTAACAACGCAACGAGAAGCATTTCATGAAGCCATATATTATTTAATCCTTTCAAATTTCGTACTAAAAACCCATTTTCTAGTTTTAAGCATCTTATCATATTAAGAGTTCGAACATAGTAAGTCTGGGTCTTGTCTAACATCATCTAAAGTCAGTTTTATTTGCAACCTATAATGTTGCTTTTGTACAGGAGAAGAAAAGTACGATTTGAAGTACCACAGCAATCTGACAAATTATTTGAGAATATCAAGAGAGTAACAGAAGAAAAGAAGTGATTTGCTTATATCACCATGCCATCCGTCTACGTGAAAGAATTTGTTATCAGTTTAAAATTCCAAGTTCACTTTTAGGGTAGAGATTAATTATTTCATCGTGATGGTGCTAATATTCTTCTTCATGATGATGGTCTTAATTTTTTAGGATCATAATATTGATATTTAAACCCAATATTATTCTTCCTGTAAACACGTTATTAAATATCTAAAAATACTTTCTTCTGGAAATACATTGGATATTCTTGTTTCATCTCATAGAAATTACTGATTTTGCAAAATATGACCATTATTTTTGTACATTTAGTAGTATTTTTAATCGATTATTATATGTATGGCCGTTTTGATCAATAATCTGCACTCATCTTTCTGGTACAGCCAATTCTTCAAACACAGTACAAATATTTTCACAAGTTTGCGACACGTTCTTTTGCGTCGGCATAATATGACAAAAATGTTTTAGATTTTCTAACATAATAATGTCACTAATTGCAATGCAATTGTATTGAAAAATGTAAATTTTAAAATGAAAGATTAAATTCTATACAAAAGTTGGCAACATTTCGAAAGAGGATTTTACTGCTATCAAGTGGAGAAAATGGGTCGAAAAAACCATGTTCAACCGACAGTAAAGGAAAAACTAAAATTCTCACAATCAAGTAAATCAATTCGTAAATTTAATCATAAAGCGTCGATGTGATTCAACAAGTATTATAGAACGATAAATTATTATCTACAAAAATATAATTCAAACTAATTTAGATTCACTTCAATAAAGCAAATTCATAAATCTAGTGAGCTATTAGTATTAGCAATTTCTTTCGATCTTAGGATTCAATCAAATAAGGGTATTGTGAATGAGTAAATGGATTCTATATATCATGATGGTGATATATTAATGCTACTTTAATAGCAAATCCATTGTTGGTAAATTTATGAGGTGAAAGTTTAGGCCAACAAGAAAAATTGACTAAAATTGTAAAATGTTTCACAATAAAAATGCATTTAGTATACATTGATAAATTTTTATTTCATATTAATTATACCTATTAGATTTCATTATATTTTTGAAGATGTTAAACTTAAGTAAATAAATTAAAGTTTTTAATTGAAACGATGTAATTATTACGGATTTTTGTTTTGCGTTAATCCAATCAATCGCTTTTAATCTAGTTAATTGAATAGTTATACATTTAGCTGTTCGGAGTGACCTAGTTCTTAACGAATGGCACTGCTCTCAAAATGAAACATAGATGTGCTATGCATAACAGGCGTATTTGAAACCCGGGCTTTCGTTTGACAGGTATTCAATAATGACTAGCACTGCTGGACAGTTATAACAATGGAAAAGTTCTCTAGAGAATCGCATGCTTTGATATCTCGCTTTAATAGCACACGATGCATTCCAAAAGCTGTAGACAAATTAATTAATCATATATCTATAGCACTTTAGTATTAAATATCTTTACATTTGGGCGGAGATTTTAGTACTGCTATAATTTGTTAATAATACTACAACAATAAATAAATGTTATCAAAATATGTATGTATTACATAAATGACCGGCTATGCTTAATAATATCTTTATTATCTGGATGATCGATTCGATCTTCAATAACGTTTGTTTAACTGCGAATTATAATGATTGATCTCGAATTTTGATCCTTGAATTGTAATATAGCGTTTCCATTGAAAGAGAAAAAACTTAATTCCAATATTATTTCAGGGTCTTTTTCATTCAACACAAATAAAACATTTTTAAATAAATGATATTTTACTTGTGTTTGGAAAGCAATTATCAGTCTTTACATTTTATTTCAATTAATTAATTTAATTAACAACTAACAAACAGCGTGAAAACAGGATTCCTCTTCTCAGATATTTAAAAAGTTTTAGGACCAATTACACCGACCTCATTTAAGAATTTAACAGAAAGTTTTTAGTTTAAATGGAAATTTTAAAATGGCATTATATACAGAAATTCATTGATTTAAGGACAATAATTAAATGACTTTGAAGCCAATTTAAAATCTGTATTTAACTAACTGATACATCCTTAAATAAGGTTGGTGCAAGCCCTAATAGTCCAATTGAGTTAAATATTTCTCATCTAATGTATACAGTTTTTGGCAACCAAATTAGGACCACATGGAAATATATTATTTTTCTAATCGCAAGGGCTTTAAATGGAAAATTGTTTTTGGCTGCACAGATTATTACCATAAGTATGGTAATACTTAAGTATAGTAAATGCTCAAGTTCAATAAATTATGCCATAACACGCTTTTAAATTTGATAATTAGATTAAAAATGGCAATACAATAAAAATTCTATTTTTAGAACACTATTTCATACGTTTTTTGGTTAAACTGTTGAAAATCGAAAAAAATTGACAACAATTACGCAGCGTACTCTTTCAACGTCTCTGTAGGAAAAACTATTGAAGATAGAGTAAAATTACAAATGGATAATCCAGTGGATTTGTATTAAAAATAATAAAAAGGCTTTAATTCATTATTATTTGGTGTCAATTACTTATAAACATTTAAAAGTATTATACTTTATACGTTTTGCTCACTCAACTGTCTATTTTGAATCACTCTGCGACGGACGCGATGTATCAAAAGTAGTGCAAAAGAGGGTCGAACTTAGTAGGTAACTTCGACTTGGTCAACAAAGCTTCTCTTCTTAACGGATTCTAGAAGGTTTGCGACATGAACTTGGAATAGCAAACTAACCCAAATCTACTGCAAGTTTTAAAAAAGATTTAATTTTTTGTTCTGTGAAATTTTAACTTCAATTTATTGGAAGCTACAATTTGAATTACGCGATTATTCAAAAACTACGAAATCACTTAAAGTGCCTTTTGCTGATTCGAGTAAAAAACTAAATTCTATTGTGGATGAACCAAAAACAATACACAATTATATCAAGTTAAATAATGTCTATAGCGTAAGAAAAACAAAAATTATGCAACAAAATCAACTTTTTTTAATTTTTGTTATTTTTTCAATTTTACATTATTTACTGGATTTTTTTAGTTTATCGGCGACAATAATTATTTAAATTAAAGATTTCAGGTATAATCGTACCCAAAAATTTTCAAGTCAAAAGTTACCGTTGTTGTTCCGGTGATATAAGAGTAATTGTACCAAAAAAAGTTTTTGCCAATGGTGGCAAAATAGGGCCGGGTAAGGGGAAAAACCGTGGGTCAAAAGTGCCACTTGTAATTTTTCTGATCATAAATATTTAGTAGTTGTTTTATGATTTTTCTAGCGAAAGGACGACCTCTTAAAATTTTTTATGCTTCAAAACTTCCTTAGTTAAAATGATTTAGTTTTAGAATAAAATCTTCATTGAAAAGATTTTTTATTTGAATAAATTTATTCAAATAGATTATTTTGTTGTGTTGATGATGTTTCTAGTTGCAAATTAAAAATTGAGAAAATTATTGGTTTTTTCCAATCAGTATGCGAGGTGTTATTGGTAATATTGTAATAATTTGCTTTAAATTATCTTTATAAATATAATTATTGACAAAAATAAAACAAAATTCTAGTTTTAGTTCCTCTAAGTTTATGTAAAATAATTAAAGTACAGGCATGCGGCCACACCCAATTCATTTATTCAGTTGTACAAATTGTAAATTTGATGACGATTAGATAATGTAATATTATTTGGTAACTGTTAATATTTTCATTTCCGCATTTCAAAATACATAAAATTTACACAAAATATTGTATTTCAGTGCTCGACTAGTTTTACAGAATTTAATATTTTTTCATTGTTTTAACACTATTTCATTTTAGTTTCAAGATCTGTTATCTTTAAAAGTGTTTTATTTATATATTTATTTAATAAAATTTAATAATCAATACGAAATTTCTTCAAAAACTCGTCGAAAATCTCAATTTTATTATTATAGGAATTTTTTACCTCACACCATGGAAGTATTTTAACCCAACTGGTGAGGTAAAAGTGCTAAACAACAAAGTTAAAATAATGAAAAGATTTCGTTTATTACAGGTTCTTTGCCCAAAATTAATTATTGAAAACCATGTAGGAATTAGAAACTTATAAAATGGTGAAAATAGAATTTTTATTAAAAAAGTGCATAATTCGAAATATTTGATCAAAATTAAAAAAGATTTTTTCGGTCCCCATCCGACCATATAATATGTAACAAAATTTTAGAAAGATTATTTTATTATGACTTAGACCTATGCAATCACCTATTTTTGCGTTTTATATAGATTTCTCCGTTTATCCTTGCGTAGTTGCATAATACAAAGAAGAAATCAGGTTCATCTACGTCAAATTGGACATATACTTATGTATATATAATATTATAATTGTTTGCAGCGTGTCAGAATCATAAAGGCAAATGCCAACGGGTAAAACAGAAAGCAATACATTGTAACATTAGTCAAATGAAAAAAAAAGAATTATATTAACGAAAAACCAATTGATTCTCTACAGGAAATGAAAAACATCCAGAATTTTCTAATGTTATCGGGAATATTGGCAATGCCCCGTTTTTTGTATTTTGGTGGTCAAATTCGCAGCTTCTTGTATTTCGTCGATATTGTGAAAACAATTATAGTAGAATAGCTATCGATGCTACAGAATCAGTTGTAAAACGAATCATCTACACCGACGGAAGCACATCAAGGCATATCTTTTTATACGAACTTGTAATTTTGTATCAAATGGAAAGCAGTATTCCGTTGGATCAATGCTTAGTGATTCGCAAAATACAGAAGAGATAACGCATTGGGTATCAAAAACATTTCAGAATGCTTGTGAACGATTTTTTAAAGATTTCGAACTTTTTGCCCTTATGGAGCAGTATTATGTGCAAATACTTTCCATTTTCACCTAGAATTACTAGCTCAGCATCGGCTGAGAGCAGTTTTAATCAAGTGAAAACAGAATTTTGCTCACGAAAACTTCCCTTGCGTGTGAATAAATTTGTTGGTGAATACATCAGGCACTATGATGGTATTATGAAGCTGGCTGTAGAGTATGACATGAACGATAATATTCATGTCGATACAATTGCTACAAGCTAAATAAAAAAGCTATCGATAGATTTCCAGGCCACAACAGATCACACAAAATCAAAACATAATCTTCTATTGCCTGATAATCTGTGTGCTTCTTGCCAATTAGGTATTGGAAGTGCCAATGTGGTATGTAAATTATGCAAGTTGATGTTGCATAACAATGACAATTGCACTGTCATATATGAAGATGAGATATTTTGTAAAAATGTTATGTTAGAGGTACTCAAGATAAAACATTATCAGAAAGAATCGCCGAAGAATCATGGATGGAATGAACGTTCCTCACAAGAAAAGACCCCGAAAGTCGTATTTAGAACCTCAATCGGAAATGGCTGTTATCGATTGGACAAAAACAATAAATGTAACGACAATTGGACTTCTTCGAAATGGAAATGTAACTAGTTCACTTAAAACCACTAAAAATCTGCAAGCAATTGATAACGTTGAGAAACACGTTGCCCTAAGTTGTTAGAAAATCATAAGTCAAGTTTAGAATGGGCGGAATGAAACATTTAGACATTTATTAAATATTAATTTGTGAAAAAACTGTAATGGTGCTAGCTCTAGTATTTGGGTGCTAGCTGGTGCTAGCTCCGTAGATTAGAGAGCTAGCTTTTGAGCAAAATATTAACTGGGGGCTAGGTACTTTAGCCCCCTCTCGCCAGTTTCAAAATGGATTTGTGGAAAAACTATAATGGTGCTAGCTCTAATATTTGGGTGCTAGCTGGTGCTAGCTCCGTAGATTAGGAGCTAGCTTTTGAGCCAAAATATTAACTGGGGGCTAGCGTTACTTTAGCCCCCAGTTTCAATGTGGATTTGTGAAAAACTGTAATGGTGCTAGCTCCAATATTTGGGTGCTAGCCGGTGCTACTCCGTATATTCGGGAGCTAGCTTTTGGCCAAAAATTTTAACTGGGGGCCAAAGTAACGGACCCATTCATTTATTCAGTTGTACAAATTGTAATTTTGATGACGATTAGATAATGTAATATTATTTGGTAACTGTTAATATTTTCATTTCCGCATTTCAAAATACATAAAATTTACACAAAATAATGCATTTCAGTGCTCGACTAGTTTTACAGAATTTAATATTTTTTCATTGTTTCAACACTATTTCATTTCAGTTTCAAGATCCGCTATCTGTAAAAAGTGTTTTATTTATATATTTATTTAATAAAATTTAATAATCAATACGTAATTTCTTCAAAAACTCGTCGAAAATCTCAATTTTATTATTATAGGAATTTTTACCTCACACCATGGAACTTTTAACCCAACTGGTGAGGTAAAGTGCTAAACAACAAAGTTAAAGTAATGAAAAGATTTCGTTTATTACAGGTTCTTTGCCAAAATTAATTATTGAAAACCATGTAGGAATTAGAACCTATAAAATGGTGAAAATAGAAGTTTTATTAAAAAGTGCATAATTTGATATATTTGATCAAAAGTAAAAGATTTTTCTGTCCCCATCCGACCATATGACCATTTGTTACATACATGTAACAAATATTTTAGAAAGATTATTTTATTATGACTTAGACCTATGTATATAATCACCTATTTTTGCGTTTTACATAGATTTCTCCGTTTATCCTTGCGTAGTTGCATAATATAAAGAAGAAATCAGGTTCATCTATGTCAAATTGGACATATATATATATATATATAATTGTTTGCAGCGTGTCAGAATCATAAAGGCAAATGCCAACGGGTAAAACAGAAAGCAATACATTGTAACATTAGTCAAATGAAATAATAAAAATATCAGGCTGTATTCAACATAATGTGATTAACGTTCCAGCCTTCTTGGAATTCTTATTTCATTAGTTATTAATTTCCGCTTTTTCACATTGAGGATAGCTTTAAAAAATATTAGTATCCATTAAATAAAGTAACCAAGTTACCGTAACTTTGATTTGCCAATTTATCTAAGAGATACGGATGCTGAAGTTATTTCGAGTTTAAATCAGCATTATATGCATGAACGAAGTTTATGGTTCAATTTCGATACAAAATAATTAATTGTTGATTTGCTTTTAGATATTAAGGGAGGTTAATGCATTCATAATTAAGTGTACACAAGAATTCTTAAGGTATAGAATTCTCAGGAATCTCTGAGATTTCCAAAGAATTCCAAAATTCCTAAGAATTCTAAGACTTTCTAGGAATTTTCAACGAATTCTTCAGATTTTTTAAGAATATCCAAGAATTCCCAAGACTTCCAAAAAAAAGAATTCCGAAAGAATGCCTAAGAATTAACTATTTTCAGTATTTTCAGTTATTTTGGAAACTAATTTTTGTACAAATTCTTTCTTCTTTTTTTTTTTCGAGTGCCATATACTTACACAGTGCGTAGGCGATCAACTTAGCTGAAGCCAAGCTGACTTTACTAGGGAATATTATTAATGGGGTGGTTTCTCGTTGCCTTCCTCACGGTTCATAGATTGTGCAAGCAAATTATTTGCTTGCACAATATTAGGAACGTGAAAAAAAGTTTATTTATTTTTGAAAAGTATTTACATTATTAATTTATTGGTCTTATTCGACCTGCAATTTAAAAGTTCTAATAACCTTGCTTTAAGCTGTTTATTTTTTTTTATTATCGCTACTGCTTCATCTAGATATTGAAAGTATGTAATTTATTATTTATGCTTGACCGTTAGTTTGCAGTAATAATTTTCTTTTTTTCTTTCTGATCTTGTATATTTTTTACTTTTCCAACGACTTTCTTTCGTCCTTTCTTTCTCATTTTCTGCAAATGTACCTAGTATTAGAAGTAGGCATCAATGCAGTTTTGGGTATCTTTGGATGTATTTTTAATATAGGTTTTTTAGGAGAGAGTTAAATAAAAATGTTAATAAAATATTAAATATTATAATTGATGTTGATTCTTCTCTTTCTCGTGACTCCTTTTATATGATCAAGTAGATGATTTAACTCGGTTATTATGTAATTGTTATCGTAAAAAGTTAAAGAACTGAAAATTATTATAACTTAAATTTTGCTCAAATGGAATTTTAAATAAAAAAATTAGGTCAGGGGGAGAGAAGTACCCTTAACAAGAAGTCTTATTTTTAAATTAGGTAGTCATTTTTTCGTCATAAATTTACATATCAAAGTGACGTACCGGTTGTGAATTTAGTTAAATCTTTTCAAATATTTCATGTAATTACATAAGAACTTTTTAATGCACCAGTTGGGTAAAAGTGTCGGTAAACAATCTTCATAAAAGTAAAAATATTGTATGTCCATTATTAAAAATCATAATAGGGACAGTGGACCTACGAAACGGTGAAAGCAGAATTTTATTATATAAAAAGATGTACATTCGAAATATTTGATTAAGTGAGACTTTACTCCTCACCCGATTTTTTTATATATTTCAGCAAACGCGTAATTGGTCACGTTTCAAATACTAAGCAGAGGAAGATAGACCTAAACTTTAAGGTCGTTATATAACTTTTTATACGCAAAAGCTTTAATTTGATTGATATCTCAAGCCTACCTATAAGTACACCTAAAATTCAAAATCATCCTCTTCTGACAAAGCTAACCACAAACTCCAGTACAATTCAATTCATTACCACTGTAATGAGCACCTTATTACCATTAATAATGTTGTCAACATTTCACATCACTTATTACTTATATATTTATTGTTTTTGAATTTTTTATAACTATTGCATTTTTTTATGCTTATTTAATCAAAATAAAATTTCATGCTAATAGAGTTAAATTTTATTTATAAATTTATGTCGTTCCTAATTTTTGTATTAATTTATTTTACGAAACGTGTAGATAGTATATTATTATTGAGTGCGAACTAAAACGAAAATATAGAATATCGCTTCTAATATATTTTAAGATAAGAGTAGAAATTCGTTACTGCTTTGTATATCATAAAAGCCTGTCGAAATTGATAAGCGTTTCTCACTTGCAATGAGATACACCTGAGCATTTTGATCAGTATAAAAATGGTTGCTACGTTATACTTCACCGGCCTGGAAAATCATCATTTCAACATCTTTTCGTTTCCACGCCGATCTGAACTAACATTAATATCGATATTCCTAAAGGGAAACGAGTGTTTGATTGAATAAAATTCAAATAAAACAGTTTGTATAAACAGAAAGGTGCGTTGTGCTAGTATTGGTTTTTTTAAAATAATTTCACAGTTGAATGGTTCAGCTGTAAATTTTTGCATGAAATATTTAACGACACAAACGCAATATAATGTCTAGTCGACAGGTACCTATATAACATATGAGTTTTGGCATTGAGTTATTGTCTAGCGATTTACTTTATAATAATATTATCTATTTATTTACCCAGAGTCGAGATTTGATTTTGGTACGAAATTTTTACGTAATATCATAATTATATTTATAATTAATAGACGTAGATATTTAAATTTTTATTCAGACATTAATTCATGATATTATGTATCTATATAATGTTTTAAATGAGGTAAATAGCTCTTAACAGAGGAAGCTTATTCTGTAAGTCTTTAACTGTAGCTTTTGTAATTTGCTTCTCAATGTTGCTATGCTTTTCAATCTCGATTTCTAAACTAACTTAGAGGCAGTGTATTTTCGAGAGTGAAAATCGGTAGAAAGTTTAGAATATATAGGAGAGGAAGGAGCATATTGAGAGTCAAAGAGTGTAACGAAACTCGTTGCACGTTATCGAAACGTACAATTCAAATATAAATTTACTTAGTACTGCCCTGTTGCGCAAAGTACAATTTATTGTTCAAGTTCATGCGGCTCTCAACCACATTAGGCCTGTCTGGCCAGTTGTTAATTGGTTCTGGGAATTTACCCTAAACTCTTTCTTCGAACTTCTTTTTCAAAACCCATTTATATTATACTATTTCTTGGTAACATTAACGCAGCTTATCTTTTGCTTTGGGAAAACCCCATATTATCTAACCAAGGATGGCAGTGTTACCGGCAATCTGCGAAATTAGGCAATTTTCAGAATTCCTAGGCAGTCTGCAAACCCACCAAGTGGTTAGGCAATATGCAAATTCACTAGTACTTTAGGCAATCTGCAAAATGGCTACGGTGTTTTAGGCAATTTGCAAATTGTCTATATTGTTAGTCAATGTGCTTTTTGAAAATGTAACAGACTCACATTGACTAGGCAATATGAAAAACGATATTTTAAATAGATAATTTTAAAAGGAACAATATTAGGTTACTTATTTTTATAATATATTAATTTTTAACTATAATATAACTTGTTAATTAAAAGTTTTAAATTATTACTTATTTTTATTTTATTTATTTTTACATGGATTACTAAAGTGACAGCGACTATTACATTTTACATTATTTCTAAGGCATTTGCAAGATTTATTTATGCACTTCTTTGTGCAATTACATTTTAGCATTCCCTGGCCACCTCCAGAGGAAGCAGTTGACACCGCCGATCGAAGACTAATTTCGGCTGCAGGTACATCTTTGCGTTTATAAAATTTTGGGTCACCGGCTCGAATTCATTCCGACTATAACATTTTGTAGAACTCCTGTTCTAGTTCCTATTTTAAAAACCCATCTTCTTCGCCAATAACAACACCCAACATATTTCGTGGATCTGTTCGACCCCTATCGAAAGATGGCACGGGTATTATTACGTTATCGCCAGTAGTGCAACCCTTTAATTTTTTGAGAATTTCCAAGCATTTTATTTGCCTGAAGATCCTGAAAATTTTTGTCTGGTTCCTCTCAACATTTATATTCTGGCTTCTGATACAATGCAAACAAATTATTCTATTCTCGATACTTTGGCTGCATTTCGTTTTGTGAACATAGTTTTTGCAGTCAGCACAGTTTTCTTCGCTCTCACAAGTACATTCACAAACAGTGCACACTTCTTTGTTTACTTCAAGATTACAATCTTGTAATATAATTTGCATATCTTCAATATCCATATCTTCAAAATTGTTTTCCTGGTCACTTACGTGTTCTTCTGTGATGTTGACTACCCCTTCATTATTATCTACATCGTATTCGGACCGCATAACTTCAATGTTATCATCAGATACTGTGTTTTGATTCTCTAAACTCGAATCTTCAAAAAGAGTTTCCAGTTCTTCTTCAGTATTAATTTTTCAAGCATTTCTTTCGGTATAGGTAATCCATTTAAACCTACTTTTAAAGGCATCCCAAAAAGACTCTCATAGGGTGAACGACGAATACCGGCATGCAGTGCTCTATTTTTAGATATTTGAATAAAGGGCAAAAGCTTAGCCCAGTTCGTAGTTTTGTAATCAGACATAGTAGCAGTTATCATATTTTCGATATCTTGATTGGCGCGCTCAACGCTCCCTTGCGACTGGCTGTGACGCGGCTTTCCATGTACAAGTTTACATTCAGGCCAGTAAGTTAGAAGCTCTTTTAAAATTTTATTTTCAAATTCCTACCATTGTCTGTATGTAGAATACTAGGCGTCCAAGAATGCAAAAATATTATAGAGCTCCCATGCTACATCACTTGCCGTCTTGGATTTTAAAGGTCGTAACTGGACAAATTTTGTAAAATGATCTTGAAATACCAAAATAAATTTATATTCTCCATCTGGCTGAGATTGATAATCAATTAGATCAACTTGACACCTAGACATAAAGTTATTTGAACGTATAGGTTTTACTACTAATTTCTTGTTGGGCATAGATTTTTTTAATTTGCACTCTTCACATAGCGAAAGAAAATAGAAATCACTTCTCTGGTAACAAACGCATATTTCAAATTAATTTCTTTGACCATTCGGTCTCGTCCACCGTGCCCGGTGGAAATATGGGCTTGTAATAAAACGTCGAACAGTTCTTCATTGCAGATCACAAATAAAATAGAGTCTTCTGCAGTTTTTCTTAACTTAATTAATTTGAAAACGCCACCCACATTTATTACTTCATATCTACAAAGTTTAAAATTTAAAACATGATTCAACCTAACCTAAATTTATACATACCGCTTTTTTAACCTGTAGTATTTTTGCTTGTCATCGAGAATATTTACACCCTTTATCATATTCATTATATTTTCTCTTTCATTAAAAGACAACAATACATTATTATAATTCTTTTCATTGGATAATTTATTCACATTTTCAAGAAATATCTCGCTTTTGCCGATCGCCATGTCAAAGTATAATAAACAACTTGTACACTTTAAAACAACTAGACACAACTTTAACACAATGAAATTATTAATGAAAAGTGTTAGTAGGGTACTAACGTACCCTCAAAATCAAAGTTACCATCATAATAATAAAATTATAACTTTTAATTGATTTAAAATAATACAGAATCGTCTTGGGGGACTGTTCACAAATTACGTAACGGTCCTAGGGGGGAGGGGGGGTTTGAAAATTTGTTACGATTTGTTACAATCCGGCAAGTGAAACTGTTGCACAATGTCTAGTCAATGTGAGCCTGTTACATTTTCAAAAAGCACATTGACTAACAATATAGACAATTTGCAAATTGCCTAAAACACCGTAGCCATTTTGCAGATTGCCTAAAGTACTAGTGAATTTGCACAGTGCCTAACCACTTGGTGGGTTTGCAGATTGCCTAGGAATTCTGCAAATTGCCTAATTTTGCAGATTGCCGGTAACAGCAGCACCAGGCTGTCGAGGAAAGCTATATAAGCGGTGTTTTTGGAAAAAGAAGGCAGTCTTGTCTTGGCTTTACCTTTAAACTAGTTGTATCTGTGAGTTGTATCTGTAAGTTTTATCTTTACCTTTATCGTGAAGAGTCTTGTCTTTACTTTCGCCGATGCGAGTTGTGTTTTATCTTCGCTTTATCTTGCGATAGTGTTACCTGTATCGTCAAACAGTCGTGTTTTACCTTTGTGAAGAGTTTTCTTCTTGCCGTTGTGCAGAACAGTTTTATCGTGGCTTGCTGGAAGAAGACCAAGAACCTTTGGCACGTGTATTTGTTTATAATAATTATCAGACTAGTACTTTATCGTAAAACGGTGATTGGTGAACAATTGTAATTATCTGTCTTAATACCTGAGGGTTATCCTCATTACTTACCACAACTCAAGCAATCATCAAGGAAAACCTAAGGACCGCATCCAGTGCAAGGACCATTAACGGCTAATTGGCGGTAAGCCGTTTTGTTTTGTAAAAAGGATTGTCTTTGTGATTTATTTACTTTAGACTAAGTTATTGTTTGTTACCATTTAATTAAGGTTGGGTTTTGTAACTATAGTATTAAATAAACCTCTGTTCAACGTATTGTGGATTAGTTAATTATACTCTTTAGCAATAATCTAGAACATCGCGTGGCTCACGACCTTTCTGGTACATCTCCGAATGCTAGCCGGGTACACAGTTTGTTTCAAGAGGTAGACTATGGCGACTGCTTGTTACAATTGCCAGTGGTAGCAACCAAATATATTAGCAAGAGAGATACTTAATGCACACGTTTTGACTTCGAGGTTTTTGATTTTGCCTTTTTTGAAGTTTTGACATGGCAATCAAATATATGGAATTTTTGAATTATTTCGTGATATGCACAGAAAATAAAATTAAATATATAAGCCTATAAATTAGGTAGATTATGGAATTATTATTGCATTGCTACACGATATTTAACATTTTCTTAGTAAAAAAGTCCCAAAAACAGCACAAATGATCATTTTAGCGATTTAAAATTTAATAATAATGAGTCATTGTTTGTCAAAGAGGTAGACTAGGTGGAGTTAGTATCGCCTACTTTGGCTTTCGTAAAAGCATGCAGTAGATGCGTTAGGGTTCTTCCTTCCCTGTATATTCTAATATAGAAAGTCAATATAATTTAAAAAGTAAACAAAACATTCCTTCAAACGTTGTAATTATGTATATTGAAAAGCAGAACTATATAACTGGGTATATAGGTATTTCAACGCCGCGCACAGACCAAATAAAACCGATTTCTTGATTTTGCTTAAACTTAAAAATAAATTGGTGTATTTTGTGAAACAAATTAAAAGAAAACAGCGGTGTAAATATACAACACACATAGAAAGTCAACTATCAGTTACCATATATAATTTTGTTGTTCCGATAGGGATTCTTCTAAGAATAATCATTAAATTTCGACCTCAAAAGCAAAAATGTACTTTCAAAAATTGGTAATTCAAATAAGAAGAACTTCAAGAACATTTTAAAATTTTTGTTGAAAATGGTACTGAAACATAAAGTTGACTGCTAATTTTGAAATATGGATCTAATTAATGTTACCAAAAGTTCTTTTGCGTATATTAACGTGGTTTACGAGCATTTTTTGATAATGTATGGGGAAAAGGTTTTTTCAAGAGGTAGACAATGGGATGCTTCTTCAAGTCCCGATTGGATGTTTTCAAATTTTTTAAAGACTTCCTTTGGCAATACCCCAAGAAAACCGTATAACCAAAAATAGGGTTTTGCACACAAAGGCAACCAAATAGGGGTACAAAAACCCTCTAAGATGTTATTGGAGAGTTTCAACAATTTGATTCTAATTCTTCCAGGATGTTCAAACTTGAACGAACAAATCCTTCAAACGAAGTTCGAGTAATTTCTTCAAAATTGTCAATACAAATCCCAAACAACTTGGATTGAAAAAAACTCAAAGTTCAATCAATAATTGGATCACTGTAACGTCCAAAAAACTTGATTTTGTGCAAAAATTGCAATACGTAAAACTTTTAAAATTGGTAAAATCAACAGCTGAAAATTTTTAATCTACCACTTGGCGATAACTAATATTTAGAAAATTAAATATAAAATTCAAACTGTGTTGCCGCATATGGGATTTTTATAGAATTACTATGAAGGAATCTTCAAAGTAATAAAAATATACTCGTTGGCAAAACAGGACCGTAACAAGCATTGAGATGAACCAAATATTTGTTTTTGTACTTTAGTAAAATGAATTCGAAAGTCAAACATAACCGTAGATACAACAAATATTTTCTCCTATTATTGGATCATGTTTAACTTCTGTTTTCAGCTTTTGTAGGTCGGTGTATGTTTTACACCCCACTGCTGGTCATAATTTTTCTAACTCATAAATGGTAAGTCAGAGATTTATACTATTCCAACGTTACCAAGAAAAATTCTTCCTCGTGACGTTATGACAGTGCATGTGTTACCGGCAATCTGCAAAATTAGGCAATTTGCAGAATTCCTAGGCAATCTGCAAACCCACCAAGTGGTTAGGCACTGTGCAAATTCACTAGTACTTTAGGCAATCTGCAAAATGGCTACGGTGTTTTAGGCAATTTGCAAATTGTCTATATTGTTAGTCAATGTGCTTTTGAAAATGTAACAGGCTCACATTGACTAGACATTGTGCAACAGTTTCACTTGCCGGATTGTAACAAATCGTAACAAATTTTCAAACCCCCTCCCCTAGGACCGTTACGTAATTTGTGAACAGTCCCCATTCAAGATCATTTTACAAAATTTGTCCAGTTACGACCTTTAAAATCCAAGACGGCAAGTGATGTAGCATGGGAGCTCTATAATATTTTTTGCATTCTTGGAGCGCCTAGTATTCTACATACAGACAATGGTAGGGAATTTGAAAATAAAATTTTAAAAGAGCTTCTAACTTACTGGCCTGAATGTAAACTTGTACATGGAAAGCCGCGTCACAGCCAGTCGCAAGGGAGCGTTGAGCGCGCCAATCAAGATATCGAAAATATGATAACTGCTACTATGTCTGATTACAAAACTACGAACTGGGCTAAGCTTTTGCCCTTTATTCAAATATCTAAAAATAGAGCACTGCATGCCGGTATTCGTCGTTCACCCTATGAGAGTCTTTTTGGGATGCCTTTAAAAGTAGGTTTAAATGGATTACCTATACCGAAAGAAATGCTTGAAAAATTAATACTGAAGAAGAACTGGAAACTCTTTTTGAAGATTCGAGTTTAGAGAATCAAAACACAGTATCTGATGATAACATTGAAGTTATGCGGTCCGAATACGATGTAGATAATAATGAAGGGGTAGTCAACATCACAGAAGAACACGTAAGTGACCAGGAAAACAATTTTGAAGATATGGATATTGAAGATATGCAAATTATATTACAAGATTGTAATCTTGAAGTAAACAAAGAAGTGTGCACTGTTTGTGAATGTACTTGTGAGAGCGAAGAAAACTGTGCTGACTGCAAAAACTATGTTCACAAAACGAAATGCAGCCAAAGTATCGAGAATAGAATAATTTGTTTGCATTGTATCAGAAGCCAGAATATAAATGTTGAGAGGAACCAGACAAAAATTTTCAGGATCTTCAGGCAAATAAAATGCTTGGAAATTCTCAAAAAATTAAAGGGTTGCACTACTGGCGATAACGTAATAATACCCGTGCCATCTTTCGATAGGGGTCGAACAGATCCACGAAATATGTTGGGTGTTGTTATTGGCGAAGAAGATGGGTTTTTAAAATAGGAACTAGAACAGGAGTTCTACAAAATGTTATAGTCGGAATGAATTCGAGCCGGTGACCCAAAATTTTATAAACGCAAAAGATGTACCTGCAGCCGAAATTAGTCTTCGATCGGCGGTGTCAACTGCTTCCTCTGGAGGTGGCCAGGAATGCTAAAATGTAATTGCACAAAGAAGTGCATAAATAAATCTTGCAAATGCCTTAGAAATAATGTAAATGTAATAGTCGCTGTCACTTTAGTAATCCATGTAAAAATAAATAAAATAAAAAATAAGTAATAATTTAAAACTTTTAATTAACAAGTTATATTATAGTTAAAATTAATATATTATAAAAATAAGTAACCTAATATTGTTCCTTTTAAAATTATCTATTTAAAATATCGTTTTCATATTGCCTAGTCAATGTGAGTCTGTTACATTTTCAAAAAGCACATTGACTAACAATATAGACAATTTGCAAATTGCCTAAAACACCGTAGCCATTTGCAGATTGCCTAAAGTACTAGTGAATTTGCATATTGCCTAACCACTTGGTGGGTTTGCAGATTGCCTAGGAATTCTGCAAATTGCCTAATTTCAGATTGCCGGTAACACATGCAGTGTCACTGACTTACTATTGGCAAAAAAATATAATTCCTAGACTTACTGGCACTCAGATGTAAACAAATATTTGAACCACAAGTTATACTTCTCCGTTTGAAGTACTAACAGTAAAGTTGATTTGACATTAGAATATCGTGAAGTGTTTAATGATTAGTGTATGGTGTTTAGTGTATGGATTAATGATAATGTTAGCATTAAGGCGGCTACGTCAGACGCTCAAGTCTGCTTGTACAAATTGATTGTATGTACATGCATGCTTGTCACGCTTGCAGTTGTGTGTATAGCCACCTTTACGAGACAATTACTTTTAATAAAAATTTACTTTACTGTTTGGAAATGGTTTACTGAAATTCAAGCAACGTTTTCAAACAAAATGTTAGTTTGCATTGTCAACCATAAAATTTGTAGATTATAAAAAATTATTTAAACAAATCATTAATATCAATAACAGTTACTTACACGAAGAAATCACATACTTATAATTTTGATGATAAAATGAAAAATGATGCAGGAACAATAGTGATGCTAGAGTTTAAAGATGAAATATGTGAAAAAATAAGAGGCAATTATTGAGATAACAGGAAAGCGACGTTATCGCTAGAAATTATTTTTTAATGGCAAAAGTAGATAATATATTTATAATGAGAACCAAGTCACAGAGATACTAACTTTATGTTATTGAGAACATGTTATTGTATTTGTACGGCGCTGTGGGGGGGATCAAATTGTAAATTTTTCTAACAGTGGATGTAATAGTATATTATACACCAAGGTAGTGAAGCATAGTGTTATAACCCTAGCGCCAGATTAAATCCCAAGGTGCGTAGCACCGCGGATTTAAGCGCGCGGTTATAACACGCTTCACTACCGTGGTTTATATACAATTTTTCCACTACTAGGATTGTTTACTCTTATAATAATAATTGTTAATGAATAAAGTAAATCGTTTTAATTATTTATTTCAAATTATAAAACAAATGATAGTTTTTGTTTTGATGTTGACACTTGCTTGAAAATGTTTAATTAATTTTGACATAAAGGTTACATTAAATATTTTGATATTTATAAGTTTTGCGAGTGTTTTTAAAAATGAGTGAAAGTTGTACACCACCCGAAATGAGAGAGATTGCTGAATCAGTGGCAGACAAGCTACTGCCGGAAAAATCCAAGACTCTTTATATGAAAGCTTATGTAACATTTAAAAATTGGTGCAGTGCGCGAAGTGTGGTTATAATATCTGAAAATGTACTGTTAGCATATTTCCAAAGTTATGCCAATGATAAAAAAGCTTCCACTTTATGGGCACATTATTCTATGTTAAAATCAACTCTTTCTTTAAAGGACAACATAGACATTTCAAAGTTTTTCAAATTAGTTGCGTTCTTAAAACGCCAAAATGTGAATTACCGTGCTAAGAAGTCTTCCGTTTTCAGTCAAGAAGAAATTACAAAATTTCTGATTAATGCACCGATGAATGTCATATTGTAAATAAGGCAATTCTTATAATTGGTTTATCTGGGGCTTGCAAATGCGATTGCTTCTTTTGCAATTTGCTTCTTTCTGATGTTATCATAAAAGATGATATGATTATTATAAACATTCGTAATAGTAAAATGGTTCATCTAGAAAATTTGTTGTTATGGAACCCCTTTGGATGAAAATTGTAAAAACATATTTAAAAATTAGACCAACTTCCGACATGCAAAAATTATTTATTAGTATACGCAATGGAAAAGCTACAAAGCAAAATATTGGTCATAATACAATAGGGCAAGTACCAAACAAAATTGCAATGTATTTAAATTTGCAAAACCCTGCGTCTTACACGGGTCATAGCTTCCGAAGAACTTCAGCCACAATATTAGCTGCTAGCGGTGGAAATATCCTACAGTTGAAACAACATGGGGGTTGGAAGTCATCTACGGTAGCCGAGGGCTATATAGCTGACTCACTCTCGGTTAAAACGAGCATAGCTCGTATGGTCCAAAGCCAATCAACATCAATTAATCAAATAAGAAATTTTGAGCGTTTTGAAGTGTTTTAAACTGTAGTTGCAATAGCACGGAGATTGTAAATTTTCTAATGGAGTAAAGGTTATACAAGTTTGCTAACTAACGACTACTTCGAATCGCATAAATTTTTCATGATTCTGTTTCGACCACTAATTTCTTTAATATCTTCACAATCCAGTTATCCTACAATTGAAAATATACAGATTTTTAATAATATTAATGTAACAAAACACTTACCAAACAAAAAATTCTATATCGAATAAAAACTAGTGAACGTGGAATGCAAGTAAATAGATGTTGACGAAAATTATTTTGTCGAAAAATGTACTATTTGTAACGATAATTGATTGTAATAATTATTAATAATCGATTTATAAAGTTTTCAGTTGTCACTTCATGCTGGCATGAGCTGTCATAATTCATAATTCTCATTTCGCCTAATTGCTAAACGTCACAAAATTCCAATTTAATCAACATTTTAAATATCAAATTAATCTTATTTATAGACCGATTTTAATTATTTAAACACTATTGATAGAATTTCTTGGTTATGCTAATTCGTTTTACACATAAATTTTCTTTCAAAATGGCCCGAAGTTTCCGGACTACGCATTTATGTTCATTATTAACTACTAGTGAATAATGAAATATTATTCACCTCAGGTGATAGAAGGCGTGGTTCACAGTTCGATTACTTACGTTGAAATGATAGTGTTTATGGCTAGTAGTGGAAAAACTTTTATATTATATAAACAATATGCTACTCTAACTGAATATAGTACTTGATCATTACCAATATTTTATTTTAATATAGTAGAATAATTACATATTTATTGAACGAATAATACTAATTATTATTTATAATGCTTTTTTATTTATTATACAATATTTATAAATATATTCATAATGAATATAAATAAATTAAAAAAGATAGTGGAGATTATTTGAAAGTAATGTAAATATTTGAAAACAGTTTTCATCTTCTTTAGAGTAAGCTTCTCTTAAAATTTTGATACACTGTGAAAGTAACTTATCGTTCCATATTACAAATATCGTAGAAGTATAATAAAAATGATCACTATATTACGCATACATATTTACATATAAAATAAAAAAGTTTCAAGTCCAATATTTTTATATTTTTTTATATAAACAAGTTTCTACTCAATAAAAAATGTACTATCCATTATTAAAGAAATATTTTCTAGCATGGATCCATTTTATACACTGTAATTCGTAATAACTGGAATTAAAAGTATTATGTTATTTTAAATGTTTATAACGTAATGTTGTTAATTTATAAAATTATATATAATTCAAATAGCATGTTGTATAACAAACGGTCAGCTACATAAATGCTATTTAAAATTTAAACCTCAATTAGATAATAATTTCAACCCATTTAAATTGTTTACATTTTTACATTCTGACTAAGAAAGAAAGGGCTCTATGTGCATTTTGAGAATAATTATTTATATTATTTCTTTGTTTGTGCATAAAATGATATGTGTATTGAAACACATTTCGAACTGTGACTTTATTTTTATACTTATGTACGTAATAATACACTTGTCAGTTTAAAAATAATTAATCACAAGTTAACTAAGAAGTAAAATAAATTTTCATTGACATCTCGGTTAAAAATACATATTTTCCATAATTTAAACTTAAAAAGAAAAGAAGAGGACGGTCGTGGTTCTGCCATTTGAGTGTGTCCATTACTAAACCGAAATACCCGGTTCGGACCAGGGTGAAGTAAAAAAATTTATTCTGACTATCTTTTCTCGGAAGTCAGTGATTACCCACTGAGGTGATTAGCCAGGAAAACCCCCCTTATAGGGAGGGACCACGACACTCGAAATCGAGTTAACGACTAAAAAAAAGAAAAACTTTAAAATTAATTATCAATCCAGGCTTATCTGACCAGATTCCAATAAAACAAAATATAAATGATCATTTATATTACAGGCTAGAAAATAAGTAAGTGTAAAAAAAAATTCAGTAATTTAAATTCAATTTAACTAAACTTGTAAAATTATTTATTTAGTATATTGAAACTTAGTACATTTTAGTTCTAAATAGTGTATTATTACCGGCTATTACTGGGATACGGTTTTAATGTTAGTATTATGGTTGGTAGATATTTGGATAGACAACTCGAGATATCTGATCTCTGATTAGTATGAGCATTAATAAAATGTTGTACGTAACAAGCCAAACAAGGTTACCAAAGTCTTAAACTTCCCTCACTTGCCTACGAAGCCTGCTTGAATCTGTTAATTCGTTCGGCAAATTGTTCTGTTTCAAACTTGTTACGTAAATTACTGTAATAAAAATTACAAATTTAATGTAAGAATTGAGTAACATAATAATAAATCATTTGTCCTTTTTGAAAAGGGAAATGCATTTAGTATTTGTTATGGTTAATTTCCAAGTTATATTCGGAAGAATTTTTTTCCGGAAAGTTTATGTAAGAAATTGAATAAATTTATGTATATTTATTTCAACTTTTATTATATTTAACTTTCTATAATAACTTCAGGCCGAAAGCTACAATGCCGCAATAGGATTATAAAAAACTGAGTTTTGTAATTAATCTTGAAAATATTTATGATGTAGGTGGTACGAGTACATTTTTAAAACAGATTAAAAAGAAACTTTTGAATATTTTTTATGTACCAAAAAAATCTTTAATTAAATTTACAAAAACTTTTAAGTTTTATGCCATTTATTTTCAGAATATGTATTGCAAAAATTAAGCAATCGCTCTGTAACGCTGTTCTTTAAACATTTATTTATCTAAATGTGAAGGAAAATGTTGATTTACTTATAGGATTATCTGGTAAAATTAAATTTAGAATATTTCATTATTCCAGAATTTTTTAAATCTTACATTTCATGAAACGCGACATTTTCATGAGAAATTTTCAATTGCTGTTTAGATGTAGACCAACAAAAGTTAAAAGAATTGCGCACCAAAGCGATTATTTTAATATTTATAAATGTTGAATAATAAAAACCATAAGACCTGAATTTATCAAATTGAGGCTAAATGCTGCCCTTAAGATATTTTTTGTTACCGTTAATATTAATTCTTTTATATTGCTATATTTAAATTTGATAACTATATAGTATATCTATTATTTGTATATAATTACTATAGGTACCTATTTCATAAATCTGAAATTCGACTGATTGATTATCTCATGCCGTATAAAGCATCATTTAAGCTCGATTATTCCCATTGAGATATATACATATTTTCAAGGTATTTATTTTTTAAATAAATTAAACCAAGCAAATATTATAGCAAAAAATTAAAATAAACGTAATAAATCAATAATGCAATTGGTTACATGGTTAATTTATCTAACAGCTAGGTGGTACCTGCATATTTTTGATATGATGATAAATTAAAGATATTCGGAAGTGATGAAATTGAATACTAATGCTCAAATTAAGATAGAAAATAAATAAAAATATTTGGGTTAGACAAGCTAAAAGCTGGGTAGATGCTAAATCTGATTTTTACATTATTTTTTTTATATTTGTACACATCACTTCAGAGTTTATTGTATGACATATCCAGGAAAAGAAACTCAAATTTGCCCTACAGTAGTACAAAACTCACTGCAATATCATCTGCTTCTTATTTCTTGTTTCACACAACATATTAGGAATTGGAAAATGTAAAAATATTTTCATTAAAATATTTTGGTATCTTTAAGACTCAATTGCACAATTAATATTTGTGTGTTAGGTGTGTTCACAAGTTAAATTCTAATTCCAATAACTGAACTTCATAGTCACAAGAAAGTCTGCCCGTCGAAATTAAATTTCATATATAAACATTTACCAAATAAGCATTATAACCAAGAGTAGTCAAGAGAGATACCAAGTACGTTTTTTTAACATAAACGAGGTTCTTGTTTAGTTTAAACAAGTTTAGTTAATTTTGTAGTAAATAAAGTAAGTTTTTAAATGAAAACAAAAGGTGTTCAAAACAAGTTACTAAAAGCAAAATGTATTTTACTTTAAAAGCCAAAATCATTATTTTTTATTTTGAACACAAGTAAACAGAACTAACGTAGGTATATGTAGGTATATCAATTAATTTGGTCAAATAGTTTACTTCTTTGTTTCTCTATAAAAGAAAATGAACCTGCTTTAGACAGACAATTTACCGTGTTACGTTAAAACTTAAATTGAGCTTTGTTGGAAAATTTTCATTTACGTCCGGATTTGTAGACAAGTTTAAGTACTATTAATGGTCAATTGTTTTAATAATTATTAATTATAATATTACCATGAGTCAGTAAAAGTTTCCACATACTTTCGTACCCACTATTATTTTTCTGAGTAGATACATAATATAAAATAATTAATAAATTATAAATAACTAAAAATTAGTTACTCAGGTAGTAAAGCTTTCTTGCTCCCATACCAGTCCGCACCGACCAGCGTGGTAAAATAAGACTAAAAATTATTTTCTGCAAGGGGACTGAAGGATGCTTATGTTCAGCAGTGGACGAAAGACTGCTGGCCCACGTATAAAATTATATTAAACTTAAAAAAATTTTCATGCTGACACGTACATAAAATAATTTCAGAAGATGTTTTCTATTGAAACTTGAAATGTTCTGATTTTTTATACAAGTTTTACAATGTAGAGCAAAGTTCTGGTATACTTACTTTTATGTTTTCCTATTTTGTAACTTGACAATATTTTAGTCATTTTTGATGAAATATAACTGAATTATAAAAATAAGAATTTCACTATTTGGTTAAAACAAATTTCATTTTTCTTTCCGCTATATAATTATGATAAAGATTTTTCCATAATTTTGCTTGAAATCTTTATTTTATTGTTGACTTAGCACGGCTTTACAAACCAACTCGGTTTTTATTAAAATTATCATATAAATGTAAATATGAGATAGGTAAGAGGTTAACGCTTTCGCAATATTAAGTTTCAAATGGAATTTTGCTTGTAAAGATTGAGTTTTTAGTAAATTAGGTTAAATTTTGTATTATTGCGACTTTCAAGAGCATGTTATGTTTAACTTGGAATGTATCAATTATTATTAACCCAGAAGCAGGGAGTACAATAATTCTTCGTTAAAATTTCGACATCATTAGAGGGTTTCTTCATCTGGTCCTCCTGTGTATACAAATGTCTATCCCTGCGGTTGCACTAATTCATGCATATACTAGATATTATTTATCTCAAAGTTATGTTTTAAAGATTATTAATTGAATAAAAGTGAATAATCTGCTTTAAAAAATAAGCAATAACCTTTCAGTTTAGTTCATAACTTGAAAATATAAGTTGGGACGATTTTTTTAAATTATACTTGGATATTATTAAATAGTTTCATTTCTCTCAAATTCATTCTTAGGTACTACTAAGTACTATTATTATGAGTGATATTTGAATGGATTGCAAGTAAAAAATACATAATATTATATTGCTTCTTAGTAATGCACGAAAGTTTTAATATCGAACGCTTTATTTTCGGATAGCGAGCATACAATATAAATTTTTGTTTAAAAGCTAAACTAACCAAGAAGAACCTAATATGACATTACTTTATTTTTGTTAAGATATTTCTGTGGAAGTAATAGTTTCAATGTATTTATATTCTAATTTGACGCTAACTGACATTGACAAACGTTAGTGTCAGGAAAGCGCTGCGATGTAACAAACAAAATTCGTAGCCTTTATTATTGCAACAAGAGAACTTGCTTAAGTTGAAAGAATTTTAAAAATCCTACTATGTTATATAAATGTCTTGTTTGATGGTGGCCGTAATATTATGTGCAAGGCAGACGAATAAGTATAAAAATTAATTGAATATTTTTCAAAGTATATTTTGTTGAATTTATCTCAGCTCTTGTAAGTACAAATTTATTACAACGTAGCATAGATGAAAACAATTTATAGGCTAAAAAATTATTACGTAATAATATGATGAATATGCATTATCTTTGATATAATATTTTATAACTAAACAAGATACCGTTTAGGCAATCTCGTGAACTTAATTTGGCTTAGCGTATCAGTCACTATTAGTTTATTTAGACAAATTTCATGAAAAGCGAAACATTATATAAATTATAATAAATATAGAGTATTCCAGTTCAGAAACTTTAATAAATTGCATGAATATTCGTTATATCAAAAATCGTAGTATATTTTTAGTTACTTTTTGCTTTTTTTAAATGTTAATTTAAAAAGTTAACTAGAAAGCTAAAATTTTAATAACACCACCAGTCGATTCTACACAAACCTAAATAATTAAAACTCGTAAAAATCAATACAATTTCATATTCTCGACTTGTTAATTCCAATTTCAACTTTATTTTAGTAAAGATGAGATTTTTATTTTAATGGAAATTCTAAAATTTCAATTTCACAACCAACTAAGCAGAAATTTAAAAAATATTAAGAACTTCTAACAATTTGTTAGTAAAAAATATATTTGAAGTAATTAATATTCTATTTTTATATCAAATTTTTTATGCAGTTTTCATCTAAGATGGTTTTCTCATGCCGGTAATTAATATTAAAAAGCTAAAAGTAAAACTACATTACATTTTTTATAAGGAAATAAGTTGAGCAATCTAAATTCTAATTTGCTTCAGTAGCAAGTGAAGGTGGTGGGTCTCGCTCTGTTTTTATGACTAGTATGCAAAATTAACTAATAAAATTGGAAATCTTTTTTTATTTTGTTAATAAAGAAATATACTTGATAAATAAATTAAATTTTCTCTGTTAATTGCTTGTTTAAAAAGTTAGTCTTTTATTAAAATATGTACTTGATTAAAAGTTATTAAGTTTAGTGATTTGCTGCTTTTGATAATTTTTACTTTTTCTGTAAGGTAAATAAAATTGTGCTTTTATTTACATTTATTAGTCTAATGAAGTGTTTCTATATGCTGAACTACATATTATTATAACGACAGAATTTCCAGTGGTGGATTTAATTTCATAAAGCTATGTAATATGCAGATCTGATAATTGTATCTTAAAATTATAATATACCAATTCTAATTATTGTAATTGCAATAAATTAAGTGTGCAATTTATGTAATTTAACTGCGCTGTGTTGTATTCCCTTCCTGCTTGTAATATAATAACTTATTATTAAACAACTTATTATTGCTTTTAACGGCTTTCCTCAATATAAACATATATATTTCATAACAATCTTTCACGGTACTGTAAGTTTAAAAAAAAAAGGCAAACTGTAATAGATTTCTTACAATTAAAAGAATTTCACCCATAAAATCCAACTGTCAACTATAAAAAATAATGTATGCATTAATGTTTAAGATAGTACTTCTTTATTTGAAAACGAATTTGGAAAAATTGTATTTTTGTAAAAAATAATAAACCATAGTCCTGACTTTTGGAAGAACAATTATAAAGATTAAAATCTGTAGGCTAAAAAAACATTTTCGATATCTGAACCAATTTTATAAAATAACGAAAGTATTCTTGAAGTTTACAGATTATTAAATTAAATAAAAAACTATTAGGTTTCACCAACAATAATCCCGAAATTGTTGTTATATTTGGCAGTGAGTATAATTTATAATAATTAATCATTACTTTATAGTTCACGGTCTGCAAGCGGGATGACGCTTTACTTCAAATGCCATTATGCAATCTAGTTGAACACCTTTGTGCGAATGCTCATTGAAATAAAAATGTCGAAATGGTTTTCGATACATCATGTGCAATTGCTTTATGCCTTGAAATTTTCAGATACAATTACTATTACATGTTTCGTTACCATTTTATGACTTTTTAGTTTTTAGATAAAAATGGTTTTTTAAATGTGACAAAATGATACAGCAATACAAATTAACACAGAGGTAATTAATTATCTTTTTGGTTTATCTTGTTAATTAAATACAATAAATATAAATACCAAACAAACAAACAACAATTTTTCATCAATAAAAAGAATTGTAAAAAGCCAATTGATTAAATTTGAATCAAAATATGATGGCGGCCATCATTCGACTTTTCAAAGGCAAGGATTGAATGCAATAACCACAAAGGGGTTCTTTAATAATTCTAAATACTCGAGAAGAAACTTGAATTATTAGAAAAATAAAAAAAACTCATAGTATATTGCCCCAAAAGGAGCAACTGAAGTTATAAAAAATATAGAAAAGCACGTTGATGCTCAAACTACTTGGAGAATTTTTAAAGATTTTGAATGTAACGGTAGAATTCTATGAAATAATCCGTTTACCAATAAATTCAATAGAAACACTCACATAAAATATGTTAAAAGGCTTTCATGTGGTGTAATAAACCTTATTCTTGCTCGTAAAAGCAAATATGACTGCAGATTGACAAAAAATTGTGTGGTAGAAACCAAATACTTATTTAACGAAATAATAAAAACTTGTGTGATACAGCGAAATAAGGTGAAGATAATATTTTAGTATGAGAAAGATGGATGAAATCGTTTTAAGAAAGATGGTACTACACAAGGTTTACGTTAAAATTGTCACATGAAAGACGGCATAAAGTAACTTTGGTCATTTAGTAACAACATAACTTAACGTACTATTGACTTCGTATCAGCATCATATAATTTTTTTTGTCTGAAAATGCCTTGTGCCAAATAAGCATCATTTGCGGGAAATTTTAATTTACTTCTTCAATTTAACAAAATTTGCAGCTGACGGGCATCGATTGCTTGTAGAAGCATATGAAAAGGTTTCTTTAAATAAAAGAACTTGTTGTGAGTGGTTTCAAAAGTTTTTGGGGTAGAAGGCAAAGATCGCAGTGGAAGGCCGAAAACGTACAAAAACACGAAATTGGAAGCATTATTGAAGGAAGATTCGTCTCAAATGCAAAAAGAACTTACACTTACATTAGCAGTGACTCAGCAAGCAGTTTCACATTGTTTAAAATCGTTAGGGATAATTCAAAAACAAGGTAATTGGGTTCCATATGAACTGAAACTGAAACCATATGAAAAATGAACTGAAGAGTTTTACATCGTATCGTCACTGACGATAAAAGTAGATACTTTTCATCGCCAACATCAACAACAAAACAGGATATTTAAAAAAAAACTCATGCTGTGTATTTGGTAGGATCAGCTGGGTGTCGTGTATTATGAGTTGCTTAATCCGAGCGAAACCATTATTGGAGACCTCTACCGAATACAATTGATGAGATTGAGATGAACTCTGAAGGAAAAAGCGCTCATTACTACTCTAGACACTACAAAATTATTCTACTACACGATAATACTCGCCCGCTTGTCAAAAATTATTTAAAAACACTTGAGTGGCAAGTGTTATCCCACCCTGCGTGCCGTATTCACCACACAATGCGCTGTCTGACTATCATTTATTCCGATCGATATCATATGGTCTGTCTGAGCAGCGCTTTACATCATATGAAAATACCAAAAAATTGGGTTGATTGGTGGATAGCCTCAAAAGATGAAGAGTTCTTTAGACGTGGTATCCGAATGCTGCCTGAGAGATAGGAAGAAGTAGTTGCTTGTATTGGATAATACTTCGAATAAACGTAATGTACCGCTTTTTCACAATAAATTCCTAATTTTTTATTAAAAAAAACTGGGGAAACTTATTTGTACTCAATAATACAAACTATAAATATTTTGAAATTTTAACACAATTATAATGTTTGCAAGTATTATAATTTTTTTCAAGTTTTTTTTCTGTTTTCTGTAGTATAAAGAGATTAATAAATGATATGATATTATTATTTATGGAAATTAGTTTTCTTTAAAAGTAAGTAATAAATAAGCAATTTATTGAAATTTCATGTGGTGTCCGGATATTTTTGTTACTAATTGTATAATGTACATTAAATATATTACTCAATTATATAATAACTAAATGTTGTATTTAGTATTTCTTGCTCAGCTGCACTTTGGCGCCATATCATGTTTTGATCTTTTTCTCATAGTAAAAGAAAAACTTGTGCTTTTCCTACAAACTAAATTTTTGCCACGGTTTGTTGATTGCGAGACTGTCTATTGTTACAAAATATTAACTTTAGTAAGAAATAAAATTTATAAATAATTAAAATTTTACGTTCACCTTGAAATAATTGCAAAAATAGCTTAATATAAATTATAAGATAGCAGCTCCAAAATTTAAATTTGGAGAAATTAGAAAAATTAATTCAACCAAAAATTTCAAAATAATTTTGGAAATTTTTAGAAATGCAAAAAGACAAACATAGTCGACCTGAATTATAAATTGATTCAAATAAATTATAAGTTTATATTATGTATATTATGAATAATGCCAAATTTCATATTTTCTACATCAAGCTAGCAACGGGCAGTTATGCAGAGCAACATCGAATGCAAAATTGTATGAAAAAGAGATCGAAATAAAATTTTTCAATATTTTTAAATCTACCCCTGTCACACCAATTTTAAACGCAATCAAAATTGGTTTAAGATAATGTGCACCAATTAAATCGCATAAAGGTTTGTGTAAGTTGCACTAAAAGTTAATTGGTAATTAGAACAAAAATATGTTTGTTAGAATTTTTGCGTTTTGTAACATTACAAATAGTTTTCTAATAAATAAGAACATTTTATTGCTTAATATTTTTGAAAGTGATTTTACTAATAATTTTGTTCTTTGCACTAAACGTTTTATTACAAATAATTAAGATTTATTATCGGGAACAAATATCTTTATAAGTAGGTAGTTGATAATATTAATAAACTTTGGTTTTTATAAACTATTTTGCATTAGAAGTTGATCTGTTTTGATAATAATTGAAAAAGAACAGAAAGGATGGAACAACAAATTCAATTTATTTTTTACAAATATATTTTTGTTAGTAGTGCAGAATTGCCAGTACACTGTTATTGGAATTTGATATAGATTGGATTAAAACAGTAAGCCTGTTGAGTTTTCTGCATCAGCTAATTTATTTTTAAGTAAAAATTTTGAATGTACATCGCATATTTGCATATAGACTAAGTTTGGTTATTTCGTGTAATAGGTAAATTTTCAGATTATAATTTTCTGGCATTTAAAAAAGTAATCTAAATCTTAATTTTAAAGGTAAATTACAATTTTTTGGCTAACTTTGCATAAGAAGGAAATAATATAAAGAAATATGTCAAATATTATTTTGCGTCGTCAAAAATACAAAAGTTTAGGAATGCAGAATATGAAATATATATATGCGTAACCCCCGTAAATAAATTAAACAGTTTTGATATAGTGCATAGCTCTTATTATATAAGAGTTGATAGTAACCTAATGTGGATTTGAAAGTCTCTAATGTCTATACTGAAATCGATTTATTCAAAATTAATAGTTTCTATTTTTATTGCTGCAACTGTGTAAATTGGTTTATCCGTTAAATACATAAATAAGAAAATTAGAACTTATAATTTATTAATTTGCAGATTGCATCTTGAACTGGACAAAACGGTGGATGCAGTGATTTTAACAAATAAAATTAGTGAAACCACATAATATTCTGCAGCATTTAACCAAATATTTTAATATCCTTTTGCGTGTATTTGAATGTTTAAATTCATCTAAAATACATAGTTGCATTAAAGACTAGAAAATGTTCCAACATAGGTTTTTTAATTATTGTATAAATTGCTATTAAATATAATAAGTACGTATTCTACTTCGTGTGTTGGTGTTCTAATTAGTTTTCGAACCCTGTAAAAATCCATGATATTTATACTTTAAAATGCAATATTCCATTATTAGGTATACGTGAAAATAAACAAAATTAACTAGTATTTTTATATTTTAAAATGTATGAAATTGTTCAAGCTGATGTGTTGTATGGAACGTAGAATGAAAAAAGCGTAATACATCATAATCAATGACATTTATTTTTGGAAGATATAATTTATAAAAAGATTAATCATAATAATTGTATTACTTCAATTAAGTACCTCAAACTGGCACTGTCAAAGTAAAAGTTTTATGTCGTTTTATTATGAATAAATAATTTTCATTTCGGTATTTATCAGATAAATTTGCAAAAGAATACTAAAAGAAAAACAGCAAATCAAGTTTACCTGATCCGAATAAAAAATTTAGTGAAACGCGAGTTTGACTTTATAAACTCTCGTCGTTTAACGCGTTTTTTGGAATTTAGGTTATTAAATATTAACCATAATGTGTAACCGGGGAATAGAGGAAGTTTTTCTAAATTTAATAAATTTTAATCCATTTAAATGTAACACTGCTAAGATTTAGATAACAGTTTTTATCTGTCCAAAACAGAAATTTAAAGAATTATAATTATTATACATGTTATTAAAAACAGAACAATTTTTTAGTGCGATGCCATGTTTATGATGTAATATGTTATTCCATGTATAGTACACAACACTATGTTTGATTACTACAAGTACGTTCAAATTATGTACATAGGTACTGCATTTTTTATTCAAAGGTTATTGTGTTATGGTAAATTTACATAAATTATAAATAATTAAATTTAAATTAATTTGAAACGCTCGGTTTGTAGATACAGTAAATTTTGAATAATCTGCGCTGTTATTTCTGGGTTACCTTTTCGCATTCATTTAGTTTATTAGAAACAAATACATAAGCTATGTATCTTACGACATAAAATTAGTGAAAATAAGTACTACTTTTTAGTATATCAGCATAACCTGTGCATCACTTACGATAACAGTATCTCACCTACTAACTCTGATGCTGTTACATTATTCTCAATGTTTATGGGAACACGTTGGAGTGTTAAAATATTAAGCGTGTTCTTATTTATTGTAAAAAAACCTTGCCTTTTATATATCAAGAACCGATGCAGTTATTACTACAGTGAAGTATACGTTAAAAAAACGTTTATTAAAAATGTTTATCTCGTCAATTTAAAAATAATATTTCAAACATAATATTCATCTTTGATATTTTATCTTACAATATGATTCTTAACAGTTTATACCTAAAAATGTGTAACTCTCATAATAACAAATTTCTTTTTACGTCATTAATTAGTTACGAATTTATGCTTTAGAATTATTGATAGGTATTTTGAATATTTTAGCACAGCTAAATTGGTATGCCATTACTGTTATTCAAATTAAATAAAAGCAACATTTTCTATATGAATTTAATATTTAAATTTATTCTTAACTGATTGAAAATTTTTTGAAAAACGTAAGTGGCTACAAATAAGTAATTGTGGGTTCGAATTCCAAATGCGCCTGTCAGATAGAGAAATGACCGCAATATTAAAAAAATTTAACCAAACGATAGATAAAAAATATATAATTTAGTTTTATGATCAATTATTTTTTGAAAAGGTTGGTAGAGTTGAGCTATCGATCTTCTATAAGTCTTACAGTAAAAAAAACATGATTAAGTCTATGAATAATATGGCTACGTACTGTTGTGAAGGATTCAGCATTAAAGTTTGAATAACTGAAAACTAAATTAAAAAAATATTAAACGAACTCAATACAAGTATCAAACGGAAAGCAGTAAAGTAAAAATAAAATTTTTGTCTCTGTTCATTTGAAGTAACTTTGGAATTATTCTTTATACGTTAAATTTCTAATTATCTGTTTTGATCTGAGCTTTTTTAAAACGTAAAGTAAATAATATCATATTGTTTTTTTATCATTGCATAAGTAGTAACTTATATTTTTAGGTACTTACAGATTTGAATTTAGTTTTGATAAAAAACGAAACCTGCTTTTGTGTATTATATTTTCAAAGCGATAATTTGTTTTTAAATTTCAAGATAATAAATACAGCTAGAAGCAGTTATGCATATTTGACAAATTTAAAAACAAGAAATTATGTTTGTATTTCACTTAGAAGCTTTTACATCAGCAGCTTACAAATGCTCAGTACAAAGGATGTCCGATGGATAGGACTACAAAGAATAGTTAATTAAAAGTCTCCCTGTCTAGCTAGGAGGTTTGAAGATTCACTGAAGTCTGGGCTACGCGCATGTGTGTCTAACAGAAATGATTACAATTTAGAATAACTAGGTAAAACAATAGTTTAGCAAATTAATTGTTAAATGTTTACAAACACATTTGACCACCTGCTTATTTAAAAACGATATACTACCCTAAAAATTTCCTATAATACTATGACTAAATGAGGAGGTATACAACGAAGTATAATTTCTCATGATCAAAGATCTCATCTCATGAGATTACGATCATCAATAATTATACTTGATCATTTTAAAGAAGAAAGTAACGTACCCCTAATAAGTATTATTTTTTAAAAAATTTATTTAAAATTAAACTATATGTTACAGAAATACGTATGTATTAAACTGGTGATAAAAATTAGAAATATTGTAACAATTAAAAAAACAAGAACATGGACAAATTTCCCTACAGGCTACGTCAATGTCAAAATAATAACGTTTCTATTCATTTTCAAAAATATTTAATTGAACATGCATTGGTTTTAAATGAAATACACAGAGATTAAACTAAATTGATATGAAATTATATCAGCTTTTGTTAAAAGTTGTTGAGTGGTTAAGTATCTCAGGGTTTCATGGAGTAATAGCAGTATTGTTTGCAGTTTTAACAGTTGTACAATTAGTTTTGGAAATTAAACTTTTGTAGTTGTTGGACAAAATAATATAAATACCTGGCATTATTATGAGAAATCAGTAAATTGTCTTTGATTTCTATATTTGAAAAAGAAAATATTTGATTCAAATTTTTTAAATTAGAAGGTTAAATGAACAATAAAACGGAAAATAAAATGTTAATTTTAAAAAATTTGAATCAAATATTAATTTCAAAGGTTAATAATATATATCATTTCGAAAAAGAATATTATAATTTTTGTGTTAAAATTTTGGCACGCTTAGTAATTAATTTGAAGGTAAAGCTTGGCGTTTCCACCTTTACTTTTAATGACTTCTATAATTATTTGTGGTATGCTTTCAATGCAAGAATTTCTCATATTTTATATTTTCTGTTTTTTCTATTTAAAAATTATTATCTTTTATGTCGGCAAGTCATTATTATTAATACTTTTCGTTTTACTTCCCTTTTTAAGAACCACTGCAATGCATTTTTATTCAATTAAAAATCTTCTCATTTTAATGCAGGGAAAATTTTTGATTTCGGGTAACTTTAATAACGCAAGTTTTTATTCACGATTATAGATTTTATGGATAAAGTAGTGCAAGTAATTTCTGTTATGTAGGTATATATTACAGGGGGTTTACCGACCAGAAATTAATGTACGATTAATTTCAATTCAGATTAAATTTCCACAAATTTATTTCTATACAATTCAAAATAGCTTTGTTAAATTCAATTAAGTAAAATTCTGTTAATTCATTTCAATTTGTATTAATTCGTTTCAAAAAAATGTTGATAATTCATATCAGTTTAATTTAATTCAGTGTATAATTCAAAACAATTCAACCTAATTTACTTCGAATTCAGATTAATGCATGCCAATTCAGGCTATCGGCCATAATAATTCAATTCAATTCAAGGTAATTTAATTCAATTCAGTATATTTAATTCGAACCGGAATTAATTTTCCAACAAGTCGTACCGACTAATTTCTGAACTATTAACCGCCTTGTAAATATTCAACGAACTTTGTTCTACATAATACTTGTAATATAAAGAGTTTTCAATTTTTTAATTTTATTATTACCGATTTTTTTATTTAACTTAGTCATTACTTTTCTGAAAATTAAAGTAGTGAAATGATTTAAAACTTTAATTATGTAAATGCATTGTAACCAATAGAACATTTGTTAAAATTTAAAGAATTCCTTTTTTTTTACTTACACCTCTACCTCATTAATTGTCATTATACTATCGGTCATTTCGTTTCATTACTATTAGCAATTTTTTATTCATATGTTTTGCGATACCAAAGTTTAAAATAATCTTTTCTTTTCGATGCGAAACATCTCTCATACTTTAATTATCGTGTAAAAAGTAAAAATACTAGTTTTAATATTAGACAACTATCATTTAAAATTGTGAAAAAAGAAAATCATATAACCAAATAGGAAATTTATTAAATTTAAGTAAAAGAGACGGTCACTGGCCTAGTAGTTAGAGCGATCGACTACTGATGCTAAGGCACCCGGTTCGAATCCGGGAAGAGTATACAAAGAAAAATTTTCTTTCTGACTCTCTTTCTATCTATGACCGTTTCCGTGCTTCGGAAGGCACGTAAAGCCGGTGGTCCTCTATGTTAATGAATTGCCATCATTAACGATAATATAGTAACAGGCACATCTGAAGCAAGTCTAGCAAACTACTTCAGATGTAAAACAAATAATATGCTCAAAGTACCAGCAGTAGCTTCGGATCTTTGTCGAGGTTACTGTTGGATATAACAGGAACTAGTCCTAATTTAAGTGGAAGAAGAAGAAGAAGATATCGTGCAACGATATACATATGTAAATGTGAAGATAGAATCAAAAACAAACTTATACCAGGTCGTCCACCAAAAATTTACAAAAGAAAAACAATACAAAAACACTGTTTTTATTGGAAAAATACAAAAAAAATTCAGATTGAATGACTAAATAGGATGTATTGCAGGATACTCCTCCAAGAAAAAAATTATCACGATTGCATTGCTAGGAAAAAGACATCTACAAGACGTTTACATATTTATGTGAAATTAACAGAAAGAAGCGTATGAATTTTGCCAATGGTTTTAAATGTAATGATGGTACATACATACAATAAAATGTTTTTGGGCTCGATAGACGTACTATGGTAAGAAGGAAGCCAAATACAGAGTTGCAACCTAAATATTTACAAGGAACAGTAAAGCATGACTTCGGAAGTATAGTTGTTTGGGATTGTATTTCAACTATAGGGGTTAGTACACTCGCATTTATTAAAGACAATGTAAATAAGTGTAAATGCTTGGACGTTTAAAAAAATAATTACTATTTAATGTCTTTAAAATGGGGATTGTTGATCTGTTTTAATTCTATCAAGGCAACGATCCTATAGATAGATAGATCACGTTTAATACGTACTTTACAAGTATTCAAAACTGTTACATATCTTTCTCCCCAATTACTTGAGTCGGGAAATTTCGATAAAGACTAAACAGGAGTTAAAACAAAAACTGCAAGAAGAATGAGACTCGAGGAAGAGTAGATTATTTAAATAAAGTTGTTTGCAACATGCCCAAACGATTAAAGTAGGTTTTAAATCAAAAGGGGTATGCAACAAAATATTAAATAATCCTTAAATTTTGTAAAATATTGTAATTTTATTATATTTTTTATAATTCGTCCGAATCTTTTTGCAACGTTAAATTAATTTGTTAGTGTATTAATTTGTTTAATGTAAATTCTTTCTGTTTGCACGCAAATTTTGTGAATGTTTTTATTGATTTTCCGTACAAGAATCACTTTTTTAAGTGCAATTATAAATAATTTATTTTTTTAATAAGTAACTAAGATGCAAGCGATTTATTGAAATTTATAAACCTACAAATTTTTTTGTGAGTAACTATAGTGTAACATGATTTTACAAAGAAAGCAACAGCAGAAATATTGTTTTCAGTTATATTATATTTGTGTTCAATCCAAGGTTAATAATTTCTCTCAGTTTTTGTATTTATTATGCTATCAATTGATGCATATTCACAAATTTTGGAAAATAATAACGCTCCGAAATATTAACTTATTAACAATAATCACATAATATAATATTATGTAGATAGTTCTATAATAATATATTTTATATAAATAATATAATAGCGTTTTTTGTATTTATCCTGAATATCTATTGCATAGCTTTACAAATAAATTACTTCTACTAATTTGCCATATAAATATATAAAGAAATTTTGTATGGATTTCAAGGGAAAACCCTAAAAACGTTGAAAATATATTATTTATTTATTAAGTAAGAAATTGTAACTGTTCACATTAGTTTGTTCAACGACCAAGTGTTTTGATATTGGAGAACATAATAAAATTTAGTCTTCACAACTTGGTTAAAAATTTTTTAATTAATACGGAATATGGTTACAAAAAGACACATATTTTCCACGTAGAAAGAAAAACACGTATAAATTTAGTAACTGTACTTTATTAACACAAAAATGTACTGAAGAATTTTATGCATTCCTTGATGTTTATAAATTAGTTACACGTAATTCTATAAAAAAAGGTAAACATAGGGATCAGAATTTTCTCTTTGAGAATATTCCTTCCTCAAATTTTATGCTTTTAAGAACTACTACAAAACTAAACTGGAGTTGTTAGGGTTCGAATGATGCTCTATGTAAAAATGTTCTACAGCTTATGTTAGTTAAAAACAAATTAATTTTTGTACTTTAGGTAAATTCAAGTATCCGCCCTTGATCAAACACTTAAACAATGGGAAAAATTATTATTAATAATTCTCATCTTGTTTAAAAATATACTGTTTAAACGATTAACCCCATCACCTAGTGTACCCACGACTTATTAAAATATTTTGAAGTTGGGGATAAAGTTATCCGTTAGATAGCGATTGGTTATCAATAATTAAAAAAAAAACACGAGGAATACAATAAAAATACAAGATACTTTCCATGATGACTATAAACCATGATAAAAAATTAGTTTTAATCAACATTGTAACAAAAAATTCTGTTGTATAATAGTATAACTTTAGTTAAGAATAACTCATAATCAGCCAAATATTATATGTGGTTTTTTATTGATGATTTGAAAGCGAAAACGAATGTGATACCGAAATCTTTCTAGTGTAAGAACTCCAAACATTTTTAAATGATTTTTAAAAGAAAAATTTACCAGAGAGTCATAAATTGATATCCTGACACTCCTACAGCAGTAAAAATTACAAAAATTATTCAAACAGCCTATTATACAATTAGATACTTTACATAAATCTGTTCATTCTTACATTATGATTATTTTTTGGAATATTTCGGCAATAAATTATCTAAAAACATAGCTTTTTATCCCTCTTGGCCGTTTGTACTGAATAGATAATTTTAAAATTAATTTTATAAGATATAATAACAAAATTTAAAATAAAATAATTTTTTTCAGTCAAAAAAGTCGGGTCTGAAGGGGTTATCAACAATGTTGTTATTTTCTGTAAAAAATGTTTTCTGTATTTCTAAATCAAATGTTAGGCACAATTTGAGATATCTTTCATGGACAAAAGCTCGATGTGGCATTTTCTAAAACCAGTGAATTTTACTGCATAAGTTGTTTTTATCTTTAATTTTTTTAAATTTTATTTTATTGAACAAATAATCGCCGAAAAAATACAATTTATTGCATAAACATGAGGTTTTTAAAGCTAAATGATAAAAAATAAATATTCTTTCTAAAATAACTACTATAAATAAAAAATTACGGAATGCTAAAAATTCCCGCCGCAAGACAAAAAGAACTCTTTTGTCAGTCACAAGTCGTCTAGCAACGATTTCTTTCGTCGACAATTTTTTTACATGTAAAAGTTTGAAAACTCGCTACGAGTATGCCAGAAAATATGGAGCTTTACACTCGAATAGAAATATGTTGCATTAGCAGTTAAGTTGGGGCAACAAATATGTATAGTAACTAATGGTCTCAACAGAAATCTCAGCGGCTATAAATAAGACAAGTTTGTTACATTAACCAATTAAATTATTTAGCAGTAACTAATTACTATTAATGACCTCGTATGACCATACTCAATTTTCAAAGTATTTATATCTAGATAATAGTACGCTTTCACTAAAGTATTTCCATATAATATTATGTATGTAAATATTATCTATTTTATTCTTATTTTTACTGTTTCTAAAAGCATAAGTTATTGCATAATATGTACTAGTACTACGTGTATACAAATACTAAATTTTGTTATGCTGTAACATAATATTATATATTAAATGGTAAAATACTGAAGGCATGCGCGTCGTTGTATATGTTGTGATCTTCAACAAATTTGTTTATATCGAAGTAGCATATTATCAGACAAAAATGCATTTATATGTATCTTCGTATAAGAAAATAATTCGGTTTGAACCAAAAAATTGTTTTCAGTAGAGCAACAAATATGTGTACCTATATTTCAAACTCAAGTAAATCCATTTTTTTATTATGGTAAATAATTTTAGCAATAATGCGTTTCAAATAGAAAAAAGATAATTTTTATTATAAATTTAGTGTTTCTTATTTACAATCCCAAGTTTGTGTTCATATTAAGTATGTTTTTGAAACATGTTTTGAAATTCATTGAAAATATTAAACATAAATATTATAAAAGTGTGCACCGCTAAAGTTCGTTGAAAATTCAATAAAATATTATATTAAAACAGTTTCAATTGCCTATGCGACACTTGTTAAATCAACACAGATGAATATGTTAAAACTACGAAAAAAGTAGTATTGACTTTATGCAATAACTATGTACTAAAATTAAGTTGTTCAGAAAAGAACACAACTAAAATTTGAATACAGTATGTTGATGAAATTTTTATGACACCTACCGCAAATACAAAGTTATTGACCTCTATTATGGAAATCTCCCCTTCTGCATGGATGTGTCGAACTTGGAGAGCCAGGTATCAAGGCACTCAATAATAATTTGTATACAGATCCAGAAAGATTAAATTTGACTAAAATTTTGATAAAATGATTCAGCAGAGCATTTAAATATGTAAACAACATGAAACATACCAATGTGCAAATATTATTAACCTGTTTTTGTCTTGTTTATTCACTATAACTGAAATTACGTGACATCTCAAAATATGATATAATAATAAATATGGAATTTATAATAAGAATGTAGAGTCTCCATGTTATGTATTCTATAAGCAAGAAACCTCGATCAATCTCCACCACTAAACAAAAATTATAATTTAAAGTCAAGACTCAAAACTAATAATGGTAGTATAAAAGTCACCAAAACTGACTAATTGAATTTGCAAGTTGATTTTGAGAAGAGAATACTTCAAAACGATAAGAAATTTTTGCATAATTACTGTAGACTTATTTAACAGGTAACTGATGCCAATTTTATACTGGGCTTACAAGATATTATTAAATTTTAATTCGCTTGCAAAAAATTAAAAACGCTTTAATTTTTAAATCGCTTTTCATTATGTAAATTTATAATTTTTGTTTGAATGGATTTTCAATCAAATCACAATTTACTAATAATATAGAATCATTTCATGCATGATATTCAACAAGTCAAATAATTCATGATAATTATAATATCCTGCTTATAAAGATACAAAAATAATGGAATCTACAATATTAAAAAATAAAACAAATAATAAAAACTAATCTTGTATATTATGCTTTTTGAAATGTATAATAAAGTAAAATTTGATTTTTAATAAACTAGTTAACGTTGTAAAAATGATTGGGTTTACAAGTCAATAGTTCTGTTGAGTGTTCCATAAGAGTTCTGAAATTAATATAAACATGGAAACATACACATTGTTTTCTTGCCAGTGTGTTAGATTCCATGTAATAAAATGTTTTCTATACAATAAAATAAAAAATATATTAAAGGCATGAGTGAGGTTGTAACCCGATTCTTGACTAAACTTCAGAACACAAATGTATGATTTTTCCATGAATTTTAGCACTGATCTGCTTTTGGGATAATACCATCAACAACTTTGGATTTTCCATTATGCTTATTTGGGGAAAATTGAGTCCCCTTGCTCTTATTTTCTATAAATGTAGTAGCAGTTTTATTCTAAATTAAGAATAATGGGCAACTCCATTTTAATATTTGTTATTTCAAATAATTGGAGTGGACGTTAATAAAGCGAATGTATAAAAATTAAGTTGGACTGTGGATTTTGTCGAATTGTAAAAAAATATTAAGAATGACCAGTTTTAGTATACTGATATATCTTGGTTTAATGTAGCAAAACCTAAGAAATTTATACAATACTCCTTATCATATGCGGTGCATAAGAAATAATACCCGCGTCTGATGTGTAACATAATGTGTTTGTATGTTGAAAGACCTTTTCTCCTACAATACCTATTCCTACATGTTGTATATCTTTTGTTTCAGCATACAAACTTGCTAAATTTTAGCAATGCATCCATCACTATTACTATCCTTACTTTATACACCTTTGCGATGCATTATATGTATATATTTAACTTAAAAAGTATTGTGATTTAATGTTAAAATATGATTACGATATACAATTAAGATGAAAAGTTTGTGCATTGCTACATAACTGAAAAATTAATTTTGCAATTGCCTTAGGTGCGTAAACCAAAAATTAAATTTTATTGCAAATTGTAATTTTGGGTAAACGTAATTATCTTAATAAAAATAAAAACTTGATACTGTATTACTTTAAAAGCTTACTCATGTATTCCATTAGCGTCAAAGTTTCTAAATGTTACCAGAAGTTAGTGTAGAGAATGTTAATTTAACAATATACTATACCTAGTATGTATGTATGTACATATATACATATTATGTAGACTATACTTTGTTTACAGTAGATACAATTTTTACTTTCTGTATTGACATTATTTTAGGTGATACCAGTAATTCATTTAATAAAACAGTAGGTATATTGGAAAATTAACTTTGTTAAGTAAAAATTTAACAAAGAGACAAGAAATATTTTTCCAATAGTTATATTTAATTTTGCAAGTGTTTTTAATATTAAATTATATTCAAAACCAATAACAACTATTTATACTAATGTGATAGGTTCAGTAAAAATATAATTCTTACCTATGTAACTAATTACAATCAGTAAATGCACAAACATGGTCCAGTTCATTAACCTGTAAAGATTAACTGCAGATAACCTTTAAGCACAAGAACATGATCCAGACGCGCAATCGAACGATTGAGAATTTATTTTATGTATTTTGAGGTAGATTTACATCTGTAATTTTAGAAAAGATGCTGTTTTTGGTTTAATAATGGTTTTCGATTTAGTAATTTCCATCATGATGCGCCCGAATCTCATCTCTGTCACTGTAAGACTAAGCGTCCCGATGCCGAGCTTGCGCCGCACACCACCTGCTAGGGGGGCGGCACCCCGTTTAGCACTATGGTGTACGAACGAGAGTTTGATTATGTGTGCTTCAAAGGGGATCTAGTTTTATATTTGTTTTTCTAACTGAAAGCAATTTTTTGATTTCACCTATTTTGTAGTAAAATGTTTATTTCAAAGTTAAGTCGTTGTAAATTAAATAAAAGTTTCTAAAATTGCTTTTCAAGTTACCTACTTACCTAGATATTCAAAATATCTGCTTAAATCTGTTTGAACATTGTTACTGTATCAATCATAACACATTTTCATCAAATAATGTTCTCTGTATTTGTATGGCTTATTTCTCAATGTCTTTAATAAAAATTGGTAACAATATTAACAATAATTTGATAAAAACTTTGATTTTCTTATACGTAATAACTTTCTAAAAGTTTTATGAGAACAAAATTTCGACGAAACTTCTAGTTAATAGTATTTGTAAAGTTATTCAGTCTATGAGAACATTATCAAACGAGAAATAACTTTCAGCAATCGTCCAAGTCAAGTGTACAATTCATAGAAGTTCAGTTCTTTTAAAAGCAATTTTAATTGGATGATATTCGTTTTCAAAATTATAAATTCTTAATCCTTATTTTTTTTCTCATATTTATCATTCATTATTCTTTTAGCATAGTTTGCTATATACATAGTACATACCTACTGTTATGTAAAGCGAAAAGACATACTACATTACAATTTGCCAAAGAAGTGAAGCGTAATAATTTTCATTTAGTGTTATTCGATATACTATAAGGCATTGATAAATTAGTTGAGGGTGAAATTTAAAACGTTATAATGATATCCTCTATAGTTACGCTTTTAATTGCAAGTGCTTCTTTTAAATTAATAAATTGTTTACATTAAAAGGTTATTTAATGTAATGTATACATACTTTTGGACAAATGCAATATTTATCAACTTACAAAAGCAAATTTAGTTATCTCATTAAAATTTGGTCAAAATTATCAAAATATTCTGAAAAATATCTAAAACTCGCAGCTTACAATCAAATTCATGCCTAACCAATTGAATCCGTAAGTTAATTATTCTCAAACACCCAGCTGCCAATCTTTGTTATTGTTAACAAAGTTACAAATGTGTTTGTGCAATTTGATTAAACTTTACATTTTAAAAACCACTGCATTTGCATACCGGCATTTAAAATAGGTTTAATTTGTATAATTGGTTTTTGAAATTAATTAAATCGAATCAATTCGTTTTGAGATTAATTAATTCTGATTTTACATTAAAATTTCTTACGATCTCATAGTGTAAAAGTTGCATAATAAATTGTTTTTATAAAATTCTTAACAAAAATTTTAACAAAATAAGTTCACTTTAAAGATGTACAGTTTAGGTTGCTTTTATCATTACTATGAAAGTTAAATAATAAAATTTGATACCTCTTTTTTAAAAGCCCTCAAACCATTATGTATTATTATGTATATCAGGCATGTACAGCATTATACTTACATATTTTGTTACGAACCAAAAAGTGTGGTTCTAATTCCGGCAAAACATTACTCTACATCAGCGAAGTAAAAACATTTTCAAAAAAAATAGCACAAAGCATCATTATCTAATAAAAAATAAATTTATAATAAAAACTAACACAAAAATCGGATTTATTTATTACAGAAAATATTAACGTTTTTCTTCCGGGAATTGCGTGCGCAGACTTTAAAATACTTCAACACCCTTTTAAATGTCTTTAACCTTATTGAAAATTGACAGCACTCATATATAAATGATCAAGATTTTTACTTTACTATTACTATGTACTATGTGACATTATATTAAAAGTTGCAATTAATTGGATGAACGTTTACCTTTAATTTTTGGGGAAAACTGCATCATCTCAAAACATTGTTTCCAATGTGCTCAATATCTTTTATTATATTCTTTTAAATTCAAACAAGTTGGTAACAAACATCTCATGAACAACTAATTGTGTTCAAAATATTTCAAGTGAAAATTCTTCTTTATAGAGCTCTTTTTAGAAAATAATATATTACCAATATTTAAGTAATAGTATATTATACACCAAGGTAGTGAAGCATAGTGTTATAACTCTAGCGCCAGATTAAATCCCAAGGTGCGTAGCACCGCGATTTAAAACGCGGGTTATAACACGCTTCACTACCGTGGTTTATATACAATTTTTCCACTACTAGGATTGTTTACTCTTATAATAATAATTGTTAATGAATAAAGTAAATCGTTTTAATTATTTATTTCAAATTATAAAACAAATGATAGTTTTTGTTTTGATGTTGACACTTGCTTGAAAATGTTTAATTAATTTTGACATAAAGGTTACATTAAATATTTTGATATTTATAAGTTTTGCGAGTGTTTTTAAAAATGAGTGAAAGTTGTACACCACCCGAAATGAGAGAGATTGCTGAATCAGTGGCAGACAAGCTACTGCCGGAAAAATCAAGACTCTTTATATGAAAGCTTATGTAACATTTAAAATTGGTGCACTGCGCGAAGTGTGGTTATAATATCTGAAAATGTACTGTTAGCATATTTCCAAAGTTATGCCAATGATAAAAAGCTTCCACTTTATGGGCACATTATTCTATGTTAAAATCAACTCTTTCTTTAAAGGACAACATAGACATTTCAAAGTTTTTCAAATTAGTTGCGTTCTTAAAACGCCAAAATGTGAATTACCGTGCTAAGAAGTCTTCCGTTTTCAGTCAAGAAGAAATTACAAAATTTCTGATTAATGCCCCCGATGAATGTCATATTGTAAATAAGGCAATTCTTATAATTGGTTTATCTGGGGCTTGCAGATGCGATGAACTTTGCAATTTGCTTCTTTCTGATGTTATCATAAAAGATGATATGATTATTATAAACATTCGTAATAGAAAAAATGGTTCATCTAGAAAATTTGTTGTTATGGAACCCCTTTGGATGAAAATTGTAAAACATATTTAAAAATTAGACCAACTTCCGACATGCAAAATTATTTATTAGTATACGCAATGGAAAAGCTACAAAGCAAAATATTGGTCATAATACAATAGGGCAAGTACCAAACAAAATTGCAATGTATTTAAATTTGCAAAACCCTGCGTCTTACACGGGTCATAGCTTCCGAAGAACTTCAGCCACAATATTAGCTGCTAGCGGTGGAAATATCCTGCAGTTGAAACAACATGGGGGTTGGAAGTCATCTACGGTAGCCGAGGGCTATATAGCTGACTCACTCTCGGTTAAAACGAGCATAGCTCGTATGGTCCAAAGCCAATCAACATCAATTAATCAACATGTCGATGCTTCCTCGACGCCACCAATTCCTGTACAATCTGGTTCTACAATTGAAGATTCCTCGACACCACTAATTCCTGTACAATCCGGTTCTACAATTGAAGATTCCTCGACACCACCAGTTCCTGTACAATCCAGTTCTACAATTGAAGAGGGGCACATTATCAATAATTCTGTTATTAATGTACCTACCTCTTCTAGTTCCTTAAATGTTGGAGGAATGAATATATCAATGGAATGCCATAATTGTAACATCAATTACAATTTTATAAATAAATTTTCTTAATATCTTGTGTTTATTATAATCATTTATGTAATACTAATCAATCAAGTTGTTAGTTATCGTCATAAAACTTTTTTCAAACAACTTCCAACTAGTAAGAAATTTTGAGCCTTTTGAAGTGTTTTAAACTGTAGTTACAATAGCACGGAGATTGTAAATTTTCTAATGGAGTAAAGGTTATACAAGTTTGATAACGAACGACTACTTCGAATCGCATAAATTTTTCATGATTCTGTTTCGACCACTAATTTCTTTAATATCTTCACAATCCAGTTATCCTACAATTGAAAATATACAGATTTTTAATAATATTAATGTAACAAAACACTTACCAAACAAAAAATTCTATATCGAATAAAAACTAGTGAACGTGGAATGCAAGTAAATAGATGTTGACGAAAACTATTTTGTCGAAAAATGTACTATTTGTAACGATAATTGATTGTAATAATTATTAATAATCGATTTATAAAGTTTCTAGTTTCAGCTGTCATATATTTAATTCATAATCTGTGTTCATAATTCTCATTTCGCCTAATTGCTAAACGTCACAAAATTCCAATTTAATCAACATTTTAAATATCAAATTAATCTTATTTATAGACCGATTTTAATTATTTAAACACTATTGATAGAATTTCTTGGTTATGCTAATTCGTTTTACACATAAATTTTCTTTCAAAATGGCCCGAAGTTTCCGGACTACGCATTTATGTTCATTATTAACTACTAGTGAATAATAAAATATTATTCACCTCAGGTGATAGAAGGCGTGGTTCACAGTTCGATCACTTACGTTGAAATGATAGTGTTTATGGCTAGTAGTGGAAAAATCAATTATTGAGGCGTAATCGAGAAATTCAATTAAGACTCAAATATGATAATACCAGAGTAGTTAGCCATATGTTAAAGATGGCCATGACCAGTAGTTTTTACTATATCGATAGATAACAATGCTAATGCCCAAATTGTTATCAGTTCATCCGTGGTCTTGAGTTATGATAAAAAGCTAGCCTAAGATCGTTAAATGTGTAGACATTATTATAAAAAAACAAGAAAATTCAGCTTAATAACGTATGATGTATATTCTGTCAATTATTTTAGTTAGTGTTAGTCATTATGATGGTAATACAGGTAGCAAACGTTTATTTTTCAATAATTTTGTCGCAATCAGTATTTTTGTAATAATGCAACAGTTTCCTAACCTATAAATCGGTAAATTCTAAACATTCGTTTATCTGAAATAAAGGATTATCGCTTCAAAAAAACTGAGACCAAAGATAGTCATTTTACCTTTCCATGTTAGAACTTCCTCTTGAGGGTATCTACACAAGAATAAATTTATCAATTTCGACGATTTGTGATTGTGTTCTTTAAGTGCCACACGCTTTACAGTGCGTAGGCGATCAACTTAGCCGAAGCCAAGCTGACTTTATGTGATTGTCAGCATATTCAATTGGATGGTGTAAATTAAAATTAATTTAAAAGAAAGAAAAACTACGTTTGATATAAATAACCATGTTAATCGAACAGCATTGCAAGCTAATGATCACACAGTATAAATCAATATGGATAGATTGAAACAAGTTTATGAATACAGGTAAATGCAAATGTCCAAAGGTACATGCATCCAAAAGTATTACACTTGCCCTATCTACTGGATTGGAAATTAATGGATCCAAGTACATAGGTGTCCTATATAGTACTTATTTGGTTTGAACCTCTTACTTTTGCACATTTTTACACTTTCAGCTAGCATTTGGGATTATGATGTTATCATGAATTTTATGATTTAATGAAAGATCTGTTGTTGTCTCATATTGAAGAAATTGGTATAATATTTATTGTAGCTTAACGTTTTCAATTACTTATTAATTAATTATCCAATATAATTAAAGGGCTTCATTCATTAGCAAGGCCAGTGAGGTTATACGTAATTACCAGTATAAGACAGCTTATAGTTCGTTCACTACAGTTTTTCATGCAAAAGTAGTCCTTCCATAGAAATTAAATATTTCCAATTCACAGCTACTGCTAACAGTAACAGTTAGCTAAACTGCTTTTCAACTGCAATTCTTACAACAATATAAATTTAAATTTAGAACGTTTCTACATAAAATAATAACAAGACGAAGCTATTTCAGATTAATTATAAGTTAATGCAAAATTTAATGAAAATATTATTAATATTCTGAAATTATACTTGCTTCAAGATTAATAAAATTTTATCTCAACACAAAGTAATTTAACTATTAAAACAAATTTGTGAGATTGCTTTAATTTCTAAACAGAATATGAATTAGTTACCTATATATTTTGATGCATTAAAAATTTTATAACACGAATGCTGTCAAGGCAGCCTTAAGAAGAACGACTAGCAAACGGAATTTTGATACGTTGTAATTACTATTAAGGTAATAATAATTGCCTATGAGTTGTTATTATTGCTATGCATATTTTCGCTAATAAATTCAATACAACATAACAGTGAATGGCACCTACCAGTAATGCTGATACGCTCTTTTAAAATGCAACTTATAAAATTTTGTCAATTTTGCAATTTTTCCGAAGCCGTTGTTTAGCATATCTCCAATAAAAATTAATAAAACTTTTATAAATAAAACTCGCCAAGCTTCAAAAGCCGAAGTGCTCATTCAAGTATGTGCATGTATAAAAGATGTTATGTTTGCATGCACTTTAATAACAGAAATGTTTAAATTAAAAAAAATTTAATAACGTTTATCATAGAAATTACGAAAAACAAATAATGTACGAGTACTGTAAATTTTAATTTACGACTAATTTTTTTATTCAAGTGTTATTCTGCTACCATTGTAATTAAGGTGTAATAATAAAAATGCGAAAGTAGAATTATTATTTGAAAAACTTAATGGCAATTGTCCTATACGTCTTTGCTCAACAAGTGAGAGGAAAATTAATCTAGTGCACAAAATGGAGCAAGAACTTGGAGTATAATATATGGCTATAGTGAAACCACTAAAGTACGTTTCCGTAGCAACAGGAACAGTCACATGAAATTAATAGCTGTTTCTGGTGCTCTCAGAGAACGACTTGTGCACCGTTGTTGATCCTCATTACACAACGGTAGTCGTGTGGAAAACGCAACAAATCTTCTCTATAAACATACAAGCGTTTCCTCAAAATTTATCAAGTTTGCATATCATCATGTTTCGTGGCAAACTTTGATTTTGCGTATATTTATTATGTATATAGGCCATTCTGTGTTGATTAAAAAAAATTCGACTTATCAAAGTTTTATAAACTAATTTTTTACTTTAGAATTGTAAGGGTGGATTCACATTTTTACGGTTAAAGCTACATGCAAAACAAAAATTTTAAATTATTATAGGTAGATAGTATATTTAAAATAAAATTATCTCAAAATTCTTAAAAAATTTAAAACGTTCATGTTCGTATTATTTAATTAGGTATCCGGCTTCGCTCTAGAGCATCTTCAGACTTAATCTGCAATTTTATACATTTCTGACATTATAAAACTTAAAATATAAAAGACGTAATGAACTTACAAGGGGACAACCCGACCCTACCTTCTCCGATTTGCTTTATTTTTGTTGTACGCTCAGATTGTGACTGGAAATAGAAACGGGTAAAATATTTAACCGCCATACTTAGTCGTTTCAACAAAAACCTACTATAAAATGTCGTTTTTTTCTATATCTTTTTGGGGTGCGGCTGAACAGATATATATTTATTATTAACTTTTTTAAATATATTTTTAATTAAAAACTGATTTTATTAAGTATTCTGAAGTAAAAGATATTATTTTTATTTACTAATTTTACAAACTTAAATTAAAAACACTAAAATTAAGTTTCGACAAGCGCACTTTATTGCGGTTTTATACTTACAAGGATTATTTAAAACTTCTATGGGAAGGGCATTAGATACGTTTACATTTACGAAAACATTTTTCTCGTCAGTGAGCTAGGAAGCAAACCACACGTACTGCAGCATTTTTTTAAAATTTGCGACGACAACTGGTGCTGCACTATCGATTGTACTCGTATTTTTACGCAATCTACTTGAGAATTGATTTCGTGCTGTTCTTTGATCAGCTGTGCACAATTTTGAAGACGTTTGATAATATTCTTTTCTTGTCGATAAAAATTAAAAATAAAATAAAAATAAACATCCTGTTGGTAAGGCTGGATCAAGGATGTATATTTCGAGCAATCACTTTAATATTCCAAGTCGATTGGCCCTCTTCATCCTGAAATAGTTTGTCGTACAGATCCGAATTTTTTTGGCAAAAAGAATCGATTATAAGTAGAAAAAGTTCTTTTTCTAAGTATGTCTTAAAAACGTTGATTAATTAGTAATCTTTACCATATACACAGATGTTATCAGTTTTCCCGACTTTGAAGAAGTTACAACAATATTTTTATATTTTGTAACATTATTCTTCTACAGATATTTTAACCTTGGGCTCAAATGATTCCGTCACTTTTTGTAAGCATACAAAAACAAGAAGTAATAATTTTCCAGACAGGGTAATGACATATTGTGCCGTATAGAATAGGTGATCTTATTCATTTAGTATGTTTTAACAAGAATTGCTTTTAATCCCTCGGCGAGTGTTTGGTTATAAGTTGACTGGTATTGACACCCTGTCTGATTTGTATTGATAACAAAATCTTGGTTATTTTTTCTGACAAATTCGGTGTCTTCTTTTGAATCAAACACCCCAACTATTAGAGGCTTTGATTTTAAATTTTCAATCTGACCCTCTGTTGCAAGTTTCTTGTTCATGCTTGTTGAGAGTTATTGTTAACTTCTAATAGATAATAGTATATTATACAAGGTAGTGAAGCATAGTGTTATAACCCTAGCGCCAGATTAAATCCCAAGGTGCGTAGCACCGCGGGATTTAACGCGCGTTATAACATGCTTCACTACCGTGGTTTATATACAATTTTTCCACTACTAGGATTGTTTACTCTTATAATAATAATTGTTAATGAATAAAGTAAATCGTTTTAATTATTTATTTCAAATTATAAAACAAATGATAGTTTTTTGTTTTGATGTTGACACTTGCTTGAAAATGTTTAATTAATTTTGACATAAAGGTTACATTAAATATCGAATAAAAACTAGTGAACGTGGAATACAAGTATATAGATGTTGACGAAAACTATTTTGTCAAAAAATGTACTATTTGTAACGATAATTGATTGTAATAATTATTAATAATCGATTTATAAAGTTTCCAGTTTCAGCTGTCATAATTCGTTTTCTCATTTCGCCTAATTGCTAAACGTCACAAAATTCCAATTTAATCAACATTTTAAATATCAAATTAATCTTATTTATAGACCGACTTTAATTATTTAAACACTATTGATAGCATTTCTTGGTTATGCTAATTCGTTTTACACATAAATTTTCTTTCAAAATGGCCCGAAGTTTCCGGAAAACGCATTTATGTTCATTATTAACCTCAGGTGAATATAAAAATTATTCACCTCAGGTGACAGAAGGCGTGGTTCACAGTTCGATCATTACGTTAAAATGATAGTGTTTATGGCTAGTAGTGGAAAAAATAATATTTTGATTTATATATCAAAATACTAAATAAAATTGGTTTTTAATTAAAATATTTGGCTCAAATTAATTAAGCGAAAGAGGACATTAATAAAACCTTTTAAGGTGAGGTAGAATTTTATAGGTCCTATATTAAGCCCATAATTCAATTTTGAAGTTCACTAATTTGCAATAAAAACATATGGAAGCGAATTATTGCGTAATATTTCAAGTTTTTGTTGACGGGACGTGTATTGTATCCAAATCTTAAAATCTAGTAGGCGGGGCCTAGTAGTATAACGCCATAAAACCACCAGTTCATCCTGGCAACTGTAGGGTCAACATTCATAACTTGAAGTGGAACTGCGCTCAGGAATATTTTTAATAAGTTTAACTCTTTCTAGGACTCCGTAGCTTAAAGATTTTATTTTTTAGACTAGTTTTGACTCGGAAATATTTTGAGTTAGTTTTACCATTCACTTTCGAATCCGGCGACTCAAGTTGGAAAATTTCGAGTAAATGTTTTTTTAAATTGTGACGAATCCGAAGGCTTTACCATTTCCAACTAAATTATAAATACTTATTTAGAATTACTTTTAATGTTCAAAACTAATTTTAATTTTTAATGGGTGGGGTTATGACTAATAGAAAAAATTGCATTCCAAATTAATTTTTAAAGCCGTTTTTTCTCAAAATTGTAACCCGACCGCAAATCTTATTTTATATATGCCTTTAGTGCATTTTTATCTTTTACAATTAAAACAAAAATTGTGAAAATTGAAATCTGGGTTGATTAACTTTCGCCAAATATTAAAAAAAAATATTCAGGTAGGTATCCCTTCAGAAACACCCCAAGCAATATGAAACGAGGCGACAGTTTCAAAATAGATTTTCACTGAAACGACTAAGTATTTCCAGTCATAACCTGAATGTACATAACATGAACCAAATCGGTGAAGGCAGAGTTGAGTGGTTCTGTTAGAAGTCAAATCTTTTAAAAATACTGTGAAAGTGAAAAGAGTCTAAATATTCTGTTCTAAAAATAATATATTCACTTCTTCTTTACGTGTTACAACACGTTACAACACCGTCAATCATTGATCCTGTCATGGCTTCTTTTATAGGTATATACTATAATGTAGGTATAATTTTTTTGGAGTTTTGGGTATTATTCATCCTCATTAGAGAGCTCCTCCATACCCGACAATATTTCTCTACTTTCACATTAAAAAAAATATTTAGTCCGCTCTGAATGTACATGATATGTATGTGTTTTGCACTTTATTTCGTCGCATGCAACCGACGATTGATTGCCGAAATCTTATTTCGGCTTGCCGTATTCGGTTTTCCAGCTTCTTTGTCCAAGGTTTGCTTCTATAAGCAATTGTTGGTAGAGACTGTTTGTTTAATGTGCATTTATGCCCAATTTTTTTACTCATAATTATCTTCAAGTTAGAGAAAACTTTAGGTTAAATTGTTGAAATAACCAATCAGAAGACAACAAAACAATTAAATCTATCATCTGATTGGTTATTTTGTTAATTTAACCTAAAGTTCGCTAACTTGACGATAATTATGAGTGAAGAAATTGAGCATTAATCGTTCTGTAAAGGTAGTTCAGCTTCCCGATTGTTTCTTGGATTTATTTGTTTTAATGACGATCTAGAGCGCAGGCCAAAAATTAGAAGCTATTCACCAATTTAATAGGAGTGCCTTCGAGTATTATTTTTGCTCTGAGAAGATCTTGCCCTACGAACGCCACTGATTTTGGTTTTGATATCGAGATTATAATGCTCTATTTTCTCATGATCTGATGCAGGTTATTGCATATTGAAGTCTTTACTGTTTCCTATCAATATTTGGTCATTTGGTTAAGATTGAAATAATCATCATCATCATCTACTTCATGGATTAGGCCTGTTGGCCTGTTCCGACTCAAGTCGCCATCTTGACAGGGGTCTTCCCACGTCTCTCCTGACTCTGGGTTTGTAGTGAGCAGTTTTCTGGGAATTCTTGAAGAGTCCATTCTCTGTAGGTGCTCTTCCACCTTTGTCTGCGTTGTTTTATTCTTCCTAGCAGAGGAGTCGTTTTCAGCTCTTCTCGTATGTCATCGTTACGAATTCTGTCGGTTCTTGTGCAACCCTTACGGCGCGGAGAAATCTCATTTCTGCTGCTTGGACTCTTGATCTGTCCTTGTTAGACATCGTCCATAGTTCACATCCAAACATCAACGTTGGTATAGCCATTGTGTTATAGAATTTCATTTAAGTTCTCTTCTTGTTTTGTTGCCTATTGATCTTTTTATGGTGCCGCACATTAATTGAAAGAGATTCAGTTTGTTGTCAGGTCGTTTTCTCTACAGTATCTAATATCGAACCCAAGGTATTTGAAATGTGAGACTTATTCGAGTATTCGGTTGTCCACTACTATCTTTGATCTCACCGGCACCTTCCCCTAAAAGCCATTACTTTAGTTTTTCCGTGGATATTTTGCAGTTATAAATCTGCGATATCTTGTTCATTGAAATAATAGAAATTTATACCATTTTCCACTGTCTAAGAACATGGTCAATATAAAATTTACAACTTCAACAATATTGTCGATAGGCTGTAACTTGATCTTGGCACGCTATTGGTATGTTCAAAACATCTTTCACTTCGAGAGATGCACATAATTATAACGTGCTAACTAAGTTTTTTACTTTTTCATGACAAATAATAATTTATAATAAAGTATTTTATATTTATAATATAATTCCAAAGGGGAAATGCTTTTTTTTATTGAGTTCTCATTCTACGATTACTAGCCAGCAAAATCTTCCAAGGAAAAAATACAATACCTTTCAAAAGAAGCATTTAATTTATTGAAATGATAATGATAAAGATAGCAATTACGTTGACAACGACGAAAATATATTCGCAAAATTTGATGTTGAATATGGGCTTTAAAGAAGTATTGATAATTATAGTAGTGACTCTGTTCCAATGTATGCAAGAATAAAATAGTTTTTTAAGTATTGGATTGCTGAATTGAATTCTTTTTTTTGCTTCTAGTACCTATCCGTTCCGGATGTTGGCGATCATCATAGCAATGCGTACCTTGTCTGCCGCAGCTCTAAAAGACTTTCTGTTGTTGTTTTCAAGTTCTTTAGCCACGAATTGAATTGCATAGAATAAACACAAAAATAGACAATGGCGCGGACCACAAATGATCAAGAGAACTACAAGTTAGTGCTAATTGATCGACAAATAAAAATATTCGAGATATCTGACATTGTAAATATTTTACATAAATATTTGCATTTGAAAAACTTATCGGTAAGTTATAAGATCAGTTTTCACTGCAAGAAATACTTATTTTAAAAATTTTTAAAGCTTGTGTTTTACGTAAAAATGAAATATTAAATGACCTGAAGCGTGTTAGATGAAATGTATCAAACTAAATGGAGACTATATTGAAAATAAAAATTATTTTTACCAAAACAGAAAAGTTCTTTTTTTTTCATAACTGATAGCATAGTGAAGAGCCCACATAAATAAGATGCAAAATTATAGAACGTTAAAATGAAACCATAAAATCGGAAAACAACCAAGAAATAAAAAAAGGTTGACAAAAACTGTAGTAGAGAATATTGCCAAGTTACAAAGCCATTGAAATTTTGAAAGGGTTCAAATTTCAAACTATTCAGAGTTGATAACTGTCACAACCTTACAAAAAGATTATTATATCGGAATTTAACATTATATGAAAAGAAACGTAGTGGGCTGCAACTCAACTTTTACATGGGGCGGTTATATTACTTCTTAGGGGAGCAAAGACAAAATTACGGTTAAGATACATTTTATAAGTTTATTTATAACTTTATCGCAAAATATTTATTTATTTAAAATTTGCATTGCAGGTTAGTATTTGATTTTTATATTTTATTATTGGCGAAAATTATTAAAATATGTATATCTATATATATAAAATGGATGTATGTTTGTGTGTGTGTGTGGTGTGTTTGTTCCTTATAGACTCCTAAACCGTTCGACCGATCTCAACCAAATTTTGCACAGTTACTCTCTAGGACCCTAAAGAGGTTTTCCGCTAAAAACCGGGACCAAAAAGCTTAATTAAAAAAAAAAAAGTGAAAACTTGCGGACGCGCATGAATGGAACGAGATTCCCATCGCCAATACCTGTAATTGATATATGGTAATTTTACGTTGGTATATTCACATTCAGTACCTACACTATTATAAGTGATTTCATTTCGTAAAAATAAATCAAGTTATAGCAACCAAAGGACAACGGGAAGCAAGATTGGAAACCGTTCTGAAATACTGGAGAAGAAAAGCTCGGGTAAAGCAACCCTGCAAAATCAAAATACTTCAGACAAAGGCAAAGTATTTTATTTTTAATGAGACCCCGGGCGAAGCCGGGTATCCAGCTAGTAATATATATTATTTCATGTCGTATTATAAAATTTGAGATATTATGTATATTTCTGGGTGTTCAGTAGCAGTTATGCACGCACGGTTTTTGTAAATAAGAGTATGTATCTCTCAAGGTTAGAGTTTTATTAATGTTAAAATATTTTCATTATAGCCAGGAAACATATTTTACAAGTGTCACACAGCAAGAATACAATAATGTTGATTTATAATGAATTCTTTTTACATTAACTGTATTATTAACATTTCGTCACATAATTTGTTTAGTTATTAGCAATGGAAAATTTTAATATAGCAGAATAAACCGAATGTATATATTAGCTAAAAATTCTAAATTAAAATTAATTAACTATTATGTAGATACTATGAATTTAATGCTTTAATTAATGTGATCCTAAGCAGAGAAAAGTTATAACAATTGTGAAAATAAATTGCTTTGTGTGCGAAAAAAAATTGAGGTAGATTATTTCTGCTTTTCTAATAAGTGCAAGATACTAGCAAAATATCACAACAAACTTATAAATTCTAAAGTTTTAATTTGAGATGTTAGGTAGGGCGCCGTAATATTGCTATTTTGCTAAAAGAAAAACCCAAAAATCCCGGATTTGCGTTTTTAATTTTCTCGATTTGCTAGCTAAATTTGTATAATGGTTAAAATTATTTATTTAAATAGAATATATTATTTCAGCGGGGTTTTAATTTTTATTTTTTATATGCAAAAAAATTATTTTGTGAAAAAAAAGTTGTGGTTTTTTAAAATTTGGTTTTCGTTTTTTAATAATGATTAAAACTCAAGAAATTACATTTTAGGTTTTTTAGAAAATATATGTTTTAATCTTTTTATTTAATATTAATTGCTATTAATTTATTCGTATTTCAAAAAATAAATAATACAAATTTTAAAACCAAGAATATTATGTATTATTTTACAGTTGTTAGATTTTAGATAAAATTGTTTATGGAAATACTTTTTTTTATTTAAAATCTTTTTTTAATATTGTTCAAAACTATATGAATTTCAAAACCAGATTTATATTTTGGTTTTATATTGAGACTTATTATTTATATTTTCTTTTAATGGAAGCTTAATAGGATTAAATTGTTCCGACGCACGACTGGAGTTTACTCAGTAAAAAATAATCATCATTATAATAAAGAAATATTGTTGATTTTTCAGATAATATTATCGAATTATTGACTTGAATTATTGATATTTAAAATTATTCATAAAATAAATCATAATAACCTGGAGGAATTTATAGACATAAAAAAAAATTAATTTTGGTTGGTTAGAAATTGTCTAAATTGGATTAAATATCTAATTTTATGTGTTATTCTCAAATATATATTTATATGAACTACATCGATAATTATTAAATATTTAATAAATACAATCTCACATGCTCATGCATATAATACATGAATTATAACGTACATTTTACCCACGTGGTTGTTAGATGTTCCGGAAATATTATCTACACCTTTCTGCCGAAAGTTGCGCACTATAGGTCCCAAAAAAATAACGAGGTCATTCATCGTAGATTTTACACTCATATTTTTATCATACCGGGCGCCTTATATATGAAAATCGATTCTTAAGGGTAAACTCAATAAATAATACAAATTTTAAAACCAAAAGTAGTTATGTATCTTTACAGTTGATTAGATTTTGGACGAAATTTGTTTATAGAAACAAATTTTTATTATTTAAATCCTTTTATTTAATATTTCAAAAACTACTATGAATTTCAAAACGAGATTTGGCATTTCGTATTTTTATATTGAGACTTATGGTCGATTTATACTCGTCATTTTAGATGTAGCATTTAAGACTTAAGAGGATTAAAATTGGTTTTAACCAATGAGTACACCATTCTATGCACAATTCCTGTTGTTAATTTTCTTAAGTGTTAAATGCTAAATGTTAAATGACGAGTATAAATCGACCATTAGAGCTGATTAGATTTTGGTTCAAATTGATTAATGGAAAATCTGTTTTTATTTTTATTTTAAGGTATGAAAATGTCATGGGTATGGTGACAACAATTTTTTGATATTTTACAACCAAATTTTTGTATGAAATTAATAATTTATTATATCTCTCCAATTTTTTCATTTATTAACGGTATTATGTAAAAATCAGCAACTATTTTATCAGTATTTTAAATAACTTAAAATTTTAATTATTTTTATTGTAAACGTTTATTCAAATACTAAATAAATAACTGAAGTATAATTTCGTATGAAGTGTGGATACCGAAATATCATGTAGATAGGTGTTTGGAATAATATATAATGGTAGAACTTTTTTAAAAGTCATTTCCAAGTTAGTCATAAAACTCAATTGAATTTGACAGTCGATGATTGCTAGGATATAACTAAAGTTCTTTTTACAAAATTCAAGTTGATTTGTTTGACATACAATTGAGGTGACTAATGTAATTTATCATTGGGTGAAGCTTCAGGTTTTATCATAGTACTTATATTCTATTTTTATAGTAGCTCGCAGAATAATTGACATGTTTTTCTGATTTTTCCACAATTGGATTTTACTTTAAGCTTTAAAATATCCTGTGATATATTAAACATATGTATATTTTTTTTATCTCAAGTTATACCTAATTTTGACATTTAAAAATAAAAAGCTCTTATTAGTTTTGAAATATTTAATAAAACTAATATTATGTAATAAATTGATTAAAAGAATTGTTTCCATGAACCAACATTTAATCAGCTCTAATTCCTAGCATAAAGATGAAATCTCAAATTTGGTTTTAAAACTCTTATTAGTTTTAAAATAATAAATAAAACTAATATTAAATAATAAAATTTAAAAATAAAAAAACAATAGTTTTCATAAAGCAATTTGTGACGGTTCAAATTTCCCGGATCGCGATTTTACCATTTTGAAGTGGATTATGAAAGATGAGGGTCTAATTAGCGTATAAAAAAATAAAATTTTCGGAATATTCAACAATTTTGAAAAAACGGCTTTAAAGTTAATTTGGAATGCAATTTTATCATTGGCTTTTTGAACTATAACCCCGCCCCAAAGTTGAAAGAGGATTGGCGACAGTAAATATACCAGAAACTCGGTTTTACGACGAATTATGATAGATAATGGTTAATTAGTAATAAAAAATTAAAGTTGTGATCGGACAACAAATTTTCGAAAAAATCACTTTTGTGTGAATTCATTTCTGAGGTGTTGCATTGTCAAAACCTATTTCGCACCGCCTCGCCTCCGGGGCTCGTACGGCTCGAACGGTTTTGACACGTGCTAAACTCATTAAAAACATCCCTTAAGCGGCTTCAACTCGAAAATTTTGAAAGTTGACGCGACGGATCTCTGAGAGCGACTGCTATCTCTCCACCACTAGTCACTGTCGACCCAGGCACAGCACAGTACCGCCAACAGAATGAATGATACCTTTTCATTTTAATACACTTACATGTATTTTTATGAAATTTGCAATTTTCAAAATGAAATTGTGGCCTTATTACAACTCCGACAAGATTGATCCTCACCTTAAAGAGCTTGTATTTTGTGTTCTTTCGTTTGGTATAGCCATTTCTATAGGAAAAAGTGTATTTTCGATTCCGAATTCGAACTCCTACCAGCAATTTTAACTAAAATTGAATCAGTTCTAAATTTCGATGTAAGTATGCGAAATTCTAAATTTAGTTTTGAAATTCCTATTTGTTTCTGAAATATTAATTAAAAACTAATATTAAATAATACGATTAAAAAAAAACAATAGTTCACACGAACCAATTTTAATCAAAATCTAATAAGCCTAAGTCTCTAAGTCAAAAATTCCTATTAGTTTTTACTGTAGAGCGCACACAAAATTTGGCCACAGGCACACAGACACACACACAACACATACAGAAATTTTTGGAAATCATCTTATTTATCTCTTGGGACCTCAAAAGTGTAATTCTATAAAAATCTCAATTTCTTTTCTGAACGAAAACAATATAAAAATAATTTCATATGATAAAGTAAAATACTAACTTTCGGTAAAAAAACATTTGAGAAACCGCAATTTTTTTTAAATACAGCATGTTATATATAAAAAAATTTTTTTGCTAACCGATTTGTATGAAAATTTGTAAATCTCTGTTTAATATTTCAAACTGTTTTAACTTGTTTGCTATACATAGAAGTTCTGATACAAATTTCTTATAAAATGATGTAATCAATTCAAGGTTGGAAAATTCCTATTCCTTACTCTGAAAATGTTCAAGGATTTTATGAAATACTAAATATATTATTAACTAACTTTAAACAATTTATATTGAATTATACAATACGTAAACATAAAAGACATGTCACGTGAAAATATCAATTTAATCTAATAAATTTACTATATCGAAAGCTATATTTATATACATATTATGTATGTACACTATACTCTTTAAATTCAATCATTGTAAATTATATAGTTATCAGTTTCAACATTAAAATAATAAGAAATGAACAAATACGTTTTCCATGATAAAGTAATCTTCAATAGTTATTGTAGTCTTGATTTATTATATTACCTACAATTTAATTTTAATTGGTTTGTTATCCAAATTCAAAATATTTAACCAAAATAATAAAATTACTAAAATTTTAGCATTATTTATAATAATTTATAGAATAACGGAAATAAACAAACATTTTACAAAGATTTCGATGGTTTATAAATTCTAATTGTTCATAGAACATCCTTTTTTAATCTCGTTTATTACAGTTTAGTACAGTAAAAGTAGCTCGATTTTGGTCATTTAATAGAAAAAATTAGGGGATAAACAAAAATCGGCATAGACGTAGTCAAATACTTACTCTTTCAGGAATAGGTGTGTTACACTTTGACGTTAAAAAATATTATGTAATTTTTTTTTTTTCAAAATCGCAAACTCCGACTAAACAGAGAATATGATGAAATTGCTCTTTCTCAAAGTCGTAGGAACTTGCTTTGCTTATTGCTAGAAAGAAAACTGAGGGTTTTAAATAAAACACAAAAATAAAAACTTATATAATTACATATAATGTTCATAACCCAAGAACAAAATAAATCAGTAACAAAAAAGCTTAAAATTAAAATAAACTAATTTGAGGAATTAGGTGCACCTGTCTATTTACAATTGTTTAAATACACCCAACTACATTATTGCTCAACAAAACTTTGACCCTTGCTTATTAATTAGAAACCATCACCAATAATTTAAAAAATGGCAAAGTTAGGTAATAGTTCTAGACACCAGGAAACAACCGCACCAAAGTTTGTAAAGTGATCAGATGTCCCAGTTAAATTAAGCCATTGGGCAGTCATAACAGCCCCTGACGAGAAAACTTAAACAAAAATTATTACCTTAGGTACCTGTCTTTTAACGGTTGTAGATACATATTATGTGGTGGTAGTGTGGGTGTGGTGGTGGTTAGATTGACTTTATCTTGGTCAAGGCAATAACTGTAGGCACGAATAAGTTTCACTATAAATTTTTACAGACACTGTTCATAGTTTCCACTCCACCTATAACTTAAGGTAAAGAAAAAATAATACACAAAAATCACTATTAAATGTAAAATTTGATAAAGGAGATCCTGAAAATGTCTCACTTCATCTAAGCTTCAGCTCGATCTTCCTTAATTTTTGCCTTCGCTTAAGAGTTGAAAGCAGTGCCCCCCCCCCCTGTTATTGGTCTATTTCATGGTCATTCTGCTTAAATTGAGTCTCAACTTGCTGGTTGAAATGCACAAAAAACAGATAAAGGAAAATTTTTCCTTTGTAAACTCAAGTGCTTTTTGACCTTGAAGTCTTAAAATAATTTTAACGGATTTAAAAAATGACAAGAAAGTATACAAAATGAAATTTAAAAGGCACTAAAATATAAAATTCTAAATATTGAAATTATTAATTTTAAATTTAAATTAAATAAAAATTGAAAGTCGTAACAGGTGAGTACCCCGAGTTACAGACACTTATCATTGTAGGCGTTGTAAATTGTTTGTTTGTGTATAATTCAAAACCTAATGTTATGAAAAATTATAAAATAAAAAAATTTATTTCATTCATCTTATGGTTATTAAAAATTGCAAACCCGTTTTTAATAGCTATTAAAATTTGGAGAAAATATGGTTTTACTTTAAAACAAAATTTTTAGGCAAACTGATTTCCTTTTTTTACATTAAATTCTGAAATGTAATCAAGTTATTAACATATATTACATTAAAGATGTCAATAGGAAATTTAATTTGTCAAAGTAAAAATTTTATAAATCTTTGATAATTTGATAAAATTTTACTTGTCGATAAAAGTAAACATCGCAAGGCTGGACCAATGGTGTACATTTCGGAGGAATTACTTTAATCGTACAAGTTGATTGACCTTCTTCATCCTGAAATACTTCATCGTATAGATCTAGATTTGTTTGGCCTCCCAAGAATCGATTATAAGTAGAAAACGTTCTTTTCCCACGTATGGCTTAAAACGTTCGTTAAATAATCTTTATACAAAGATGTTGTCAACTTTCCGACTTTGAAGAAGTTACAACAACATTTTTATATTTTCTAGCATATTCTTCTACACATATTTTAACCCTCGGCCCAAATGATCCTGTCGCCTCTTGTAGGCATACAAAACGAGAGGTAATAGTTTTGGAGAGGTAATGGCATACTGTGCTGTATAGGAATGGGTGACCTTGTTATGTCCTTTGTATTTGAGAATAATAACTTTTGATCCCGCGAGGTTGGGTTATAATTTGACTGGTATTGACACCCTCTGATCGTATTGATCAAGATTTTGTCAAATTTCGGTATCACGCACGAGTCTGATTCGAAATCTTTCAGCGGCAGAAAGTTTCCTCCATGTCGCGGTTTCTGGCTTAAAATTTGGTTATTTTTCGCTGGCCAATTCGGTGTCTTCTTTGAATCGAATAACCCAACTTTTAGAGGCTTTGAATACAAAATTTTCAAACTGACCTGCTGCAGACAATGCCCACTGTTGCAAGTTTCTTGTTGATACTTGTTGAGAGTTTTGAGCTTCTACAAACGTCATGCTCCAAAAATAATTTCAAATTTATCAAATTTTGTTCCACCATTTTGAATTTGTTTTCTCATTTCTCAAATTTAAAGCTTTTAGACGGAACATCCTCCTTTTGAAGAGTTTTAATGCTCCACTTTGATGTTGCCTAGCAATATTAGAAACCTTGATTTTGTAATCTAGTGGAATATTATCGATTTTTTCTACTTTCATCTTTTTTATCTCTGGAGAACAACCTTCGGTCATATTTTCTTTACTTCTTCAAAATTTCGTCCTCCGACACAATTCTTTTGCTCCAACGTTGTTATAATGTCAATGGTAAATGTCTTCTCCTACTACCACAGCGTCTTCATAATTACCGCAGAAGCTTCTGGCGCATTAAATTATTTGCAATAGGATTGCTGACAATCACCATCGCATCTTTCAATCGCCTCCTAGAAATTTCATATACAGAGATTCTTCATCGTTTCGATTTCTTCAACTGTCGAAGGGCCCAGTTTTCCTGAATTTGTAGTCAGACATTGTCGAAAATATTGGTATAACTTGATATATTATAATTTTAATTTATATAAGTATTTTTGTTATCCCTATATCACAGATACCAATAGGGAAAATTACTAGACCCTTCAGCCGTACCCCATAAAATTGAAAAGACGATATTTTCAAAGTAGATTTTCTCGGCAACGGGTGAATATCGCGCTCTAATATTTTGGCCCGCTTCATTTCTAGTCATAACCTGCTCGTAAAACAAAAATAAAATCGGTGAGTAGTCCAATTTAAGTTCCTGCAATTAACCACAATGGATTTTTACAACCACAAATAATTAATGATAACAATGGTATATCTTACATATACACTAAATATTTATAGTCTAAATTTGTTAATGCAGGTATACAAACTGACCGCAATTGTTACACAAAATAGATAATTTAAGACAACGGTAATAACTTAATGTAATAGAAAAATAACTCGAAAAAATCACTATTAACAATAAAATTTAATCAAGGAGATCCAGAAAACGTCTCACTTCATCTAAACTTCAGCTCGATCTCCCTTAATTTTTGCCTTTGCTTAAGGGTTGAAAGCCGTGCCCCTCTCTGTTATTGGTCTATTTTAGGGTCATTCTGCTTAAATTGAGTCTCAACTTGCTGGTTGAAATGCACAAAAAAACAATAAAAGGAAAATTTTATCTTTTGTAAACTCAAGTGTTTTTTGACCTTGAGGTCTTAAAATAATTTTAACAAATTTAAAAAAGACAAGAAAGTATAAAAAATGAAATTTAAAAGGCACTAAAATATAAAATTCTAAATATAGAAATTATTAATTTTAAATTTAAATTAAATAAAAATTGAAAGTCGTAACAGGTGAGTACCCCGAGTTACAGACACTTATCATTGTAGGCGTTGTAAATTGTTTGTTTGTGTATAATTCAAAACCTAATGTTATGAAAAATTACAAGAGATCTTTTTGTAGATAAATAAATTACCGTTAAATTTGTTTCTTTTGTTTTTTTGTACAATAATAATTAACTTTCTAAGAGTTTATGTTTTTCAACCCCCGTTGAAAAAACGATAGCGAAAAACGATTCGCGATTCGCTCAAAATTAAAAAGTCGCACAAAAAATATTAAATAAAAAGGTGAAAAGCATTTTATTTCCATGAAATTTTATGTTTTATATTATTTTTTAAGAGAAAAATTGACCAAACCCCGGATTTAAATTTGATAGTCAAAAATACAGTACTTAAGGAGCAAAAATACTTTGCGATAGTGTTACTTACCTTTTTACCAAAATATGACTAAAACTTGTATTTTGCACAGTTTTTGATTTCTATAAACATCAAATATGCGATAATGTAATTCACGTTCGGTACTTAAGCATTATAATTACTGGTCTATGAATACGGCCGTTAATAGGAGATAACATAAAAATGAATGTTAAGTATAGCAATTTTTCCCCTTGTCCTAATTACTTGGTCGTCCAGAAAAAACTGTTAATCAAGAAATGGGTCTTCTTGTTTGAAAAAATACGTCAAAAAAATAAAAATTAACTCGAAAAATGAATCTAAAAAATACTATAATTTTATATCTTTGTTTTATTTACTTTCTTTAAATAAATTCTTCAAATTATCATCTTTAGAGCTCACAATAACTTATATAACCATTAATATTTTGAATTTTTCCTTCTTTTAGAAACCCAATTGATAAATATGTTTATTCTTCCTTCCATTCATATTTTTAATTTCAGATAATCTTTTTAAATTTCTTTTCCTATGCTAATGTAGCAAGTGAAAAAATGCTATTTCGTTCATTAGTTCTCCATAAAACGCAGAACAATACTTAACAGTAATATAATCTAATTAAAACCTAAATATTAAAAACCTTACGTAAAGGCAATAGTCCTTAACTAATTTATAAATTTGGCTTTATGTTGTAGAAAAAGCTAAACTAACTAGTACTGAATTTTACTTCTCATTTGCCTTCTATGTTGAAACTCGAGACAGCCACCTGGCGTTGTTTTTCGATATTTGGCGATTTGCCAGTATTGTTCAAAGAACCTCAAACAAGCTGTAACTGATAGCAGTCATATCTAAAGCGTGTCACTTACTTAATAAATATGTATTGGTTTTGTAATGACCCGTCAGGTCATGGTCAATAATTATAAAGCTCAGAACATTCAAGACACCTCTCAGCAGATTATTTATACCATCAGTAATATAAATGAAGCTTCAGTTAAAAGATCACTTACTGCTGTGCAACATTAATAAGCGCGTCAAGTCACTAGAATTGCATTTCAGTTGAACCCTAATGCTCGGTTTCACAAACATTTAAACTGCGATTTCGGCTTAAAGTTATGCTTAAATATTATAGGCTTAAAGTTTAAGTTTAAACGTTTGTGAAACCGGGCATAAGTTTGTTAAATTTCAGGTAATTTTACCTAACTCAATTCAGGCAATTCATTTGACAGTTTTTTATTTTTGGTAGCGGACATGGAGTCAATCGCATTTTGATTTTAGAGATTTACTCTGGTTTGGATTTTATAGGAATCTGTAGCAAATAGGACATGGACGCTATATTTTCAAGGTTGTGCTTTCGTTCTGTGAGTAACCTTTCCGCCACACATGATGCTACGTATTATAATCTCTTGTATGCATGTATCTGAACCAGCAGTTAGCGTGAAGTATACACGGTAGACCCAATTTCTTCACTCATAGTTATCTTCAAGTTAGCAAACTTCTGGTTAAACTGACGAAATAACTAAACAGATGATTGATTTATTTGTTGTGTTGTCATTTGATTGGTTATTTCGTCAATTTAACCTGAAGTTTGTTAATTTCAAGATAACTACGAGTGAAGAAATCGGGCATAAGAAGCGTAAGTTACCGTTCGAGCCCTGCTCGCGTTAGATACATTGATGCAATTAAAAATCCAATATCGATCTCTGGACTACGGGGAAGGCAACGGAAAACCACCCCATAAGTTATATTTCCTGGTAAGTTCGTCTTGGCTTCGGCCAATGTCAACGTCCAAAAAACCCCGGATATGGCAGTTTAAAGACGAAAAGATGTATAGTTTCTTGCAGAACAAGCTACAACAAACCTACATTTCAGTCTTAAGACACCCATAAATAAAAATCCAAGTCTTGTCTTAACCTTCATCATGGATGACTTTCATAAAATTTAGATCAACACTGCAATCAGTGTGTTGATCAAAATTATGTTAATCTCTGATTGCAGAAAAAAATTATGCCGACTATAATAATGATGTAAATTTACCGATAGTAATCAGCGATCAAATTTAGAATAGATTGCTCCTGACTTATATAGTATCGCATAAACGACTTGATCAGCTGACTCAAAATTTAAATTTAAGATTAAATATTATGAAGATTTGTTGAATTAAAAGCTTTCTCGTCAAAATTCTGCTTTAAATTATGTAATTTTGGCAAATTAGTCGCCCATTATATTGATATTGGAGCTGGAAGAAAAAATCAGATTTTCTATGAAACTGCTCCACGGATGAAATCAAGTTCGTTTTCGGGCGCGTTTTGGTCCTCCTCGGAATTCGAACGAAGGCGCTGTTTTTTTATATAAACCAGCAATGTCAATGGGCAAATTAAAAATTTCTGGAATGAGCCAAGATTCAGTGATACAAAAGTGTGCCTAACACGGTCATTCAAGATATTAATTCGGTTTGTATCCACTCTGATGATACGAATCACCTGCAATAGGCAATTTCACCTACACTACTCATCTGAAGTAGAAATTTCACTGACTAACTTTCTTTTTAGAGCCATTTATCGATATTTGTGATAACTCGGGAAACTATAAAATCTATGGTACGTATAAGCTGCTTCAAGTTTTCAGTGGACTGCCAGAGACGTTTGTCTTTCAAATCTTTGTGCAATTATTGCACTTAATTTCGTTTCAGGAAACAGCCATTAATATTAGAACACCAACTTTAGCTCCTCGATGTACGAGTAAAATCTACAATAAAAAATATAATTTTAACAATTTAAAAATGATTTGTGATTTTGAAATTTAAATTGAAATGATTTTTATTTTAATAAAGTAGGTATTAACATATTAATACTGCAAGCTTGGTAAAATAAAAAACTAGTATGAGAATAATTAATTGTCTACAAAATAATATTTATATAACTTTATAATTGCATTCAAAGTCAATACTTATACCTGTACATATTTATATATTGCATTAAAGCTGGATTAATCACAACGAATAGAGTAAAGAATAAAAACAACATTAATAATTTAAAACAGAGTTTTTATTGCCGCCTTTTAAATTTGATGTTTAAAACCGTCAATCCCGGTTGTCGATGAAACAGGATGGATCCGGTCCAGTGTAGCCGCTAATACCCAATGATAGTGTGTGTGCGGAGGTTGGAGATGTCTATCTAAACATTAATTATGCAAACATTAGCAATAGCCAGCTTCAGTGGGTTCTGATTTTCTTGAATATTTGAAACAGCTTCAACGGTAAGCGCAGCGATTTTATTATAGTTTAAATAGTACTTCTACTTTATTTTAATAGTTTTAACATAAAATCGATATTTAAAAAACAAGAAATCAATTCGGACTTCATTGGTTTGCTCGAGCATTATTACTTAACATTGTAAATTTTTAAATTTGACACATCATAGTAATTATGAATTTATAAACCGTCAATAAAGTTCGACTATGGTTCTGCTATGATAAAATTTTTTGACTTTGTGTGTTGATTTTGAGATACATATTATATAATAAAATTAAATGGAAAAGTGTACGGTACGCACTTATATTGGTTGTCTATCGATTACCGGATGGAATCTTTTCGATCTTTTTGAACAACCTCGCGATGGTTCTTAATTCCGTTCTCCGGGAGAATCAGCTCGTTCTCGCTGGGGTGTTTAATGTGGACTTTCGGTGTGATTCTGGTTGTCGAGTCAATTCAATTCAATCTAATTCACTATGTATGGTTCCTGTTACATAGTACACATAGCACGAATAATTTCAATAGTGTAATTATTGTTATTTGAATTGAATTTATTTTTAGTAAAATAGGGGTGACCCAATTTTAAGTTTTTGATTACATTTTTGTATTTGCTATGCTAGGCTACATTATTTAATTGTATACCTAAAGCAGAAACACCTATAGTTATTTTAAAAATGTTTTGAGTTAAAAGAAGAAATTAAATTCCGTTTGCTGTATTTTTTAAAAAGTTTAATTACTGTTAATATAAAACACTGCCACGACTTTATAGCAAAAAGTTACAATTTTACTTTTAAAACACCTATGGCATACGTATTAATAGTTTTAGATAATTGCGAAATAACCTTTGCAAATTTTCAACATCAGAAGCTATTGTTTTCTGGTGATCGTTAAAAAATACATAAAGCAAGCATGTAATACAAACCATCAGTACACCTAAATAAGAAAATATGATATACCATCAATCTTTCTTTTATTTTAAAGAATTACTAATTTTTAATATTTCAATTATGTACTAATATATTATTAAAACTTGAGGAATATTATTTGAGTGCCGAAATAAAGATGCTTTTTTTACATTAATAATTGTGTTAGTAGCTAATGTATTATATTACAGACTTTTAATTATCACGTTCATCAATCGCCATTTGATGCAAAATGTAAATCAATAATGTAGCAAAACTACAAAACGTACACCAAAACATTTTCAATCCAATATCCTGTTCGTAAAGCATGCCGGACATTAGCGGTTCATGCCACATATTTAGCTACATTGAAAAATATATGAAAAAATTCATTAAATTGAATACAATGTAGAATTTTAGTACATTTAACTGTATACAATGTAGAATTCTAGTGCATTTATTTACAAACCACTAAATAATAACATGTATTTAGGTATAATTCCACACTGAAAAATATTTTAAAGTAATTTTATTCTAAAAATATGCAGGTTCAATAATCTTTTATGCAAAATTTAATACGAAACTTTGTTTTAAAAATGCATAACCTTATAAAAAGTAGAATTCTATGAGGAGTTTCTTTATTTAGAATTGTGATTGCTTATAGCTACTAGCTTTGTTTGACAGTGAAAGCTCTCTTCAACAGACAGCAATGGTCACCAGTTTTTTTGTCCGCTCAAGGGAAATGTCCTTTCAAGGGAAAACGTTAATTTGTTAAGGGTTTATTATTACAATGTCTAAAACAGGATAAAACGAAAAAAGGTATTACATTTTTTAGTAATTAGAGATTTTTAAATTGCATACTTTATGCACATTTTTTTAAAATACAAATAAATTTATTGTGTTGTATGCTGTTACTGGTTTAAAGTTTTTTTGTTTTTAATATGAGTATACTCTAGTCTCCTAGCATACTAAAATTCCAACTTTAACAGTAAATACATCTTTTTCTAAAATTCATTTATATAATATTAATCATTTATATAAATAAAATTCAGATTATTGGTAGATATGTAATTGATAATATTAACTTGTAAAATATGTTGAATGCGTCAAAACTTCTCAACCAAGTTCTCGCAATTTTTGACGAGCCATCAAACTAGTGTGTCGTCGGGTGTTGACAACACCTTTCCTATTACTCAATTCGGGCTGTTTTCTTTCAATTGCCTGGTATAATCTCTCTAGTTGTCCACAGTAGAGTTGAAAATCAATCGTCTGGTCAACTGGAAGTAGCTCATAGTGGACGATTCCCTTCCAGTCCTTTCAAGCAGAAAGCAAGCAAACAATTTCCGCGCAGCAAATTTTAATAAAGTATCTTCACAGTACACAGCACACTTTTTTTCACAAGCTTGTCCGGTGTTCTTCCCTTTATCGTAATAGTATTGCAAAATATAGCGCAATTTTTTATTACTTTTCTTTATTTTTATACGCAAAAACTTTCTAATCACTGCACCAATTTAGATGTTTGTACACTCAAAGTGTTACTTTTCCAACGAGCGTTTAGTGATGTCACTGGAATCTATCTTTTTTGAGTTATTTGCAATTGATGCTATCTATCGGAAGAAAACGCCATTAATTTTTTCCCTTCCTTTAATTATTAACACAATATAATTATAATTAATATACATTATAGCTTCGATAATTCGCACATGCGTTAACTAGGACACTCCAGTAATTAAAACACTTCTACAATTTGGATAATTTTGTTCCATTTACCTTTATAATCGGGACACATATAGAAATCATAGACTACAAATATAAATATAATCAATTGTATATAGTTTATTCAACATATAAATATAATCGTGTAAATTACTTGCTTTCACTACAGGAAATAAACTTGAGGGGGACGAGGAATCCAATAATTTTTGCTTGAAGTCGATAAAATTCCTTCAGTCAGTTGAAACAAAACTGGAAATCAAAATCAATAAATATAGATTTAGACATCATTACACAAATGTTGAATTTAGTTGATCCACGGTCATTGGTTTTGGTTGTTAGCACGATCAACTGCTAATGTAAGGCGCTCCGGTTCGAATCCTGGTAGAGCTTACTTTGCAATGCCGTCTTCGTGCTTCGAAAGGCACTTAAAGACGGTGGTCCTCCTATGTTAATAAATTTCCATCATTAACAATATAAAATAGGGCAATAGGCACATCTGGGGCCAGCCTAGTACGCTACTTCAGATGTAAAACAAAGATGCTCACAGTACTAGAATGGCTTTGGATTTCAAGCCAATGCTGCTGTTGGAATAAGTGCTAAATTAAAGTTAAAGAAGAAGAAGTTGATTCAAGAATTAGTTATAAGGAAATCTGTAATTAGGCAACTGGACAAAATGAAAATATGTCAAATCTTAGAGATGATCATTTAATTGCAGAGGTTTTAAAATCAGACGAGACTGCGTAGCATTTTATTGACTCGGATTGCGATGTAGAAGAATCGTACAATAAAATCTTTCATGAAGGTGTTGTTTGGTCATTTTCACAATGCATTCAATGTGCAGAAGAAAATAATATTGCAATTCAAGACATTCTTTTATTAAGACGATTCTAAGAAAAGACCAGTTTACATTTTTTCGAAAACATCGAACTATAAAATTAGTGAAAAAAATAATACAGTATGAACACCAACGATTTCTTGCTTGTTTCCTTTATAAAAATGAGATAATAATTACTCTGCCGAGTTAAAATTCATTAAAAAAGGTTTTTTTTATGACCAGCAGTATAGCGTGAAGCATACACGGGTCGACTACGAAGCGTAAGCTCGTGGTTCGAACCTTGTTCGCGTCAGATACACTGCTGCGATCAAAAATCCAATATCGATCTGTGGACTATGGGGAAGGCAACGGAAACCACACCATGAATTATAATACTCCCTGGTAAATTCATCTTGGCTTCGGCCAAGTGAATCGCCAACGTCCGGGGACCGGATATGGCACATGAAGAAGAAGAAAAAGGTTTTCTTGTGTTATTTGTATGGTTTTTTAAAATGCTTCTTCTATAATCTGGATAATTTTCAAATCGGGACAGGTAAAATTGTTTTCTGTCTCGATTAGTAAAGTCATACTGTAACGTAATTTATTATAATAAATAACAATTATTAATTTTATAAAGTATCAGCTGTATGACACTGAGCAAATTTGTCATTTTTTAATGCTATTTTAACGAAATATAAGAACGGTTATTACCAAGATGCTCGGTTCAAATCCGGTGAAATAAAAAGTGTATACTAAACGTTCTCCTTCGAAACGTAGTTGCAATACTCGTAATTTGTTAATATTATAAGAGCACAATACTGAAAAACGAATAACGACTTAGAAAAAGAAGATCATTTACTACGAGAAATAAAATATAAATATTGTGATAGAATCGAGAGATAAAAGAAGAAAGTAAATAAAATACAATAACATTTTAAAAATAGTGAATTCACTATAGAATTAACTTTTGTAAAGTAAAATTTTTTTTGATAAAAATAATCTGATTGCTTTATATTTAAAAATAGCTGATAGCTTAAAAAATCTCTCATAAGTTAGTACAAACAGTTTACTTAACGCTAGTAAAACATTTTAATAAAGCTTGAAAATCAAAATTAAAATATTATATTGTATAATATATGTTTCATAAGAAAAAAATGTCAATAAAATATAAATTGCTGCAGCTAACATAAAATACACAAATTGCATACTTTATTTTATTACAAGAGCTGATTGCTTTCTGTTTGTTGCCACCTATTAATTTTTAATTTTCCACACGAAAGCTTTTCAATAAGGGTAAATACGATCGTTTTACATCTGTAACTTTTTGTTTTGCTAACTTATTCCACGATTTTATTTAAAAATAGCACGTTTTCATCAAACTTTTTTCATTATTTCTGATAAACCTAGGTAAGATGGATATGTATAGGGTTCATACAAATTTACATGAGTGCTAAAAGTACCCATTTAAGAAGAAATAATTATATACGGGGTGTCCTTGTTATTGTTTTGTAGATTTAATATCTTTTACATATTGGGGGTCGGTCGAGACGACGGTCTTGGTCTAGTAGTTAGAGCGATCAACTGAAGCAAATGTACCCGGTTCGATCCCGGGAGGAGCCTAGAAAAGAAAATTTTCTTCCTAAATATAATTTTTCTAAGGCTCGTAGTTTGTTCGTCTTTACGAACGACTACCGAGTATATTTTGACGTAAGAAAATTAATTTATTTTTAAGAATAATTAATTTTTTTCTTTTATATCGTATAATTCAAACGTTTTTATTAGCAGTGCGGCTTTTTGAAACTTCAGGTTGTCTTAAATAATGTGTAATTTTTGTAAATTTTAATTTGATGCTGTCATAGGAAACTTAACTTGTATGCTTAAAGTTGGTTTAAGTCAAATGCGGTGCAACCGGGCATAAGTGTTTTAGTTGAATTTTTATCAAGTTGATGAAAATGTCAAAGCGGATAAAAACGTTAAAGTAATAACAAGATATTAAATTGAATACAGTATATTTAACATTATTCATGGCTAGGAATTGCTTTGAAAGTAAAAATTTCAAAATTAGATGTTATACGAAAGTGAGATGCATCCACTAAATTTATAGGTTAAGTACATAGCAATATTTATTGCACAGCTGCTGCTGCTGTTATAGCGGTTGTCACAAAACAATTTAAGACCATGTTATCATATTTCAAACATTTTTTTGAAATTGTTTACGTATCATACTTTATAATACTCGATAATAGTAATGCTTAATTAATTTCGGATTTTGTAATAACTAATATCGCATAAGCCATTTCGCAGTTTTTGACAAGGTAAAGATAAACGTCACATTTATATTAATTTTTGCCTTGTGGTTTTTAAAGCCACTTTTGCAGTTTTTACCTTTACCTTTTGCACTTTAATAATTAAAATTATTGTTAGATGGTATACGAAAATTGCAGTGTAAAAAAGATTTTATTTTTGAGCCCCCCTCAACTTTTTTTAGGAAATATTAATAAAACAATAAATTTATTATAATACAGTAAATTCTGCTTAATCGGGATACATTGGATTAGAACATTTTGCCCCAATTGAACGGCAATAATGCATAAAAAGTAATCCGTTATTGAATGGTACAAAATCAGCACAAATATTTAATGTGGATATCGGGCTTCCCTCGTTACCATTCTGCATAAGATAGTATTGCAACCGGGCGATAAATTTGTTTGCTTTTTTTTAGTCTAGCAAATATGGAACATCTTGTTTGTTTATGTCTGAAAAGAAAATATTTAATAAATTATATTGCGAGACTAATTTACTTGCATTTTAAAAATAACTAAAATGGTAAATGATTGTAAAGCTTTTATTTCAACGCTGTATCTGTGTAACATAAAGTAAAGAAACATTAAACTCCTAATACATTCCTTGTGGTTATAGAATATTGTAATTTTATAATTGTACATTTTGTAATTTTGTAAATGTAAATATTGTAATTTACTGTTTCGATTAAACGAAATCACGTTCCAAATAAACAAAGTAATTTGATATTATTTCCTTAGTTTGGTTTCTATTCTTAAACATTTGGTTCAAATAAGCGATTTCCCTTATTAACCGGAATTGACTATATAACAATTTATTATTAGAAATAGTTTTATTGCTTTTATTAAATTTAAAAAATGCATTGAGCTGAAAGATGACCTAAACAAAAATGAGTGCTTATCAGGTTAATGTTGATTAAAGTTCAATTTAAATTTTTAAAACAAAAGTAATAATATAAATTAAACAAAATATAATTAGCTAATCAGTTATTAGTTGAAATTGACCGATTAACGAAAAAAGATTTGAATGTTGCTTAATTTTTTCCATTGTTAAAGCAACATTATAATATTTTTGTGACCCTACAAAGACCTAATAGTAATATACTTGCATTTATTACAACTAAAATTGGCTGGTTTTCGTTTTAGTACAACATATTTTTTTGAATTTTACAACTGGACTATCATTTCTAGGCTAATGAATTAGATAAATGTGTATTTTCTAAAATTTAATAAAAAACTTACGGGTAAACTATACGCGTTTAGAATTGCAGCAATGTACTGAAAACCAGTATATTAATACATATTTTTGTTCATAATGATTTTGTTAGTTTTGCAAGTACTGCTTACACTTTATAAATTAATATTTTAGTAAGTAAATATAAATAATTATTAACCAGATTGTATGCTGGCATTAATAAATCATCAAAAGTTTTAAGACATGAATGAAAAACACAGCATCACAAATTTTAATGTAATGAAAATGTCGGCGTTGTTTTATTAAATTATTTCTAAATTAACGTAATTATCTGGAAATTCTTACGTGCAAAACGTGCTCTGAACCATACCAAGCAATTTTACTTTATTTTTTAACAGTGCAATTATTTAAATTTATATTGGTAGGTACTTAAAAAGCGAGATTTAATCGTTATAACTATACGAGATGTATTTCAAAAGTAATTTTCGCAATTTCTTTTTGGTACTTTTTAGCCTTTGATGTACCACAATAATTTCTAAACCGGATCACTACTGAACCATTGACTATTATAAGTTTATTTTAGTATTTTTTAAATAGTATTTCAGTATGTTATTTATAATATTCAAGTTGAAATAGTTTTAAACCCAAAATAAATAAAAATACTGATTAGGCAAACAAGTAAATAAATGAAAACTAACGCAATAAAAATTAATTACAAAATTACTAACAAAAATTACAAAAAACTTAAAAAAATATGTATATTGAAGTCTAGCACACGTATATTATTTGTTATCAAAAAATATTAGAATCCTAAAAATGATCTTTCATTAAAAATATTTCCGGGAAGATTATGTACAAAAATGTAAACTTTGGGTCAGAGTTGACACGGTTGTGGTATGGCAAGGGTTAATGAGCTATTATATTGTGTTCTAAGTTGCTTTATTTTGATATAAAATAACAAAAATATTGTTAGTTATCAGTTGCTCACAATAAAAGCAATTTCTATTGATAAAATAATTATTCCAATAAATAATATTCATTTAATTCCATACAAGTTAGAAGAGTAAATAAAATTAGATTTAAGAAATTAATTAAAGAATATTTATGTATGTACCTGTAAATTTTTTGAGCCTTCATGGTTGTGTTCCTTCCAATAAAACGCAGTCTTTATTTTCTAAATACCGGGTGGCCAACCGCGCACCCGAATATAAGGAATTAACATAGGAAATTGCTTTTTTTATTCTTGCTTCCTATTATAATCGATTTTAATAAAAAATATATTAATCAAAATATATTTTGTTTGCGTGTCTAAAGATATAAAACATTTAATATTTTGTTTTAAATTATTTTTAGAAATACAAATATAAAATTTTAAATAATGACTTTAAAAACCCCGTTTCAAAAATATTAATTTTTTTAAACTATTACTGTAATACTTTTTACAATGAAAACTTTTTCTGCGACAGAGCAAAAACCATTTACATTCATTGTAGCGAAAATTTATTTTAATCTGTCAAAGTACCTTAATAGCAAATTGTTACTGAAAATGCAAAGCAATATTGTTTAACAAACGTCATTTAAAAGTTAATTTTTGTGTAAAATTTTCTATGTTCAGGTGTACGACCGCCCATCCGGTATGTACAGCATGCTGTACTAAATAGATAGTACTACAATATTAGGTAAAATAGTTTTTTTCAATCATGAACTTTAAAAAAATTACGACGATGTGAATCGTCAAAACCATAAAATACCTTTCTAAAAATATTACCCGAATGTTGGACAGACTACAGATAGGTTTTATTGACATATTTTTGTATTACTTTATAATTTAAATAACAATTAGTTTTCTTTGAGAGCTTGTTTGGGGCGTATATTATTGTGAAGTAAATAAATAAACGAGTTTTCTATTCTTTTCTAAATGAACCTTTTTAAATTTTTTCGCGCCTAGCTAACGCTTTTATTAAACATTTATATACATACATACAGTGACCAGCAAAACTGTTCATAAAAATCTAGTATTCTTTAAATTTGTTTAAAACTTTACCAAAAACAAAAAAGTTTGCTGAAATATATTTTATTATAAATTAAAACACAATAAAACTACCTAAACTTGAAAAACATCCAAACAATTCAAATAAGAATAATAAAAAACATATTGTTGAAAATTATTATGAACAGTATTGCGACTGATCATAAATTTATAATTTAAACAACCTTTTAGTACTTTGTATGACCTCCTTTGGTTTTAATCACTAATTGCATCCTTTTGGCATACTAGTAATTAAATTATTCAAAATTTGAGAATCAATCTTACTCCACTCATTATTTGTTATGGTCCATAACTCATCGACATTTTGGGCTGATTCTTTGCGGTTAAAATTCTTTTTAACTATACACCAAAGATTCTCGATTGGATTTAAATCGGGGACTGCGGCCACTCCATCACTTTAACATTATTATCAGCAAACCATTTTTTAGTAATTTTAGCCGAATGTTTAGGGTCGTTGTCTTGCATAAATATGGTATCACCTACTGCACAACCAAATTTAGCAAGGCTTGGTAAATATGAGTCTTCTAAAATGTCAATGTAATCGGTTGCTTTCATAATTCCATTAATTTTCTTAATATTCCTACCCTATCCCCTGAAACAACCCCAAACCATCATAGAGCCTCCACCAAATTTTAATGTTTCTTTCTGTAGGGCCTACATTTTTATCATACCATGACCAAACACGGCCATCTGATCCCATTCGATTCATCTGACCATGTAACCAACCGCCAGTCATCTACAGTCCAATTAATATGGTCTTTTGCGAATTTTAAACGCTTTTTTTTATGTACTTCGCTTAATAAAGGTTTTCTTATTTTAGTTTTAGCTTTCATACCAACTTCCTTTAAACATCTACGAACGGTATCATTAGAGACATTAATTTTTAAGTTGTCTCTGATAGTATTATTGGCCTCTACGGCGTTTTCTGCAGCTCCAGACACTATTAACTTGCGAATAATTCTTTTGTTTGAGACGAAAGCTTCTGCGGTCGTCCTCCTCTGTTAATTTCTGTGGTAATTTTAAATTTCTTTCTTAATTTTGTAACAAGGCCTATTGAAACCGCATGTTTGCTTGCAATTTCTCTTACTGAAATACCTGTTTTAATAGATTCAGCGATCTTCTTTTTTAAATCTTCCTTAATACGAATAGGCATTTTTATTTTCTATATTAAATGAAAAATTGATCAAGAATACTTAAGTTATAATTAAGTTAGCACTTACTCAGTACAAATAAAATAAAATAATAACGGTTAAACTTTCGTTTCACAGCAAATAAAATTACTTTCTTGACACTCAAAACTGTTCACTTCGAACGTCACCTTAGCAATGTGATAATAATATAATAAAACTGTTGTTTTGCAAAATAGTATAAGTTATCAGTGCGTCATGCATTACTTCTCATATGATCAAATGTGGGATGTAGATTTTATACATATTTCCGGTAATATTATATTTATAGCAAAAATTTACTTATTGTGAACAGTTTTGCTTGTCACTGTATATAATTATGTATTCCGTCGTTTTAAATCCACCTCGCCCATTTTAAGAATCATGGCCATATGAAATTATTCTTTGCAAAGTAACCTTAGTTAATTAAGATAAATAAAATTAGATTATTTTCTTAATGTTTGTGAACTTTTTAACTTGTAAACTTTTTAAAAGCTGCAAGAAGAGTGCGATTTTATTACTTCATTAGTTATTTAATAATTTTAGATACCGTTAATTTGTCTAGAAAGAAAAAATTTAAAGTAATTTTTACTTTAACAATTATAGTAGATACTATATTATGTTCTTGTATCAATCCTGATCTAAATTTTAGCAGGTTTAATAAAAGATCTACCACAATTTCTGTAAAATTTGCTTTATAATTTTACTAAAAAATTTTTAATTTTTTCTAGAACCACACAGAAAAATCTTGGCCAATTTGAAGTATTTTTTACTTCAATTTATTATAGAGCTTCATATAGAAAATTGTTTGAATTAATATGTATTTATTTACTAGTAATTACTATATAGTAGCATTACTATTTTATATTATATATAAAATATCAAATTATTTTTAATGGGCAATCTTATAAATAGAGCAAGTTAATAAAGGGTTTAATGAAATTTAACTGTCCCTTAATCTATTTCTGTAATCTATTTTAAAGTTGCTAAAAATTCATATACTATAAGTACATACATTACAACTTAATTTTAATTGGTCATACCATGTACGCTACGTAAATATAGTTTTATTAATGCGGGTCCGAGTTTCCACTTCTTTCTTGGATCACATGACATGATCTTGCACATTTTGGAAAACTGTACAACTTTACGGATGCTATCAATAAGCAGTCCTTGTTTGCAAATCATATTAAAAATCATATAAAAAAAGTTTTGCTGGGAAATGGCTCATTGACGTAGCTACTTACGAGTAGCTAATAAATCTTGTAGCAAAACGGTTCGAAACGAATTGTTTATGCGTTCAATACGTTTTTCTGCAAACTGACTACGACGAAACGTTTGCGGCGAAATATCATAAACCTCTCTATAAAATGTGTTAACATAAAATTAAATGTGATTTAAAAAAAATAACGACATTGGTAACAAAATGTTATCTGAAAATCACCTATTTATACCTCTTCTTACAGTGAACAAATGAGAAAAGGTAAATTTTTAGCTGCTTTTTCAAATTGTAATCAAAAAAGAAATGGGTAAAATTTTATTAGAAAGTGATCTATCAACGTCAAAACAGTTAATACATAGTACATACCAACTTCAAATTCAAGCACACAGAGTGAAGTAAAGCAAGGTTTAATACAATCAATGAAAATACTTCAAATAAGTTTTTTAAATGTGGAAACAAAGTTAAAAATTTAAAAAGTACGAGGTGAAGTGCATTAGTTCTATTTCTAATTACTGATTCTAATTGCACCAGATATTGAACAGATATTATGACATTATCTAATTAATTACGTTTATATGTTTATTGTTAGTGTTTACATAATAAATTATACACGATGCTTTAAAAACGAAACCAAGAGTCCGAAAATATTACAAGAAAATATGTAATATAATATACCTACTACTTAGCATAGTATAACTAAATTAGATTTAATTAGAGAAATTCTAAAAATCACATTACGCAAAACACAATGAAAGCAATATAGTTGCTTTCAGTTAAGATTGCCTGAAAATAGCGTGACGTCGTTACTGTGTTAAAAGAGCAATTTGTACAAGCAATGTGAATTAATCTTAAAAATTATTTCTTGGCATTTCAAATTATTCAATCATAATTTTATATTGCTTCACAATTATAATTTGAAAAACAAATATTTACTAACACTAAATGACAGGTTGGAGTTACTCAATTATTATGTTTTCATTAAATTTTTTTCGTTTAATTGCACTAATAATATTAAGTTCATGTAAATTTTACAGGAAATTTTATAAAATTAACTAATCATCAACGAGGTCAAATTTTAATTAGAATCTTTCTTGGACAATTTTATCTGAAAACAACTCTAGTAAATGTCATATACCCAACCCATATGGGTTTATTTGTATAAAAATTGTTTTTAGCATCTCTGCATATTGTTAAATCAAGATTTCTCTTAATTTATATTATCGTAAATATGTATATGCGGTTCACAAATTATAACTGACATTATAAAAGCGCCGTGTGATACAAACTTTAACTGTTCGATTTTGTCGAAGATTAATACAACTTAAGTATTTTAAAATAAATCTTCAACTAAATGTGATAACAGGTTCATAAATCAATCAGTTTTGAACACGGTAGATTGAACACACAAGATTGATTAATCAACTTGATATGGCAAGTAACTATAGATCACTAGATTTGTAAGTAAATAATTTATCTTTAATGCCATTTAAACTGTTACAAGAGTGAATGCAATTGTTGTTTTTTAGAATTTAAACGTTTGAAATTAATAATACTGTTCGTCATTCGCATTTTGACAAATTATTCTATGAAAGTAAAAGCAACGCTATCTGCGGGAAATACATTAACTATTTTATTTGCTCAATAAACTTAACGCGGGAGAAAAAGACTGGATGAGATATCTTTATCGTCTCTTTGAAGTTTGTGTGGGAAATCGTAAATTATATTAGAACAAAGTAGAGATAATCGAAACTTTGGAAGTGTAATTATAGGTTTCAAAAATTCGTACTAGATGCTATTGGATATTCTAAGAAAAATAAAGAATAGGCATTGAAAAAAGATGGAAAAGGCAGAAAATAATTAGAAAAATGTAGAAATTAACAAAAGTGTATTATTTTTATATAATATAGGCAATAATATAATAGTGAGCTGAATAATAAAAATAATTAAAGAAAAATTAAATTCCGGGTAAAAATGTTAATTCTAGAATTTCGAAAATTAATTTTTTCTGAAAATTTTAAGTAAAATGTCTTTATGGGTGTTTGGCAAAGTGTTTAATAAGAAATGGTATTCAGTGAATTTCTATCAGTATTATTGCAGAACTACATATTTTAGGTAATATTTGAAAATCAAAGATTAGTATGTTGTGCAATTATTTATTTTTAATCAGCATTAAAAATTGGAAATTAAAAGAACCTTTAACCTGTATGTATTTTTATATTTTCTTGCTTATTTGGAACTGTTTCTTTGTTCGACGCACTGACGTCGTAGTCATCTTGTAAGTTCAACATTTATTTTGTGAAACCGTCAAATCCTTTGGTAAATTTTAAACCATTTCAAAACAATTTATAAATAGCGAGTTTTATTTTGGTTAAAATTTTGCTGCTGCAAAAATTTTCAATTCACAATTTTAAGATTCGTTCGTACCAGTGGCGTAAAGTGGAGACATATAATGTAGTTTATTGCGAGTTTGTTTACTCCAATTTTTATGATGTTTCACTTTTGCATTTTTGGTGTTTAGAATTATTTTAGAGATTTGGACTATTATTTATGATTAATTTATTTTTCTTGATTTTTGATAATTAAGTGCGGATATGTTGTTCAATTCAATTTTGTAGTAAAGACATTATTTAGTCAGTAATTTTCAAATTATTCACTCTGATTTAGAATAAGTACATTTAAAGAATTTCCGTTTAAAGACACCGCTACAGTTTTTTATATTTTATGTTGTTTTATGTATAAAACTATTACTTTATCATATTATGTAATACGAGAAAGTATTGTTTTGGTACAGAAGAAAAATTGAGATTTGGTGAATTTACACTTTTGAGGTTTCCTGATTAAAATAAAATGTCTTTATTAATATTTTAAAAACTAATAAGAGTTTCAAAACCAAATTTGAGATTTCGTATCGTCAACGCATACGTTTTTAGTTCTAACCCATAAGTTAGAGCTAATTAAATTTTGATTAAAATTGATTGATGGAAACAATTTTCTTTGATCTATTCATTTAATATTAGTTTTTAGAAGATATTTCAAAACTAATAAGAGTTTTAAAATTAAATTTGGTATTTTGTATCTTTGTATTGAGATACTTAGAGCTGATTAGATTTTGAGTCAAATTCGTTAATGGAAATCTTTTTTTTTTTCGTTTTATTAATAAAAATTATATTTTTAATATTTTAATAAAAGTATGATAAAGTCATGGGCATGGCCACATTCAATTTTTTTTATTTGGTATGAATAAATACACCTACAAATGTACATTTCGGCTTCTGTTTAGAGTCATAATTATCTACGAATTTCATGTTTAATTATGATTATTTAACATTTCTATGACAAGCTTCTTTCTATGTAGTTTCGCTGACATGAATTTCTCCTTATCGAACTTGGTTATTCTACTAAAAAGTAGGTTTGTTGACGAAGACTAGGTGGCGCCCTTTATATTTTGAATCCTTCCCCCCGGTTGCAATTCCCTGTATTTTTCATTAACCAACCTTCTTACTTATTGCAGCTAGTCGATATCGCATTTTGGATCTCGGGGCCGATTTTTTGCCGTAACACTATCTATAGCCCAGGAAAATAAGACAAAAAGGCCAATCTGCGGAAAAAATTCTGGTAAAGATTTCTTATCAGGATTATCTTTATTTTGATTATTAGAAATAGTATCTGCAATTTCGTGTACGCTAAAAAAATTATTGAAGGCCAAAGGTCGTGAAAATCAGTGTTTTACGAACATCTTCTAGACTATTAGTTTTACGGAAATTTAGTTTATTATAAATCTTATTTAGTACTTAATTCTGCATAAAAAAAGTTCTATACATAATTCATGTATTTAGAACCAATAGTTCTCGAGATTTGTAAGATTCGCTGCTTTTTCTGCAAAAACCTTTTTTTTTCTCATCCTGTACATTTATTCACAATCTGTTACATCAATAACATTCAGCAAATGATTTAATTGCAATAATAACAATTAACATGTACGAAAGAAATATCCATTGACATCCCCTTCTCCATCAGTTCACTAGTTAAAATTTTTATTTCAATCTTCTTCAGTTTGAATGTTAAGAAATGAAAGATCACGAGAACTATCGTAGCACCACATTTGTAATGTTTTGTTTTGAGACACTTCACTGTGAAGATCAGGAGAACCTTCGAGTCAAATCTAGCGGTTTGTGTCGTTTCAGTCTTCGAGTTTGGCCGCAGTCTTCCAGCAACCTCGCTGCTAGTATGTTTGGGTGTGCACTTAGCCTGTTTTGGTAATTTTGACTGAATCTGGCAATTTCAGTTCTTATAGTATCTATTCCCAAGTCTTGTGGATAATATAATTTGGTACATACCAAGGAGCATTAGTGACGAGTCTCGGTACTTTTGCTTGATAACGTTGCAGTATCTCGATATTGGAGTTGCTCGCTGTACCCCACAGCTGGATCCGGTATGTCCACAGCGGTTTCAGTATGGCTTTATACAGTAGCACTTTGTTTTCTAGGGACATTTTTGACTTTTGTCCCAGCATCCAGTGCATCTTCGAGAGTTTCAAACCAAGTTGTTTCCTCTTCTTCCATATGTGTTGCTTCCATGTGAGGTGCCTATCGAGATGCATACCAAGGTACTTTGCTTCGTCAGCTTATTTTATTTACTATTTAGTGACACTGGTGGACAGGTGCCCTTCTTCAAGGTGTAAGTAACGTGTATAGATTTATCCTCATTTGCTCAGATTCTCCAGGTTATCAGCCAAGTCTGCATTTGATCTAAGTGAGTTTGTAAGTTCCTTGTTGCTTGAGCATGGTTGCTATGAGAAGCCATTATTGCTGTATCAGCTGCGAACGTTGCGACTTTCGTCTTGGTGGTGGTTGGTAGATCTTTCTGTAAATAACAAATACAGAATTGGTCCGAGCACGCTGCCCTGAGGAACGCCAGATTAAATTTGAAAAAATTCCGAATAGTCTTCCTGGAATCTAACCTGGAACATTCTATCTGTAAAATATGATTTTAAGATTAGGTAATAAATGCGTAGAATTTTGAATTTTAAATTATTAAGTTTGTATCCCAAGCAAGGTAATAGGATTGGCATTGCATACACTCGTGCAAGCCAGTTTATAAGTTTATTTACCTTTTCCATTAAAAATTGGTAATGCGTAAGAATTCTTTTTATCACCTGAGAAGGGGGTAAATGTTTTTTTAGCGATTTTCCGGGGGTTATATTTTTGTACTAGTGATATGGTTTGGATCACCTAAGTTTGCACAAATTTGTCTTGTCTCGTTTTTGTTAATTAATATTTTTTTAAATAATTGGAAAAATGTGGATCTCATTTTGAATTTTTTATAGATCCGTTTATTGTAATTTGGATGCTCGTTAGTTACCATATTGACGCGTGGTATTACGCTTATCAAATATGGAAATTTTATTTTTTGTACCAACAAAAGTTTTGATTTGACGCCACATGATGAGTAGCGTGATTGATTGCGAGAGGCGGCATTAGTAAAGGTGTATCGATTTTGGAAGTTCGAATTAGTTGGATAGAACTGATGGTAGACGGCGCTTGAGTGAGAGTTGGACCATCGTCGTATTGACGGATTTTTATTTTGGTTCCTTTTATTCTGTCACGGTGGTGTGTCCTTCCAGTTTCCTTTTATTTTCTGGACTCCATGGTTGGCATTACTGCCTTGTTTAAGACCCGGAAATAGTTTTTGGTTTTCCGGATGGTCGTTGTGGGGTTGACCTTACACCAGATTTGCTTTGATTTCACGAATATTTTGCTATAAGACCGATTATAGGTATTTCTGATGTGTTTAATAGGATTTTTGTGCGTTCTTCAGTTTTAGATTCTACACTTATGCAAAGCCGGGATTTCAAAGGAATATACAGTAGTTGGAAGGATTCTCAATGACAAAGGATATCTTTGATGAGATGGTACGATTCTCTTGTGTAGAGCAGGGTAAGTTTTGAAGCTTTAAGAAGAAGCTTTAAGGAATGCTTGTTATTTACTGATGAAATCCTGTAGGTTCATTCATTTATGGTGTCGACTGTATTGTTATGTCGACGTAGCGTTTCATAGTTGCAGGGTAGCTTATTTCGTTTGTTTGTTTTTCCCCTTCAGGGAAACCAAACTGTATTTTTGGATTTTGGGCCGCTTTCCATTTTTAATGGAAAGCGACGATTGTTGTTTAAACATGTAAACTTCAGGTCCTCAGCCTGAGTTTTCTTTTACTTATAAAAAAATAATGATAATCCTGATGAAAAGTCTTCATCAGGATTTTTTTCGCAGAGAAAATCGTATTTTCGTGGGCTGCTAGTCTCTATATACTTTTGGTACAATAAACTAAGCAGCTTTTTAACAAGAAACTGTTTTATTAATTTTATCCGACTGACAATCAATATTTCCATAATTAGTTGTAAGACAAGCACCCGAGTAAATAAACCTACAATGTTCCTGTATCTCGAAATAGTTTAAAGGCTGGCTACCTGTTATGTTAAAGAAACTCCAAAGTATGTGTACCTCGTATACAGTATTGTGCTGCAATGTTTGTCGGTTTAACAATTTCAAACATTGAAGTGGTTTACTGGATAATTTTTTCTGAATACGTTAAAAAAATTTGTCTTGATGTTATTTAATAATTTCCAAATTTTAATTTCTTCTCATTGAAGCACATTACAATCTAAATGTACAAGCAAAAAAGGTGCCCAGAGAAAGACTTTCTCTCTGAAAAAATTGGTAAGTTGGTGAAAGTATCTATTCCTGTAGTGGATTGTAGAAAAACTTTGAAATTTATTATGATTTGTGATGTATGTAGATCACAACAAATAGAAATCAACTTTTTATTAGCAAAAAAGTTCCGTCATTTAACAAAGTAAGCAATGACGAAAAATCTTTAAGGGAAATTGTTAGTTTTGAATTTTTGTAAGTTCAAAGATAAATGCGAAACAAAGAAATGTACCTACTTATGTGGTGATACATATTATAATATTGTATTGTATGTCAAAAATATTGAACGTAATTCGAAATACCACATGTTTTCTGTACCGTTTTCCTTCAATATTTTTTAGTTTGTGTTTAATTATTTTTAATAAAAATTTTATATTAATTTATTTTCATTTTTTTTTAGCTCTATTTGCATTTATTTTAGCTATTCTGTATAAAATCTACCCATACACATTTACCATCTTGCACCGGCGAGTGTGTATATTTTCCGGTTCGAGTAAATAATTATTATTCGTCAATAATTGCTGTAATTATGCCCACATTTACTAATCAATTTAAAAGATATGTACTTTTACTATAACATAGAATATAAGTACATATTATAAGTTCATTTTAAAATTGTAATAATTTTGAAGATGTGTATTGTAATTTAATATTCTTATTATTTTTATTATACGTGCAATAATTATTATAATATGTACTTAATAATAATGTAAAAGTATAATAATAACATCAAGTAGCTATATAGGTAATGCAGGCGTATTTATTAAAACATAGTTTGTTACAGGTCTTAAAGTAATGGATTTCCGATAACGCTTTAATTGGTTTAACAGCTGTGTACAATCCTTAGTTTGTGCTTTAGGCAAAATTTCGACGTTTATGCTATTAATATGACAATTATTGTGTTAATTATAATTTAAAATTTATAGCTTACAGTAATTACATATAGTTATCATTACTGTTATATTAGAATCTAAAGCTCTGAAATTAAGATATATGAAAAATAATAATATATTACAATGGGAATTTCAAAACTACCACACAATACTCGTATGTGCGTTTTTAAAAAGAACAATAATTGTATTTTTTCAAATTAATATTAGTTACATTATATAAAACTAATTATCTTGTTAGCCAGTTGTGTCATTAAAATATCATACTTATCTACAATTATTATGATAAAATTATATTCACTATTTTCTCAATTTTACTTACACCAACCGAATAGATATGAATTTAATAGTTATTTGATTTATTTGCATTTATTCATTTTCTAAAAGCTTTGTAACTCACACCTAACATATGAACCGCAAGTGTTTGATCGAACTTCTAATAATCAGAGTCTTTATTCTCCTTGGGATCTGATTAACTTTCTTCACGTATCTTTTGAAGCGGGGTCGTAATTGAATGATTTATGACCAGTTGTAAAATTCCAAAAACCTATTTTTATACTCTCCCGTGTAAAGTAAATGATCATAAATAAGATAAAAGCTTAAGTTGCAAATTCAAATTTATGTGAAATTTATTCACTAATTTAGTTACTTGTTGAAGTTTAAAAGAATACGTTTATCATAACTTATCAATCCTAAACATATTTGATTTCGTTAAATTAAATTTATTTTGTATTATTAAACTCAAAATTATATAATTTACTGTGATCTTAATATAATTATTACTCAATGAACTTAATAGCTTATTTTAAGTTTCATATTTTATTGTACTCGTTGCAACCCTGTTATGAAATAAGTTGCCTATACTGAAATTTTGTTCAAGTTTCATTAAACGGTGATAATAGAGAATATTTATTAGAAAAGTTTTTAAACTCGGCTTCATTAAAAGTCTCTTGTTGGCTTTCTTTCCCTTTGCACAAAACTGAGAGTAACTTAAAATTTTGTGTATAATTTTATATTATATACAGTTACTTTCGGTTATTTAAATCGATTTTATTAACAACATTCAAAATTTAGAACTAAAGTGATGCTTTAACACTGTACTACATACAGTAGGTTTACATAATAATATAATTTAAAAATTCAATATGATATTTTATTTAAGTGTAAACTTAGTAAAGTTAATATAATAAATATATTTATATAGCTAGTATACTTATTTATGTAGTAAATAGATGTCTGGTTTTAATTTTAATTAGATAGAATAATGATATTTTCTTAATATAGTCTTATTTTGTTTAAAATTGCTTTAATCGCAATGCTGGAAAATGTATTAAAAGAAATAATTAACTTTGCGTATCGGCATATTTCAATTTAAAATTCTGGTCGTCTAGCAACAATTGAATCAATTTTAGAAAATTGAATTGACATCCGCATTAAAATTTCTAACCAGAACATTTTGAAATCACAGTTTTATGACAAACAATAAAAAATCCATTTGAAGGGTATATTCAAATCCCTTTTGAAAAAGGAAGTCTGTGAAGAAGATTCTAATTGGATTACAAGAAATCCCTAGAGCACAGTATGCATTGTGTATTTGTAGAGTATTGCAAAGGAACGTGGGTTAGATTTATAATAAAAGATTTTCGTGCTTTCATAAATTATACTTCGTTTTAGGTTTTGCAATCAAAACTTTTATATTTGTTGTATAATTACTTACCCATGTTTCTATTGAAATCTCATTGTTTATAAAATTAAATTACAATAAATGTTAAACTGTAGTCGTTCTAGAATTACGCAATTGTATTACTACGTATGTATGTACATAAGTATATGCACATATGTACATATGTATGTAAATAGCAGTATAACATCGCACAATATCATAAATCAGTCGCCTCTATCGGTAGCGGCCAAGCGTTAACGCTTACTACACATCAAGTACTTATACACATAGATTATAGATTCCTTTCACATCAAGAAGCATATACCACGTCACAAAATTTTAGGAACTCCACATGTTTGATTAATATTTAATAATTTTTTTTATATTCTAAAAAGAGCTTATGAAATCATACTTTTCTTCATCGCCAAGATCCGAACATTTGGTTCCGAACGACTGATATTATATTATCAAGTTAGTAGAAGAGCAGCGATACAAAGTATTCATAAATTGGTCACCCAAGCGATCACCAATCCAAATTTTAGCTATTACCTTACTTGATTGCTTTGCTGTGTCTAATTATTATTTCACTCAGAGTAAACAACAAAAGGTTTGTATAGTTTTGTAAAGAAAACAAACTCAAATAGAAATCAGGTGCAAATTACACTATAAAAAGGTATTTATTTTGTAATAACCACATGTCCACAATTGAAATTTAAGTAGATTTCTTTTTAGTGACAAAAACTAGTTTAATTTATGTAAAAGCTCTAGATTTTCTTAATTGCAATTTTCAGTATTTATTTTTTGCCCACTGCAATTTATGCACATAATGGATTTTCCTTTGCACTTGCACGATATGAGCTTTAAAAGCTCAGGTAGCGCTGACCACCTGAAAAGGCTCCGACACCTATCTGTAGCGGTGAGAAAAACTAAAGAAGACGTACAGCTGTTATTATTGCGTGAGCTATCGCTGTACATTTTTTCTTCCAATTTTCCAAAGTATCACGTTTATTTTTTGTTATGATTTCAGAAAGAAAAACTACCAAAGTATCAGGAACAATTCATCCGATAGGGGGTAATTATTTTTATCGTATATGACACCTCTAATGTCCTCACGGATAATCGCTGCAGCTTCGCGAATAACTCGTAGTTTTTTTCGCGAGGGTCCTTTTTTCTTCATACCATTTCTCCGAAAGTTTATTGTTAATCAGAATGTCGTGTCCGTACTTTGTTTTTTAAAACAAAAATTTACAAAACATTGTTTTGTAAATTCTTCCATTGCCTCGTCTACTTTGTTTCCGGTAGGTCGTCCTTTCTTAATCTCCTCGGTAGGCGAGGAGTTTCCATGCTCCTGTGGCAACGGGATTAGGTACATGCTGAATGGGCTCCATGATTGAAAGGGCCAAATCATCGTCGCGTTCAGTAAGGTGCTGCAAAATATTTTCTTTCATTGATTTTTCTTTTACCGAATGAATTTTTTTTCGTCTGTTTATTGGCAATTTCATTTGATTTTTCATTGCTTCTCCACAAAATAAACATTTATTTTTGAAATCAAAAACAGGTATGAGCTGAGGTTGTTCTTCGGGTTCTTCTGATACAGATTCACTTCGTCGAGAGGCAAACAACGCTAGTCTTTCATTGCTGTATGTTTTATAGCACGCACTGTGAACACTCACCGAATCGACAGTTTCTAACATACGTTGATGTTCCTCACGTTTTCTTTTTACGCTCGCTGTCAAAGAGTCTGAACAGCTCTCTTCTTGGTCACATCAAAGTTTTTTGCAAATAAAACAATCACTCATTTTCACAATGTTTTTAAAAGATGTACGTTTGCTTCGAAGTACTGTACATCCAACTTAAGGCAAAAACAATAGACTTTTGGCATTACGAATAGCGCCATAATGAACAATAATAAATATTTAAAAAGTGTACCAAAGTCAAAAAATTGTTAAAAAACAATTTTTTTTAATGGTTGCCATTTTGTTTATCATCACCCCTGTGATCTATACTATAGTACAAGCTGCAGATAATCTTATTCCTATTATCTTTCCACTCTCTATTCTCTCCAAGTAGCTTCATACTATCTCACTACAATAAAATCAACTCTAAATTCATATTTGGCGCTATTAATCATTTCTTTAAAGGTAAAACTATTTTTTAAAATGAGATATCCTAAATCTACAGGACGTTTTTAACCTTTCACACACCACGGTAACCACGTGATATTCTTACGGTTAGGATTATTCGAGTTGCGGAGGCGGTTGCAAAATTGGTAAGTTGATTTAGTATTTATTCTTTTTTAATCTGGGCACGAACAGATCAATTTCACGTTTATCTAGGTTAAGGTTGAAACCGCGATCATCCATTAAGATATTATATATTTGTAGAAATTACAATTTTTATTTGCTATTTTGTTATTCCACAATGCTGCTGAAAACGGTTCTGATTAGATATGATTAAAGATGTATTGTGAAAAGATATCCATTTGGTAGATTACTGAGACCGATCACCTCAACTGTATTCTTTTTCAATTTATAATTAAGATCGGCTATATTGTCAAATTTTGCATTTTTAAAAATTAAATTTTTTTTTAATTTATCCAAATTTAGCGCTGCTATTATCATATTATTGCATTTTCAGTCAGACCAATCAGCTTCTTAATCATAAATAACGATTTTTAATACGTCAGCATAGTTTTTGGTGTGAGTATTTTTGTAGAATTTGAGTTTTATTTTCCATTTCATACACCACTGATCAAAATTTTTATTTTGCTTGAATATTGCAAGTGTTGCCATTGACCAATTGTTATTGACGGGAATATCACAGGTTTAATGTTGTGAAAGGGATCCTAATCTAGACGGTTGTGGAATGTCTGTCTGAAATTTCTGAATTAACTGAAATATTTGATTTTTAAAAGTATGAGTGCAATCGCTTGTTCTGTAGGTCTACGCGATTTCAGATGAAATTTAAACATCATTTATGATTTAGTACATAATCAATGTTTATAAATGTTTGTGTTAATAGAATGTTTGGTTTTTCAAAATATTAGAGTTCAGAACTACATCAGGCGATAAATTTAAACTCAACATTATTATCAGCCATTTGTATTTACTACTTTTAAATTAGTAGTGCCATTTCTACCACTTACACCTGTTGACGCCCGCAAAATGACCTGCATTTCTAGAAATTGGTTGGGTACATACGCACATTGCAAGAGGGTGAACAGTATTGTTTTTGGTTACTTACCCAGCAACCCTCGAAGGAGGAAGTTAAGTACGTTGTAACAAAAGTTCGGTCAGAACAATAAATAAGTTAAAAACCCAGCGACTATTTTTAATCAATCTCAACATTGGTCCTTATCGAGCCGGATTGGATTAAAATTTGGAATCATTTCAAGATTAAGTGGAAACGCGAAACCAAAATAGTGTGTTAAAATTTTCTGGTCAAGAAAATACTTAGGTAACGCCAAGCCAACTTGAAAGTGAAAATTTGCAGCTTAGTCAAAGCACGGTTTTTCAAACAGTTCTTCATAAACAAAAGTGGGTAAGTCATTAATTTCCTTTATCATTTTCCTTAAAAATGTTGATTTTATTTGTTAAATTAATTAATTAATTCGAGTTTAACTAAAAGAATTTAGTAACTGTCTTATGTGGTATTTGCAATTTTTAACAATTTGTAATAATTAAGGAAATTTTGTATTGGTTTAAATTAAGGAATATTAATTTCATATACGAGTTATATAGTTGGTTTAACTTACGTACTAATACGACGGTCAAGCGTTTCTTAAGGGTGATTTATTAGGGGTTGTAAAAGTATCGTTTGCATGTGCAGCTTTCTTAATAATTTTAAGGGCATCCGGCACTACAGGCATCTGAACAATTTGAAGGCTTTGTAATTTGGTTAACTTATTTTTTTTAAGAAAATTAAATAAACTTCGTTTGGTCAGACATTCTAAGTACAGTTAGTAACAAATGTTCATAAATCACAGTTTTTAACAATATTTCACATTATTTTATTTAAATTTTAATTCATTAGATATTTAATTTTGTTTAAATTCAAGTAAAAAATGGCTCTAAATTTAAATAAACAAAGAGCATCAATAAAGGCTCGTTTGACAATTACAGAAAAATTCATTAATGCAAAAAAGACGATTTTTGAAGCCAATAATAAACTTGAGGTGGAAGACGTGATACAAGTTCAAGGAAGGAGTGAGGCGTTAAAATCGCTGCTCGAACAGTTCGAGCAAGTTCAGTTTCAAATTGAAAGTGAAGCTGACGATGTTGAAAGCGAGTTGCTACACGTTGAATCCTTTCAAAACAAATATTACGAGGTTTTGGCAAAAACTCAAAATTTGTTAAGCAAGGTCGATCTTTCACATGGTGGTGCAGCTAGCTGTGTGCATCCTGGCTTAGCGCGAAATAACACAATTGATTCTGTTGAAAGATCGACGTTGCAAACAAGTATCAAATTGCCTCGAGTCTCAATCCCTAATTTTGATGGTAAACCCGAAGAATGGCTAAATTTTAGGGATATATTTTGCAGTCTGATAAATAATAATGATTGTTTATCAGACATTCAAAAACACCAGTATTTGCGGTCAGCATTGGTCGGAAAGGCCAAAGAGGTGGTTAAAAATATAGCCCTAACCGCGTCAAATTATCAAATTGTTTGGGATAATTTAAATTCGAGATATAATAAAGAGCGGAGCTTGGTACATCATCACATTAAATCGTTATGCACCCTAACGGCAGTAACCAAAGAATCGTCAATAAAACTTTTAAGTCTTGTCGATGATTTTAAAAATAACCTTCGCGCGATCACCTCAATAATAGGTGAAGACGAACAAAGAAACGCACTCTTGGTGTATTTGTTAAGTACAAAACTAGATGACACAACTTTGCTTTTGTTTGAAAATTCCTTTAACTCAGACGCGATCCCCAACTTGGAAAACCTAATAGAATTTGTAGAAAAGCGGGCATCTCGTTTGGAGAATGTAGAGCAAAGGGATGGTAAGGTACGTGTCGAACGCCCGTCATCAAAGAGCTTCGTGACAACCGCCGTTTCATGTCCTATGTGCGAAGGCTCGCACATCTTAAGTGCTTGTGACACATTTAAGGGGCTTGACGCGGATACGCGCTCGGTTAAGGTTAGAGGGTTTAAGATTTGTTTTAGTTGCTTAGGGAAAGGGCATTTTATGGGCAGGTGCAAAGCCAAAAGTAAATGCCAAAAATGTAAAGCCAGGCACCACACTTTATTGCACGTAGATAAAACTCCTCCAGTTGCAGTCAGTAATCTTCCATCCATTGTAAATTCAGAGGAAAATGCTACGGTATCTGCGTTTTCTTCTGACCATGGAACAGTATTGTTATGCACTGCCATGGTTCGCGTTGTAGATATGAATGGGAAGGCTCATCCTGCACGAATTCTTTTAGATTCGGGAAGCATGTCCAGTTTCATAACGGAGGAGTTTAGTGAAAAATTGGGATTAGAGCGAAATCCAACAAATTTTTGTGTTAGTGGCATTTCTAACAGGAGTACAGAAGTTAGCTCCAAATGTTTGTTTAAGATAACTTCCAGTAATTCGCGGTTTGAATTAGATGTCGATTGCTTGGTAATGCCTAACATATCTGGTAACATCCCTACTGTGTTAGTTGATAGAAACTCGCTGCAAATACCAAGTAATATAAACTTAGCAGACAAAAGTTTCTACATTCCCGGTAAGGTAGATATCTTATTAGGTGCTAGTTACTTTTGGAAGGTCTTGTGTGTAGGGCAACACACCCTGGGCGAGGGCAAGCCAATCTTGCAAAAAACTAGGTTTGGATGGGTAGTTAGTGGGCCCATGCGAATAAATCGTCAATTTCCAGTCACTATATGTAATTTGTCTCAAACAGCAGAGCTATCTCAGCAAATGAGAAGATTCTGGGAAATTGAAGAGGTCTATGCGACAAAGGCACTTTCTGAAGAAGAAATTTTGTGTGAAAGGCATTTTGTTGAAACTCATAGGAGAGATGAATACGGTAGATTTGTAGTTTCAATTCCATTTAAACAATCGTTGGAAAATTTAGGTGAGTCTTACGATCGGGCAAAGAAAAGATTCATGAACTTAGAGCGAAAGCTAAGTTCCAATCATTCCCTGTCAGTTAGGTATAAGGAATTTATGAAGGAATATATATCACTTGGGCATATGTCAGTAGTTAACAGTGAGCCTACTGAAAGAGCGTACTATATTCCACATCATGGGGTCTCCAACGAATCTTCATTAACCACCTCCCTTCGGGTTGTATTTGACGCTTCAATGGCTTCCACAACCGGAGTTTCCGTTAATGATCTGCAAATGGTCGGTCCTGCTATTCAATCTGATTTATTCGCGGTTTTAATAAGGTTCCGAAAGTATTCTGTTGCTTTGTCAGCTGATATAGCCAAATTTTATAGACAGGTTTTAGTTGAACCTGAGCAGCGCTCATTTCAACGTATACTTTGGCGCGACAACCCAACCGAATCATTGCAAACGTTTGAATTAAATACAGTGACCTATGGCACTGCTTCAGCGTCGTTTTTAGCTATAAGGTCATTGGTTCAACTCGGTGTTGAGTGTCAGCAAACACACCCTGAAATTTCTAAAATAATTCAAGAAGGTTTCTACGTGGATGATTTGTTAACCGGTACGGATACTGTCGAGCAGGCCCGACTTATTTGTAAAACGCTTCCTCTCATTTTGAAAAAGGGTTGTTTTGAGCTAAGAAAGTGGATTTCGAATGCACCTGAAGCTTTGGTAGATCTTCAGCAGGCAGATGTGCATCCCAATGTTCTTACCTTTGACCAAAATGAGCGAACTAAGACGTTAGGATTATCTTGGTCATGTAAACAAGATAAGTTTCATTATTCGATATCACTACCTCAGTGTTCCAAGCTAACCAAGCGGTCAATATTGTCTGAAATCTCGCAAGTATTTGATCCGTTGGGATTATTGAGTCCGTGCATCATAACTGCTAAGGCGTTTATCCAACAACTCTGGTTAGAAAAGGTATCTTGGGATGAGTCATTGCCGCAATCTCTTCAAAGTAAATGGTTAATTTTTCGGAGCGAACTCGTCAAATTAAACACATTAGAAATTCCTAGACAGGTCTTGCTAACAAAGCGCGTGAGTATTGAGTTGCACGGGTTCTCCGACGCAAGTAACATTGCCTACGGAGCGTGTTTGTATACCCGTTCAATTGATGAGCAAGGTCAAGTATTCACAAATCTTCTTTGTACGAAAACAAAGGTAGCCTTTAAAAACAATGACCATCCCTCGGTTAGAATTGTCAGCTGCCCTAATGTTAACTAGATTGGTGTCTCGAGTTAGGAGTGTTATGGGGATAGAATTCGACAAATGTTATCTGTGGACGGATTCTTCTATTGTGTTAGGTTGGTTGAAAACTCCTGCTAACCTACTGAAAACATTTGTAGCTAATAGAGTTGCTGAGATCCAAGAGGTACACATGACAGTATCTGGAGGCAAGTGCCTACAAAGTCAAATCCAGCCGATTTGCCCTCTAGAGGTATAATTCCAAGTGAGTTGTTGAGTTGTGATCTGTGGTGGCACGGACCATCTTGGTTGTCTGCGTGCGATAGTTTGTGGCCAGAGAAAATTCTAAGTCCGGAAATTGTGCCTGAGTTAAAGGAAATAATCCATTCACATGTTTCGGTAGAAAAAATATCATTTCCTTTCGATAAGTACTCCGACTTATCAAAATTAGAAAGAATTGTAGCATATTGTTTGAGGTTTGCTACAAATTGCACTAAGTCGGGTAATGAAAGAGTAGGTGGGTCTATTTCGTACAAAGAAGTTCAAAATGCTCAAAACTGTTTAATAAAAATCGCTCAACATGAATCATTTGAAGATGATATTCGGTTATTAAGGAAGGGTAAATTTACCAAAGGGAATACGTTATGCAACTTGAGTGCTTTTCTTGATTCTGACGGCTTGCTTCGTGTTGGAGGCCGACTTCAGAATTCGTCTTGCACTTATGCAAAGAGACATCCACTGGTCCTGATAGGTCAGCATCATTTAAAAAAATTTAAATTTTTTTCCCGGGAACATAAACGCCTTCTTCATGCTGGGCCACAGCAACTGCTAGCTGTGATTCGTGAGCGATTCTGGCCATTAGGGGGGAGAAATTTAGCGCGTCAAATAGTGCATAAATGTTTACAATGCTTTCGCGCAGCCCCTAAACAGGTAATCCCTAGTATGGGCAATCTACCCGTTAGTCGCATTCAACCAACTCCACCGTTCTTAACCACAGGCGTGGATTACGCAGGTCCGATCTTGCTGAAAGACAGAAAGGGCCGTGGATGTAAAAGTGTGAAGGCTTACATTGCAGTGTTTGTTTGTTTTTCAACAAAGGCTATTCACTTGGAGTTGGTTACTGAATTGACGACCAATGCGTTCATTGCCGCATTGCGTAGATTTTGTGCCCGTAGGGGAAAGCCACGTGATTTACACTCTGATAACGGTAAAAATTTTGTAGGTGCAAACGCGGAGTTAAAACAACTATATAACTTTTTAAGGGATAAATGTAGAGTTATTGGTGATCAAGCGTCAGAAATGGAAGTAAATTGGCATTTCATACCAGTTGGTTCACCTCACTTTGGAGGATTGTGGGAGGCTGGTGTGAAATCGGTAAAATACCACATAAAGCGGGTAGCGGGAAATGCTTTGTTAACATTTGAGGAAATGTATACTCTTTTAACGCAACTAGAATCAACGTTAAATTCCCGACCTTTGTGCCCATTGTCTAGTGATCCAAATGACCTTTATCCTCTCACTCCCGCCCACTTTTTTGTTAGGAAGAACGTTAGTGTCCGTTCCTGATGCTGATGTCTCGGAAATTCCACCAGCGCGTTTGGACAACTACCAAAGAGTGCAGCAGCTTCAGCAACACTTCTGGAAAAGGTGGCACAAGGAGTATCTAACGGAGCTGCAACGTCGTGCCAAATGGAATCGTGGTATAGGTACATTAAGGTTAGGTGATTGTGTGGTAATAAAGGAAGAGAATCTCCCACCATTAGTATGGAAAATGGGACGAGTTATTGCCATTCACCCCGGTAAAGACAACATAGTGCGAGTGGCGTCTGTTAAAACTGTTTCCGGTACCATTAAACGATCAGTGACTAAATTGTGCCCCCTCCCAATCAGTGATTAAACTGTTATGTGTTTTATCGTACAATATTTGTTATTTGTGTTTTTTCTTCTAATCTGTTACTGTTATTTTTTTTTTTTTTTTTTCTTCATTTGTTGAAGGTTTATGTTACATGTGTGTCTGTATATCTTTTACTGAACATCCTCAACTATGATTTTGTTGCCTTGTTTGTGCCCACCAGTGTATATTGTTAATTTTAGGGAGTAGGTCATTTTGTTATTTTAAATATATTTGTTGTATAATTAAATTTGTTGAAAGATGAACTTTCAACGCCGGGGGGCATGTTGACGCCCGCAAAATGACCTGCGTTTCTAGGAATAGGTTGGGCACATACGCACATTGCAAGAGGGTGAACAGTATTGTTTTTGGTTACTTACCCAGCAACCCTCGAAGGAGGAAGTTAAAGTACGTTGTAACAAAAGTTCGGTCAGAACAATAAATAAGTTAAAAACCCAGCGACTAGTTTTAATCAATCTCAACACATACCAATAACGAAAATGTATATCACTTGGTATGTAAGAACTCTATGTTTACTACCTCCTTCCCATTATTAATGGTGAGAACAAATTCACACTGAATCGATACTGATTATTCCAAATACAGCCATCGTGATACACCGTGATGTGCCTTGCGAATAGCATAAATAATTTGGATAAAGTGTAAACTGTTAAGTGTTATAAAAGTTCACTTTCTACTTAAATTAGAAATTTCTTCCCTCTTGCCAAAGTTGTAGTTGGTTATTTAAGTTTTAGGACTTTTATCAGTTTTTCATAAGGCTAGCTTACTGATTAAAACGAGTCAACTTGCCATGGCCAGAATTTGTAATTAAAAATTTGTAACATGTCGGACAGCTCTTATGAAAAGTGAACTTCATAATATAATACCGTCATACACTTTTATATAATAATGAACGTTTCAGTTTAAAATAATTTCAATACAAAATTATTATTTCTTTAAAATTACGAAAACACTGCTTAGGTTGCACAATAAACTTTAATGGATACTGAAAGCATAGAAATTCAAGTGTAAAAGCATGGGCGTGTGTCTCAATCGCCGTGAGTGGAAACGTTAATAGTAAGGCGGTGATTTTCAGCGTATATTTAACGGACAATTGATATATGACTGTAGATATAGTGTACATACACAGATTATTTTGTAACGTTATAAAATATTTATTAAAGAAACCATTATAATTTTAATATTCAGTAAACTTATAATATCGTGAAATTTAAATTATTTATTTAAATAAAAATTATTTTGTGACCAAATAAATATCTAAGCTCTACTATATCGGATATTCTGTGGTTTTAGCTCCTGGTAAATTTCGATAATTTTATATACGACGTACACTTTTATATACTCCAAAATTGGACATGACAACAAACGATTTGAGTAAAACCAAAAAATAATCACTTGGGTGCAAAATCTGAACTGTAAGGTGGGTATTTAATTTCTCAAATGCTGCAATCAGCAACAGCAGCTTTTCGAGTTATGACTTTTGTACTCTGGTGCATTATCCTGCAGCAGCAAAACACTAGGGTAATATTTCATAGTTTTTTGAATTTAAATGAATCTTTGAGACCATGCAGAAATTATTATAAGAGAAGTGGCCAGACTTTTTGCAGCCCTAGTTATCTACCTGAAAGTAGAACTTCACCTCAAGTTATGGAAAAATCATCTAAATAGTCGATGACAGAAATTTATTTGTTCATTTAAATCGAGTTCGTCAATGAAATTTTAAAACTAACGGTGGTTTTATTTATTAGTTGAGCCAAAATAAAAAAATAAAATAGTTTATATTATTATATACAACATTATGATGTACTTACTTATTACTAATCTATTAACCTATTTTCACTCACAGGTAGGAAAATTATTTTTTTAAATTTTCTTACGATTAAATACATCAAAATTTAATCGGTTAGTTTTATACACCGGGAGAGATTATTATTGATTATTTTAAATAAATATTTAAATTATAAGCATAATTTTAAGAAAAGTAATGACAATCTATAATTTTATAAATCAATAGAAGAAAAACCTTTCATAGTTATATAAACAATAACATTATAATATACAGACACGATAATGAAATTACACCCCTAATCTAAATTAATTAAAGGGAGTTCCAATCTGTGTACGTTAGGCTGAGAGTCTCGTATGTGATCGTGTTGTGCCTATATTATAAGAAACAACCTTTTAAAACGGCGTTCATATCTCATTACTTTATGTTATTATTAGAGTAAGATGTATTTTGTTATAAGTTATTGTTTCTTAAGTTAAGTTGTTTAGTTAATCATCATTAAATAAGTTAAACAAATGGTTCAATTATTATTACACGCTTTGTTAAGCCAACCATTCTTATAAAACCTCAAATAACCAAGCGAGTTAAACATGGAAAAAAACAACCCTGGCTTGTCGTATATAATTAACGTAAACTACCCCTAATAAATAAATATACACCATTATTATTAACCTCCAAAATTAATATTAAATTAAAATTTAAAAAATATACAACGTAAATACACAATTAACAAATAAACAAGTAACCATTGATGATTTAGTTAGAGTACATTTAACCTGTGCATTTTTAAAATTTTAATCTAAACAACCCCACACTACTTGCGATTTAAGGCAACTTAGCAAAATTTAAAAAATTTCTCAAGTTAGTGCCCCAATATTAATATACGAGCATTTTAAATACTTCGATAATATAGGCTAATAATAATTTTAAAAAATTTCCAAAGACTGTAAATCTAAAGCCGAAAACTGGTGACATAATTTTGACAATTTTATCAATAAAGTAAATATAATATTTATAATTGTGATTATCAAATTACAGTATACCGGTAATGCTAATTCTGATTTAAATTTTCTTAATTTAGAAGGAACAGACAAACATTGATTTGGAAGTGTACGTGTTTAGGAATGTATTTCGGCTGCCGGAATGACAAAATTGTTTATTTTTATTGAAGGCATTAAGACGCAGTATAAATATATATAAATATTTTAAACGACAATTTATTGGAATGTGCTTACAAGTGAACATTAATAAACATAATAAAGATACTTTCAAGTTTATCAGGAAAACAATTCGAAACATAATTCCTGTTTGGTATAAGAATATCTATTGTATAGATTCCAAAGTGTTGCACCTCTCTCCTCAATCGCCGAATTTAAATCCCATTGAAAAAATGTGCAATGAATTGGGCTTTAAATTTCGCCAAACCTCTATAAACAATAGGGAACACTTAAAACAGCGGTTACGAGAGGAATGGGAACTCATAAGTGGTGATTATTTACACAAAATAATTTAAAATAATGTGGAAAAACGTTTGCAGTGCGTGTTAAACCAAAAGAATTACCTGAAGTATCAAATAACATCTTTAACAAGCATAATAAGAAAGAATTTACTTATAGTGCCTAACTTGTGGTTTTTCATTGTATTTAGCTGGTGAAATCAATTCCTGTTACTCATATGCAAATTTAACGAAAAAGTTTTACGTGCCAGCTAAATATATGAAATACTTTATCAACTAACATTGAAATCAATTATATACAAAATAACCAAATTAAAAAGAATTTATTGAAATAATCCTTTGGTGTCCAACTAATTTTTTTACCAACTATATTAAGATACTATTGTGTAAAAGTCAATTTATGCTCATGCTAAAAATACTAAAAAAAATTTAACAAGAATAAAAAAAACATGATTAATATTTATACATTTGTGGTGTTTTTATTAAATGATGGAAATTGCTAGATCTCTTCTTTAGTGTATTATAGAAAATGGGAGAAAGTTAATCAACCCGGGTCCGAAATTTCAAAATTTTCTAAAAGGAATTATGAAAGATAATAATAATAATATACATGGTAATAAAAATAATTGCGATTGCTTAACAAATTAAAAAAAAAGCCTTAAATGTTCATATTATGTTATTGGATTGGGTAATTGGCTATTTTTATGTAACTCCTGTAATTGTAACTGTATTTTTAGGGCTAAAACTAATTTTAAATAAAGTATTTTATATTATTTATAATATAATTGCAAATAGTAGCAAAGCTTGCGGCTTTGCAAAAATTTAATAATCATCTCATAGCCCAAACAAAATGCAAAGGGGTAGATGTACACCGTCTTGGATTTCGAAGAACACTCGACGCTTAGCGAATTACCGGTCCCGTATATAGTACTTTGGCACACCTACCGTTGACAGGATGTGGCAAATCTTCTTCTTCTTCATAGTGTGCTTCTTGTTAGAAGCTGTCGTCAGCCAGAAGCCAAGATGAATTTTCTAAAAAGTATAATTCATGGGGTGGTTTTCCGTTGCCTTCCCCATATTCCACAGATTAATATTGAATTTTGCGCGATTTGGATATTGGCGAGTAGAATTCGAACCACGAGCTTACGCTTCTTAGTCGATCCGTGTATACTTCACGCTATACTGCTGGTCTCACGTGTGTGTGGCAAATACATGCTGCTATTATTATGTTTGTATAGGTAAATTTCTGAACTTAAACATTAATTTTTACACTTATTAAAAGACCTATCAAGTTCTATCTAAGCTTAAAAGTACTATTTCAATGTGATTTAACTGTAAAAGAATTTCTTAAGTAAATATTACGAAAACTTTCGAAGCCGAGTTGACTAACTCTACTAGCCTAGGAAATGTTTATAACGTTCAAATACTGTTTAACTAATTAAATTATGTTTTAGTAAATATGTAAACGTGTATCTACTATTAAGTATCATAACAAACTTTATAATATTATGATGTGTCGTACGTAGTTAATTGAACATTTGTAATACTGTTACATGCATTTGAATTGAATTGTATATTTTCTGTAACATTATCTCTATAATAACTCAGTGTAGTCATACGGTGAGAATGTAGTTTTCTTGGGTCTCACTCGATGAATATTTATCATATAAACGATGTTGTTCTTAAAGTAACAATGTTTTTCTTGTCATTGCGTTTAAACATGTTAAAAATGTTTTTTTTATGGAAGTGCTGCTAGATTCACGAGGGAATTATTGCCATTTATTGATTCAGTTTGATTAATATTACAATAATGTTTTAAATTATTATTGATATAATATATTACTTAGTAACTATTATTGACAATGGTGTTATCGATAATCGCATGTAACAGTAAATTAAATTAAATTATTATTATAACTAAATTACCTACGATATAAACAACGTTTGGGAAATCAATAAATAGCAATAATTTTCCTTGACTTCATTATTATTCTTCTTGATAGAGCTCTTCCAAAAATAATCAGGCTCAATAGCTAATCAGTACCATGGCTTATAACAAAAGCTTCCGCTAATTTCACACCCAGAAATTTTACCCCGGAAATTTTACCCCCCGGTAATTAGATCCCCCTGTAACCCTATCTTTTTTCGTGGCCCGGCAGCTCGCGGTTTCTTTCTCCCGGCGTGAGCTTACTTAGGTAAACTGAAAATTTTACAATAAAAACACACAAAGACAATAATAACAATATAATGAATTAAACAAAAAAAATAGTTCTACACAAAAAATAAAATTTGACACACAAAAACAAAAACCTTAATCAATATTTTGTGCACTACTGGAGGCACACTGAAAATGTTGCTTTGACGACACAAGTACGATATCCCGGACTTTTGTCTGAGGAAATTTTTTAAAATTTTTTTTACAATTTGTTAGAGAATGTTAAAACGAGTTGAATGTACTATGGATGAAGTCGATATTTCTAATAATAACGCTAAAAATCTATTTTAAAAGTCATGACAAGCGGGAAAATTTTCATTGTATTGACGGTGCGTGCGTTCCGACATGCATAAATCAACCATAGGACGGGGTCTTATTTTGTGTACAATTATTAGTTTTGAATCAAATGTACATAATTAAGCGTGCTGTACACCACGTTTGTTTTGGTGCTGAATTGCTTGCTGGATTTCGCCGATGTCGTTGAGATGGTTTTTAATCTAGGTTAGCTTTATACGATTATATAATACATTAATGCATGTTACTGAGATCACTACTTGTATGTATATTTTAATGCGCACGTAGTAGCAGTTGTGAAAAAAAGACGTAATTATAGCAGAAGTTGTTTATTGCAAACAAATGTTTATCCTATCAAATGGCAATATGTAAATATTTATGGTTTCCATGCCAAAAAATTTCCACAAAAATTTTAAATATATATTTTGAAATCACTCGACCATCGAGAGTCATAGTCGTACAAATTTGTACCCAAGTAACAAAACAGGACTATTTTATTGGTTAACACTCAAATCCAGCATAGAAACAAGCATAAAAAATATCACAAGTTATATCACTGTCATTTTCTATCACTGCAACCAGCACCGCTGCCATATTACAACGTTGAACATGCTATTCATCACCAAAACAAGTATCGGGTATAGCAGGTATTGATTGGTAATTCAGAACCTCCCCTGATGGCCTAGCCAGCACTTCCTTGTACTATATGGGCAGATTTTACAAGAAGAGTTTTTTTTGAGTAATTTATTGAACTAACAGTACTGTACAACTACCACTATATTTGCACAAAAACCATTGAATGCAAACATATTGTAATGTCACGATTACATAAATTTCAGATTTTAGTCACTTTATGACATTTTTTGTATTAAGTATGCGTTCAGCAAGTACCAGAAGAACCTGAAACATTAAAAATTTAATTATATAAAATTAAAAGATAATGTAACTTACCTGGAATTATTGTCAGGTCAATTCCATTACAACACATTCAGCAAATACAAATTAGTTTATCGATGGACGACCAAAATTGAATTGTTGGTTTGTTCTCGTAAATCAGTGAATGGACTCTCACATCACAAGATTTCCATTGTCGGAAATAGATAAAAAATTCAAGTTTTAATTGTAAGGTTTGTGAATATTTAGGTTTAATATAGATAAGTAATTTGAGTTGGCAAAGACGATATAGTACTACAGGTAGATAAACAATATTTCGAGTTAATCAAAATGCCGCGACTCAATAAAGACAATTGGCGATAATGATTTTTTTTACTTTACTTTACTTGGAACTTTACTTAGGTAGAAATACATTAACTAGAAAGTTCAACACCCAGCGAATCGAGTAACTACGCATTTGTGCCTGAAAACATCAGATTGGACGAAAATTTAGTGACAAAATCAGTAATAATAAGATGAAACAATAATCAAATAAATAAAATTTTTGGAAAATTAAGTTCTCACGAAATGGTAATGTAAAAAAATAAATTAACGAGAACAAAAATGATCGTTATTATAGCATGAGTATGCTTAATTCTAATAGGTCGTTCAGGTAGTGACATGATGATATGTCCCAATAGAAAAATAAAGATAAAAAATGCGCGGGATCAAAGAAAACCGTTACCTGATGAGTTGGTCAAAATAGCTGAAAAGATAAAAAATACGTGCAAACAAAAAGGACAGTTAATCAATGAGTTGGCCAAATAGAAAGAAAAAAGAAAAATCCGCGGAAATAAAAAATTACCGTTGTTATCGCTTGGGGATGCTTAATTCTCATTGGTCGTTCACGTAGTGGCGTTCAATAGTGGCAACGCAAGCCAACGGACATGGAAATAAAAGGAGCATTTTGCAAATTTTTCGTTAGTGAATTCCGAGAGCTCAACCCAAGTAGAATCATAAAATAAACTGTGAACAGTACCAAAGTTGTAAATTTTACACAAGATACCAAATAATTCAACTTGATAAAGGGCTGAATAAATGCAATTGCAAATATTTTAAAACAAAGGATATTTATAAACATTTAAAAATAGTGAACTCAACAGATATAAGATTATGAATTTAATTTTAATTAGTTTTTAAGTTGTACAAAATTTGTTATTAGTTTTTTTACTAACGAGTCATCATGTAGTTTGATGAACTTAAATATTGTGTGGTTATGTCAGCAGTTTGTTTAATTTTAGTAGAATTTATTTATGGTCAAGCTGTTTACACTGCACAATTGCTTTTTAATGTATATCAGGTGTACAGTTAATTTTAAAATAATTTTATTTAGTAAGGTTGAATTTTCTTTGTGTCAGTTCGCTTCGTTAAATTAGAGATTATCAGTTGTATTCGTTAGAGGTGGTTGCCGGATTGTCAGCGTGCGATTTTGGAACAGTGTCACGTCACATACAGTTTTGTTTATACATTAAATAATTTGCTAAACATTTAAATTTCATTTTATTAACAATAATTAAATAATTACAACATTCACAACAATTGGCGCCCAACGTGAGGCAGTTCATTATTGCATTTAGCTTTACTATTTATAAATTTAAACATTTATAACAAGATGTATATATGTATTGTTTTTAACTATTTTGAAATATGATAAGAGAAAATAAATTCAAGTTTATGAACAAGAACAATTTCAAATTCTTTTTAAGTTTCGAGTTAATTTACTTTTAGAGTGTAATTTCATCAACTTAATTAAATATTTTGTACAAAATTATTAACAAATGTTTAGAATTCTATTTAAATTTATGTTTTATTTACACCAATTTAATTATTATAGCATTTCTCCAAGTCCAAAACTCTTCTATTATAAAATGATTTAAAATTAATTCAGTTAATAAATAAGTTACTTACATTTCTTATAAATTGTACAAACTTTAAAGGCTCCAATGATTTACTTAATACTCCTATGATATAATATAAACTTTCGTTGAACTACTTTGTTTAAACGTACTATGTTTAACTTTTAACATTAATCACATTTTATGTACTGCTGAAATATTAATTTTAATAAACATATATACACTGCTATCCATAGGGAGTTATTTACAATGTTAATACTTGTCTCTAACATTGCTTAGGTTTATTATATTTATGTGTATGATATTATGCAAATATTCTATATTTATCCGTAAGTACTTAGATTTGCTTTTATATTCGTTTAAAATTGAAATAAACATGAATTGAAATTTCATTCCTTTACAAATCCATTAATTTTTAGTCGTTTTGCATGCAAACAAAATATACACTAACAGATAAATTTATGACAATATTGACCATCTATTTAAAATATTGAAGAATGTTTGTGTGCTTGCTTACCGTGGTGTTCATAATTTGACAAAATTAGAATGGCGTAGTCGCCAACTTAGTCGATAACATACACAATTGGGAATGTAAACATCTTAAATGAAATTCTGATCGGGAAAAATTTATTAGCACATCAAATAGATCTTAGTCATGACAGGTCATGGCAGGATAACCGCGAAAAGTTGCAAATGAATATTTTAGTGACAAAAAAAACAATTTTGAACCAATTCATTGACATTCTTTTAAGTTGTTTAATTTTTAATTATTGACGTACTATTGCAATAAATATAAAAATATTACTTATTATAAATAAGCTGAAAAATAATTTCGGTTTTTCTTTTATTATCAATGTAACAAAGTTTATTTTCCTTATGTAGTACATAGATAGGTACTACAGGAATAAATTAAAATTCATTGTTATGGTTTTTGCGCAATCTAACGATATTATTATTATGCCAGAGATATGAATTTATTATCAAGCCCTTTTAATTATACTTGTGAAGGTTTCCTTTAATTGAAATTCTTTGAATCAATTCTGACATATTTTGATGTAGCGCTTTAAAAGTATATTACATAGCGAGGCGGAAAGCAAGTCATTACTAACTGAGGTCTGTTCTGCTGACCGACGGCGAAGCCGGAGGTCAGCAATTGGCCGAAGTTAGTAATGACGCTTTACGCCGAAGCATGTATACTATTTTATTCGCAATCGCGAAGTTGGGGTTGGTTTAATGGAAATAATGCGTTTTCAAATTTATATTAAGTTATGTCATATTTGACATTTGTATCAGCGCCTCTACTTTTAATAGCTCATATCACGTTAGTGATAATTATTTTTTTAGTAGGCGTCAAAGCAAAAATTACCGTGCGTTTTTTGACAATAATTAGTATTATTGTTTTGTCGCTTTGTGATTATGAGTGAATTATCTTGTACTCCACCAGAGCTTCGAGAAGTTGCAGAAAATGCAGTAGGTGATTTGTTACCCAACAAAAGTAAGGCAAGGTATGAAAAGCCTACAAAGCTTACATGGATTGGCGTTGCAATAAACAAGCACGGAATAATTCAGAAAGTGTGGTGCTTGCTTATTTTAGTGAATTGTCGAAAGACAAAAAACCTTCTACGTTAACTCTACGGGCAACTTATTCAATGCTACGAACAACATTCAATATTAAAGATAATACAGATATTTCAAAATTTGCGAAATTGAGAGCTTTTTGAAGAAGCAAAATGTTGGGTTCAAGCCAAAAAATCAGGTGTTTTACATAAAACTGAAATTGATAGATTTTTAAGTGATGCGCCTATAGAATTTCTTCTACAAAAGGTAAAATTATAAATTTTGTACTCACATACAATGAACATAATTGTTTAAACTTTCTAGGTTGCTTTAATAATCGGAGTTAGCGGTGCATGCCGAAGTGATCATTCTATGTGAACTATCATTCTCGATCATTCTTAATAACGCGCCCGGAATGGATTGTAATTGTTAAAGAATACGTAAATCTTCGGAAGAAAACTTGTAAACATTAGTTACTCTTAAGTAATCTTCTTATATTTTCAATAATTTTCAAAATTGCATAATATTCCATAATAAAATTATTTAAACTTTCTAGGTTGGTTTTATGATAAGCTAGGCTAATCTAGGTTGCACTTCTGGTGTCATGTAGCAAATAAAGTGTGACGGTGTAGCCAATCGTCAGAAGACTTCTACGGTTCCAAACTGCGAACCCTGACTGTAACAAATAAATTTTAACAAGAAAATGAGAAAGTATTATAGGACTTACCATAAATAAGTATTCAAATGTCACAATATGTACTTATACATCAATAATTTGAACGATAAAATGCCAGGAATTGTTAACAAAACTTTTCGATGTCGAAGCTTAAACTTATCGGATCATCCAAATATTTTTTAAACTAGCAACAAATAAATCTTAGCGAAAATTTAAAAAAGGGCTATCACTTGCAATAAGCAATTATTCTAATTAAAATGTTTTATAATTTGCACGCCCAATTATGATTTCTAATTATTGTTATAACCTAACTATATTTGACATTTGCATCAGCGCTTGTATTTACGTTAAAACCACGCCCATTTGTTCATTACTGACCGGTCACGTGGTATAACGAGTGAATAATTTTCATTACACACCGGTTGATATTAGTAGTTAAACAATATGCAACTTTCAAACTTTTTAAAAGTCGGAAACGAGCAATTACCGACCGATTGCGAATAAAGTATTTTTCCATTTTAATTTTAATATGAATATAATAAAGCCCACTTTTATAATGAAATTTAATCTGACATTAAAATTTAAAGGAGAAATAAGTCAGAATAGGTACATTTCATTGGTTCGTTTACTGACTGACATTAAGTTAGTGCATATTACAAAATAATATGATTATCATAAGATGTTAGATTTATTGGTGCAAAACTGAGTTATTCGAATTATTGCATTATAATTCATAATATGGTATTTAATTATTAGTAATATTATTATTGCTACCAGGAACTGTAGGCGTTACACTTTATAAATTTAAAAAATGTCAGTCTAAACTATATAAATACCAAAATATTTTAACAAGTTTTAAAAATTTGGAAGTATTGGTTCAGTTTTACACCACACATGTTCACATGTTTTCTTTTCATTAACTTAAGCACTGCACGATAAAAAGTGTAAATGGTGCATAATTTGTGAAAATTACTTTGTGAGTTTATACTTACAAATTTTTATATTGGCAAGAAATCTATATGTATATTATAATAATATAATGTGCGAGTTTTGTTTACGACTAAACGAGCTCACATTTTAGCGACACTTGGCATTTACGAATAGAAATACGATTTAAATTCTCTGTTGCTTTGAGATAAATTTGTTAAGAATTGAAGATATGATGTTGTTATTTTGTTAAAAATAGAAAGTATTATTTAAAGATAAAGCAAAGTTGTCGTATTACATTAAAATTTAAAAAATAATTGTTTTGTTATAAATATTCTATAACAAACATGTTTTTAAACTGTATAAATATAAAATAAATTACCCACCAATCCAAAGTAAATTACATATCGTTGCTACGGCTTAATTTACAATCATATAAGTCCAATCTCGGTGAAATTGAGATTTTCATACAATCTGATTGTAACAGTACAATCTGAGTGTAAATGTAAAATTATAGGATGGCAATATTACAAAATTCAAAAAAGAATTTAAGTTGTATAAGAACGACTAAAAACTTTCACAAAATAGCATATAAACAGTTATATCATTTAACATTTTAAGAACTAAGATATCAATTCTTAACAAACAAATATAAATGAAAATCCAGATTAGGAGAAGAAAATTCTACAAGAATTTTTATTGCAACTGTGATCATGTGGTATCTGACGTCACAACATGTGTGACTACCACCAAAATAGTGAAAATGGAATGACTAGAAAACCAACTCAAATTTTAAATTGTTCAAGTGCGATCAATACAAATTAATTTTCATTAGACTTCGATGCCATTTCATCGTAAAGGGATCAATACCTGGATTGATCTGTTGAAGTGTATTAAAAATTTTCTATTTTGAGCTTTAAGAAATATTGAAAAATGAAACTAGAAAGGAATAAAGCTGCAAATTACAATTTGATGAAAAATTAAAGTTTCTGCCTAAATTATTGGGAAAAGAGAAAAGTAAAATGCACAATTTCAAAATGAACACTTATTTTCGTAATAGTTTTGGGTTCAGCCATCAAAGTTATAATAAAATTATACATGAAACGGTTTTTATTTATCTCAACCATTATAATAATATAATTAATACAATCGAGGTTTACAGTTTTATTTTAAAAGATGTAAAATTGTATTTTTAAAAATCTTGTTTTTATTGTATGTTTTTGATAATAATTGGCAGGATGCTTACCTTGAAAGTCAAATAATTAAGTCTGAAAATCAAAAAAGCCGGTTGTCATGGAACTGACAGCGGAAATTACTGTTAGAAATGTTAGGGAAGTTGGACGTAGGCGAAGCGTTCTTTAAAACGAGTGCTAAAAATTGCTAACGACACGAGACGGGTGCGAAGTTAAAGCTTTATAACGATTCGTTTTGTGTAAATAAGTCGTAAGTTTAAGCCACGAAAATGTGTAATTTTCCTCGTGATTTTAATGATGTTTTTCATAAAATACTAAAAATATGCCATCTCCGATTTATTCACTGAATAATGAGCATCATATTATATAGCAGGTACATTACGAATACCTACGTATTCGTAATTAACGCCAAGTAATTAATTTAAAAACTACAGCTTCAAAATTACTGCTTTAATAATTAATATAAATATGTACGTCGCTTTTTATAATCAGAAAAAATGTAACTTTACGTCAGCGTTTTATAAAACAGGGGTAAAGTAAAAAAAAAACAATTTCATACAGTGAAATGAAAATTTATGAAGGGTGGTTCTTCTTTCATTTTTGTCGGCAATCATAAAAATTTTGCTGAAATATTTCAAACTAAATATTAACAGTATCTCAAACAAATTTAGAAATACAATTTGAATAATTTTAAATAAAATATTATATATTTTAAAATTCACATTAAATTATTTCAACTAATTTTGATAAAATTTGTCAAAGAAATTTTCAGTACGTAGATGCCATCTCCACCGAAGTTAAAAAAAAATGAATGTACTATGTATGTTTGGAGTGTCTAAGTAGAACTACATATTAATATGGTAAAATAATGTAATTTGTAGACTTTGTAATGTAATTATTATTATTATATTATTATACAGTTATAAATATAAAAAAAATTGTAATATAAATTGTCAGGTAATTTAAAGTAAGATTTTAATTATATTTTAATTAAGGGCCTCTGTATACCATTGCAAACCATGTTTATTTTTGTTAGTTGTAAAAACGATATTTTTCATAACCTAAAAAGATATGAAATTTTCTAATGAAGTAAAATTGATTTAAAATACCCAAGAGGTTTGGTATTTATAATTTTCAGCAATACTGGAAATATTTGCTGTTCAGCAAAGTATACATAAAAGGAAAGCTTTTTTAGATGGTAAAGTTTAATTAATGCCTTTTGAGTTATAGGTGCAATTAAGTAATTAATACAAAATTTAAATAAATCTAAATTTTTAGAAACATTCCGAATCTTAATAATTATGTTGATGTAAAGATATTAAATATTCAAATAGGTACTACATATATTGGTGAATTTCTTATTTTAACTTACAATTTTGAACAATACGAGATGATCAATTTTTGCAATAAACGAAGTTTGCAACATTGAATAAAATACAATATACTGAAAATGTTTGTAGTAAGAAATGCAAATAAGCATTTAAAAAGCACCAGAATAATGCGATATCATACAATTCGTGTTTTACTTAAAATATCATTCTCTTTGCTTTTCGTTGATATTCGAATTTCGTGACCTGCATAAATTTAAAGCTGTGGTGGATTTTAGAGTACTGATTGGGAGTTACACTGGTCATGCGTGAAAATCTTAATGCATTTAAAATACGTCGATTTTATTGACAATGCGAAACAATTGGCAACTGATTGCATTATAAAAAGTTTTAACATCTAAAATTTTAACTTTAAATTTATTCCGTATTTAAAAGTTAAACAATTAATATATGAAGGTTTTAATTAGATCTTGCGCCTAAATGCAGCATCATATTAAGTCGAGAAAAATAAAATAATTTTTTAATTACAAAGATGGATAGAGAAACATAATTGTAATATTATATAAGTACTTATTTAATTAAAAATTATTTCGCCATAATAGGAATTATAACAATCAAATTTTAAAAACTTTGCTAACATCTTGACAGTGCACTAAAAATTATTATATAATTTAAATTTTCCACGGTTATTTTGCTATTTTAATCATAACTTTGGTTTTAATTTAATTTTGCTAATTATGGTTTCAACTGGTTCGTGTTATCGATTCGAACCGGGTCCATCCCCTTTTCACGTTCATCATGACCTATATTGGCAATAAATCTTATTGATAAATACAAACACATCTAAATTGCTTTACAAAATCTCATTTATTGTAACTAAAAGGAAATCACTACGTATTATCAACATCATTCATTATTAATTAAATATAGAATTGTAGTTTTGTTAAATTTATTATAATATTAATAGTTATAATACACATTTGTTTCCAAGAAAACTTATTAAACATTTAAGTGCACGTTGAAAGACAAAAATGTTAAAAATGAATAATCCCAGTTTCAAAATAAGTTTGGACATAGCAAATCAATCTCCGACAAATAAAAACCTGAAAACACAAATTGAAACAAATTACAAACATTTTCTCAACGTTGCAGGGTTCAATTTCAATTAATAATAATTATTAGTACACAGCGTACACATAGCTTTTTATCCTTTCCTTTTGCAATGTTTTACAATTTTTGTCTACTTGTAACATAATTTTAGTTATATCATTAGTCGCATAGTACATTGTATGTTTTGGTAGACAACATTGAAACTTGCTTCCTCTTTACTCAGTTTTTTCTTATGTTAGTTTTTAAAAAATGCCACCTAACTTGTCAAATAAATCTCGTTACGCTCGAAATCCAACCTTTCTACACACATTTTTTGTTGATCCATATTTTCTGATCATTTTGCACTTTTAAAATAAAATAATTCGTAAATAAGAAGATTCAAAATGTAAAAAATGAGATAATCAAATAATAAACATTTTGATATCGTATTACGAGAACATTAAAACAAGTTTTATCTCAAGTTTGAAAATTTATAAAATATAGTAGGCTGTAACGTTAAATATAATGTTTTTCTGTATTCTATCGTATTCTATTCTTAGTAATTAATTTTATACTCACATAATAATAATAAACACCAACTGCTAAATTAATTTGTGCAGATAATCTAATTGTTTCTACACGGTAACCAAAAATAACTATCATACAACAGCTTTTCAAGCCAAAAGGATAGCTGTATAGAAGCCTAGGAACTGCGATCATCCAAGTTCTATTGCATTTACTAATAATCATGTAGAGTCGGTTCCATTTTATTAAAATTAAATTTATAACTTAAAATATACTTTTTTTTTCGGCTAATGTCATTTAAACCAGTTTTTGTACGCATTATCTCATCTGAAAAGTTTAAAAATTCTAGTTATATTGTATTTTAAAATAAAAAAAGAGTTTATGTGAATAAACAAAGTAAAAGCGGTCATATCCTAGCGTTGGTCAAAATTCAAAATCCGGGCGGACTAACTTTATTTGGACCGTCATTCCGTGGTTAGAACCTACGTTAAACATTGGGTCCTCTGTGTATGTGAAAACATTTTGAACACATATCATATACATGCATAGGACAGAATGGGTCATAGCGCTTTTAGTGAGAGGAAAAAGATTGAGGTTGAAATAAGCAAAACAGCATGTTAAGATGCTTACACTAACTTGATCACATCTGGCAAAAGATGCCAAAGCATAATTAATGGATTTATACATAGTTTCATCATGTTCAATACTTAATAGGCACGTTTACAAATTTAATTTTAATTTAATTACAAAATATTAAAATTCTATATAATTTTTTAACCCTTAAATATCTACTCCAGTAGAGGGTGCTACGGATAATCACAGATGCATCTTGGTATAATATTCCAAACAACATACTCTACAACGACCTGACAGACTGCAATACAAATAGCCAAATTGAAAGGTTTGCTGAAAAATATTAAGACAGACGAATAGATGAATAGATTACGGCTCGTTTACTTGAACACCATGCACACCACTTTTGATGACAAAGGACTAATAGCGCAAATTAAAGATGGGGTATTTTAATTATTTACAGGAATTTATTGAACTATTTGATTTCTAACATTTTTAGGTTAAATTGACATTGCGGCTTATTTCAAATTATTCTTGGTATTGGTAATTAATTAATTAGTGAAATTAAAAATCGATCTTCTTTAATAGTCGCAACCCAGACTTATAAAACGATTTAACAGACAGCTTCGAATTTTTAAACTTTTTGACACTAAATGGAAAGAATAATGTTAAATGCTTTTAATTTAGTGATTTAATTTAACATCAAAAAACCCTTTTAAATTTATTAACTTGTTAAGAAATTTATTTTAATAATAATTAAAAATTTGATATAAGGAAAATTATTATACTCTAAAAAATCGGTTTCAAGTATTTCTAGCATTTGATAGTTTTAGGATTCCGATTAGATTATGAACGAAATTGTAAATTGACAATAGCCGGAGGAGTTAAGATACCTGAACTCGGATGTTGACAATTTTTAAAAGCTATTATGTAAAATAATCAAATATAAATTTAAAAGATTTTTTTGCGGCAGCCCGCAAAAAATTTACAAAGAATGGTTTAAACTATTATGGAATCGGTTTTCTAATTGGCTATTTCCAAACCCGCAAAACTGATATCCCCTCGGCCAAGTACAAGTACATTAGACTTGATTTACCTTTACCATATGGAAACTTGCTCCTTCTTCTGCCTCAAAATTACACAAATTTTGTGCACTGTCCGATGGTGTTGAAGATTACAATTTTGAAAATTTTTAGATTGTAAATTTAAAATAACATATCCACATACAAAACACACGAGTCTGATTCGCAGGGCTTTAAACCAAATTAAGTTTATGAACGAATTGAAACTATTTGTTCCAGCACCTGATGCCTGCTTTAAACCAAATACTTTTGACAATTTAAACTTATTAACTACCAATGTTATCCAAATTTTGACTGTACGAAAAATGTTTCCTCAAATTACCATTTTAAAAAGTTTTATGTAACTGTCTTAACTTAATTTGCTTTGACGCTGTCAATGTCAGGATTACTCTAATTAAGGTGAATTTAACTACAGAACTAAATGTCTACTGATAATCAATACTCTTTGCGTAAAACCTCGCACTACCAATAGCGCTTTGTAGCAATCAAAGCTTCCATCTGGGCTATGTTTCACCTTAAAAATCTATCGACTGTCAATCACCTTTTGATTTACACTGTTTATGATTATTCAAATTAATTGCTTGTTCATATGTCGTTGATTCATTGTTGATTGTTAACATTGCAACGTGATATGATGATGCAAGATAATAAAAACCCGGGGTGCAGCTGTGAATTTTGTATCACAATCCCCGCAAACACCGCCCAAACAAATTTTACTTTTTTCATCAAGATCACATATCGATACCTTTTGACCACGGTGTTTAGCTCACTGCTGCTTTTTGTTTTATCTTCATTACTTTTGTTTATGGTTCTCTGTATGCTTTTAAAATATCTAGTAACGCCATGAATTCCACCCCAAATAAAATATTACGTCTCGGACTATTTCAATTTTTCTTGTCTCTGGATTTCAAATCTCGGAATTATTGTCATATCCAACGAACATACATTTGACTGTCTTAGGATTAAGTTTACGTCGCCTTTCTTTAGAAACGTGCACGGATACCTTCGCACCAAAAATTCGTAGATGATCAACCTTTGCATCCTTGTCGTACCATAATTCATACGGTAACTCGTCTGTGACATTGCTTGTTCCAGTTCAATTCAATACATCTGCCAAGTTTACCGCCTCGGCCCAAAATTCTGCCTCCCGAGAGAACGGGAAGACTCCCATGTACCTGGATTAAGTTTTCGTCGCCTTTCTTTAGAAACGTGCACGGATACCTCGAACCAAAATTCGTAGATGATCAACCTTTGATTGCGACCATAATTCATACGGTGACTCGTCTTCCATTGTTTTCATTTCACAAGATATTAGTTTTGCTATTCAAAATTTGCGAGATATCAACTTTGAAGTGAAATTATAACCCTCTTGTTGTAAAAATAAAATATTTGACTTTGATGCTTGCTCATATGTGCTTCTGGGCGTTGTCCACATCCCATATGTTCTTTCACACTTCATAATTTGTAGAAGCGGTTGTTTCATACACGTCGTTAAAATTGTACGTCTCGCTCTTCATCTAATTTCTTCTATTCAAATTCCATTCCATTCAAAAAAAAAATCCTGTTACATAATTCGTGCTAGCACTGGTTGCTTTTTCTGCAGTGCCATTCACAACATCAAATTTGAAATTTCCATATTAGACAATTATTATCATTTTACAGTTTTTATAGCCATCCTGTCGCTCTCTATTTTTTTGTTGTTTACTCAAAATTGTGATCGACCTTACTTGTTGTCTATCTTAGCATGTATTTTTCTGTTCCAGAGTTATAGTTCATCTGAATCGCACAAAAAATTCCTTAACCTTGAATTTTTATTCTGCACGAATTCATGAAACGTTCCACAAAAAATTTATCTTATCCGTATATACTTCTCGCGTTGAACTGAGCCCATAACCTATTAAATATAATTGATAATCGTGGTTGAAGCACATGCAAGACTATAAGAAAATAACAGTCAAAGTAAATTAATTTACTAAAACTAAAATATTAAACTTTTAAGTTCAGGAATATTACCTTAAGACCAAATACCAATCTGGACGCTAAATAGTAAACCGTTAAATTTGCGGTCATGCGGTGGAGGTAGAGACCTAGAGGGTAAAATAAACAGAAAATTAAATAAAACTAAAGTACCTTTTAACTTTGTATTTTATATTTTATGTAGGGCTTTTCCTTTCAAGCAAATTGCTAAAACAAGCGCTAAAGTGCGACTTTTGCACGGAGGTTGAAAAAACACAAACTCTTAAAAAATCACAAGTCTGTAACTTTTTATCGTACAAAAAAATTAAATTTTAAGATAATTTATGTATCTACAAAAGAGATCTAGTAATTTTTGGTAAAATTGGGCGTTTTATAATTGAAGACCTTGATGCAAAGGAGGGGATAATTGCAAAAATTTAAAAAATGATATTATTGCAGAACTAAATTCTTAAACAGAGCCGGTCGCGGTTTGGCGCTTAAATGCGTTAACTACTAAGGCTAGCGACCCCGGTTCAAACCCGGGTGGAGTAAAAACTTTATTCTGACCGTCTTACCTGGCAGTAGGTATAAAACGCACTCACCAAGACGCTTGGCCAGCTTGGTGTTTTATGGCTAAATACTCCCCAATGGAGAAGTCTTTTTCCATCAGGGGATAGAAACAGACATATAGTGACAGATTCTTAAACGAGCATTCTTCAATTGTTGCAAAAATTAAATACGTATTGTTAATATGTTTGTAGAAACAGAGCTACAGTGAAAATCACCTATCCTTGTATAAAATGGTGTAAAAATGGGATTATCCCATTCTTGAGCCACTTATTTTTTGTTTATCCTACATAAAATATGCTTATCATATCCTCTTCTTGCAAACTTAATCAGCAGATGCCCATTAGTGCAGTCTTGTTGTAAGTCGATTCTTCAGCGATTTGAGCTAAAATAAGAATAAAAATTATGAGTAACACCAAGTAAGCTAGAGAGTTGGCTAGTAATCTATGATTTTCAGGTTCAAATCACTTTCGACAATATTGTGTTTGTAACACTTAGCACCGGGTTGCACCAACATTACATGGAATTTAATAGGCTTTCAGCCTAAGTAGAAAATTTAAATTGGCATCAACTACAAAACTTCATTGATCTTTTCAATGCTAATTTTAAATCTTTATTTAACTTAAATATCTATTAAATCTTTAAATATGATTGCTACAATCGACCCATTGAGTATAAATGCATAGAAATTATGCAAAACAAATAGTATATCAAATTTGATTTTCTCGCAAGCAGCTGAGCATGTAGAATACTACTTTCACTAGTTAAAATCCAACTTCTCTATATCTATACCTCTATTATAGCTATTTATGGTACTAGTGTGTTATGTTACAAATAAGTCACGCGAGAAAAATGTTAGCCCGCGAGCCCGTAGGGCGAGTGGGCTAATTTTCTCAAGTGACTTATGTAACTTAACACACGAGTGCCATACAAGATTTTATCCAATACCTCATATAACGATTTCAAAATTTTAAATTTGACGTTTTAAATTGTCAAATTTAAATTTATGTAGTATGTAAATCAAATTTAAAAAAAAATTTAATAAGTAGTCTGCCGTGTAGTAGAATGCCGTGTGAAGTTACTATGGTAAACGAATTAAAACAAATCAATATTGTCAACAAATTCATTAGAAATGGTTGAATTACAACAAAATATTTATATTCCTCAAGAAGTTGAGAAAGAAGCGCAAGCAGCATGTAAGGATTTAATTCCAAAAAAGTCAAAAATTTACTACGATAAAGAATTTCATCAATTTAATGAATGGAGTAAGCAGCGACATGTAATTGGAGTTAATGAAGATATCATGCTGGCCTATTTCTATAATTGCAGAAAAAAATTAGCACCTTCATCAATGTGGACGAAATATTCCATGCTAAGAAGTACTTTGAAAATATATAAAATATTGACATATCAAAATACGGAAAACTGATTGCCTATTTGAAAAGTGTAGCAAAACCTTACAAGCCTAAAAAAGCGAAAATCTTGGAAAGAGAACACGTTGAAAAGTTTCTGACTGAGGCACCTAACAGTGAATACCTGATGATGAAGGTATTACATATTTATTATTGTTTTACTGAAGTATTTACTTGTTATTATTTTTTAGGTTGCATTAATAATAGGAATATCAGGGGCTTGTCGATGTGACGAAATTACAAAGATGACGGTTGATGATGTAGAAGATAAGGGAGGATATCTGTATGTTATGTTACTGGATACAAAACAAACGTATCGAGAAGCTTCACGATTGTTACTGAAGGGTTTTCGTTAAATGTTCTTGAACTTTACAGAAAATACGTATCTTTAAGACCCCAAATTATATCACATCGAAGATTCTTTCTGAATTACAAGAATGAAAAATGTACTAGCCAACCAGTTGGCATTAACACCTTATCTAAGATACCTCAAAAAGTGGCGTCTTTCTTGAACCTGCCTGAAGCTCAATTATATACAGGACATAGTATGAGACGCACTTCAGCTACTCTTCTGGCAAACGCAGGGGCTGATATTTTAACATTGAAACGTCACGGTGGTTGGAAATCATCCACGGTGGCGGAAGGTTATGTACAAGATTCAGTTTCCAACAAGATTGATATAGCCAAGAAGATACAGGGCCCGGTTAAACAAACAACAAATTATTCTTCACCCTCGACTACTGTTGATCAAACGGTTGGATCTGTTCATGATTCGTCAAATATGCTTTCTAGTACTACAACAACTATAACGTCCAATAACCCAAATCAGCCTGAAACCAATAACAGAACGATGTCCTTTAACTTCCAGATTAATGTAAATATTAATTAATCACGTTGATCTGTTTAATATAAATTAATAAAAATGTATTAGTACGCGAGTGTTTTATTTTTAACTTTGAGTGAGCTAAAGCATTTTAGCGTGAGTTTTAATGTTTTAGCTCACTCCGTGACTTATACGTTAGTTTATTGGTTTAAAATCGCCATAGTTATGAGCCTATTATCATGAGGTATTGGATAAACAAATAATCATCATCAAAATGTCACATAATATAATATATTACTGATAAATCAAGATCTTTGCTTGTATTATAAATATTATGAAGTACAAAATAAAAATATATTTCCTCGTTGCTATTGAGAATTAAGGTGTTCTGTCGCTTGAGAATCGTAGGATGAATTTTAATTTAGTTTTTTCCATCTTTTCAAATTCGTGATACTCAAATTGTAAATCATAAAGAATAAATGAAGGGTACAGGAATAAAACAAGGTATGTCCATTTTTTTCCAAAATGGAACTGTTAATCCCATTTCTTGCCTCTATGTGGCTCTTTCTACATGTAAAATACCAAAAACATAAAACTAGGGATGTCTACAAAATTTAACGTTGAAAATATAGTATACCGTAATAAACTATAGAATAATTAACATTAAAAATTAAGATTACTCAATATTCTACTTTTGTGACATTCCCTGTTTTATTCCTGTACCCTTCAAATAATATACGCACTCTATAAGTTCTATCAGTGCAGAACAGTATAATTGTAGATAAATGAAAATAACGTAGTTCTCTCCGAATAGAACATCGATTTTAGTAGAATAAAGTACATTTTGTTATTTACTATAAGGTATTTACGAGCTAGTTGCTTGAATATTGATTTCATATTTGAATCAAATTATAACTTTTTATTAAAATAAGTTTCTATTGCTAAATAACGCAGCGGACAAGGAATCTCTATGTGTTAAGCCTGTCTTAACTTAAAACATTCCTGAAATTATACCTCCTACACTTACCTTACTGTGGATCTCTTCTAATGTCATTTGAACTGGTTGATCAGTTTTACTTATAATCTCGTACATCTTGTCTTTCTTTATACTGTCCTACGCCTATTTAAAATCCAAGAACAACAGACGGGTCTTTAACTTAAGTTCGTAGTCCTTGTTTGTATTCCTTGTAGCGTAAATATATGGTCTGTTACCGATCTGTCTTTTTTAAGCTCTCACTAGTATTCTGCTAGTATCGTTTTCAAATGTTCTTAATTTATTTTTTATTCACGTTGCTAGTATACTACATTCAATAATATTATTATCTCAGTCGCATTTAGTCTCGTCACATTTTTTAAATATCGAACATGTTAGTGCTAATTTCCATGCTTTTGACATCTCTCTTTTACTACATATTTCCAATATTATTAATTTGATTACCATTTTAAGACGGCGTTCTCTACCATATTTATATTTTTAAACGTGTATACTGTCCTACCCCGTGCATCTATTACTATTAAGATTTATTATAAAGAACCACTGTAATACATCTTTACAGAGCTTCTCTTTGACAGAGTAAAGACTATTTACATTTACTGTAGCTAAACTTTATTTTAAACTGTTCAAGTAACTTAATAGCAATTATTACTGAAAATTCAAAGCAATATTTTTTAACAATCGTTATTTAAGATTTAATTTTTGTAATCTTAGCAATAATTAAAAACCAAAATATGAACATATTTATTTAAAGACAATAATATTATATGTTGCATATTGTTAGACCTGAAAAAAAAATATCTTTCGATTGATATATTTTCTATTAAAATTCGTTATAATGGGAAGTAGCAATAAAAGAAATTCCTATTCTAATTCCATACGTTCGAGTATACGACCGGCCACCCGGTATATGAAGCTTCTGTAATATGTTACAGTTTTAATTTCTATGTAATCTGAACTGAATATTTTTAATGTAAGTACTATATTTGAACGCATATTTCAATAATAGAGAACCTTAAGTTGTAAAATCAAGCAAAACAGTCTTTGTTAGGAATGTTCACTTTACTGAGAAAGCATTAAATTCAGTTTAACAAACAAAGCGATTAATTTGTAATAGGTGATATTTAATTGGAAATGTGGAAGGCTAAAATACATGAACAATAAAGGTTGATATTTTAGACAAATTTTCATTGTGCTAAAATTATTGTGAACAGGGGAAACTATAAAATACTTCTTAGTAACTGCTCTAACATGATGTATTAATAATAGAAGTTTAAGATCTCAAGAATGAATATCATAAGCTCAGTACTTACTATCATGTGCATTTTATTTTATGTTTTCTCACCTAATATTTACGTTTATACTATTAAGTTATTACATACTTAAGTTTACACCACCACAAACTACTTGTAAACTACACAAAACATTATGGTCGTTTTGTGTATTTTGTAATACCTACACAATATAATCTGTCGAGATTCATTTTACAATAAAGGAACTGCTTTTAACAATTTAAGTAGTACGTTTATTATTTTAACCAATAAATTCTAGACATCCTTGAAATAGAGGTCCTTTGAAATAGTTCCCGTTTCCTGTCGTGGTTGCTTACATTTAAAGATTTTTAGAAAATTTAAAGAACTTTCAGAGTCGTGGACATAGATTTCGTCAAACATAACTAGTACATGTCGAATAAAATATTTTAAAAATTACAAATTTAGTGAAATATGAAAATTTTTCAACTTACATTTTAGTCTAAGACCCCGTTGCGCAAAGTAGTTTTGTCTTTTCAAGAACTTGTCAGTTAAAACTCGTCATATAATTCCACAAGTTAATAAACTATTACAATTAATTAAATTTAATTAGTAGAATTTAAAATATGGCAAAGTTGACTATCTTCATGAAATTGCATTTGACCTTTAAATATTACCCAAATTAAAAGGATGATACAAGAAAAAGACAAATTAAGTAACTGTAAGAGTAATTTATAGCCAAAATATAGGATTTTCAAAACAACTGCTAGCTAAAGATATTTGTCAATATTCATTGAGATTAAATCAATCAATGGAATGTTAGAAATTACTTTAAATACCGAGATGTTTTTATAAACTTTTTCCTGATTACACTGGTCAACAAAAAATATTTTTTTGGGGTTTCTGTTCGCATGCTTGAATTCTGATTCTAGACATTGAAAACACTTAAATATTAATCTTTAGTTCTTTAAGTTTGCTTTGGGCTAATCTACATCGATAAGTAGAAGCTTCTCAATGCTCGTGAAAACGAGCCTGGGAAAGTTTTAAAGCTGTAGTTAGTGGTTTTCTGGGAATCATCGAGCTAGTAACTATGCAGAATTGGTTGAAAAATGCTTAAAAGCTTCAAAATTATGGGCTGCAGAATGTCTCATAAATTTATGTACATTCTCACTGGAAGAATTTAAAGACAACATGGGGCCTACTCCGAGGAGCAAGGAGAACGTTTTCATCAAGATGTGATGGACTTTGAACGTCGATACCAAGGGCAGTACAACGAGAATATGATGGGAGATTATATTTGGGGTTTAATACGAGAGATTCATATGAGCATAAAATTAAATACAAAAACATTCACTTTTAGACAGTAATTTCTTGTTATTTTACATTTATATATTATTGTTTCACACATCTTGAATAAAACGACTCTTGTATCTAAAAAGGTTTTCTAATTATAATCTATAGTGAAATTGTAGAAAAATATAAAAATCAGTAATTTCTGCTTAAAAATCGAAAAATTGCTCTAATTCTACGAAAGAAACTTTAACCGAAAAAAATTTTTTCTTATTTTTGTCATAGGAGAAACTAAAATTTAACATGTAGATGTCAGACCCAAAATCTTTCCTGATTTATTAACTTAATTCATAAACTACGTGTCGGACAATATTTTGCCTTTATACACCGACCGCCAAAACTTCTAATATAATATTCAAGATAGAAATTCATATATGAATCTGTAATTTACTTTTGGGAAATTTTAAGCTGCACAAAATTTTATATTGCCAATTTTGTTGTATCTAGAATAGCTTTCCCCAGAGAGAATATCAAAGAACACGCTGTGCAAATTTTTGTCAATTTTTCAAGTTTTCAATTGCTTATTTAAAAAATATGTTTTTTCTAAAAATTTACATTTGCTTCACTTATTTAAAGTGATTGCAATATAATATTTATTGGTAATTAAAAAATCTTATCATGTTCCAAACCCAAACTCTATTCAAACTAGAATAGATCTGAAATTCAATTATAACAATGATATATTCAATACAATACGTGCTAACAGTTTCCATACAAAACAATTGTAGAATAATTACCAACAATATTAAATAAAATATTTAAGTAAGCAAATATTAATGTTTTATAATCTTAGGTTTTGTTTTGCAGTTAATCTTCGAATTATACGCTTTTCTGTAGGTATACTGTAAGTAATTATGGTTCATATTATTTGTACGATGTACGAAATTTGTAGTATTTGAACCAAAAGTTTATTAAAATTTATTATAACAGTTATTTAGTATCAATTACAGATTATATTATACTGTGTAATTTTCTAATCAAAACATGCGTGCACGAGAAGTTCACAATTTATTATAAAAATTAAAATGCTGCATGTCTAACGCAGACAACCACAAACCTTTCTGGTGCTACTGACACTAACTTGTCACTTGTAAAGTTAAACAAAAGCGTAAATAAGAATAATTGAAAACGTTTTGCTGTTTAAATATTTTTTAAGGAATATCATTATCATTCTAGACAAGATAAGAACTACGTTTTGTCAAATACGATACATAGCCACATACTTGTTCACGACAATGAAACATAACATAAGCTTATGATTTGTCAAGATAAAATGATGCATTTATACCTATTTTTGTAAGTATAAATGTATAACGAAAAACCCATTTTCACTCTATAATACTAACATGATTGATGAATACTTAATTTTAAAATATATACGTATAAGGTATACCTGCTTTATGTCCGCGTATATACATTACATCCTTACACATTTACTTCTAATTTCTGTTACAGAATAAGTCTTGAACGATTCATGTCTTCATCAAGAGAATTTCTTAGTACGTACAACTTGTAATAATTAAATTGCATTTTAAAGTACCAATAAATAATATCTTTAGTTTTACGATAGCATCTGAAGAAAGAAAAATGCAGAAAAATCTTGCGATTTGATTAATATACACGTTCACACTTAAAATATTTTATGAAAGTACTCGGAATTTTAAAGAAGCTTTTGACAAAGCTTTAGTGTTCGTTCTAGTCAGTTATTTAAAAGAAAATGTAACAAAATCTCTATAAAAATTATAATATAATTATTTGAACAAAATTTATACCTAGCAACAATTTCATTGATTTATAATTACATAATGTTACGTGTAATGTACATTAAACAAATGCATCTGCATCTGTTCAATTTAGAAATTGTAAGCTTTGCTGTTTTTGAAAGCACTGTTACATCTTCACCTCATAATGTTAAAAAACCATCTCAGAATTCAATAAGGTTATCTACATCAATAAAATTTGACCGATTACAAAAAAAATTGGGACATCAAGTTAGGGTTTCGCAAAAATCTTATTTAATATTTTAAATTCGTAGCTTGCATAAAAATTGATATAAAGTTTGCAATAATAAGCAATTTTTGCTATCTACCTATGTATCTATGTGTAAAAATATTTTTTTATTCGTTTATTCCATATGGGAATATTGGAGAAATGCTTATAGAATATTGAAAATAGAATATAGAATTAAATATACTGATACATTTTTTTAACATAAGGATGTTGATAAATATATTGGAAGATAGTATCACGAAATTTTTTTTATATTAGTTTACGATATAGCCATGCATAATTTACCAAAGACTGTTGCGTTAAAAAACAATGCACAATGCCAACTGTGGAACATTGCACGTTGACAACTAAATTGGTTATGTAGCCATACCACACATACGTATAGCGCGTTAAAACAGTACATAATATTCGCTAGCTAACATTCCGTTGTACAAGGCTTCTGGGTACTATCGGAGATGGTAGTTGCATTACGATCATAATGAATCAAATAGACTTAGGTCTTCTTCGAAGGCAATATTAGTACCTTACTGTTAGGGTGGTCTTGTTTCTGAGGTCTGCGGTAAAACATTCTAACGATCAGAGTTGAATTCGGTAATGTGTGGTGCATTGCATATTTAGCTTAAAATTTGTTTTTACTTTTCGGTAGTAATAGCTTAATCATTGGAAGCACAAAGCAAATAATTGATTGGGTCGACAATATCACATTGAATCCTAAAACTATCGAAATTTTTAAAATACTTTATTGGGGGTTTTGACTTGACTCGGCCAGAAACATTAATTTGGAATATGCTACAGGATTGCATTCAGGATCTGGTCTCTGTTGCTAATAACAAAAATTACTAAATATTATTTCATCATCATCATCATCACTTCCATCACATGTTAAGTAGTTGATCTGTTCCGGCCCATCTCTTTCTCGTCGTCATCTCATACATCTCTTATTTATTTATTTATAATATTTAAAAAGGTATTCAATGTTAGCGCTTCATTAAATTAATTCAGTTTTAATTTATTTAGATACATTTTTTTTATAATGCGCTGTATATTTTTTCAAATAATAGTAATTTTTTTATTTGTAATTGCAATTTGTAAAGGTTTTGGCAAGCATCACGCCTGATAATTAAGAGTAGATGGATTTTACAATCAAGGTCGATAAGATCGAACCATGTCGATATCGATATTAAGAGTGGAAGAAAACGTTCTCAAAAGCTCCCTTTTAAGTGATACTGCTACACTGCTACATCAGGGTTCAAAAATCAAATTATAAATATTTCTAAATATTCATAACCGATAATAATTAAATTATTAAATAAATAGTGTAAAACTTCATGTAAGTAGGAAATTTATTATTTATCAGGGAAATCGATTATGAAAATCAGTAGAAGAATTTATTTTTTCTGGGCTGAATAATGGGGAAACTTGTTGTTTTCAGTCGGGTGAATTTCAATCGGGTAACTTAAAACTAGGTCCTGCAATATTCAACAGTAACCTCGGCAAAGTTTTGAAGCCACTTCTAGTACTGTAATCATATTATTTATTTTATCTCTAAAGTAGTTTGCTAGGCTGGCCTCAGATGTGCCTGTTATCCTATTTTATATTGTTAATGTTGGCAATTTATTAACTACCGTCTTTATGTGCCTTCCAAAGCACGGAGACGGCCATACAAAGTGAACTTCTATCCGGATTCGAACTGGGGCGCCTTACGTTAGCATTTGATCGCGCTAACAATCGGGCCAATAGGTGACTTTTAATCAGTTATCAGTTTTAACTATTTAGTCATAGAAGGTTTGAATAATGATTTGAGTATCTAAGTTTTGGTCTTAGCATTGTTATTATACTAGTATGTATCAGAGTTTTGTTGGGTTATTTGTAAGGTGTAATTTTACAAAATTGCATTTTATTACTTAACGGTATTCTTCGCCTGCATTTTAAGTTCCGGTCAAATACAATGTAGTTTTAAACAAATGTATTTTTTTTATTGCTAATCGGCATTGACAACTTCTGAAAAATTCTTCTAGAAGTCTTAATTTTTGGTTGCTTTTACTTAATTTGAATAATTGTGAAATTTTTGGAAAAATGGTAAAAAAAATCAAATATCCATTAAAAAACGTACTGCTATTTGTGTATTATATGAGGAGGGGTTAACAAATCGTGAAATTGCAAAAAAATTAAAGGTATCTTGCAAAGGGGGTGATTACACAGTAGCGTGTAAAAGAGAAACCGGGTAGCTAAGTGATAGAAATCGCAGTGGACGACCCTGTGCAACCACTAGTGCCAAAGATAATTACATCATAACAACGTCGAAAGGTGATCGGCGACTTACCTCACCCAAAATAACCCACAGGGTAAATGAAATTTGGAATAAAAAAGTTTCAGTGACAACCGTTAAAACATGGTTGCTGAAAGCTGGCTTAACAGCCAGATTCTTCCAGATTATGTAAAACTTATTTGAAAGTAAAAACCGCCGGGAAACTTCAAATCGTGATTTGGCCTCACGGTCTCTCGATCTTTCGCCAATAGAGTTTTTGTGGGACTAATTTGCCCAAAAAGTCAAACAATACTAACCGCAAAATGAAGAAATGTTGTGGGAATATCTGCAAAACACGTGGCAATAAATTACATCGGAATATTTAAATAATTTAATCGAAGGAATACCTAGATTTTGTAACACAGTAATACGTACGAAAGGTGGTCATATTGACAAAAGAAATTTGCAAGCGTTGTATAATAATAATTTAATTATTTTATAGTTTAGAATCAATAGTTGTTTACCCATTTTGTTAATTTTTACTTTGAAATAATTAAATATCTTTAAAATTATGTGTTTTATTGAAGAAAAGCTGTTAATTGTGTCTGCTTCCAAACTTTCCGACGGTGGTGTAGAAGCTTATGGATTGTGGTTATCTGAGTTCAACCTTGTTTTAAACTAATGTACGGATATTATTTTTGATATACAGCTGGACCGCAAATGTGATTGTTTATAAGTTATGTAATAATGTAACCGTAAAAAATTAAATAATTACGGTAATAATATTCTAATAAGCATACGTTTACTACTGCAAACATTGTGCTGTCAAAGCAATGGCCAAAGCGGCAACGTTGACTACATTCTAAAGCTGTGACTGACTTGTAACAAAAGGTTGTAATATAGCACGAGCATTCGATAGTCAGTGCCGATAAACGAGCGCGAAGCGAGCACGAACGTCGAGGACCGAGCGGAGCATCCGTGCTCCATGTGACTGTAGGTTTTCTAGCGAATTACTTTGATTGTTACATTACATGCACAGGTTGAGCCAAATTTTCGAAGGGAGCATTCGGAACGTCAAGGAAATGCTCGCCGCAAGCATTACATTACAACCTTTTGTTACAAGTCAGCCGCCAGCTTAATGCTTTAAAGCCGAACATGTAAGTACATTGCAAAAATTTAAGAAAATGAATAGTTGCTATTATGCCACAAGGAGTAGTTTTATAGTAAAAAGACATAAAAACAGAGACAAACAATTTAACACATCATTGCCAATTTAGTTAAAGCACCTTAACTGAATATAAAAAAACCGGAACCTTAATTACTTAAATGCAGTGAGCTAGTAATATTAACTTGAATATAATAATTTTTGAATGTATATAACAGCCACGATATCACCACCAGAGTATTTGATTATTATTTGTAACTGTTAGATATGTACTTGCTGTGTCGTGGGAACTAATATAGTACAAATATTGGACAAATTATGGACCATAGTTGTTCCCATTCGTTGGGAACAATAAAACAATATAAAAATAAAACATAAAATGATCTTAACAAGAACATTGTTGTGGTAGTTAAATAAGAACATACGTACGGTATGTATCGTACATACTAATTTAAATATTTATATTAGATATAACACATGACAACACAAAAGAGCAAAAACGAAATCTACAGAAAAGAATTTTGTTACTTTGTGTTTATGTGTTATATGTAATGTAATATGATGTGTAAATAATTAAAAAGATGTGTGTGTATACTTGTTGATGGGTTTTTAATATTCGATTTTAATGTACAATATTGTATGTTACACGTACACGTTTACTATATTGTTATACATTTAATGAATTGACCGTGAACACCTGAAGACGCGCAGATTCGTGGAGAAACATGTGAAGTTAGTAAATAAAATCTTACTTTGCGAAGAAGTGCCTATCCACCTTTATTTGTTTAATTAAATAAATTTTCCTTGAATAATATATAGAATCTAATAACTTAATAATAATTGTATTTATATTGAACTAAATCGTTCAATTTTATCATTTATTTAATTTAAATATTGTTAATTAATCCATGTTTACTAAATGTTACAAATTATTGGTAATATTGTTTGGCAACATTTTGTAATACAATTTGTACAGACTATACGAGTAGGTACAACAATATTACATTGCTTGATAAAAATTTATTGAATGTATATTTTTGTGAGATAAATATATTAAGCTTGTATCGTAAATATCTATTATATTGATTAGGTATAATCATTCTTTTATAAAATTTATTTTAACTAAATATTATATTAATAAATTATATAATATTATTACATTTTCATATTTGATTACTTCATTACATAATTATATTAAAAGTCAAACGGCCATATTATCTATTAATAATTTAATGCTACCCTCTTCTACCTTATGCATTGGTCCCATTGGACATATTAAATTACATAATATCAGGTAATCCCATAAGTAATGCAGTATTTTTTTATACTACTGAAAGTTTAAATAACAACAATTTTTTTTATTTCTAATCAATAATATATTTTTCATCATTTTCTACAGGGTGTATCAAGTTTGAGTTTCTTTTTCAAATGCAAATTAAACATACATTTTGAATGGAAATTTATCATGTTATTAATAGTATGCCCAAGAGGGTCTACAATTTATGAATAATAAATGATATCTTGTAAATACCCCCCGTGTGCACATGTCGATATTTTTGGTGAAGTTTTTGATAACATTTCGACATAATTGTGGCTCTATATCGGCAATTTCACGTCTAATGTTGTCATTCAAGGCTTCAATTGTTTCTGGTTTATTTGAATAAACTCTATCTTTGAGATGGCCCCACAGAAAATAGTCTATAGGTGTTAAATCTGGCGATCTTGGTGGCCAAATTTTTTCAGAATTTCGAGAAATTATTCTTCCGGGAATTTTGTTTGCAATAAATTTATTGTTTCGTAGGCTGTGTGGCATGTCGCACCGCCTTGTTGCAACCACATATTGTCAATATCCATATTATCAACAAATGGTAAAAAAGTTGTCAACATGTCACGATATCACGATTTTGATCTTTTTCAATGCTTTCCCCTCGGCTTTCCCTTACAGCGCTGATACTCTCAGTTGAACGACCGGGAAGAATATGCACTGGTGTTTTAGGACCTTGTATCAAACCAGTGGATTTAAATTTTTTGATTAACTTTCTTATTCCAGCCTCAGTTGGACGATTGTAACAACCAAAAATATCCACAAGTTTGCGAAATGTGGTTTTCACAGATTCACCACTTCCGCAGTGGATTTTAATTATTTTTATACGGACTTGAGTGAAATTGAATTCATTTTAGTAAATTGTACATTTTCTACCCGACATCTGCAAAAACAAAAAAAAAATCTGTAAAAAAATTGAGCACTATTGAAAAATGAACTCGAACTTGAAACACTCTTTACAATGAATTGAAAACGTTCAGGTAAATTTAGAACTCAGTAGGTTTTGATATTGCGAATAAATTAATGTGAGCGTAGTTTTTTACGTTGACCGCATTTTTACCATTCGGAAAATGTTATATACAAAATAAGTGTTAGTTGAAGGGTGCAATATCAAGAAATATACATTGTTCTTAACATAACGCTTCCAATTTTTCTCGTGTTTGTCTTGCCGTGTATAGTTCAGCATTATTTTGATGGAAGAGTGCACCTCGTCGGTTGATCAAAACTGACCGTTTTTTTCAAGTAGTTCTGCTTCCAAACGTTCCAATTGCTTGCAATATAAGTTAGCAGTAATAGTTTTGTTGGGTTTGAGCAATTGAAAATGGATAATTTCTTTTAAATTCTACCAAATACAGAGTGAAACCTTACTTAGATGCAGTTCTTCTCAAGGTGGAGGTTGGGGAATGTCTGCAGGCACAAGCCATTGTCGTTTTCGAAGGTCGTTGTGGTAAAAAATTTATTTTTCGTTCTCAGTAATGTTTTCATCTAAACATGGTGTTTTTAATTTTGAAAATAACGACGAGCACACATTTATTCGTAATTGCAAATTACCTTCGGTTAATTAAGTTGTTCCAATTTTGAAAACCTTACCAAGAGTTTTCAAATGACGATATTCGGTAGAATGTGGATGTGTTATGCCTCATAGTTGTGTACAGAAGGTCTTCACATGGCTTGTTTGAGAGGTTTTAGTTACTAAAACTGAATCTTAGAAACTAATGTTGGCACTGGCTAATACTCATACATTGGACGTCATCCATAAACTTCTTGTTGCTACTTTCGCGTCTATCTATATCAAATTTGTATAGTACAATACGCTGAATGTGATCTCTTGTAACTTCCACTTCAAATAAAAAAAATATTTTTAATTGAAATACGTTCGTTGAAAGTATACTTAATACTGTTTATATGATGCATTTTAAGAGCTATATTGCCCATCTGTACCTATGTATATCACTTAAACATTGTTAAATAATAGGAATTTTTATTATTCATTGGATTATTCCCCATTACTTACGGGATGACCTAATATATGTCACCCGTCTTGACACATTTGTTACTAATAATTATTTATTTAAATAACCGACTGCTGATGCAATAAATTTAGTTGGTTGTGATGTAATCTTCATATTTCATGACAAGGAGTGTAACTCATATTTTTATAAATATTATGTGCTAAGTTTAAATTCCTAATTTATAAGTGCCATAAAACTCCATTTGGTTTGCGAATAAAACACATTAGCTTGTAGTTATAATAATATATACTTTCAATCAATAGTTGATATTTTTTTGCATAAAAATCAAGCATCTCTTTACATACACAATGTTGGTTTTGTTTAAATTATTATTATACTAAAATATGCCATTTAATAAATATTTAATATTAATGGCTATAAAAACAAAAATTAGTTACTCAGGTAGTAAAATTTCTTTATCATAGTAGCGCTTTAAGTATGTATAAGTATAAGTAATGCATGAATATGGCGGATAGAAATTCGAAATTACATATTCTTTATTTATATTTTAGATTGGAAACTTTTGAAACACAAATGGTATTATATTGTTTTCGTGTAATTTATTTACATTCTATTTTGTGAATCACGTTTAAACTTAAACATAAGGCATAAAGTGATGTCATTATTTTAAGATTTTATGTGAGCTAAAGTTTTTGATTTTATTGTAATTTAAAAAAAATAATTAAGTTTATAAAATACGTAGGTAGCTATATAAAAATATCATCTTAAAATCGATAACAATAGGATTACTGTTAAATCATTCATCTGGTAAATGCAGATTATACTTGATCGCAATTTCCAATCAATACTCTAACAGATTGGAAAATTGTTATTTCACCTCCCATCATGTTCAAACTGATTCAAGCCAATCAACAGCATGTTTTCGCCTCGAGTATTAAGTATTTTATTTTGTAGATTAAAGTAAAACCTCGTCGAAAAATATCTAACAAAATAACTACACAAAAAATACATTTTTAAAATATAAACTTCGTTTTGTAATTTTTGTGGGTATTCAAATTACATTATTTTGTAAGAAATTATGAAATAACGAATTTTAAAGTATTGTAAAGTATTAACTTTTAATGCTTTATAAGTTAACGAATAAAATTGTTTTAAAATTTATAATTCTATAAAAGATTAAAAGATATTAAGAATAAATTATTTTAAATACTATGAATCTAGTCTTATTTGAAAATTTAGTTCTGAAACAATATTACTACTTATACTTAGAAAAACTGAAAATCCTTGTAAGCCATTTCCGGAAGAACAATTTTTGCTATCAACAAACTTGCTTTTCAATTTCTAAAATAATACTTACTCGTGACAGTAAAATGGATTTGATAGGTATAAAAATACATAATAACATACCTAATAATAAATTTAAGTAGCTATCGTACATGGGAACCCATATTCTACTTTTTTTATACGATTTATTAATTTTTATTCTTAGGTTTTATATTTTTTGTTTTATTCACATAATTACTTTCTCGTCTTTGTACAGCAAGTTTTACTTAAGTTTAAAAGTTATATGTATTAATATAACTCAATCAATGCTTAACGTAAGATTTGTACCCTAAAAGTGTAAATTGCATTACCAACCGGGGCGGTGTATTGGAATTTCAATAACTGATAGAAATATTGTTGTAGATATCCGGCATAGGATGGAAATCTAAAATTGGACCATTGTACGAAAATTGCTTTTGCGAATCTCTTAGCAATAGTTTAAATGCATATTCTGATATTTCATATTTTGTAAATACGAAAAAAACACTTTTGAAAAAGTCACTAGGTATGCACCAGAATAATGTAGCATAGGTACAAAAATACACAGAATATGCATACAATTTTAATTCTAAACTTACGATAGCTTAAGGCGTTGTACATACATGCTAATTTATTTACTGTATACAATATAATGTAATATTGTAAAAAGTATACATACCCGCTCTTGCTTATTTGAAATAATAATGATATTGGAAACGCTATGTACTTACATATTATATATGCAAGGATAATTGAAAACCAACTGAATTTTTTGTTTGATTGCATTTTACAAATAATATTTAAAAGGTTCGCAATATAACACGTTCGCTAACATCAAGTTCAATAACAATTACGGTTAAAACTACCTACGTATTTTAAAATAGCAGGGTCGTAGGCTAACAGTTGCATTATTCGATATTTTCGCCGCAGTTGTGGGTTCGATCCCCAACTATTTCCTCGAAACCGTGTCTCTCTCAGAAAGCACCGACTTCTTTTGATGTATTAAATAAAATGCCAAGATATCTTGGAGGAATAAGCAGACCATTTTGTGTGGAACCTCAGTGACATTATTTAGTGTCAAATGACCATTACGAAAATAATTATTGCAAGTTTCACTTAATATGTACACAAGAATAAATACCATTAAGATGATGAGTGTAAGTGAATGAGTTTATAGCATGTAAGCATCGCATTATATTATAAAATTCAATTTGACGTTTTGATTACGATCTTGTAGAAAATCTGGAAATTTAACAACTCCAAATTTTGTTCAAAAGGTTTAAGCAAGTGCCATACAAGTTAATTTTTAAATTAATTTTAAATATTCTAACAAATTTATTCGAGTGTTCATGGTCTTTATTTAGTACAAAGTGCTAGATGAATTTATATAAAAAATCGGATGTGGCCATGCCCATGACTTTATCATACTTTTATTAAATATTAAAAAATAATTTTAATAATAAAAGAAAAATATATTTTCCATTAATCAAGTGTGACTCAAAATCTAATCAGTTCTAAGTCTAAATATAAAGATACAAAATACCAACATTAGTTTTGAAATTTTCATTAGTTTTTGAAATATTTAATAAAAACTAATATTAAATAAAAAGATTTAAAAAAATTGCTTCCATGAACCAATTTTATCCAAAATTTAATCAGCTCTAATTCCTGCCATAAACATAACAAATTTCAACTTTAGTTTTGAAAATCCTTTTAGTTTTTAAAATATTAAATAAAGGCTAATATTAAATAATAAAATTTAAAATAATAAAAAACAATAGTTTTTATAAACAAATTTTAACTAAAATTTAATGAAGTTCTAAATAATCGATTAAAATATGCGAAAACCTAAATTTAGTTTAGAAATTCGTATTACTTTTCGAAATATTAATTAAAACTAATATTAAATAATAAAACTTAAAAAATAAAAAACAATAGTTTTCATAAAACAATTTTAACTAAAATTTAATCAGTTCTAAATCTCGACATAAGTATGCTAAATCCTTAAATTTCGTTTTGAAATTCTTATTAGTTTTGAAATATTAATTAAAACTAATATTAAATAATAAAATTTAAAAAATAAAAAAATAGTTCCCGTGAATCAATTTTAGCCAAAATCTAATCAGCTCTAAGTCTCAACATAAGGATACAAAATCCAAAATTTTGTTTGAAAATTCCTATTAGTTTTGCTGTAGGTCGCACACAAAATTTGACCACACACACACACACATACACCATTACATGCCCGACCATGTTAGTGGCATGCCATGATATAACCTTAATTGTGGCTATATGCATAAAACTCCTATACAAGTTCCACCATCTAGTAAGAAACTTCTGAGTATGAGAAATTTACAGTTACCTTCCATACAAAAACAGTTATAACCTTTTTTTAATAATGGCGTCCGCGTCTTAAATATTTGAATATGTGATATGTGTAAAAGCGTTGTTACAATTATTTTAAAACATGAAATGTGTAAAATGGGTAGCCATAAACATTACTCTCTTGACTCGTACACAAATGCGTTGTTGCCAATGCATTACTTTATGGACTTTTACATTTCTCTTCTTTAAAATAATCAAATTTTTGACGTCCGTGGATATTTTAATACAAATATCCGTAGATTTTAAAATTTATTTAGGAAGACTTATCTAGATTACATACATATCAAGATAATTTAAAATTTCTAAATATTGAAAAATTAAATAATTTAAAATTTCTAAATATTAAAATAGAATATACACTGTAGATACCTTTTGAAATTGACACCGAGAATAATATTAATTTAAGAAGATTAATCAAAATTCTTAAATATTACTAAAGAATAAAAATAAAAATATTTTTAAAAATAGTAGAACGTCGATAATACACTCAGAAATCCGGACGTCATAATCGATTAATTCAAAAAATTTTATTTTATTTATTAAACCTTATTAAAATAAATTTAAGTTTGTTTCGGATAATTTCCAAATATATATAAACTTTTAGCAAATTTTTTTGTTAGTACTAGACCTTTTTAATCTTAATTGTGAAAATCGGACAGCCGGTTACAATTATCCGTTATGAACTTTTATTAAAATTAATTCTTTTAATATCTTATTTGTTTTACATAACGTACTTTTTTATATTAATATATTGTAATTTTAAATATGAGAACATGAAATTTATGATTACATACTCTATTATTCAAAAAAATGATGTGAATAACCTTTGAATTAAAAAATAAAATGAATTTTATGTTTAAATTACAGAATTAAGGCAACACTACAATTAGAATACTTTGTCTTACTTTTCAAAAAAACAAGAATTTAAATTTAAATTTAAAAAATTAAATGAAATTTGGAAATGTAAAATTAGATGGTCCATTTTAGAACAAATTAATAAGCCAATCACCTAGTCAGCGCTGATTGGTCCAAAAAATTTTTAATGATTAATTTAATAAAGAACGGGTCTCGATTTGCGTCGGGGATACGTTCTTAAAAGTACGCAATTACGATTCAAATCGAATCACATTTTTCATAAGATTATAAAATACGAGATGCGTTCTACAATCATCAAAAACTTTTTCACAATGGTAATAAAATCCATATTATGCTAACAAAATTTATTTTTAGTAAAATATCGGTAAATTTTAATTTTAAAGCTTCTGACGGTTGCTTTAAACTAAATAAATAGAAAAATGTTTGCATGTAAAACGCACGTTAAATTATTCATAATATTATGTAGTATGTTACATTACAAGACTTACAAACTTTGAAGTGGCATGGCGCGCGATTCATGCAAATTAATTCTACTTGCAGATAAAAACTATTAATTACATCTTAGAATTTTACGCATGAAAAAAAATTGAATTTGTATTATTTTAAAAGACGCAAATTGAATTATGTGACGCATATAAGATTTTCGGTCTATATTCGTGTTGTTAACAAATCGAATCGACGCAAATGATGCGACGACAAACGAGACCTGGTTGTATATTTAAATCTAAATTAAAAAATCGTTCCGTGATACGGAAGTCGAATGTTGGGCGCGTTTATTGGATAAGTGACCGCTTGGGAACACGCGGCCGTTGCCCCTTAACAATTTAATTAATAAAATTTAACACACTATAATAGTGCGTTTTATTTTTCAAAAGTAAAAGTAAATGAAACCAAATTAAAGTAACACCACCTTTGATTGCGATTTTAGCCATTTATAATAATAAAACATTGACTTTGTATTACAAATTTTAAAAGTTAAAAAAGTATAAAATAGCCTCTTGTAGATGGCGTGAAAATATACGTCTCTTGAGGAACACCGTTAGTCTGCGTGCCAAATTCCTTCTGCTAGGTGGCTCCCAGAACAAAAATCAAAATTTTTTCTTAGTAGCAATAATATTTTTAAAGTCTGTGAGTAGAAAGTCAATTTTTAAGAGTAAAAAAAGTTTATAAAAAGCGTGTTTATAATGTGCACTAAAAAAAAATAACTACGCTACAGCAAAAATCCTACGTACTAGTACCAAGACTAGTACTACATTTTTAGATTATGTAGTAAATCATGGAGAAGAATAATTGTTCAAAGTTTCCAGTCAATCCGATAAAATTGGTAGAGTAATTGACACGCCATATAGCGTGTCCAGCAGTATAGCGTGAAGCATACGCGGATCGACTAAGAGCGTAAGTCGCGGTTTGCATCCTGCTTGCGTTAGATACACTGTTGTGATCAAAAGTCCAATATCGATCTCTGGACTATGTGGAAGGCAAGGAAACCACCTCATGAATTCATCTTGAATTCGGCCAGGTTAGGTCACGATGCTTCTGACAAGAAGCACAGATAAAAAGAAGAATTTTACACGCAGATTTTAAAAACATAGTTTATCTGGAACTTGAAAAATATACCTTGTCACAGTCTGCACTTCTTGTAATGAAATTAATAACATAATCCCGCGCTTTTGCATTTATAGAACAAGTGAATACACATAGTATGTTCTACTTGCATAAATAGTACTAAATATTAACCCAAATTCTTTACAATTTAGTTCATTTCAAATCAAATATCCTATACTATGTAAATTTTTATAATTATTAAAAATTACTATACTAAAATAGTTTATTTATGGTACTAGTGTTTATTTACAAATAAGTCACGAAAAAAATGTTGGGCAGCCGTAGGGCAGGGGCTAATTTTCAGTGACTTATGTAACTTAACACACGAGTGCATACAAGATTTTATCCAATACATATAACGATTTCAAAAATTTTAAATTTGACGTTTTAAATTGTCAAATTTAAATTTATGTAGTATGTAAATCAAATTAAAAAAAATTTAATAAGTAGTCTGCCGTGTAGTAAAATGCCGTGTGAAGTTACTATGGTAAACGAATTAAAACAAATCAATATTGTCAACAAATTCATTAGAAATGGTTGAATTACAACAAAATATTTATATTCCTCAAGAAGTTGAGAAAGAAGCGCAAGCAGCATGTAAGGATTTAATTCCAAAAAGTCAAAATTTACTACGATAAAGAATTTCATCAATTTAATGAATGGAGTAAGCAGCGACATGTAATTGGAGTTAATGAAGATATCATGCTGGCCTATTTCCATAATTGCAGAAAAAATTAGCACCTTCATCAATGTGGACGAAATATTCCATGCTAAGAAGTACTTTGAAAATATATAAAATATTGACATATCAAAATACGGAAAACTGATTGCCTATTTGAAAAGTGTAGCAAATTACAAGCCTAAAAAGCGAAAATCTTGGAAAGAGAACACGTTGAAAAGTTTCTGACTGAGGCACCTAACAGTGAAGGTATTACATATTTATTATTGTTTTACTAAAGTATTTACTTGTTATTATTTTTAGGTTGCATTAATAATAGGAATATCAGGGGCTTGTCGATGTGACGAAATTACAAAGATGACGGTTGATGATGTAGAAGATAAGGGAGGATATCTGTATGTTATGTTACTGGATACAAAACAAACGTATCGAGAAGCTTCAGATTGTTACTGAAGGTTTTCGTTAAATGTTCTTGAACTTTACAGAAAATACTTCTTTAAGACCCCAAATTATATCACATCGAAGATTCTTTCTGAATTACAAGAATGAAAATGTACTAGCCAACCAGTTGGCATTAACACCTTATCTAAGATACCTCAAAAGTGGCGTCTTTCTTGAACCTGCCGAAGCTCAATTATATACAGGACATAGTATGAGACGCACTTCAGCTACTCTTCTGGCAAACGCAGGCTGATATTTTAACATTGAAACGTCACGGTGGTTGGAAATCATCCACGGTGGCGGAAGGTTATGTACAAGATTCAGTTTCCAACAAGATTGATAAGAAGAAGATACAGGGGGTTAAACAAACAACAAATTATTCTTCCTCGCTCTGTTGATCAAACGGTTGGATCTGTTCATGATTTGTCAAATATGCTTTCTAGTACTACAACAACTATAACGTCCAATAACCCAAATCAACCTGAAACCAATAACAGAACGATGTCCTTTAACTTCAGATTAATGTAAATATTAATTAATCACGTTGATCTGTTTAATATAATTTAAAATTTTAGCGGAGTTTTAATTTTTAGTCACTTTGTGACTTATACGTTAGTTTATTGGTTTAAAATCGCCATATTATGAGCCTATTATCATGAGGTATTGGATAAAAGTAATTTATTACCCATTAGAATTTACTGTTATGACTATAAAAAATAATAAAACATAGTCAGCATATTTTGTATTGAAACAGAGACAATAATGCTGACGCTTTGGAAGACAAAAATTAAAATTTAATAACGTTCACAACGGGCACGTTTAATTAGAGGATGCAAACTAAAAACAGTGTCTGTCAACAATAAATAAATTTTTGACGTTTGAAGAAGAACAATATGTTATAAAAGCGTATTATAAATTTTATCTTATCACCTAACATAGTATGTCCCTACTGTAACTCCTTTTTGGCGGGTACAGTTCCGGAAGCTCTTTTAGCTGGGCGTGGGTAAGGATTGATGCACAAATAAAACAATTGGTTAGGCGCCACCCGTTTTTTATAAAAATTATAAGACAAACGTGCCAGGAACACCATAAAAAACCCAAATAAATTATTTTACTTACATAAATTCCACCCAGTAAATGGTTCAGGCAACAATAAAATTACGCGAGCGCTTTTTCTTCTTCTTTGGTCATCCAGGTGTATCTTAGCACGTCGGTGTTATTTAGACAAATCCTCACTATACGAATCGAATACTGCCCAACGATTTCACATTACGTTACAAAATTTATCTTTCCACTATTATTTAATTACTGCGTTTCTATTCCATTAATATGTAACAATCTTAAATCCGGAGGATACGGCCTAATCAAGGGAGAAACATAAGCAGAGATTCAAACAAAAATTTAGGTACTAACCTTCCTCTGCAGTAGGAAAGCCGGTTTAATCTAATTGGAACCACTATCGAATCAACCACTATATATTATTACTAGCAACTATATTTATCATCAACAAATCATCAAATTTAAATCATCTAAATTAGGTAATATACAACTATAATTTCAATTTTCACACACGTTAGAAATTTCTAATACCTCCCTTATCTCTCCATTTGTACGCAAGTTCTTCTCAATCATCTAACTACAGGGCATTTCGAAATAAACGTTACACTACCTTATAATCTATTTAACATTTTTCGCTGTACAAAATTTTTTTGTGTTGGAAAAAGAGATATTTTGGATTAAATCAGAAAATTTAAATTTTCTACTACGGGATGATACTGTTTTGTCGTTAATCGGTTCTCTATAAAGTATTAACTATTAAATATCGGTTTGTTGATTAAAATTTCGAAATTACCACAATAAGATGAAAAGTAATATACAGGGTTGTAAATAATGTTTATGTAAGTACATATTTATTAAATTAAAATCCAGTAAACCAGATTTATAAAGCTCCGAGTAACATTCGCACTTACTGTACAAAAAAAAATTCTTGGAAAAAGTGACAAGTCATTCAATTTTACATAGTATTATGTTTAGTACATACTACATAATTATGTAGTTTTACAAAATGTTAAAATTGTTGCTAATTAAACTAAAATTGTATTCTTTCCGTAGTTTTTAAATTTTCGATTGTTTGAATTCAAGACACAAAACAACCCGTCATTGGAAAAAGCTGACTTTTTTTATAATTTCTAAGATCAATAACAAAGGTTTTGAAATTGTACAGTTTGATTTTTAGTTTTATGTAGGATGTTAATAGTTCATAACGAGTTCAAATGGTACCGTAGGTAACTCTATATGATTATTTATATTTTATGTAAGGCAGCAAATTTTTGCTATATTGCTTTTTATAATAAGTACAAAGTAAACCATAACGGATCAGAACTTTATTATTAAAGAAGTAAATTATGAATTACTGCTTTAATTCATAAATTCTGTTATGAATACGATTAAGAAATTATATTATCTAATACATGGTTTGAAATTTTAGCAACAAAATTAATGGTGATCCTAATTTATTATTGCAATGAAACAAAATTTTGAGTATTGGTTATTTTGCATTAAAATGTTCTAGGGTGAAAGTAAAAATTAATGCTTGTATGTAATTAAAATGCAAGAAGATAATTTCATAACACGCCTACACGTTTGTTATCGTATGCAAGCATACGATATTATTATTATGCGAATACAGCTGATTCGTAAAATACGACATAAAAAAATATAAGAAAATCTGTGTAACATTAATTTCATGAGTTTTCTGTACATTTTGCTATTAATTTGTAAAATAAACCGTTACTGGACCACTCCTATTTTGTGATGGTTCGAGATGCTTTGATTTGATTTGCAGATGTCAAAATTTCTCAAATTTATTGGATTTCTGATTGACGTGTATACTATTTTCTTAAAATAGGCTAGGGTTACCAGAGTCAATGGGAATGGGGATTGGGGGAGCAAATGGGAATTGGGAATGGAAATTCCCAAAAACTCAATAATTGTAATTCTTGACATTTCACGAAATCCGCACAAAGAGGTTTTTAAAAATAAAAATATTTTATATATTTTTTACTTCAAGTACGAAAAAATAGAAAACATGTAGTATGTTTACTAGGTGCATGTCCCCAGCCCCCCTCCCATTTCGAATTTTGGATCCAAAATGGTCTTAATCGTTTGTGCTTCGTTTGTGCTTGATTGTGCTTGCTTTATTTTCGTTTGTACCTCTTTTGTTTTCGCGTAATCGAAGAAAATTTGGGGGCTGGAGACATGCTAAATTCGAACTTTGAATTTTGGATTCAAAATGGTTTTAATCGTTTGTGCTTCGTTTGTGTATAATTTTGCATGCTTTATTTTCGTTTGCACCTCTTCTGTTTGTGAATTATTTTGAAAATTAGTTATGGGGCTTAAACTTTAGCTGCTGTTGACAGATTAAGGCTGCGTGTATATTGGATCCATTGTACCGTAAGGGATTCGAGCACCCTACAACTAATTTTCAAAATAATTCACAAACAGAGGACATACAATCGAGAATAAAATATACACTATCATGCACAAATGATGCACAAACAATTATTTCGACCTAAAATCCCCTCCCCAATTAATTTGTCAACAATGGCGCTATTTGTCAACCAATGCACCTATGTTTACTGCTTGACGCTGAGTTGCTTTTCAATAGCTAATGGGATTGATTTATCATTTTTGGCATCGTAATTCTCAGGTTTTACTACCGCGTGATGCCTTCTAACCTTCTCACCAGATTACACCATAGAATTAGGTTTTTCCCTATTCTAATTATCAGGTTAAGCTCTTTAATTAATTTAACTTTAATTAGACAATATTTTATTTGACGAACTGAAACTCTTATTTGAAAACAAATTTTTAATCTTTAAACAATATGACATTGCGATTTAATTTTTTAAAGGAGTTGGATAAGCGAGGCAATATTTTAAATTGCCAGAAGCATAGTGTTCATTCAGTTTTGGAGATCACAAAGCACATATTAACGGCCAGTTGTATAACAGAAATTAATCCTCGGATCACGCTGATTGGTGAATCGAGTACGCTATTGGTTGGTTTTAAATTTTCAACCAATCACCGAACTTCATCCAAGGATCAACGTGATCCGAAGATTAACTTCCGTTATACAGCTGGCACTGATGACCTATTTCACAAACATTTAAACTGCGATTTTGGGTTAAAGGTACTACATAGTATGTAAATTTTTCTTTGGTAGCCAGCCTATTATAAATTATAAATGTATAAGAAAAAGTGTCCTTAGGCTGCGCTTACAGTGGATCCGAATTCGGACGAACGGCGTTGGTCAGAATTCGGACGAAAAGCTGCGAACGATCCCATAACATTGAAACCCTATGTAGCGCGAACAGTGGATCCGAATGAACTTGCGATTTAATTGTTGGTCCGAAATCGTACGAAATATCAGTTTCACTTTGCATTTACATGATAGACACCGCGTTGCGGTTTTAGCAACATAACGTAATCGTGTTTATGTTATGACAAGATTGCGAGAATGATATCTCTGTATTTTTGTAAAATAGACTCCTAATAAATTTTTTACGATTATAAAATTTTTGCAATTTTCTTAAATATTACATATTTAAGTCTTAATTTACTCTCCAAATTTCGACTAAATTATTAGAAATATAAAAGTGTTGGGCTAATCAGATATTTTTAAAAGAAATAAATTTGGGGAATCCAATCATTTATTTAACGTTTTACAACCGGATAATTTAATATTTTTTATTTGCTAAAATAAATAAATACGTTTACTTTGAATATTCAATCGAATCGATTAATTCGGATATCGATTAATTGTGACAGCCTTATTTTGGTCAAATCTTGAAGAATAGAAACCGAACTTAAGGAAATAATGTAATGACGAGTATCAGGTAAATCACAGAAGCCGCGTAACGGTTTTAGCAACGCAAAATAATCATGTTTATGATGACAGGATGCGAGTGATATCCTTGCATTTTGTCTAGTATAAATAACAGTAACGTTCAAGTTCTAATTAATTTTTTTATGTACATACATACATACATACGTATGCAACTTTATAAGTAAGTGTAAGTTTGGTTATTGTTCTTCAAGATTTTATAATCATACAAAATTTATGTATCTACGTACTTTACAAAATGCAAGGATATCGGTCTCGCAATTCCTGTGTTCATGCAGTAACATGATTATTAATTAATTAAAAAAATTAATATTTTTGCTTTTAAATCGTTAAATAAATGATTGAATTCCCCAAATTTATTTCTTTTTAAAAATATCTGATTAGTCCAACACTTTTATATTTTTAATAATTTAGTCGAAATCGAGAAAGTAAACTTAAATATGTAATATTTAAAAAAATTGCAAAAATTTTATAATCATAAAAATTTATTAGGAGTCTACTTTACAAAAATACAGGAATATCATTTTCGCAATCTTGTCATAACATAAACACGATTACGTTATGTTGCTAAAACAGCGACGCGGTGTCTATCATGTAAATGCAAAGTGAAACTGATATTTCGTACGATTTCGGACCAACAATTAAATCGCAAGTTCATTCGGATCCACTGTTCGCGCTACATAGGGTTTCAATGTTATGGATCGTTCGCAGTTGTCCGAATTCTGACCAACGCCGTAGGTCCGAATTCGGATCCACTGTACGCGCATTATTTTATAAAAGCTGGAAAAGTAATACTAAAATCTGAAATATTATTTCATAAATTAATTGATTTTCTGTGCTCCGAGCAGCACTCCTAATAGTCGATATTAAGAAAGTTGAAAAATAATAGTAATTAAGACGCTACAAAATTATGCAACTTGAAACTCGAGATGTTTTGTGCTGAAGAAAATTTCTAAACATGTTTTGTCAAGGGGGTGACCGCTGCGCTGGGGGAAAATCTTTGTACAAATTTCTACCAGCAGTCAACCCTTGTGTTTTGTTACAAAAACACGTGAAAATCCTACTTTGCACTTCAAAATATGGACGTAAGTATGTACATACGTATGTACCTTTATTTCTATTGTCGTTTTTTAAAAACGAGATGTTAAAAACTGAATAAAAACTCTTTATATTTCTGCCTCAAGGTTAATCATGATTTCCAGCAACCTCGAAGTAACCATACGTATATGAACGAGATAGTAACCATACGTAGAAAGAGATGCCATATCTAACGACCCTGAAAAGCACCAATCAGCAGGAATGTATTACATCCTGTGTCACTCGAAGTTTGCATTTTTCAGCGGGAAATATCACTACATTACAACTTCTCGTGGTATAAGTTCGATGATTAATTGATGTAATTTGAAACATTATTCGAAATGTGGTAAAAATGTAGATACAGTAGAGTGTCGATAATCTGGATCAATTGTGACTGGACCCTATTCTGATTATCAAAATTTCCGGATTTTCAAAAAGAATCAAAAAAACGTCGTTTTAGTTCATAACAAAAAGAAAATGAAAATCCTTCATTTTCGAGGAGCCATTTGTACATTGTGAGTTTTAAACTGTAAAAGTTGGTTTAATTTAAACTACCTATTAGTTTAAATAATGAAACTTGAAATTTTTATTGATTGGATTGATCGGCTTAATAGTTGGTTTAGTTATGTGGAATTCAAATTTGTATTGCCCGAAGTCCCTAAAAGCATAGGTATTTTTGAATTACAGTTCTTTTTAGCGCATGAGAATATGACTGGGCTGGGAGTGTAGGCTCGATGCACAGTATTTATTCCAATACTTCAAAACGGCACTATTTTTGATTACGAAATTTAAAAATAAAATAATCTACACAATCTGATTGTCCTCTATAACCGCCCAAAAAAGCTTTAAAACAGCAGTAAATTGAAAAAAACAACCAAAATAATTTAAATTCCTAACTTTACTTCACTATAATATAAATAAATATCTAGCCATAATATAAATAGGTATCTAACCATATTTATTTATCAGAAAAATGAAGGCTAAAATTGAGCTAAGCCCACCCCCTCAAGTTATATGTAGTAAATATTTGAATGAACATTATGAAAAGTTCAGACAAATATGAAAAAAATTCAACATAAAAAATTATTCTTTAGGCAAAATCAAAGAATCATTTTTTCAAAATATTGGTCCTAATTATATCTGGCGCCTATGCATATGTACGAGTAGTACATACCCAACAATTAGCAGTATAGCAGTCGACTGATCTTATTGTTTTATATTAAATTAAATCACACTCGCCAAATTATTTAGTATTTATTTTTGATTTCAATACGAAATGTAGACGCGATCGCATGTAAACATTGTACTACACGTCGTGGTTTATGCAACACATTATGCAAGAGTTAATTTAAAATAAATTTGGCAACAGTGTAATTCTTCGTAGAGGGCGCTACCAGTTAGAGAGAGTAAAACTTGCCATAAATATAAAAATGCGTGTATCAGAATAGCCATCTATTGTGACATCTTAGCTATAACATAAAATATTTCATTTAATTTTACATCTACGTTAAAACAAACGAACCTATATGATTCGTATATAAAAAATATTATATATATTCCTCAATTGCGGCGTCTAACTAGAACGTATGGCCCGGAAAAATTGTGGCATCGAGTGTAAGTTGCCACTATTTTAGGATTCGCCATAGTACAGGCATATTCACACACAAGTTGCCACCAGTATAGTGAAACAACACACACACACACACACACACACAGACATTTTTTGGAAATGGTCTTATTTTACTCAGGGACCTCAAAAGTGTAAATCCATCAAAATCTCAAATTTTTTTCTGCACGAAAACAATACTTTCTCATATTACATATGATAAAGTAAAAATAATCCACACTTGCACGTTGAAAGCATCAAACAGTTTTTCTCCTTGGCCATGAATTCCATTAGCTAATGTAGAAGACGAATAGTAAAACACCAGATCTAAACGTTTTAATTTATTCTCCACAAAAATCGGATGTTGCCCATGACTTTATCATATTTTTATTAAATATTAAAAAATAATGTTTAATAATAAAAGAAATAAACAGATTTAAAAAAATTGCTTCCATGGAACCAATTTTATCCAAAATTTAATCAGCTCTAATTCCTGCCATAAACATAACAAATTTCAACTTTAGTTTTGAAAATCCTTTTAGTTTTTAAAATATTAAATAAAGGCTAATATTAAATAATAAAATTTAAAATAATAAAAACAATATTTTTTATAAACAAATTTTAACTAAAATTTAATGAGTTCTAAATATCGATTAAAATATGCAAAACCTAAATTTAGTTTAGAAATTGTATTACTTTTCGAAATATTAATTAAAAACTAATATTAAATAATAAAACTTAAAAAAATAAAAAAACAATAGTTTTCATAAAACAATTTTAACTAAAATTTAATCAGTTCTAAATCTCGACATAAGTATGCTAAATCCTAAATTTCGTTTTGAAATTTTATTATTTTTTGAAATATTAATTAAAACTAATATTAAATAATAAAATTTAAAAAATAAAAAATAGTTCCGTGAATCAATTTTAGCCAAAATCTAATCAGCTCTAAGTCTCAACATAAGGATACAAAATCCAAAATTTTGTTTGAAAATTCCTATTAGTTTTTGCTGTAGGTCGCACACAAAATTTGACCACACACACACACACACACACACACAACCATTACACGTCTTGCAATGTATGTGGCATATCAAGAAATAGCCTCAATTGTGGCACTTTGGTTAATATTAGGACTGTGAACTCGCCATCTCTTAGTAAATGCATACACTCAAGAAATTTCAAGATACCCTCCATAGGAAGAAATCTGCAATATATTTTTAATTATGGCTACTCCGGCACATATATGTCATTACGTGATCTGTGTATTGAAGTTGCCGCAAGTATTTGTAGACCGGAAACGTGTTAAAATGGGACGCCGGAAATATTACGATACATACTCGTGTATAATTGCAATGTTGCCACGTTTATTAAACTAATTATTAAATAATGTAATCTCAAATATTAATTTTACTATAGTCTTTAAATGTATCAATCGAGTGATTTTATTAATATTCCTTTTAAATAAATAATTTTTGTAAATAATCGAAAATTTAATGTACTAGGTACTGTTTAATATTCTATCGTCGCCGTCGGTCTAATACCTCAAAACCCCATAAGCTACTTTTTCAGGAAGAATCAAAACGTTTACCTACATATTATTATACATCTTTGCTATTGTTTTTTTTTAAATAAAGCCGTTTTCTAAAATACTACTAGTTGAATATTTAATGAATTGGTTGTTAGGCAACCCAAGTTGCAATGGCGGATTTATAGGGTGCTGATGATTTGGACCAAAGGAGGTCCTGAGCATAGGACCCCGATCATTGCCCCCTCCTTCCCAAGACTTTACTCATTATTTTGTAGAATTTAGTTTTTTCCTTTTTTATAAGCTTCAGTTCCTTTCCTCAAAAGCCTCAAATATAAAAGACAGTTTATAGTATCTATCTATAATTTATACTTTTAAAATTTTACTTTTAAAAGTTTATACTTATAAAATTATTATAAATATATATTATTTTTTTATAATTCGTTATCTTTAGATCTTCCCCCATAATATGCTACTAGGAACCTCGGAAATGTAATTAGCATCAGGCCCCAAAAAGTCACCATCCGCCACTATCAATTGTTGACTTTAGACGAGATGGTATTCATACTATAGAGCCTTATTCAATTCAGTTTCTATCGAAATATAATTATGGCTCTTAAGAATGAAGAAAACTGCCAGTAGTTCTTTCATGAGCTTCTACGATTCATAAAATACAAGGCACAAAGTCGAGTTCGATCATAGCTTTTTAGATGGCTTTAAAATTATAGAACTTGGTTTCACAAAATTAACAGGCAAAAACAACTATGCAAACAAGAGTTTTTAAAAAAACTTAATCGCTGAAAAATTTTGTTTTAAAGTTATGAAGTCAAAGTTCCCCTACGAAAAAAGTAAATATGACGAGATTAAATTCTTAAAACTGAGCCGTTTTCTTTCTAGGTCCGTTAGAGAATCATCAAATTACAGTAAATATGTATGTACATAGGAAGTTTTACTTAATACCTGTCAGCATCCGTTCGACAGAAGTTAAATATTATAATATCTGGACTTATAAAAGGCCCAATATCTCAAATAATTTAGAGCTTTATCAAGTCTAAATTCGGCCCTGCTAACCGGTCAGAAAATGAAAAGATGTTCATAACAGAGAGAGGTCTCTAGAGAAGAAAAAAAAAGTAGAAAATAAAATAAAAATTTAAAAAGCTTGTATTAAAATATAATATACTTAATAATAAATAATATTAATAAGAAATTTTAATAAATAAATGAATAAAAATAATTTTTAAATTTAAACATAAATAAATAATTCTAATTCTTAATAATAAATAATATTAATAAGAAATTTTAATAAATTAATGAATAAAAATAATTTTTAAATAAACATAAATAAAAATATAAAATAATAAATTATACTTAATAAAAAAAATTTTTTCTTAAAGCTTTTATTAAAATAAAAAGTGTACTAAAAAGGAAAAAATAATTGAAATGTACCTTACCAAAAAGGATTAAGTAATTAAAATGTAAAAGTAGGAAAAAATAATTTGAGTCACTGCCTCGTTTGGCCTCATAGCGCTAAAAATAAAAGCATGTGGTTTTCTGAAGTTAATATGTTGAAATGTTAAACCAGACCCTTTTATTTTTAGTGTTATGAGGCGAAACGAGGCGGTCGGTAGTGCAAAATATTTTTTTCTTTTTATCACATTTTTTATTTTAATAAAAACTTTAAAAAATGTTTCTTTTATTTTTGTCAATCATTTTTAATTTTGTCAATTTGATTTTTACACAAAATTTAACATCGGTCCGATATTCAGTGAAGAATATTTTTGTAAGCAGTTAGTACAATCTGCCTTTCTTGGTACAATGCCTTTTGAAAAATTTAAAACGACATCTTTTTCTTCATCCGACCATGGTCGTTTAATTCCTCGTTTTTTTGATAATTTTTTCCTGTAATAAATTTGATTATTTTTATATAATTATATAATATGATTTTACACTTACTTGATGCCACCACAACAGCTGTCGATGTCAATACTCGATCTTCATCAGCATGTTTATTATGGTCATGTGCAGTTTCATCGTCATGTACATCTTCATTCTCCTCGTTATCATTTTCTACTTCATCCACATCTGGCAAATCTGCAAATAATATACGAAATAAGCATAAAAAAGTAATATTGTTATATAAAATTACCCTTCAAATTTATATTCTCGAGCTTACTACGCTTCCCAACAATTTGGACTAGAATAAGTTGTTCTGATAAAAATTTTTCAAAATCGGTTACCAAATTTTTCAATTCTTGAGTACACTGCTCATTCCAATTTGGCCTACAAACGAAGTCCTTAATCTGCATTCGAGACGCTGCACCAGATCTTCTCTTATTAAAAAGGATAATTTTACTTAAACAAAGAAAAGCTAGAAGACTGCAGTTTTTGGTTGACGGACATTCTAAAAAAAGAACTTCGTGCAGTCAGCATGTTATCATTAATAATTTAATATACTGACCGAGTTTCATTAAATCGCTAGTTACGGGCAACAACTGCGTTGCATTCATTTTCGATCAGAAAGAGGAGCCAACGCATTTAAAGAGATCATGGTAGACCATTCTAATTCCATATGGTTTAAAAAATCCAAAAGCGTGTCATTTCCTTTCAAATTACGGACGTCAGTCAAATAGCGGGAAAAAATTTCAATTTTTAACATCTAATATCGATGGTTTTAAGTAAATAATGTTTTAATATACAGTAGAATTCGCTTATAATGACATTAAAGAGAGATCAAAATTAGGTAATACTATGCGGATGTCGTAATAAACGGACAAGCTAATTAGTCGATTAATGATTTGATTTTTAGTTTTCGAAACTTCAAAATTTTTTCTTTTCTAGTTTTCAGAAATTTTTAAAACATTTTTAGAAATTTTCTAGTTTTTGAAAATCAAGGATATCGATTTTCATGAAAACATGCAAAATTAGTCAATATAAGCAATATTTCAATGTAGTCGAATTAAGAGATTAATTCCATATGGTAAGTTCCTATGGAAACCAAATTTTACTACAGTTGCGGCATAATAATAAACGGTAGGTTATTTTAAAAGGAGTCATAATAAACGGATTCTACTGTATATAAGCCAAAATGTTGAACGATCATTATCTCCTAATATGAATTAACATAAAATAAAACTTAAAGAATTTTTATTCCTATAATTTAAAAACTAAAAAAAAAATACTTACTTTTCTTATAAGAGCGATGTACAAAATTAAAAAAATTCACAATACCAAAATGTCAGTTTAATCAACAACTGATGTCACTTGTTCACTAGTTAACAACGTATGAAATATCGCGAAGAAAAATTGCATCTTTTGCAAAATCTGTTTCTGTAGCTGTAGCGGTGACATCACCGTTTTACGATGCGACGGAGTGCTATTAAATTTCAGATAAACTTTACATACTAGTATACTAGAAGTACATATTCTATTAGTATAATGCAAAGTTACTGATTTGATATAAAAATTAATATTATTCGAAATATGTATCTAATTTTTTGTTGTCTTATAACAATCTTAATTAACAAATTTACATTAATTTTACCGTCTTAAAAAAACGCTAAAATATGAAAAATGGATTATTATTTTATGAAAATTAATGTTTTGCGCCAGAGAGAACCTCAAAAAATTTAATCAAATCGAAGCAATTCACAAGCGAGTCGCAAAATGGGATTAACTAGTTAGGCGTGAATTAGTAAAATCAAAAAGCCAAAGTTACGTCCACATAAAAATCTGATTTTCAAGTAGTCATCAAAATTATAAAATAATGAACAGTTTTCTGTATTTTTATAAAAGGTTTCAAGTTTAATTTTAATGAAGTGAGAGAGAAGTTCCATGATTTATTACCCTTTGATGATTCTGGGAAAGGGGAACAGCAAAGGTTGTAACCAACAAGGGGGTCAAAAGTCGGAAAAATTGCGACGTTCATTGTGCAAGTCGCGGAAATATCGTGGAAGTATCCAGGTTACGACTGGGAGGAGGCTCTCCACGGTACCTAAAAAGGTTCAAAACAGAACGAAATAAAATGTTTACAACTTTTTCAACATGTTTTATGAATCAATATTTTAAATATGATAATTAAGATTTAGATCTGGAGCAGTCAAAATTTTTATATTCCGGCATCAGCTCTGAGCAAGAACCTATTACTTTGAGCTCCACCTCAGAGCGGAAGCGACTTTACAACTATCAATGTTATTTAATCAGTTTCAATTTTTAATCATTTTTACGCTATATTTTTGATTGGAGATAAACTAGGGTATCTATCTCTCTTCCTATCCTATCTGAATTCGCAAGCTACAAAATTTGCATGACAAGTAATTCTTGTAAGTGGCTTGTCCACCTAGAAAAACCACTTTCCGAGGTCTATAATATAGACCTCGAAAATTAAATTTATTTTGCATGGCAATGAATTTTATATTGGTTCTTTTTGTTTAAACTTTTTTACGACACGGTCTGGGCTTAAACGCTAGTATTGTGTTAGTTGTTCATAAATCGGTGGTGTAACTACCGAGGTTCTAAAGATTCGATCAAACCAGGGCTCGAGAGATTGAGGGGCTACTATTAGTACGTTTCGGATAATTAATATAGTGGGTAACGAGAACCAACACTCTACAATTTTAAAGTTTTCATCAAAAGTACGATAAATTATGGTAGAAAATTATAAACGAAACAAATGTGATATAGAAAAAATATTCATATTCCATACCGCCATTCAAATATCTATCTACATCTAGTATATGATAGATCGGTTTTTTGACGTTCTACGTGTTCCGATTTCCTCTTTTTCAAGAGGGTATCTAGCATTTAATATCTCAAAGATGTTGCAAGCACCTTGTGAGAGGACCACACATGCCTTCCGAAGCATGAAGACGGCCATACAAAGTGAACCTCTCCCCAGACTCGAACCGGGGCACCCCATATTAGCAGTTAATCGCGCTAACAACTAGACCAGTGACCGTCTCTCCCATCAAATATCTAAAATTCTAAAATATAAAAATTAGCTATTTGAATAGCCAAGATTCGTAATTGTAATGACCTATTCAACCCATGGTGCCTGTTGAACTCCTGCATTTTTGAAATATGCCCTCCTAGTAAAAAATATTGCCGACCCCTGTAGTAGATGTTTCATAATCGACGTATGACGCTAGCTAACGCTTTAATTTCTTATAGGTTTGCATTAGAGTTTTTGGGACCTTAGCTATTAGATTAAGATCTTTCCGTTCCAAATGTCAAAAAAATTAGGGGCGACGTGGTTAGCGCATGATGTTAGCTAACTGTGTAACGATTTGCTGATTTGAACTAGGGTGTTTGACAGTCTCACAGTTTATAATAATATGTGTTTGATGAAATTATTTTAAGTAATTTTTAGAATTTATTATTTAATTTACAAGTCACTGAAAAATGCCCTTCATTCTAAAATAGGTACTAGTATGTACTAGTACTTAATACTTCATAAAACTGCAGGGTAGCAAATCCTCCCAAATAATAATTCTTCAATAAGTTGTTAATGTGAATTTGTTTTTGATGCAAATTTTAATTTGAATGAGAATCTTGAATCTTGCATACTTGTAATTCGAATATTGTAGTAATTCGGCGATTGCCAAATTTAAAAATTTACTTTTATGAGAAACTAATTTTGAAGATAACTTTTCAATTTTTTATAATTTGACAAGTTTAAATTTGATCAACTAGGAATATTATATTTTTCTTGTTGAAAGTCATGATGATTCTACAAAATTTGCGCGCCTTTAGTGCATTAGATAGTACGTTTGCTGACATGCACTATTTCCAAGATTATTCAAGATCACTGTTTTCGAACAAACATTTTAATAATTAATTAATCCTTTTATTATTTTAGTTATAAAATTATTATATATTATATTACTTGCAGAACCTTTTCAAGTAAAGTGCATACGTATTAGTTTTAATTAAAAATGCTATTATTTCGCACCAATCTTCCCAGTCATATTATAGTTTGTATGTAAATTGGCACGACTCGAGAAAGATAAAATTTTGTAAATCCACAATTTTCATAATGGATTTTAATTACTTTTATGCAATTTTGATTGCAATTGAAGACTTGATTGCAAAAGAAGTTGTAATAAATGGTAAACCTTCCACTTCACATAACTGTGTGAAAAAACAAATGACAAAACGATCACTAAATCAAAAATTATCCCTATTAAAACCAAAGCCCTTTTTTGAAAAACTCTTTATTTTATATAAATTTTTTATAGTAACCCTAACGAAAAGGGTTTATTTAATTTGTTTATAACAAATACAACAAGAGCTTTTTAATCCAATCTCAGAATTTTTATTTATTGTAGCTAATCAAGGCGCGGTAAATATTTCCAACGCAACTAATTCGGAGTTCTAAAAGTGCCTACGGATGATCATACCATGCATGGCGTGCTTCTAAAATGACAAAGGTACCGAGGCATTTTTAGTTTGTTTGTGGTTTCGGATATTTTAATAATTGATAGACATAATCCTCTGTGGGCATCTAGTTATCAAGTAAATGCAATTTAACTTTGAAAAGAGTTTATATTAATTTATTTCAAAAAATAACTACGTTAAAACAGTCCCGTGCAATTTGAACCCCCCGCACCGGTAAACGAAATGAAAACAGCTTTTATTTCCTAAATCATGAACATTTTCAGAGACTGTAAACCATTGCCCAACCTCTCAAATTCAAATTTTAGATGAAATAAATGTTAATCTTCTTCGTTCGAGCTCGAATACGTTTCGATGACCAATATATTGTATAATTTTATTTTTTACAATGTTATGAGCGCTTCCACACTTTCGCGAAAGATTCGTGCGGTAACCCTTGACTTAGGTTAGGTATTAGGTCTACGTTTTACCCAATATAATCCTCGAATTTCCTTAATCCTTAGGATCCATAACCCTTAGCGTTTAGCTGTTGATGGCGATAACACGCCAATGATCTTCGCAACTTAAATATAATTTAAAAATAATAAATTTTATTTTAGAATTTTCTGTTCAGACAATAAAAAAAATAGTACTCGGTACGTGAAGAACATTATTTAGGAATTGCAAAAAAATTTTTTGAGAAAACAAAATTTTATTAACAAAGCTACAAACAACGATGAAATAATATGTACCTAGTACATATTTACTAAGTACCTTGCAATAAAACATTATGTGCTACATACAATGCTTTAGCACTTTATAATACGTTTTATCATACATTACATTCTATAATCTGCATTTTAATGTGATAAAATCAGCGTTTTCCTCAGTTACCAAAATTTCAAGTACCTACCCACAATTAGCTAAGAAAATAAAATATAATGATAATAAATAATACGAGTAGAAGCCTATTAGAGATTTTGTATTTATTTTAATAACAACGTGTTGTTCTGGCGTAACTAGCTCGGAGTCATTTATATTAAGTACTACATACTACATAAAAGCATTTCTACGACGGTTAAAAAGTTAAAATTTTATTACTTTTCAACTTAAAATTGTATTCAATTTTAAACCGGATTTTACAAAACTATTATTTATTTATTTTGATCGTATCCAGACCTAAAATAAACATTTTCCAGCAAACTGCTACATAGTACATAATGTGGTATGTAACTTACTAAGATTTCAGTGAAAATTCGGACAAATTCTTAATTATAAAAATACGAAATACATAAAAAGTAGAAAATATTTAAATTTTTTACCAAAATGAGTTAGCACCGCTATCTTATACTATGTACATATACTAGCTAATAGCGAGAACTACTCGAAACAATGTTTAATAATTGGAAAATTTGGTTAGAGTCATTGAAAATAAGCAATTAAAGTAAGGTACCCTTTTAAAAAGAGCAATCAAAGTGTTGGAGTACTTTGATAAAACGTTCAAGGTTCCCTTATATTATGCACTACTGCAGTCTACTAACTTGCTGTTTCTTGTTTACTTTTGTTATAAATATTAGGTGAGGAAATTTTTTGTTATTACTATTATTATTAGTGTTACGTATTGTTTCAGGTGCATGTCCCCATTTCGAATTTTTATTCAAAAGTCTAAATCGTTTGTGCATCGTTTGTGCATGATTTTTCATTGTTTATTTTCGTTTGTACCTCACTTTAGTTTTCGAATTATTTGAAAATGTAGTTAGGGGGGAGACGGAGACATGCTATAACCCCCCCCATTCCAAATTTTGGTTTAAAAATGGTCTTAATCGTTTGTGCATGATTGTGCATTGTTTATTTTCGTTTGTGCATCTTTTGTTTTCACGAAATTTAAAAAAAGTTTGGGGGCGGAGACATGCTAAATTTAAACTTTGAATTTCGGATTCAAAATTGTTCAGTTCGTTGTTCTTTGTTTGTACTTGTTTATGCAAACATTATTTTCGTTTGTACCTCTTCTCGTTTGGAGATTTTTAAGAAATACAAAAGCTAAATTGACTCGCAGTACGATTAACGAGATTCTCAGTATTTTTTTAAACCGAATAACAAAGTCTTTGATTTTTTGATATTCAGATAATCGATTTTAGATAGATCAATGAGATTTGGTAGGACCCCGCCTAACGTGAGATTTACCTTACAATTTTACCATACCGGGGACCAGTAAATTTTACAAAGTTACATAATTACATAGTAGATGTGAGATTTTTATTGACCCCCCTCCTTTTTAATAAGATTTGGTGCTATTTTACCGGACCCCCCCGCAGTTTGAGCTCACGTAATTAATGGACGTCCCCTAATGTCTAGTGCTACGAGAATTAACATTGATGATGGTGATAGCGATTGCAGTGAAAATAATATTCCTACAAATTCGACAAAAAGAAAAATCATAGAAAGAATTACTGATGCAGCAAAAAAGATTCGATGTATGAGCCACGTTATTGGTATATTCTTACCAAAAATCAATTATTAATGCTTACTTTTTTTATAGAATTTCATTATTTTTTTTTGGACTGTGAACGTTTTTGCAAGGAAAATTTACGTTTTCTTAATTTTCTCTGTTCATTTTTTAAGAAGAAAACAATTTTGTTTATATTATAACATTTTGTTATAATATACAGTTTTAAACATTAAAATTAAATTTACTGCTAATTACTAATTTGTCACTTTGATCGTTTTTGCCGTGTACCCTTCATTATTTGTATGTAGCGAAAAAAGTAATATTTTTGATTTCTTATTCTTGAGAATTGATAATTTCTTTAAACGGTGTATTGCTTTGCAACACTTGTCAATAAAATGCTTCGAAAAGAAGTTATTTATGCCGAATTTTTAAAAAACTGTTCAATATTCAATGCATAAACTTTTTCTTGAAAATTCTTGACAATTTATAATTCAATATACCATATTTAATTTACATATAAGACAATAATATAATAAATATAAAAAGTCAGAATTTCTCTGATTGCCCTGAACGCAACTAGCTCGGAGGATTTGCTATTTGAAAAGTAAATAGCTTTTAATTTGGAATTAGGTGTCAATTCTAATTCAAATAATCACGGATTTTGTTTTTATGTTAATTTTAACTTTTTTAAATTTGGGATATAAAGTGGGTGCGTAATGTTTTACTGTTGCTGAAAACTTGTTATATAAGCGAAAACTTAAAATTGTATAGGTACAAGAAAAAAAATTAGCGTTATCAGGTTCAGTTGTTTTGAATTCAATAAAAAATACATAATTTATTGTTAGCAAATTATTGAATTGTAACTACAATCTGTAGTAATAATTACAAAATTAATAATTTTCATGTAGTTTTTGTGTTGAACCAAAATTATCAATAATTGCACCAATGTGCATTAACAATTTTCAAAAATTGTTTTCATTCGTAATTCTTGATGTAAATTTATCCCACGCCGAAATTAATATCTATTGGGAAATAATTTTATCGTTACATTTAAATCAATTAATTGTTTAATTGTTCAGTTAACTTGCCAATCTTTAAAAATTTCAAATTTAAAACCTATGACCATAACAATTAGTACATAGTATATTTGAGAACAGGTACTGCTTTCTTGTCGCATCGTCTCGAATTTCAAATTCCAGCTGCAATAATTTCTAAAAATAAAATAGACGTATTTTGCAAAATTAAGGAACAATTAAAAGCTTTAATATTTAAATTTTTTATGTAATATTTCTTTAATTTTTAAAATAATATGAAATTGACTGATTTTATTATCAGTTTATAATTTGGGAATTACTATTTTATACTAGTTAAACAGAACATTTATTTTAGAGCAACGTTTTCCTAAGTTAAATAGTTTTCGTAATTATTATTAATATCTGCATCAATAAAATATATTTAGAATGAAGGTAAATTTGTAAGAAAGAAAACAAATTGTGCAAAATTCTTATCTCCATTATCACAGAAGGATCTCCATTAAATAATAAAATATTTCAGTCGTAGTTAAATTTATATTCAATTTATCATTTTTTACACAATGTTAAACCGTTCTTTCTATAAATAAAGACAATTTGATTGTAAGTTACATCAAAACATCTAGTATGCTACTTTAGCATTTTGCTTTGCTTAATTTGCTTAGGTAAGAACTAATCTGCCAAGTGATACAATTTCAACTTACAAGTTTAACTAATATTCACAAGGATGTCTAATGGTCACACTTTGAAAGGGGCTACAAATGATCCTGATTTGGAATAAAAATATAAAACGACTTTAAAATGCATGATTATTTTACTATAATAGTTGAGCAACTTGATCAAATAGGAAATCATACTTCACTTATTAGCTATCCTTTTTCTTTCTAGTTGATGTCGAATTGTCCGCTCTTTTGAAGGAAGTCTAAATGATAGCGGGATCTATAACTATACAGTAGGGCTCAAATGTAGTAAACAACCATTAAAATCTCGTATAATAATGTATTGGGTCCTTGCTTAAATTCTATCTTTTTTCGACTTTTTTATACCCCAAAATACTAGCTAATAAATTTTACCAAATTTATGTAATATTAATCATTACAAATAAAAAAGTATTAAAAACATACTAGGTCAGAAACGTATAATTCAAAAAACTTATAATCAAAACTCAAAATTATTGAAAGCGCCGAGGCCTTTATTCAAAATTTTATTTATTTGTATAAAGATGAACCGCATTATAAAAGACAAAAATTTTTATGTCGAAAATTTTATCGAAAATTTGTTTGCTTTGATTTGTCAGTTATGACATAACTGTAGAATTTCGATAAATGAAAAGTCGACGAGAAGTCGTAATTTATATTATCTATTCTTTTCTAATATTTCACAATTTGATTAGTATGCTACTTTTATGTTTCATAACGACGAACAATGGCAAACAATACTTGAACGGTGCACTGCAAGGAACATTTCGTCAAAATTTGAACAAAATCAATAACAGTTTTCGACGTCTAATTAACGTGTTCAAAAATTAAAATGGAAATTTTTTCAAACTGTCTTATTTTCCAAAATAAATCTTCAGACATGATGTTATTGATCTCTCAATTTTGTTTTTGTCAACTAACATACCTACTGTCAAAATTTGTACAAAATCGAAAATAACTTTGAACGTTAAATTGGCATTTTCTTGATTTTAATTATCGAAAATATTAAATTGACTTTAAAATTCGTTGTCGACTTTTAAGCAATTACTACAATTTTTCAACTTGAATAATTAACAAATGAACTTGAATATTAGTAAAGTTTTCTTATTTCCAAATGGGTAGCTAATGCCTACTATATTTTTCGAACTATATAATTACATAAGATTACAATATCATCATTATCTGAAATTAAAATTTTTTTGAAATAATATTTGTTCTGCATAGAATAGGCAACCCATTTGATTTAGCAAAACTGTCATGGTACAGAGTATTAAACATTAAAGTAGATTTGGCAATAGCGCAATATTTTGCAGAGGGCGCCACGAGAAAGGCAAACTTGAAGATGTCATATATATTAAAAAGCATGTAGTTGAAATGCCCCATATTGTGGCACCTCCGACACAAAATGGAATATCTCTTTTAATTTTTCATCTACGTTAAAATAAATAAACCTATATAATACGTAAGTAACAAACATTATAGGTACTCCCTAATTGTGGGGTCTTATATAAAGGAATTACGAGATATTCTACTTTAAAGTTGTGGCAACGCGTGTAAGTTGCCACAACTTTTGGATTTGCCACAGTACAGGCATATTCACACACAAGTTGCCATAATTATAGTGAAGCCTCACACACACACACACACACACACACACACACATACACGCATTTTAATGCTTATGGGGCCACCTGTATCAGGACGACTTATGGGGCCTTCTAAGGTGCAGTACGTACGTAGCTACATTTTGAATGACAATTTGTTTGGTATTTCTAAAATTTCTATACACTCCAAATTTATATCAAATTTTAGAAAAGAACACTAGTGTGGACAGACCCCACGACACTGTATACAGTTCATTGGTTTTAACATTACTATGAGGCATACATTGTTTTAAGCTGTTAACCACTTAACACACTCTTAACCTTAGATCATAATAAATTTCATAGATATCAAGTAGATTGCACATTATTGCGAGGTCAAATTACAAGAAGTATTATAGAAATAGGTTTTTACTCTCAAGTAGAGTTGGGGTTTTGAGAGAAAATAAGGCGTAGCCAAAATCCGGCATAGTAGAGGCCTCGTGACACCCAAACTATACCACAAAATATTGCAATGAAACATAAGGCGTATTTTCGCGAGGGTTCAATGCCTACAACCGCTCAAAAGTAACCGTAATAACAAACCGCTCGTCGCGAAAATACGCCTATAGCAGATATCGTGGGCTTACAAGTAAAACTGACCAAGTCAAAAATTTACGAAATTGAGTTAATATGACCAAGTATCGTAAAAATGTTAGGCCCATGTCTGAAAAAAACGTCAATGTTCTATATTATGCTTTCCTAAGGGTAATAATTGAATATTTATTAAATGACCAAGTAAATAGCGCATCATTCTCTACAGGTAAAGTGAACTGTAATTGATATGCCCGCGTCTGTTACGTCAACACAATTAGTCATTCTATTACTATTTGATCTCGTGCAATAATTAGATGCAGTTATTAGCTTATTATACTTTAAGAAGACAGTTTGGTGTTCTAATAAAGCAATATTAACTTTAACAGTTTTATTAAATTAGCCAAAAAAATACCGAGAGGTAAAATATTGGTTGGTTATGTAGTATTTTATTAACTTAATGAAATTTAAAACCGTAATGTGGTAGATATTATGCTTTTGGTAATAATATATGTAATTTATGATATTTTAAACTACATAATAAAATCACTTTCATTTGTCTACTAACGTACAAGTTAACTACAATCACAAAAATTTCGATATTTTAAAATTTTGTATTTTTCAAATTTGTTGTTTAATGGATTTTATGATTTTACATTTAAGGGAATTTCATTTCTTATAAGATATTCTTTGTGTAGTTCCTATTTCATTAGCCTTATGTTCGCTAAAATTTGTATGGAATTTGCAAAAATTGTTGTAAAATCTAAGGTAGTTATTTTTTATGTTTAGTAAATTTTTTGATTATTTTAGTGTGTAGACTGTTTAATGTATAAACATTTTATTTTAAATCATTTCGTTTAGTTTAAATAAATATTTTTGAAATTTTATGTTCAAATATAAAAGCTCTTATTTTGTATAGGTATTTGAAAGACATTCTAATTATACCTTAAGTAACTTTGCTTGATTTGTTTTAGGTTACAGAAAAAAGTAAGTAAAATTAATGAAAATGAGAAAAACTAAGATTTAATTAAATTATGCAAAACAAAAGTTATTCCATCTGAATTTCATGAGTGGTACAACTCTATTTCGGCGGATAACAAAAAGAAAGAAGTTGCTCCGGAACCTACGTTTGATTCCGATACGGAAGAAAGTGATTGATATGTTATTTGTATCACTTTTTGATCATTTGTGTATAATTTAAAATATACTCTATTATTTTCTCCGTTTTTAAATTTTTAAATTTTCTCAGTATTTTTAAATTTTTTTTGAAAATTAGCAATAGCCCTACTATGAAGTATAGTTTATGTTTTATTTTTCGAAAGAAAAAATTAAATTTTTGATGATGCTGATTTTTCACAACATGTGAAACATTCAATTTTATGACTTGGTCAGTTTTACTTGTAAGCCTTTATATACATATATTATGTATTATATTAACTGCCTTTCTGTCATACACATTCATACTCGTTTTGCATCTCTCTCCTATTCATACTGGTTTTCTGTATTCTAGTTTGCAATTTTAAATCTTTAAATGTTTTGGTTAGAAATGAAACAGTAATTTTTTAGGATTTCTTATTATGATTAGATTAATTAGTACCTATTTATTACTATAAAACGGGGTGTAGTTTCTAATCTAACTTAAACATGCCTTTATAATCTTTATTTTAAAATGGGTACATTTTGAGAACTATGATATAGGTAAAGAAATTCAAAAAATCCATTTTTGTTCTAGTACTACAAAAGTTAAACAATACAAATACAAAGTATAAGTAGGTAATTTAAACCTTTTGGCCTCACTTTTTGTTTCTTTGTTGTTGTAATGTGATTGTATACACAATATTTTACATCTTTCCAAGAACGTTCTTTAAAATTTCTTTGTGTAGTTCTTTACATTCTTCTGCTTCGGCTTTTGATGGAACTTTTCCTTTTTTGATATTTTTAGTGAAAAATGTCAAAACCGATTCCTTTTCTTGTGAAGACCACTGCTTTTTAGTTTGTACTGAATTTTTAGGTTCTGAAAAATAAATATTGTAAAATATTTATACGATACAATATATTGTAAATATTCGCTAATATATATATATATATAAAATATTTTTATAAAAAAAACAAATATTTTTGAAAAATAGTACATACGAGTAATATTATTCAAAAAATTTTGTATAATCATTTTATTAAAATATTCTCACAAGTTACTAATTTAAACATTTACATATATAATGTTAAATCAGCGGTTCCCAAACTGTGCTACGCATACCACTAGTGGTACATAAGAGGCCTAGTAGAATACGCATGATAATTGTCCTCATTATTGGGTAAGATAGGCGAATTAGCCTTTGACGATGGCGAAGATTTTTAAACTAAACAAAATTTGATACTTTTTTGTTTAGATTTAGTAGATAATGATGAACTGTGCACTGTAAACAATTTTCATAAACATTTATTATAAAATGACTGTGAAATAAATATAATGTAGGTACAAAATCATTGCAAAGTAATGGTGATTTTATTTCGCTATATATTTTAAAGTATTCAACGAAACAGTTTGAATTTTCTTTACCGCAAACGGGTAACTATGTAGATTCTAAAAATAAAAAATTGAAAAATTCGTTATAGTTTAGAAAAATCGCCATCGTCAAAGCTATTTTCTACGCACTATTTACCTTGTGGCAAGATGCACAAAATTATCAGCGTCATTTATACTCTTAGATAAAAGTGGTAACCCAGGTTCAGCCGCAATGGTATATTATTTATTAATATTATTTTTTATATTTTAATTAAAGTTTCTAAAATTAACCCTTTTCAATCAAGTGTATACTTGGAATATTATTTCTATTTATTAAAACATAATCTTTAAGAAAATTAATAATACATTATTTAAAAAATTAGGGGAACCACTGTAAAATGTGAAATTTTTTGCATTTCTTGAAAGTATATGTTTTCAAGAAACGTATTTAAATTTCAACTTAAAATTCAGAAAATTGACTGAGTTACAGTCATTAATATTTTACAAATTTATAAGTTATGGCAAGTAATAACGCAACGAAACTTCAAACGCGTTTTTTTCGGAACTACTTTTACCTTGTGCAACGATACGTTATCGGTCGATTTTAATTTTTCTTTGAAATTTTGTAATCATAGTGGCTACGTTTGAGCGTAGCCGTTTTGACTTTTAATTATTTACAAAATGACGACGGTTTGAAATCTGTTTTTACTTTTAAGTATTTTTTTTGTATTCAAGCAGTTTATATAAATAGTAATTATTAAAATTTTTAAATTCGCTACGCTCAAACGTAGCCACTGTGATTAAAATATTTCAACAAAAAATTCAAAATTGGCCGATAAGTTTTGGTGTAATCGTTGCCACAAGGTCAAAAACGTAGTTTCGAGAAAACACGTTTGAAGTTTTCGTAGCGTTTTATTGACATAACGTTATGTATTTTGTAAAATATTAATATGACTGTAGCTCGGTCAATTTTCAGAATTTTAAGTTAAAATTTAATATTTTGAAAATACAGTAGACACTCAGTACCGTAACACAAAAAACAAGGGTTGTTCACATTATCGATTTATTCACGTTAACGAAGGTTAATCAATTATATCAAATAATATGCAATAAACATTTATTCTTCAAAAATAATGTTTTTCTGCCGCCGAGACAAATGTGTTGTCTGGTAACAATTTCAATAAAGTCCCGTTTCATCAGCATTGTAAAGTTGCTCCAATGAGATGTTAAGTTCTTCTATTTTATTCTTTAACTGAATTTTGAACGGATCTACAAGTTCTGATTGGGATGATAATTTTTCACCAGAAATTTTTAGAAAACGAATTCCAAATAACTTCTTAAATCGTTGTAACCATCCTCACTAAATGTAAATGACCTATCATTTTCACTAATTTGTGAATTAATTAATTTTGCCCTTTGCTTAATCATCTCGCCACTCACAATAAAATTTTTGTTTTGTTGATTAAGAAACCACGTGTACAGCTTTTTCCATTCTTGGGAACTGAGAACTCTTTAATGTTTGTCTTTTACCTGGTCCGATCCTAAATCGGTACTTCCCCGATATATAAACATAAATTTTATGTTTATATAAATTGAGAAGTACCGATTTAGCGGCCAATTACATGCGTTTCCATAAACGGAGTGTAGTTTGTTCACTATATACGGTGGTCAATGTATAAAAATGGGGTGTTCACGTTATGCGAGGTTTCCATTATCCGGTGTTCACACTATCGCGTGTCTACTGTATGTCCTTTCAAGAAATGCAAAATTAAAAAAAATAATTTTTTTAAAATTCACAGTGGCTTTCCCTCTTAAATCAGAATAATACTACATACTAGAAAAATTTTAATTTTCAATTTACGAAAAAAATAGAAATAAATTTTTGACAACGATTAAACTAATTTTGAAACTTTATATTTTTTGTTGAAGTATTTTTAAAACTGTTTTTTTTTAAATTGAAGGTTGTGTACCTACGGTACTCGAGATGTGATATTTAATGTTCAAATCAGCAAGTATCCTTATCAATCTAATGACCTTACCACATTCCACCAAGAAAAAGCGCGCGAAGCTTTGCCGTATAGTTGCGCTTTAAAATATTATATTTTATTATTTTATCTATAAAACGGATCAATATATTATTTGTGTCTATTAAATATACATATAATGTATAAGAAAATTAGGATATAGGCTAAAATTTTCTCAATTATTAGTTGATTTAACTAAATTATAAAATAAAGAATAAAGGACATAGAGTACACGTTAAAACATTCTAAAATGTGTAGGTACATTAATTACTCAATTTCAGATAAAGATTATAGCTATGCATGTACTTACCTTCATCACTTAAAACTGCTAAAACACTTCCTTTTTGATACATCGTGATGGTACCACAAAATAATATTCACCTGATGTCCGCACAAAGTATATAGTGTTCACCTGGCCGCACAACGTACAAGAATTAAAAATAAAATATTTTAATTAAACAATAATCTAGAGGGCAGTACCATCAATGGCCCCACAATGATAGTAATATTCTTATCAAAATATACACAGAATTTTTCTATAATTGTGTGGCCATTTAAAAACACTTTTTAATAGGAAGTGGGGAGGCCTCAATATACACGTTAAAGTTGATTAAAAATTGTGTGGCCACATGTATGACCACACAACTTGAGCAGGCCACATTAGTATGTTATAGTCAGGTACGTGGCCACACAAGTATTGGACGACCTACGCATACACACACACACACATACACACACATACAGGCCTGCATAGGTTTGTGACATCTGTGAATGGGACAAGTTTGTGGCACAATTGAAAAGCAGCCGAACAGAGATAGCTTGATAGAAATGAAAATTTTCGGTCTTACTCTCACTTCTTTACACTCCGTGGTATACAGTCGAGGACGCTTTAAAAGTGCATGAATTGAAGGAACTAGTGACATCAGATTCCACATATATGGTACATACAGGAAAAAGTGTATAATTTGTGTAAAGATGTCACAGTAAATTTAAATATGGAATTAAATCAGTTTTAATGTACTTACGTGCGTAGTACATTCGTTCAAGTACATTAGTGTACGTATTTTATATTTACCATTAATTGCTTTTAAGGACAGTCGATTTCGCTTAATCGAGGACACATTAGACAAGGACATTTTGGTCCATTAAGCGGATGGCCCAAATAGCCGAAATACGCCCAAAATTTTAAAAATTTGAGTTTCTGACATTTTAATAAACTTTAAAAATCATAATATCTATTATACTGTTATGAAAATAACAGAAAAATAATTGTGTTTGAAAACTAGAATAAAACATTATACAACTAAAGTTAATTTAATTTTACAAAATACATCGAACAGTAAGAGTACCTAGTCCACTTTGTTGCAATTCAGCAATAAAATTTGTTTGCTTGTCGGTTAGTCACTGCTGATCGGCAAGATTTAAAAAAACACATTGCAAGACTGATATCATTGTATGTACATAGATACTTATTTTATAAGCAACAGAAATTTAAATTACTTATAATTTATTTTCAAATTTTGCAATTTTCTTGAATATTACATACTATTTTTATGCGGTGTTTTTGGCAATTGTTTTCTTATTTTGTGCTGTAAATAATACAATTTCATCAAATGCATAGTAGGAATAAAAATTGAAATATTTTTTTAAATTTTCGCTGCCAACGGGCCATCAACCATATTTTTACTTAACATTTAGTGTCGGGTCATGGTAATGCCAGTTATAATTATGGTAAATAATACTCGCGTATTAGTTATCCAGTAAAGTGGCAAAATTTGGACTTTAGTTTCAATCATCACAGCATCAAATCACTGAACAAGAACAACATCAAATTTTGAACTTGGGTTCAAAAAAGACTTGTCAAACTTAAGGCCGCGCTTACAGTGGATCAGAAATCAGAATTCGGACGAACGGCGTCGCATTAGTACCTACTAATTATTACCAACAATAAATAGTTAATGATTAACATACGTTTTCTATACGCCCATTTAAATACATGGCAGACGTACTTCCTTCATTCCGTCTCTTTTCTAATAGTAATTCTTGTAAGTACGATTGAGATAGCTAACCTGTCTACGTATTTTATAATTGCACTAATAAGGTATTATAGTCATCCTCGAGTATACTACTTGGTTTTCACTATAGTTTTGATCCTGATAATAAAAATAAACAAGAGTAATTCAGTAAATATTATTTTTATTTCAATAGTACAAAAATAAGACCTAAAAACATTTTTTGTAAATAATTAATATCTACAACACCTTTTCCAGAACTGATTTCACGCTAAAATATTCTTTATTTTTGTAAAATAAAACATTAAAAACGGAAAGCTAAAAATGCAAACTATTCGAATTTCTAAGAATAGAATTACTACTATGCATATAACATCAGTAAGGTGATAAAGAATCGGCATGTAATCTTGACGTACAATAATGATAAATAAAATGAATTCGCCGTTACAAGTAAAATTTAAAAATTATTTTTATACTTTCATTAAAAAAAGTTAGGTTTTTAAGATCAAAATTGGTGTTAGAAGTGTCACTTTTTTTTATTTTTATGCGTTGTCATGACACAGTGAAAAAAAGTAATAAACAATGAAAAAAAGTAACTTTTTTTCATTGCACATAAACACTTTTCCTTGGTTACTTAAAATTAGCCAACTTATTAATATTTAACTTAAGTACATACATACCTTTAAATAAAAAAAATTAATTTTTAAATTATGCATATAATTTAAGTCTTTTTTAATAAAAGTATAAAAAATAGTGTGTACAATTCGTGCTAGAAGTGTCTTTTTTTCACTCATGTGGTTTATTTGGCTCGACTTCGTCTCGCCAAATAAATTTCCACATTCGTGAAAAAAAGTATCACTTCTAACACGAGTTGTACAAATAACTATATAATTAATTATGATGTAGCCCAACAGAAAATTTTTACCTCGATCTTTTTCCAACAAATCTAAAGATTTTTTGTGTAGGTCAACTTTCAAACAAAATACGCATGTAATTCATTGTTGGCGAGCATACATAAAGTTTTTTTATTAATTTTCGACAAATAATGATTTTTGATCTAAAATTTTAAATCCGTCCATTTTCGGTCAAAATTTTGTTACGACAAAATTCATTTAAAATTTTGATTACGATAAACAGTTTTAAATGTTCTGTTTAAATTAAATTTTACCTTTGCAGATTTGTTCTATTTTTTTTAATTTCATGAATAAAAATTAATTAACAAATTAATGTTATTTATTTAGAAAGTAAAGAACAAATAGCTGTCAAAGTAACATGGAAATTAAAAAGAATCCAAACAGTTGATCCAAATTGTTTAATATTAACAGGAATTTATCATGACCTAGATCATTTTATACCTAGATCATTTTACGTAGTTATAATTATTATCCTGTGATTACCTTTCCCGAGCGTGACTAAAACTTTAACGGTAGCAAAGTTCTTTGCTACAACTTTTGAGGAACCTGAGGACATTTTTTTTGAACTTATATTCGTTTTCATAGAACTTCGTTTGAGCTCCAATGAAATTCTAATATACTTTTAATTTCAGTTTGTACCAAGTTATGACTATTTGAAATTTTCGATATCTCCGAGCAAGTTATGAGTGGTAATACTCGACTTTAAATCTATGTTATCTGTTAAAACCTCAACTGCAAACACATAAGTTTGTACAAATGTACAAAGATTAGATAAGATTGACATCGATTTCACACAAATATTCAAATGGAACGGAAAATAGAAAAACATCCTCTGCTCTTAGTTTTACGGACGGTTATGGTTCAATCGATGAAGTAGAAACTCATGAAACTCAACCATTTGGCGCTAATTTCATCCAAAAACTCGACTTTTAACGCCAAAAAATATGGGATAACAATAAAAATAAAAAGTTATTTTTTACATTTACTATAAGCCAAAACTCGAAAATCTTTGAATTTCATGTTTTTCTAAAAATACGTATAAAATAATAATTAGAATTTTAACTTAAAAGTATGACTTCAGACGAAAACCTTTAAAAAAATTTTCATTAATTCTATATTTTCAGATTAATGTAATTTAGTCACTACGTATATCTTCTTCTTCATCGTTTGCTTCTTGACAGAAGCGTCGTGACCCAGCTTGGCCGAAGCCAAGATGAATTTTCATGGGAATATAATTCATGGGGTGGTTTCCCGTTGCCTTCCCCACGGTCCACAGATTGATATTGGACCTTGATCACAGCAGTGTATTCGACTCGACTAGGAGTCGAACCGCGGTTTACCGCTCTCCAGTCGGCCGGTGTATGCTTTACGCTACACTGCTGGTCTACTATATGGACTACGTACATATTTATGTACTATATGATTACTGGCGTTACTTCTAATAAAATAAGAGGACGTCAATTAATTAGGTGAGGTAGTTTTTTAAAAATTTGGACTCCCCCCTTCCCCTTGGTGAGATTTGGTTAAATGTGGTCCGGGGGCTCTCCTACACGTGAGAGTTATAGTATAATTTATAAATAATTAAATTTATTTTATAAAACTTTCTCATATTTGGTGTTTAAAATTTTCACACCAAATTATTTACACACCACACCGGAGCGGAGACACGTAATTTTTACAGGTTGACGAGTGATTTTCATTGACCCATCTCTCTTTGAGGGTGAGATTTTGGTGATGAGATTAGGTGAGATTTTGTCGGACCTCTCTCCCCCTATTTGAGCTCACGTAATTAATAGACATCCCCTAAAGCACACACCGGTAACTTGCTCGGAGTTACCGAAAATTTCAAATATGTACCGCTCTGGTATTTTTGATTTTTGGAAAAAAAATACGCGCGTATTAGTTATCCGTAAAGTGGTGAAATTTTGACATTTGTTTGAATCACTACAGCTTCAATTCAATCATGTCAAACTTAGGTATAAAAACTCGTCAAACTTCAGGCAGATTTTTGTACATAAGTGACTCAACAATTATTAATACACCTTATAAAATGCAAGTTATAATACGAAAAAACCACTTAAATATAGTTCAATTTTTTTGAATTAAAACATATATAAAATATAATAATTAACAGTTAATATGCCATAAAAAGTATAAAAAAATTAAATTTTTTAGCTTAAAATTACAAAAAAACAAAATATTGACAAGAATTTCCGCCCAACTATTATTAATACACTTGCATAAATCTAGCTAAAATACTTATTTTTTACAAAATTAATATTTTGTAGGATATCATTTAGCATCGATTATTGCTTACCTATAGATGTTTTGGCATCGATTCCATTCATTTTTGGGTAATACTTTTGTCTATTTTTTCCCATTCTTGCAATAGTACCTCTTTTAATGTTTTTTTTACTAAAAATGTGGTGTTTTCGAATTTTCCCTTCTAATTCTTGCCACAATTTTCTAAGGAATTTATGTCCGGTGATTGGGGTGGAGTATGGAGTTGTTTTAAAACGTGATATAAAAGCTATTCCTGCACAAGATACGAAATAAGTTTCAGGTCGTTATCTTGTTGAAACATATATTCATTTTTCAACCCTAATTTTTTGATACTGGGATCTAAATTTGATTATAGAATATTCAGGTAAGCACACTTAGTCATAATAGTTTCAAAAAATTGCAACTTTCCAACCCCATCGGCAGATATGCACCCCCCGACCATAACATTTCTGCCACCATGTTTAACAGTTCCACATAGGTTTTCATTATTAATTTATGTATTAGGTTTTTGTCAAAATTTTTGCTCTCTATCTGGCCCAAAAATATTAAATTTGCTTTCATCACTAAATATTATTTTTTTCCAAAAATTAAAGTCCATGTTAATATATTTTTTAGCGAATTCTAACCTTTTATTTCTGTTTACTTTATTTATGAAGGATTTCTTCCTAGATACTCTACCATTATAACCCTCTTTACGCAATACTTTTTTTGCAGTTTCGGTGGAAACAGATTTACCAATGCCCTTTGAAATATCCAGTCAATTTTGGAACACTTGTTTTTGGATTAACTTTAGTTTTTCGAATAATATAGTGTTCGTTTCGTGTTCCAAGAATGCTTTTTCTGCCTCGACCAGTTTTATTTATTAAATTTCCTTCATTTTTAAATTTTTTTAAAAACATATTTCACTGCACCCAGTAATCTGACAACAATTTGAGCAGTTTCACAATAAAATTTTCCTTCGCACACCAATTTTAATATTGATTTTCATTCACCAATTGTTGTTTCACTTATTTTGTTAATAATTTTAAAAAATTTTCTTGGAATGACTATGTAAATAAATTGTAAGCACACTACTGTATTGTATCTACAATTACATGTCTACTCATCAGCAAATTATTAAACTGCATCGTTGGTCTTCCTGTCCTTATCGTATAAAAGGTAAGTGTATTAATAATAGTTTGCTGTGCATTTTTCTTACTTTATTGGTTTTTTGAATACTACACTTGCCCATGTAGTTTTTTTTACTTAATTTTTTATAAAATGAATTGTAAAGCATTATTTAAAGCAACTAAAAAAATAAAATTTTAATTAAAGCAAATTTACTATAACATTTAATCAAATTATTAAAATTGTATGAGGTGTATTAATAAATAATTGCTGGAGTCACTGTACATTTTTCTTTTATTGCGAATCGCTACTGGCAATCACAGACGTGTATCGTATTACTCTCGTGCGGTGCAAGCATTGCAAGGTTACTTTATCAATATTGTGTGTACCTTGAAATTGAAATATGTAGTTATCTACCGACCACAAAACGAAAATATTCAAATACTCTAAATTTTGTAGGTACCGTAGAATGGGGCTACTTGATAAAATTTTTAGGAATTGCTAATTCATTCATGCGTCCGTTCGTCCATCCACATTATTACACTAAGAGCCACATAACCAGTTGTATAACAAAGTGTATCCTCAGATCTCGCTGATCCGTGATTTAAGTTCGGTAATTAGTTGGTTATTAAATTATCAACCAAACGCCGAATTTTGACTAACGGACTAAGGTGATTCGAGGGCGAACGACCTAATTTATATACGGTTTATGTGAATTTTCCAAGGGGCCAGTTCAGCTTTCTTCTATTGCTGTAAACCATAGTTTTAATGGCACCCCACAAAATATTATTAATTTTTGAGTGAAAAAGCTTTGAACAGTACCGTAGCTATGTTGGTTTTCAGGAAGGGGGTTTTACGGATTTCAACTGTTTTCGGATTAGGGTAGGGGTTTGAACAAGTTTGAGATGCTCACTGTCTATGATTAAATTAATATTCCCAAATTGGACTAATTCGAAAAAGCGTAGATCCAATACCCACTTACTGTTGCTTGCTGAAAAGCTGGTTGGTGAAGTTTTTAAAAATTACCCCCTTCCTTTGAGAATACGTAGATATGGGTCTAATTTAAAACGGGTGATATGTGGATCTTCCCCCTCGACTATGGTGGAGCTTCCCTAGCTAAATTGATTAACTTGACAAACTTTACTACCATCAACGAGTGGCACTAAAGTACTTTATTTATAGTGCTGGCAACGAGTCACCGGCATATTTTTACTTAACAGTTAATGCCGCTCGTCGCCGGCTGTAATGATAATGTTAATTATATAAACTCAAACGCATTATTTACTCGAGAGAGGGGGAGGGCAAATCTTAAATCTTGCTTGTAACAGCATAAAAGCTGGCGCCGACCCTGGTGATATTTGGTCTGGTTTTTTTGGAAAATATCCATCCAGCGTAAACTGGCGAAATTTATACATCTGTTTCAATCATCACCTCATCAAATCATGTCACACCGCCACAAATGTGTGTGAAATCTGTGTCAATCTTATATCTAAGCAGGCCCGTAGCCAGGATTTCATTTCGAGGGGGCACTTTCTTGGGGGGGCAAAATCTTTCAGAAAAATAAAATTTAGGGGGGTCCCCTTTTTTATTACGAATTTTCCAACTTTAAAATGTAGCTTTTTTTATATTTATAAAATTCAAATCGTTTACTTTAAAAAAAGATTTTTTTTCTTAAAATTTCGGGGTGGGGAGCACGTGCCCCCAGGGACCCCCCCTTGGCTACGGGCCTGTATCTAAGGTTTGTACAGAATACATTTTGTACAAACGTATGTGTTTACAATAAATTTATTGAGGTTTCAACAGATAACATAGAATTAAAGTCGAATGTTACCAGGCGTAACTTGCTCGGAGTTAATGAAAATTTCAAATACTCATAACGATTTGCTACCGTTAAAGTTCACGCGATGGAAATATTGTACAAACCCAAATGATGCTTTGATGTTTTATTAATTTGAGAAAAGAATTTAGCGTTTTTGGTTCAGTGAATAACCTCTCGTAAGAGAGGTGAGCATTCACCTGTACGAAACGCCGTCAACCTCGGCACCGGCCAAATCTTTGTATTTTAATTGAATGCGTCCACTTGTTAGAATCACATCAACGGAATTAAAATTAAAAGTGCATTAGGTGCATAAAATGCGATAAGCGTTAAAAAATGCAAGCCACCTGAAAATCGAGTGACGGAGCGGCGTACAAGTGAGCTTTTGCATTAGAAGTACATAAAATTGCATTTGATTGTAAAGGCTTGCTAATTATGTAAATATTTTACTTTTTTTACATTTGACTACCTATTATGATTTAAAATTATGGAATTAAAAAATCAAATTATAATTATTTGTTGGATCAAGATTAGCTCATATGGGAGGGTTTAGAAGCCAATCAGTGTAAGTCACAAAAAAACGTTAAAAATGACTTCATTCGTAATAAAGTAAAGAGTTCATTATAATTAGGTAGCTGCCTTTTTCTAATTTAAAATAGCTGCCGCTATTTTATATTAGTCTTGCAAGTAAAATGCACGAAAGTAATATGATATGTAACACGTCTACTGGTTTTGATTATTTCGCAATGAAGCGATTTAGCAATGAAAGAAATGGACTGCATAAATTATTTTGTACAAAATTCTTCGTTAAGTTTGACGAGTTTTTTTATAGTTTAACTATTAATTTACAAAATAAATCATTTCCGATCTACTTCAATATTGTGGTGGTTTGACATGATTTGATGCTGTGATGATTGACATAAAATTAATTTAATAAAATTAGATGCTTAATTTTTCTGTTTTATTTTTTTTCAGTTATTGGTTTAAACTAATAATTAAATAAATAAAAATTATTATTAACATAATAAACCATCATCACTTTGAATATCACACGCAAGTACAAGATTTGAAAACCGCTATGAACCAAGCAACGTACTACGAACAGTATGATTCGTAATGCTTATCCATTATGATTCGACGTCACTGAATATTTAGTTCGAGTAAAAAAAGCGAGTGTATCGTAGATGGCGCCATTTTACACATGATGGCACAATTAGGTCTAAAACTCACAGAATTAAAACCAAATTGTGCCACACCATACACAACTCTAAAATGATACAAACGCCAATTGGTTCATTTCATGTCGTAAGGATCCTCCCATAAGCGCAGGAAATTTAAAATGGAATTATAAAGTGACATGAATTACGAAGCTAATCCAAATTTTGCTGTGACATCGGAGTGTTAGATGCCACAAGTAAAACAGATGCAACAGTACAGCTCTATGTTTGCACAAAATGCCACAACAAATGCGTTACAAACACACACACACACACACACACACACACACACACAGACATTTTTTGGAAATGGTCTTATTTTACTCAGGGGACCTCAAAAAGTGTAAATCCATCAAAATCTCAAATTTTTTTCTGCACGAAAACAATACTTTCTCATATTACATATGATAAAGTAAAACTGGAAGGCGTGTGTAATCAATAGAATATGAAACATACAAAACATAAAACAAAGCAAATAAAAATTGAAGATCTGAAAACTACGAGTTCAAACAACAATCATCGCGTTCCATTGAAGAGAATAAATTTCCATCCATTAAAGATGGAAAGCGGCATAAAACTAAAAATACAGTTTAGTTTCCTTGAAGGGGAAAGACAAAAAATTGAAGTAAGCTACGCTAGGACAATGTAATGCTAAGTTGACATAGCAATACAGTCGACACCAAAAAGAAATGGCAAAATACCTACAGGATTTCATCAGTAAATATCAAGCATTGCACATTCTTAAAGTTTCAAACTCACCCAGCTTCGCACAAGAGAATATTATTCATTTCATCAAAATATCTTTTGTCATTGGGAATGTTTCTAACTTTGGTATATTCCTAGTTCAATGTCAATAAACTCCGGCTTTACATAAATGAGAATTCTAGAACTAAAGAATGCACAAGAGCAGTATCGCAGGCAACATCAAACATAAACAAATTACGATGGCCACATCTGGTATTGGTCACCACAACGACCTTCCGGGTTTTAAATAAAGTGGTAGCACCAATCATGGAATCCAACAACAATGTATATAAACACCGCCAGGGCAGTATATAAAGAACCCAAATAAAATTCGTCACAACGACGAAGGCCCAACTCTCACACAAGCGACAGCTAACATAAGTTCCATCCAACTAACTCGAACTTCCAAAATTGATGTACCCTAGCATACTATAGGTCGATAATCAATCACGCCACTCCACATGTGGCGTAAAATCAAAACTTGTTGGTACAAAAATAAATTTCCATACACAGATAATCAGAGCAACAAACGTCCATATGGAAACCAACAAGCGTCCAAAAAAAATTACAATAAAACGGATCCATAAAAAAATATAATTCAAAAATAAAATTCAACATTTTCCAATTTTCAACCAAAAAAATGCCGAGTAACAAAATCGACACAGGTCAAACTCGTGCAACTCAAGTATTCTAATTCATATTACAAGTACAAAAATACAACCCCCGGAAAATCGCCATTAAAATTCTTTAATGGGGAAGGTAAAATAAAAATAAACTAGCTTTCACGAGTGTAACATAGAAAATGAATCTAATCGTCCCACTTCCGATACGAAAATAATAAATTAAAATTTAAAATTCTACGTGCTATAGTTCATTCCAGCACATAGGGCAAACATAAGAATCCCAATTACGGAATTAACAAAATTCCAAAATTTGTTAAATTAACAAAATTCCAGAGTATCAGTCAGAGTGACAGGAGCGTTAGTGCTAATTTAAAAATAGTGCCCTTTAATGTTTTTCAACACTTTCCAGAATTTTAATCACAATAAACTTTACAAAGCTTTGAAAGCCCATCAATAAATTATGTAAACAAAATAGCAGCTGCTGTTCTAAATATCTTAAAAATATTTGCTATATTTATTATTTAAATATTAAATTTAAATAAAAATAATAGGTGTATGTGTAATAGTAAAATATTAATTGATTTTCACTAAACTTGATAATTCATCCCTGGTTTTCCATTCCTGTCGGGATATAACCACTTCCATTCTGAAAGTTCTCATAATCCGAAAAGAAAATATAGTTTAGGTGATAGGCCAACGAATATAGATTTTCATTTTCATTATCACCTCAACTATATTTTATTTTCAATTTATAATTCAGGTCGACTATGTGTGTCTTTTTTTGCATTTCTAAAAATTTCCAAAACTATTTTAAAATTTTTGTTTTAATTAATTTTTCTAATTTCTCCAAATTCAAATTTTGGCCCTGCAATCTATTCTCATAATCTGTTTTACGAAGTAAATCACTTCTCTGTTTTACTCTACCCAATAAGAGCGTATGGAATTCGAACCTACGGTTACTTATCGTAGTTATTCGTAGTCACTTAAGTCTTCCAACACGCCACTCTGCTGGTTGATGATTATTAAACCTTATTAGGATTATGTAATCTTCTGCTATATATTAATTTTAACTTTTTTAAGCAAATTATTCAGTTTTAGTGTAACTTTTGAGTAATGGAAATTTGCATTTGTATTTATTTTCTTTAAATTTTTTCCGAAAATCGTCAGCAAATCGATACTTCCTTGCTTATGTACACGCAGGGAAATTGAACATTACTGACTAGTCCGGTAATAATTAGTAATTGTTTGTAATTGTATTTTTGTTTGTTTGTAACTATGGAGCCAACAAATTGACAAACTTGATCTTTGCTCATTTTAAAAATGTCGTTCAATTTAGTGTTTTAAAATTTCGATTTTTTACGATTTTCGGAAAAATGTAATACGAGACACGTCAGAAAAATGTCTCACTTGACTTGAGTTTAAAATACTCGGCACAAAGTGCCTCGTATTTTAAAATTGCTCCTCGTCAGTAATACATCATTTTCCTGACTTTCATGTAAATAACTATTGATGCAATCATTTTAATTTTCAGTTAAATTTAATAAAGTAAGGTAATTTTATAATTTTGATAAAATTAATTTAAATTTACAAAAATTGGTTATACATAATTAGGTAAATGAACTAATATTTATTAACCTAATATTATAATACTACAATATTTGTATTGAATAAATAATTTAGATTTAAAAAAAAATATGCAAAATGTAATAGTTGAGTAAATATAATAATTTATTTAATAATGAAATATATGACAATGACAATGTAAATTAGTGCAACAGAGATGGTATTAACAAAAGAGAACAAAAAATAATTTAATTCCAATCTGTAAACATGTACATACAAAATTTATAGTAATAAATTTTATATGCATACATAAAATTATGTATTTCGTATAATAAATAAATATTTGTTATTTTAAAATAATATATATTTTTTTACATGCTTATGACGCATTGCGACTTGCTGTAGTCCATTCTATGGATAGTTCAAAAACGCTCGTGGTAAGGCTAAAATACACATTACTAAAAATGGAATAGTAATAACCTATGTATGATAAACAATAAAAAAAACAACAAAATAAAGATACTGATTGTAAAAATTGACAATTCATCTACACAAAAATTAAATAAAGATAAAATAATGTAAATAAATATTCCCTAACGGAATTATCTTGGTTTCAAATTTGCGATTGTTAATAATGTGGTAAAACAAATAACAAGTATTAGTGGTTAAAATAAATTAAATGTTACATAAAAAACTAAAATCGAGCTTGTTACAAATAATATAATTATTGTGGTGCCGTAGATCAGATATTTGAGTTGTCACAATGTCCCTAAGCACAAATGGTAAACTTGTATTTATCGAGGGTTAACCGCTGGTGAAGTTTTTGTACACATCTAATGAAGTACATGAAGTACTGGGGAGGGGTGTAGAACACCTTCCAGTGCACAAATTTTGGAATGAAGAACATTGCAGAACATGCAGAACCCCAGACCGAGTAGTTTACTTTTTATTAGAAGTAAACTGAAGATCTCCGTTGCAGAAGCACTGGAGGGTGTTCCACACCTCAGACCCCCGGTTTAAATAATTTATTTTTATTAAAAGTGAATTAAATATTTAAGCATATCTCAAGTTTATTAAAATTAGCTATGGCCCAGTAAATGTGTTTAATTCGTAATCTGACAATTAATTATAAGCTACCTAATTATAAATTCCGTACTTCCTGGGAGGTAGATCTCTGCAACAGGAGAGTTCAGTTTACTTCTGATAAAAATAAACTACTTGATCCGGGGGCTGCGGGGAAGTGAAACACCCTCTAGTGCCTCTGCAACTGGAGATCTTTAGTTTACTTCTGATAAAATAATCTACTCAATCCGGGGGTCTGAGGTGTGGAACACCTCCAGTGCTCAAATTTTGGTATTTCTGTAAGTCTCTTCTGTAAGAAGTATGGAGAATTATGATGAAGTACGTGAAGTGTGAAGTTAATTGTACACGATTTCCTCTAGCCGTTGACCCTTGGTATTTATATTCAAGTCTTAACATAAAACCGGTTCTTTAAACAGCCAGTCCTGCCAAACAAATAAAATTCAAAGAAAATTTGGAACTCAACTTCCACAATAATTGTAATTTGTGTTCAAAGAGGCAGTAATAGACGCATTTTAGAAAAGCGTGTGAACTAAAGTGGGAGTACAAAAATTGGAGCGCAAATTATTGTGACCTCTTATTCTTACGAAATTTAGAAATAAAGAGAACTTATTTTGCTATGTTAAGGGTCTTGATAAAAAAAGTAATGCCAACATGAAATTTACTTTGTCACTATGGTAACAACCAGTAAGGCTGTGTTAGAACACTACAAGCATATTTTATCGTTTACTAGAAGTAACCTGTTTATACTTTGCAAGCTCTTAAACCAGAAGTCATTAAATTAAGAGTCTCATTTTGCTGAAAGTTAAATCATGAAATTGTAGCAGTAGTCAGTGAAATATTTTAAAATATTTTCTACTGAAAGGTTGCAGTCAGCTTTAAAAGCCATTTCACCGCCTGTAAATTGTTGTATATTACAACTAAAAGAAAAGATTAAGTTTTAGGTTAATTAATAGGTTTAGTTTTAGCAAACAGATCAATATGAATGAATATTGATATAATATGAAAGATGGACTTACCGGACTTCCGAGCAGAAGCTTACGCGGAAAGCATCACCTTACGAAAACAAAAACGAGATTCGATTGCAAAATCCTTCTTATCTAGATTTTTTTAATCCTTTCATCAGATCACTTAACTTGCCATTATCGCGTAGTTGTTAGTGCAATAAACCACGATTTAAAACTATTAATTTCCGTTTCTCTTTGCAAGATTGCGCTTAATTGCAATTGTTTTGCATAATTTTATTTATTAAAAAACCTTCCATAATTTACGGTATACACAGGGTTTTACAGAAATCCTACGTTTTAACTGTCAACCAACGACTGCGGTTCTTTTTTCTTTCTAAATTTGGGTATTATAAACGTAAGATATTTTACCTATTAAATGTATTAATTGCCGAATTTTTAAACAATTTAAATTTAATAGCAATCTTTGAGCCGTTGGAGTGTTTTTCAAGTTATACTTTCTACTACAGCGAAATTAGCTACTTCAGCTGCTTCATGAGTAAATAAAGACAAAAATATTTGAAAAATTTAAATTGTTAAATTTCTAGAAACTTGTATTGTATAATTTATTAAATAAATTAACTAAGTCTGAATGTAGAGTTACAAGTAATTAAATCTTTAACGAGTGCATGCTAAAACAATTAGATTAGGCCAGGAACGGTGTTGAAATTAGATTATGTATCTAACCAATTAGTACTACCACTGCCATGTTCAAATGTATTGTATTTTAGAACTATTTACTTAATATAATTGATTATTAAAAAAATTCTGTCATTGCTCTTACCACTAAAATTTTGTTAACGCTTTTCGGTGCTCAAAAAATTAATAGGTATATTTTGTTATCAGAAGTAAAGGTACATATAATTTTTCGGTATTCTTTTCAATTTGACCAATTCTGTAAGGACGTCTGTATGCATATACATACGTACATAGTACATAATAATTATATTATGTATGTCTATGTCTACGAACACGATAGCTTCTCAAGAAACCAGTGAGATTAGCCAAAATAATCTTTTATCGGCTCCAACAGGAACACGATTGCAAATGAATAAAATCGCTTGCATGGAAAAGGGGGCTTATTAAATGATTTAATTTACGACAGCGTCACAACGAAATGAATTTTTATATTTACCTTTATTTTTTTCAGTATTACCAATATTTACATTTTATAATTGCAATTATAAGATAATGCTAGATATTTTATGAAATATTTTGAATAGGTAGGCATAAAAATAACCCGGAATACTCAACGGTCACGATATTATTATTAATTAAAAATAAATATTAGGTTGCAAAAAAATATTATTTAATAGGTTGATACAATTTTTTTCCAATAAATGTATTGTGTATTATTGTATATAATTATTTTGTAATTAATTGTAAATAAAGTATGTATATAATATGTATGTTTAATACGATATTATAATTCAGTAATCTAAACAAATTATTTTCTATAGTAGATATTACCTACATTCTATAAAATTAATAACGTGCAATATTTTGTAGTTATGAGGCAGCTTGAAAATTAACTTTCCTGCGTTCAGTAGCGAGCTCTTAGCACAAAATCGAATTAAGCAATTCTAGCCAACACAGCTTTACCGTAAATATTTTTTAATAAAATCCTAAATGAATTAATATAAAATAATTTAAAGTTTTTATTACTTTTTGTATAATTAGTTCGAAATTGTTAATTTTTTTATTTCAACTTGCTGAACAGCTCGAATTTAAATGCAGATACTATATTTTATTAGCAAAACCTAAGAGATCATCAAAAACCTACAACTACCAGATAATATCAATAAAAACCTGTTACTGGAAAACATTGAGCTAGTTTACAATTTTGTCGTTTAGTAGTCGCTGTGTGAATATGAATGTTGCAAACACTTTAATAGGCGACTTACCCGACGTTAGGTCAAGATGTTTATTTCTGTAGCCTTGTGCATATCATCTAACTTTTCCCAACCATTCACGTATGAATAAAAAGAAAACATATTTTTGTTGCACTTAAATACCGTAAAATAGAAGAAGATTAATTATTTTAAGTCATCGGTAGATGTTAATGAAAAAATTTCGGTCAGGGTATTGGTCAGGTAACCAGAATGTAACAGAGTACTATAAACTAGCTAATCTTGTAATAAAATTTCTTTTACCATGATCTTATTAGTATTAATTTATTAATATTTAATTTTATCACGAGAAGAATATATATAAAATAAATTGCGAATATACCTACAGGAATTGGCAATAAGAACATACCACGCTTAGGTTTGATTTGACTATTTCTCATTTGCATTTCATGAATGCGTTCAAGTAAATAGAAGCTACTAAAACTACGTAGCAACGTACATACCTATTTATTGTTACAGTTTCGTGACACGTACCTAACGCGAAAGATAAATTTATTATAAATACCTACAGTTACATCACATGAATTAAAATACTTAATATTCTATTTTAATTTCAATTTTAAATAAAAATTAAAGTTTTTAGTAGACTTTTATATTTTAATTTAACAGGACGGTTAAATCGGTCGAGTTTGCACCATTTTATTTGTTACACAATAAGCAAAATCAATTTGCTAGGTATAGAGATGAAACAATATGTATTATAAACGCTCATTGTAGCTGAATAAGTTAATATAACTCATCTCATTATTCAATAAATATAATTAATAATATTTTTAAACCAACTTAGAAATTCAATCCGTTTCATTACCATCGCCAGAATTTATTTAATTTAAATATTGATTTTGTATATTTCTGATGTAATTGAAAGATAAAATTTTTAAATTTGGTTTTGGTTTTAGATAATATACACATTTTTCAAATAGTGTTATGTAGAAAATGTAATATGTTATTGTATTAGCTAAAGTGATTTCCTTTTAAATGTTGTAATTGTCTGAATATTTATGTAAGCGAATTAACTGTACTTAAATTACAACTTGCATCGTACATGTAAAAACTTATTATGCTGTACCGTTTTGAAACGATAAGTTCAAGTGAAAATAAACGCCACTTCTTTTTATCAAATTTGATTTATTATTTTGATAAATCAAACAACTCTATAAATTTGGAAACACCACCAAATCCGAATTTATATATTATAAAAAAATTATAGCAAATACATATGATCAAAAATAGAAAATCTGTTGCTGCACCGATAATACTTGTAAATTTTAATATTTAAAGGTCACTTTTGTTCGTTCACGTACTTTACAAAAATCAAAGAGTTTTAAACTTTTTTAAAAGCCAATCCACAAAGGAACTACCCTTTAGTCGCGATTCATATTGTGAAATCCAAAAAAATACAATAAAATTTGTATTTTGTGCAGTTATAAGATACTAAGGTTATAAAAGTTTGTCTATTTGAAAGGTTATATTTATGTACACTATAATTTTAGCTTTCAATGATCCTCGACTCGTAAAAAGTACAATTATAGAAATGCGAGCAAAGAGTAAATCGTTTTAACTTACACTTATAGCTTAAGTTAACTACCAGTTCCTTACAAAAGATCTATCATTTGTTGGGATAGACGTCTTCGTTTTGTAAGAAGGTGAGCATTTTCTTTTTGTAACGCTCCAAGTATTTCACACGTCCTCTTGTTGGTTAAAACTTTTTGCAAAAGATAACTAAGGAAGAGCAAAAGTTTACTTATGTGTGAAATATTTGAAAGTTGTATAGTTTAGCCAGCAAATTTCGCGAAAATCAATTATTTCTATGTAATTGGTTTAAGGAAGAGAGTACATGTTACTTATTATACTCACAACATTTCAATACCATCAAGTATTAACTGCAGCAACGCTTTAGAAGAGACGTATAGTATAGCAGTACTCGTTTTGTTATACAGCTACCACAAGTTAAGCTACTATAAGTTATTGTGTAAATAAATAGAAGTAACAAACAAATTTACGGTATCAATTTATTCACACACAATTGGTCCTTCGTTCACGTACATAACAAATTTGGTGCCGTATCAAAAACAACGCTCATGACTTTAACAGCTGTAACTAAAAATATCACACAAGTTTGTATTATGTAGGAAAGTATTCAGATTGTTAGAAAAGCAGAAAAAGATTATGTAAATTTTGTATAAGTGTCCTGATTGGTTAGTTTCGTCTTGCGAGTAGCACCAGAGGCGAAATCAAACAAAGTTACGTATATAAATTTGTATAGCATTTTACATCCTTACAGCTTTTAAAATTTTTGATCTTTGATGCGATTGTAAAAATTCTACTAGATGCCTACATAGTATAACAAAATTTTAAACTTATATTTGTATAACGAAAATGTCATGTAATAAAATTATTAGTCTATTCAAAAACAATAATAAACTTTAAATTAAATCGAACAATATTTGTAAAAATTAGTTTAATATCTCACAAGTTAACAAGGAAGCCAAATGGGAAATTTAATATGCCGAGTTGCAGTTAATATTCACGAGAGTCAAATTGGATTATAAAGTTATGTCAGATAAACTTTTGTGTACTCCACAGAGATTACATCGTTTTTAAGGGTTTTGTTATGAGTGGTTTCTAACATTTTCTGTGAATGTAGTTTGCTATTCAAATTATTATTACAAAAATATTTGTGTCAAAATGTTTTCATTATGATATTTACTTTATGCTTTATCTCGGTAATATTAAAACGAAAAGTATTTAGGTATACGCGTCCTAACGACCCAGCGCTTCTTTTCAACATCATTTCTCGTTGTTAGTTGAAAGGGGAAAAGTTTCTCAATAAAAAAATGACTGTTTTGTTTTTTATTTGGTTAGAAAATTAAAAAAATTATCATATATATTTGAAACAAAATTGTATTTTTAAGGAATTAAATCTTAACAGCAGTATCAATCGCACATAAATGTGCGAATAGACAAAAATTTTATATTAAGAAATAATCAAGTCTCATATGTCTGACGAGGATATTGAACCTCTTTTACATCTGGTAGCATAAAGCAGAAACAGCCGAAAACAATAGCCACTTGGATAATCCAACAATAGCTTCGTGCCTATGGCAGGTTGCAATGAGTGCTTTTCGGCACATTTCGACAGATAACGAGCTTTAAGCACGAACAAGTTTTTGAACAATAGAACACATAATTAAACTCTCTTGAACATGGACGGCTGTTCAAAATAAATATTCCTATCTGAATTAAAATTGTAATTACATAGAATATTGGTAAAACGTACAAAATATTTACTACTGCAATTTGTTGGGTTTTTCAAGTGTCTACTTTTATAATATACTCCTGCTATTTTTAATTTTTATATTCTTACTGTTATCGATAAACGAAGTTTAACAAAAGTGGAAATTTTTCTACTAAACATTAATAAAGACATGTTTCCATTTGTTGAGATCTTCCGTGAAAGAACGAAACTAGTCTACAGGGCTAATTCATAATTTTTTCGGTTGACCTGTGAAAATATAAGGTGATGCGTATGACACGATGAATTTTAAGATTTCAATAATTTTATAAATAATATATATGACAAATACATTTTAATTATTGTATATATTGATCATGATTAATATTGTAAATATCGATAAAATTATAAATCGATTGACCTGCGTCCAGTTGCCCGATTCTCACTTATTTGGGTATGATTTATTTATTTGGACATATTTGTAGTTAATCTTTAAATACAATATTATGCCTTTATTATCAGTTTGCTTTTAGTGCACTAAATTTTAGATGTTTTGTTTGAAATATCAGACAAGTTGACAGTCATTTTTATTAATTCGTGGTTTTACACAGTTTGGAGATCTAATAAAACTGTAACAAACGCCTCCAAAAAAATTATATTGAAATGTATTTTGAAATGGCAAGTGTTTCCTGCGAGATAAGTAAAAATATAGTAAAAACGGCAGAAATAGATATTGAATTTATGAAAAATGTCATATTTTAAAAAGCTAACGCAATTCAATTTTGTATTACTTATACCTTATTTTGCTAATAAAAACAGAAGTACGTCTATAACTATTTAAATTTATATAGCCGCTAAATTTCGTTTAAATATGATTGACAATGAATTCTATGCTATTAGTTAATAATGTCTGGCATTTTCTAAAATTTAAATTACTTTTTGCCCACTCAGAGAAAGAATTATTTAAATTGAAAAACTTTGCTTATAAAATCTTAAAAATAAAAATTTTATTGTCTCTTTATCATGAAATTCGTGGAAGGATAGAATGATTCCACAAATCTTGAAGTTTATGTTGTGCATATTATAGCAATTTAAAAAAAATCTAAATAATTTTGTTAGAATATTAAAAATATAAAAATAAAATATTTGTTATAGCGCAACTGCAACAAAAAAAACAGAACACAAAAAACATAAGGACATAATTTTTACTTTCAGGAAATTTATTGTTATTCGTTTCGCACTGGATAACAAAACACCACTATATCATACTTCTCACAGAGGGTTACCACCCTACCAATCATGTTAAGTATGAGAAGCTTTTTTACGCAACATTTTCTTATATCATTCTTATACTATAATAAAGAGAGAATTAATTGTTAGTTATTTCTATTAACTAAGTTACAATAACACTTTTTACTACTCCAGAGGGAATATTAAACTACTATTTGTTTTAAAGTTTTCATCTCTATCATTCATGTCTTATAAATCAAAAAATTTTATACCGTAAAGGCCGATCTTTCAAAGGTGAAGGAATTAATAGTGTATATAATAAACTAAACTGTTCGATTCATGTGATATACGAGCATGTACAAATTTTTTTTAGCTGATGAAATTTATTGATAATTCAAACTATAATTTATAAAATTTTGGCTTACAAATTAATTATTGTAGGTATAAATTATATTATGTATGTAATATGTTATATTGTACATGCAGTCCTTGCCATGAATTTATGTCATTTACGATGCTCGTATAATATGACGTAAGATTATCATCGCTAGGGGATAATAAGTTTTCCATATACAATAAAATGATATCCATATTCTAATGCAGTTAATAATAATGTTAAGATTAATTGAGTGTTTACAACAATTTTTGATTAATTTTAATTTTAAGGAGTTGAAATTTTTTTATAATTTTGCAGATGATAAAGATTTAAATTTTGAAATTGGAATAATTACCGAGCAGTATTTATAGACGAACATATAATCAGTAAAAACTTTACTTCTTCCCTAATTTCGACGTAAGATTAACTAAGCGATATCTTAAAGTGTTCGAATTAATAAATTTAAAAAGAGTTTCCGAAGTTAGTTTTACTAACAGCAAACTCGGCAATGTACCGAGTTGTATAATATGTATCTGAGATAGAATGCCTATAAATTTGTTTTTTATTGTTAATGATGGCAATTCATCAACACAGGTGAACTACCTCCTTTATGTGTCTTCCAAGGCACGAAGACGCTCCTAAGAAAATACTCTCCCAAACTCGTACCTACTTTCAACCTTTGCATTTGCAATATCGGGGTTGTATTAGCAGTCGATCGCGCTACAAGTTAACAAATCTAAAATTTATTCTTAAAATATATTTTACTACTTGATAATACTCTCTTTGTAACAATTTATTATTATATAATATTGTTTCTCTTCTCAAAAGGAAAATTAAAAAACCCAAATATTAAATTTTATGCAGAACATAGCAAGGGTTAGTTACGACACTGGGTATATCCATGTTCAAATCCAATATTTGTTAGATTTGTAAAGTTATGTATTCGAAACTGAAATTGGATAATATGAAATGCAAATTAAATTTTAATAATGTAAGAAGTGCGTCAAGTTAGTTTATTTGAACTAATATTTACTTTCGATTATACCTTTGTTTGAAAAAACTTGTAATTTAAATCAATGTCTGCTTGTAAGTTTTATATATTACACGTCTTTATTGTGTTCTTGTTTCATCAGTATTTTGAACTTTCCTTAATAGGAATCATTTATAAAAGTCGACCGAAACATTTAGTTTAGTGTATGTTTTTAAATTTATATTACAAATTCTTCAGCATTTTAGTGAATTGAAATAAACCTTTAGTATTCAATGGAATTGAAAACTTTCTGGTTTCTGATAAAAAAAAATAAATTGATACCAAGCTTTTATGATCAGTCTAATAATATAATTTATATAAGTGGTATTTACCTTATTACCGATTTTTTTTTAAATGTCACGAATGTCAGTTCCAGTAAAAAAGTAAGACAGGTGCAATGCACTATTTGTAGTTGTATTTTTTATAAATTGGTGTTGGCATGAGCTGGCATTTATAAAAAAATATCAATAATTTAAACGAACAATGAATTGATGCATTTATGTAGAAAGAGAATATAATGAAAACGCGTGAATTAGTTGATAAAATGAATTTATTTAAACCAAATATGCTTCATTATTATCGCCAATGTTTAGCCATTTTTCGGGTAAAACCTTGATGCCATCGGTCAAGACCTTCTATGGTTTCTGGTTAAAAACTGAATAAAGTGTTTTCACAGGCTGCTTTTGAAACCCGCTTAATTCCATTTAGAAAGTTCAGCAGAGATCACTCTAGTAATTTTTGAGGGGCCATCAAAGAAGTATGTGGTCGGGCGTTGACAACATCTTTCCTATTATGCAATTTGGGCTGTTTTTTTCAATTTCCTGAAGTAATCTCTTTAGTTGCCCACAGTGGAGTTAAGAATCAATCGTCTGACCAACTGGAAGTAGCTCATGGTGGACGATTCTCTTCCAGTTCCAGTTCTTCACAAACTTGCCCAGCGTTCTTCCCTTTCTTGTGGTAATATTGCAAAATATAGCGCAATTTTTTATTACTTTTCTCCATTTTTAAACTCAAACAATTTTCCAACCACTACATAAATTTCGATGTTTATTTATTTTACTCAAAATAACGCTTAAAGTATCACCTTTCCAACGAGTGTTTAGTGGTGTCAATGCGATCTGTGCTTCCTAAGTTATTTGAAATCGATACCATCTATCGAGAAAAATTCTAAAAACATTTTCCTAACCTAATATTTATACAACGTCATTGTATAGTCAGATATAAGTTTTAAGTCATCCATAAGTCAGATATAAGACATGCTTACAATTTGAACTAATAACTAAAGTGGTGAAGCCTGAAGTGATCTCGTCTCGTCACGTTACTAAATTAATTATTATTGTCAATCAATAAATGTACCTTTTAAAATTTTAAATTAAAAATTGGCTACAGTTGCATTAGCCGAAGTTACGCCTTCTGCGAGGATTAAAATGCAGGTAGCAGTCTATAGCCGCATGAACCTTACCATGTGACCGGTTTCGGCATACCCAAAGGCTTTGCTGAAATTGGTTACAAGATTATCTAATCACATGTCACATATCTAACATTATGCTAAAATTGGATTTACAAGTTTCATTATTAAATATTTTAATTAATATTAGTTTACGACTATTGGATCATTTAATCCCTTAAGGGGAGATATACACCTAGCATGGTGAAAAAATTCGATTTTGGCTTTTTACATTTTCTTGAAGCTTGAGGTCTCTAGAATATCTGGTTAAAACGCCAAGTCAATATTTCGATAAATAAGCCTGGAATCGGCGGCAAAAACAAACTGACGGTAAAGTTTATACATAAATTGAGCGTTTACTATGGCTTTAGATATTCGCAGAAATTGTAATTCCAAGGATGACATAAAAAAAACTATATGGGCAACATTCTACCATTACGTCTCAACAGACAGCAACTCTTAACATCATTTCTGTCTCGAAGACCAACTTATTTGGAAGATAGCTCCAAAACGATGAACAAGGAGGCGAAAATTGTTAACATTGCAGTATTTCTTGCAACATGCACATTCATCAATGGTGTCACCTCATTGTTGGAAGTCATAAACGTGTTAGGAATATTGGTCGGATCAGGAGCGCACTTGTACGCTGCCCAAGAAGACGAAACTCGCTTAGCAAAAGCTGAGCTGCAAGCGCAAGAGCAGACGAAAGAAGGTCGAATAGGTCATCGACAACAAAATTTAGAAGTTATGAACATTCCGTCGACCGTAGAAGATTTACACTATGGGCCTGGTATCAATGATTCCATGTAAATTAACAAATTTCATGATTTATTCATTCTCAAATTTTCAAACGCGTTTTACTCAAAACTACGTTTTCAAATCGGTACCCAAAATTGCAAGAAAACCAATGAACCGATTGCATTGAATTTTTGTGGTTATTCTACACACCATTATCTAGTACTTGTCATAGGATTTTTTTTTTCCGTTACTTACTTTTTGCTTTACAGGCAAAATAATAGCAAATTCTTGGTGTAAAAATCACTTTTTATGTTCAAACGTCCGCTATTTTGTCATAAATTGATATTTTTAAAATCGGCTATGACAAGTACTAGAATATAGTATCTCATTTAATAACTTTTTTGTTTTTTTTTTCAGATGATTTTTGAAGAAACCCCAATGGTTACCGCAAACGAAAATTTTTTTACGGCGCTCCAAGGATCGTTCAATATCCTTGTTTATTATTGATGTTTTTAAATAAAAAAAATTAAACATATATCTGAATGTGTATACTTTTAGATAGTTAAACTCCCAATCCAAAATTTCAAATAGTTTTCCTAGAAAAAATTCACAAAAATTACCTTTTTTTACCGCTCCTAGGTGTATATCTCCCCTTAACGCACAGCTTCATGACATACATGTTTTGCGTTTACTTGCAGAATTGTACAGGCGCATGTATATTATGCACCCACATAATTCTGCTTATTATTGTGGAAATATTTTAAATATAGTTTTGTCAGGATTAATATTGGATTTCTTTTACCTAATAATTTTGGCCTGTATATGGAATTGTATTTTTACCGTAAATTAAAAAAAAATATTGTGCATGAAGGAGAGTTACATTTAATTTAGGAAAGTATTCTGCATTCTTCTAATAATAACTTAGAAGTAATAAAAATAGATAATAAAATACATATGTAAAGTTGACACTTTGTAGAATGTATTAAGAAATAACCAACTAGAATTCAGTTTGTAATTTGCATTCAGACTCGAAGTGAGTCCTTATTACACTTATATCTTTTTAAAAAGGTAGTTTTCTTTGGGAGTTATGTATTTGGGGTTATTTTACATTTTTTATTTACTGTTATGTCAGTGTAAAATTAATTGATAATAGGTTTGTTTGTTGTACGTGTTCTGAACTGCTTTGAACAGTTTCTGATGACGTTGATGATGAATGACTTCCAAAACACTTTTGGCACAACTTATAGTTGATGTAAATAAACATATATTATAAATAAATTGTAATTATAGTGTCTAATATAAATAATTTAAGCTACAAGATATTACTGTAATATCTTATAACTTAAATTATCCATATTTGACAATGACAACTTTTTTACAAAATATTTTGAGGTTAGGTTATTTCCATCACCGAAAAGTTGTTTCAAAACTATTTGTGAGATACTAGCTCTGAACAGCTGCCAGTGTGACGTAATCGCAAACTGTTCAGAACAGTTCAGAATACGTACAACAAACAAACCTATAGTTTCGCCACTGTCCTGTCATCTTGTTAGATAAGAATTTTGCATCCATTAATATTTAGTAGCTTATAATAACGCATTTTGCTGCACCAATTCGTTGAATAATAAAGAAATGGATTAATTACATTTGCATTGCAGGTTAAACATTGTTGGGGTAATAATTTATTGTATTGATAAAAATACAACAGTTTTGACAGATACAAACTAATAACAACGCCTTATTAAAAACATTAATTTTGAAACAGTTTCTATACAGTTTTCAAATGAATTTTTGCTCTGGTAAAATTTTACATCACGTTAAAATGTGAATGTTTACATGTTACCTAATTTACTGCAAAACATTGACTTATTTTACGAGTCTAAAGCAACAAGTATACATTTTAGTTTTACCAGAAAATAGAATTAACTTTAACCTAAATTCAAATATGTCTCTGACTTGTGCTACATATCTCATTTTCTAGTTAGGTTTGTGGAAAACAAACTGCAAAGCAATTTTGTGTTGTTACAGGATTCTGTCAATAAAAGTTTAGGAGTTTTTATCACTAACGATTTTAGTTTTAGGGTTTTTAAAAAAGCAGCGTTTCATTTAAAAGCATGAAACATTTAAAAAAGGAATATGTTTTCAGCTAGTTTTATATTACCATATTTTATGAAAGTCAATATTGAAACTAAAAGAAAAAGCATTTCTGTATTGTTTTCAATTCTCAACTTAATTTAATAAATTAATTTAATTCTGTACCTACTTTTAATACATGAATTAATTTTGAAAAATGCCAAGCCTTGACAAATTGTGTAAGAACAAATGGCACAATATCTAATAACCAAAAGATAATGACCACTTAGAACCCCGTTTGGTTTCAAGTCCATTGTATTCATATCATTTATGTGGGTGGCTTTAAATTCACGTCATTCGTGATATGAGCTACCGAATTCAAACAAGAAACATCATAATTAATGTTAATATTACTAAACTATGCAGTTTATCTCATTGTATTCAATTAGTTATAACTTATTAACAATAAATAATTAATGCTTTGCTGAATACTTATTTCAAATATTAAATAAACCCTTATAGTTTTACAGTTTAAGGCTTGTGGCCTTTCGAAAAAATGATATTTTGAGTTGTAACATGTTTTTCTTTTTTAAACTCTTACTATGCTTTCAAAATTTAAAATTAAAATCACGGATTTTCATATTATAAATTCTAATTCATTGCCCAAGAAACGGAAATGTTTTAAAGAAATTGGAAAATCATTTAAATATTGCTGGAGTTGGAGCAAGAGTTGGAAGTTTAGCAGATTTTTCTGAACGGCTTTTAATTTTGCTTGATTGTTTAAAATATTTTATCGTTTTAGTCTTTTATGTGATTTGTTGAACCCGTTGTTGCGGACGACGACATCAAAGGTGCCTATTCTGTTAATTCGAGGAAGGAGATTTTGAGGCTCCCCACAAATAGAGGAGAAGCCCCCCTAACCGATTTTGAAACGTTGCTGTTATTGTTTTTATTAATTGTTATTATATTATTAGAGTTGTAAGTAATTTGGTTATTCTTTCCCCTAACACACTTAATATAAAGGATTAGGATTTAGATTGCCGTACCGAGATAAGTGAGCTTATTTTTCCAGGCTGTGGTAGCCATCAGCCGCCATTAACCAAAGGAGTAGGGATAAGCTTAAAATTCTTACGCTCCTTATTTTATTGTTGGAGTTATTGTTTCATTTTTAATATTACCTTTGTTCCATTTTTAATATTACTTTTGTTCAATTTTAATATTATTTTTGTTCCTTATTATTGTTCCCTAAATTGTTATTACCAAAAGTTTTAAATTATTTAGATAACACCCCTAAAGTTGTATCTAATTAAAATCTAGTAAAGTGGTGTTTATCTACCAAAAAAACAAAAATTAACAAATAAAATCAAATACAAAGAAGACGAAGAAGGTAGGTTTATGTCAAAAGATTTTAATCAAAATCTTCACTGACAATGATTGCCGATAAAACAATTAACGAATATATTTGCAGTAATTTCTACTACAAAAAATCATATCCAGCAAAATGGATATATTTAACGTATTTAGTTTACAGTTTCCTTATGTTTTGCAAATTAACACTAAAATCAAAAATATAAAAACCTAAATAATTATTCAATAAGACCTCTGATGAAATTATCATAATATGTTCCGCAGAAAAGTCAGCTGTTATTTATAAAAAAAGAATTTAGAGGCGAATTTTAATGGTATTAGGAAAATGTAGTAAAATTTGTTATGGATCTGTTTTTGTAGTGAAGATATTTTATTCTATTCTATTTCTAAAATTTTTTACACTAAATTCACTCATTTTGAATCCTATTAATATAATATATGCTAGTTAGGTAGGTTAAATAAATTTTTATAAAAGTTATTAACGTTTAACGTACCTCTAATTTAACGAATTTTGGAGCAAAAAAAATTAATTTTTTATTTTTGTAAAATAAAAAGAGTTGATTTACTTTTTGAACTAAATCCCCTTAAAGTTTCTTAAAGTACATATTTCAAGCTTTAAAAATCGTACCTGTAGAAACCCATAACGCGATTTAAGCAAGAGTAATATGTGGTTAAAGTTAGGTATGCATTTCAGATTTTATTACTTACCCAAAATTTTGAAATTTTGGAAGTGTACTTCTTCAATACTAAATTTTTGTGATTTTTTTGCTTATCGGATATTTTTATACATTACTTCTAGAGTAATCTATGAAAATTTCAGAAAAAGAAAAAATGGATGAAACATTAGGTTCCAAAGAAAATGTAGATTTTTCTTCAACATCATTGCCAACTGTGGACTGGTCCAAGAGTACACCTGCCAATTGAAAAACTCCAGTGTCAACACCATTAAAAAATAGTAAGTGGTTTACTAGTACTTCACTATTAGTATTAAGCTTATATGTTATATTTTTTAGAAGATCGAATAAGATCCAAGGCTGAATAGGCCGAACAACAAAAACAACAAGGAAGAGAGAACATTACCTAAAATTAAAGCACATGCAAGAAAAGCATGACCTCGAAATGGAAATTTTAGAAATTAAGAAACGGAAGTTATGGAAGAATCATTTGGCCAGCTCGTAGCTCTCGATGTTTAAATATTAAGCTTGTAAAGTATATATTTATTTGTTAATTTGCTAAATATTTGGCTTATAATAATGGTTATTTTACCAAAACCATTGTTATAAAAAAAATATTTAGCAAATGAACAAATACAATAGTGTATCGATAGCTTCATTATTAGATTATAATTATTAGTTTGTATTGTAGGTAGGTTCTACTTATAATGTAAATAATATGTATTATTTTAAGGTTTTATACTTTTATTGTTTTAACAAAATAATTTCAAATAATTTATAAATTCAAAATAAATTATTAATGATGATAAAAATTTATTGTAATAAGCGTTGAAAATAGTTAACAATTAAGCCATATCTTGTCGAATTTTGTAAATTGGCATTTGCTTTTCTGACACCAATGTTTAGAAGAGGTACGTTATTGAAATAGATAGCATTTTCTATTACTTGATTTTGTAATAAAGGTAGAGTATCATTCATTCTACAAGCAATGGTATTCAATACTGCACATGCTATAACAATTGCTTCAACTTTTTCTACTTTTAACCTAATCCCATAGGCTAAAATAAAAAGCGCCTCTTCCAAATACCATAAACTCTTTCGATAGGATTACGGGTTCTAATTTGCGATTCATTGAATAATAATTGTTCTGCACGTGTTACTGAATTTCGTAGCGGTGTAATCAAGTAATTTTGATCGCATAACCACTATCTCCAACAAGTACACTGTCTGCTCCGTAATTTCCATTTCCCATTTCAACCCTTAGATTTAAATTATTAAAACAATCTTAATCTCAAAATTATTCTAGCACAAAAACTTAGGAAGGTAACTGATTTTGCCCTAGGCGCCACGTGATTATAAAACGTTACTCACAAAAAATCTACTACCCAAATCACAAAGAGTAGCTTTTAGAAAAGAAGTCACCCGATATAAAATAAAAAAAATTGCAAGAGATCCGCTTGAACTGTGAACAAATAAATTTATTGTAAAATTACAACGGCACCAAAGTTTGATTCGAGCAAAAAATAAGTAATATATAATCTCGTTTGTGTTTCTTGCAAAAGCAAGATTTCCCCGCGTATAGCTATATTTAGGGTTACAATATGATGGTAAAAAAATATTATATATCTGCACAAAGCATAAAATTGAATAACAATTAAACTAACTCGCAATCAAATTTTTAGCGCAATATCTACGCAATATTATCACAAACAACAAAAGACAGCACAAAACACTTATCTCATTTAACAGACTTCGATGTTGATTGTCCGAAGATTAAATATTAATTTTTCTCCAAATAAAGTTTAAAACAAAATTTCATAAAACCACAATGGTACTCCAAGGCGAAAGGTACCAAATCTCATATCCACCAGATCGAACAGTCCCAAAAAAAAGGAAACTTGGTTAATATTGACCAATGGAAGGACCCTAAAAGGATTTTCTTTTGAGAAAATATATTTGCAAAAAAAAGAACTTTACCTCGTAGATGGTGAAATCGAGGTATAATTTCAAACGAAGGCAAGTACTTGGTTAATGCTGAGTCAAAAAATATCCAAATATCCACGTTGCACAAAATAATCCCAATTACGGATCGGCAAAAAATATACCAAAATTTCCGTACAAACGGCACATCTAGGAATCTCTACAACCAACAATCAACCAGCGAAAAATACCTTCAAAAAATTTTAGTTGTGGATCATGTGCTTTCTGGTCTCAAGATAGCAACTATCAAAGAACAGAGCCGCACTTCAATATTTCAATAAATAAAATTCCATTTCAACCGTGACATATTCAGCAATGTGTGTATTGAAAACATGCTGAGAAAGTTATCAAAATAGAGACAGGGAAGCTTGGTGGTTTTATAGACCTAATGATAAAGATACCCATCACAATATTCATGACTGATTGGAGATATAAATTAAATGTGCCACACTAATGTTGTAAAATTATATAGAGAGTTAGGTGGGAAAAGAAGTAACTAAATCACAAGACTAACGCCCAGTTGTTCAGTTCGAGTTTAAACCTCAGTTATAGTTAAACTGAATTTTGCAAAATTTTTGCGTTGTTCAGTCCTAGTTTAAGCACCAAACCAAGTTTAAGTTAAACGATGGATCTCGGCCGCTTAAACTCAATTTTCTAACATTTCTAACTTTTCAAATAAATTTAGTATTGTTTTGATGGTAACATTTTTTGTGTTGTACTCATGGACCTCTTTTAATAAACGTTTAATAATTATTTAAGGGGTCCGTGGTTGTACTTGAAAGTTATTTAATTATTATTTATATATCTGCTGCTATCGCTTCTCTATACAGTCAATTTATTAAAATACCAGAAACTTAGAGGACCGACAAAAAACATTCAAGGCTTTTTTAACATTGCTAGAATCTCTAGGAGCATAGCAGCTTTGGATTGTACACATGTAAAAATCCAGTCACCCGGTGGAAAGCAAGCTGAATTGTATCAGAATAGAAAAGATTATTTTTCTTTTAATGTGCAAGCAATGTGTGATGCAAATTTAGTTTTCCAAGATGTTGTTTGTAGGTGGCCGGGGGTCAAGTCACGATCCCACTATTTTTAATAATAGCCAAGTTTGAAGACGATTTGAAAGAGGTGACTTTAGTGTGTTATACTCGGAGTTAGTGGCTACAGTCTTAAACGATATTTGATGACACCGTTAGCAAATCCTAATATTAGAGCAGAACATCTTTGTAATGAGTCGCAACTACTACATACTCGTAATATAATTGAACGTTCTTTTGGTTTCCTTGCTTAGCCCTGGGCCTAAAAATCAAAAGTCAAAGTTTATAACAGGAAATTGTAACAATTTCTGTTAAGTTTAGTCCCCTTGAATTTTGTTAAGTTTGCATATAAGGTGAGAGTAAAGTTGGCACTATGTTTTCCTATTAGATAGCGGCTTTTTGATAAAAGGGCAGTGCTCGACCGACATCTTAAGAGCGCTCACGTATTTAATTTTAATTTGGTGCAAATTTTCGTGTTAAACCTACTGTGATTATTTCATCCTCCATATCACAGTGGGTTTTAATGCCAGGTTTAAGAATCTGTTTGGTTGCATTTCCACCGCATATTTTAGTTGAATTTTTGCAATGTCGTCAAGACGTTATCTTTGCCGACCGTTACACCTGGAATGATAAGGAAAATTTAGCCCACCGATAAAAGTCGACCTTCGTCAATTAATTTCTATATTGGAGCTGGTTCGGAATATTATTATTCATATTTTCGTAGATTTTGGAGCGTTGCGTTTAGTGGATCATGGGGCCCCTTGCATTATTTTGGGACGATGGTATCATTTGAAGATTTGTGTGAGCTTCTGTTATGCTCCTGTCAAGATGCCAGTTGTCCTTTGGCAGGCCCTTATTTTCTTCACGATGGCGACGGTTCCTTCCATGTTTTCCCCTCCGTTTGAAGTTGGACGAAGCGTTGTAACGAACCATTACTATGAATTTGTGTAGTTTGTAATTCAATTTTCAACATTGGTGGTTGACGTTGTCGACCTGAAGTTATGTTTAATCCATTCTTGTGTCTTTATTTGATTTTAGTAAACTTCCGGAGATAACCTGATGTGGGACGATGACGTGATTTACTCTGAAATTGAAGGTAACCCGAAATGGAAGGTATTTTAAAGATTCGATCCATCATTTTGGAAGTCTCTAGGTAAGTGAGCTATGTCAGTAAGATACGGGATGTGTGTTTAACTGCGCTTCAGGTGGGACTTTTGATTTAACGTCAACGATTTTCACAACAAGAATTCAATTGTTGAACAATTCATAGTAATGGGGAGTCGACTTGAACCATCACTAGCCTTCAGCTGGTGTGGTTGTATTTTGCTTTAAGAAGTTTACCCCTCAGGTAAACTTACTTATAACCTTTGTTTTTTTATTATTTTAGCCTGTAGCCTCAGCTACTTGCTAATGTTACTTGTTTTGTTTTTTATTTTTCATTATGTGTTTGTTCTGATAAGGAATTGAAAATAAATGTCACACCAACTGTTTACTATCTTTGCTTTTGTTAAATTAAACAATTCTTCTTTCTTATAAGTTTTATTTACCTTAGCTGGCGCCCTATTAACATCATTTTTCCTCATACTGAGCAATGCATTTTAGTTACGAACCACCCCCTTGCATACCGGCTAAATACTTAAATGTATATGAGTTAGCTGACCGTTAATAACAGCTACGGTCAATCAAGCGGCTAGTGTGGCAAAATTAAAATTCCTGCAATTATTGTTACAAGTTTGTTGTGTACGCATGTGTAATTTTACACAATATTGCTAGAGAAGTAACCAAAAATTGACATGCAGTGTTACCTACATTGTGTTAAACTACAGTTGCTTAAACTGTAGTTTTAAAATGACTGAACAACGCATTTAAAAGTAACTGTGGTTTAACATCCAAACCACGCTTAGTTAACTGACGGTTTAAACTCGAACTGAACAACTGGGCCTAATAAAACTACGAAACAGCTTGACGCGGAAAGCACAGCACTTCATGAGACTCGTCGCTTTTATTACATAAATTATGAAAAGAGATCCTACTTTCTAAAATAGTGACCGATTATTACTTTAAATTACTTTGTGTCAAAAGCGATTATCAAATCATGCATGGACTACGTAAAATATTACCCCATGACAACAATGAAATAGTACATTGCATTATCCGGATTAAAAGTGATACTTTGTTTAAAATGCAATTTTTGCATTTACTGAGTGATAGCTGAACATATGCTGAAATTTACACGTGAAACAAAGATACTTGAAATTCAAATGACATAATATGCTACTTTATGCCGAAATGTTTAAAAATCGAAAAAGAATACACATTTAAAAATAACATAATGTACATTCGTGTATACCTAATTACTTGTTAAGTTATGTTAATATCTTGTTGCTTATAATTCTTAAAAGATGAACTGCAAAATATAAAGTATAATTAGTACGAAGACTTAAAATACTTATTCACAGTAAATTTGGCACCTATTTTTTTGTCATAGAAAAAACGTTAGTAGTTTTTTGTCTTAGGTACAAAAAGTATGTACCTATGTTTTATCCGCCAGATGTTCGTGTTATTTCAAACAGTTTTGAGAAAATATACTTTTCCGACTCGGTAATTGTTTGTAAATGTCTACAAATGTCTGCAATTTTTGCGATTATAATTTGTTGTACCTACATATGATTTTTTGTAATGATCAGTACCTCTCACGCCCTAAAAAAAATGTATCCTAATTTTTCAATAGAAACACAAACAAAAAGTAACTTAATAAAAATATTTTATAGTTGAGTTATTGAATTTTCAATTGCGGATATTGTTGAACAAAGAACAAGAAATTGAATTGAAGAGTCCAATGACCATATTATACTTAAAAAATTTTTTTTTAATGATATTAAAAGTACATACCTGCCTACCTACTTATGTTATTACAGGTAATGAGATTATTTTCTTGGTGAACACTATAAGATAAGGTTTAGGTGGAACGATACTCTAATACGACTATGGGAAACCGGTGGAGTAAAAGACGAGACTGATTTCCCTTGAGGGCAGATCTTGCACAACTGTCATCTCAATACAACTTATTTTATTCTCTGCCCTACGAACACCTAAACTACAGATATTTTTTGATACTTTAAAGGCATCTATACTACAATAATTTGTATATTACAAAATTTTTCTAAGCATTTTTTATAAATTAATATACAATTTTGCAAAGGTATTACAAAAACAATTTAGAAACGGTTTTATACAATAAATTACTTTATTTTACGTGTAGAAGAATTTGTGCTTAGTAATATTTTGATAAAAGCTGCTTACTATTTTCATTTCAATGGAAAGTGTATCAAAAAGAATTTTTTTGAAATAAAATCTATAATAATCTTTTATTTGCTAATTAAATTGCTTTAAATTGCTTAATTTAATTTAATTATTCATTGTTTTCAGTATGATGATAACAGATACAACCCAATGACAAGTGAGTTTTACATTATAATTACAATAATTTAATTTTAACGAATAGTCTTTTATTCGTTCGAACATAACTAGGCTTCAAACATAATATCATTAGATTGAATTCTCAATGGTTGGTAAATTATTTGCACCGTGGTTCTAATTACACATTTAGCAATACTTAAAAACCTTATAAAAATTAAATCCAAGTAGGATTTTGTTTACGGTTAGTCAACAAGTAAAGACTCCTTCTCAATCGTTTGAGTATTCGTTGAATCATTTTGAAATAATTGATTGATGTCAAAATGAATAAAGGTTAAAAAAAAATAAAGGTTCATTTCATCTTTTTGTTTATACAACCAATGTCTGCATAGAAGGACTGATTGTGTAACATGCGCTACAAATAATAGTTAGAGTAGTATCTAATTAAGATTATTCAGATTTGTCATTACCTGCTGAGAGAACGGTTAAAGTAAAGTTTTTCATTGGTCTGGATTCAAACTGGAGATCTACACTGAATAGTACATCCATCACCAATCGGATCAAGCCGTAATCGCCTTCATAATGACTAATAACATGTTTTTCGATCTGATGGGTTTATTGCGAATGCAAATGTAAAAATAGTTTATCCATAATTTATATTATGTCAATCAATCGCAAGTTACCTCTTAACATGTATAATATAGTATGTATTAGATAGGTACATATCTGCTTTAAATTATAAATTAATTGTATATATTTATATGTAGAAATATTGAATTAGTAAATATAGTTTTGTGATATGCAAGAGTATCCGGAACTAGCTACTATTTACTTTAATTCTGTAGGAGATAAATTCGATGTAATGCTGACCTGGATACGCAAGCGAGAGTTGCGCGTCATATTCCCTAATGAAATAAAGCTGAATACGTTTGTTTAACAAATCAATATTATGTTTTCAAATGCGTTAAAACTTTTAGAATTTACTAGTTTGCAAATAAATGTTGTAGTTGAAAAGGAATACCTACATTTTTAGTTTTTACTGCTAATATACAAAGTTTTGAATGCTCTCCGGAAAATTAAAAAAAAGTTGTAAAATTGTTAAAAAAATTTTAAATACATAGTTATTATGTATTTTTACTAAAAAATTTAGTTTAATTATTTTTATTATGTTTCTATTTGTATTGTTTGCTCAAATTCTAATAGGTTTCAACGTTTGGTTAAGTTCATTTTATTAAATCCTTATTATTATTATTAATTTAAAGTTATTTGCTAAAGAAAATTTAAACCAAACAGAAATCAGTTTTAGAAATAAATAGAATATATTATTTTTTGTAATTATATTCCACACCCGTAACAATTATTTGCATGTTGAGTAATAAAAATCCCTTCAAATATAAAGTAATCCATTGCTACATCACCAATAAACTGTAAAAAGGTGAGATTTCTTCAATTCGCACAAAGAAATCTTTTGATGTAACTGAAAATTTAAATTTTAGAGTAGCACTTCTAGCGCTCTCTAGTAGTAGATATTAAAACAATTTTCGCAGGATTTCTGCACATAGCTGAAGGAAATCGACTGTTTTAAAACTACTACCAGGATAATATTTGAAAATGAAATATCTTAAAGATATCTTGCTTGTGTATTTAAGCAACGCACCCCATCTATAATGCTGAAACATAATTAATTAACTTTTGAAATCCTGTAAAAGGAGCTAGATACTGCGGTGTATAAGGCACGCCGTAAATAGAAAAACGATTTAATATCTCCTGCCATCTGGACTATATCTTTCACATTGAATTGGAAAATAAAACAAATTTAACAAATTAATTTACAAAAGCATGCAAGATAAATTTTATTTGTGCAGATGTCTCTAATAGAAAATTAATTTTTTAACTTCCAACTTCTTGTTATTGAATTGATTGAGGTACGTGGTCAGTACTCAATGGCCTAATATTTGTTGTCGAAAGAATAAAAAATTAATAATATAATAGCAATAGGAGAAAATACAAAAAACTTACAGAAAAGGAATATAACAAACATAAAAAATTTTCATTAAAACAAAGTAACGCATTTAGAATTACATAAAAACTTTTCAAAATGATGGTGAACTATAGACGATATTGTTTCTTTCTTATTCGATGTCATCATCATAGTCTTCGTGCAGTGTGGAACAAAACTATATTCTCACTCACATAATCGACAACGCCACGCGCTCACGAGTTTTTCTCTGTCGAAAATTCAATTAGATAATAATCATTAAAAATAATTCTAAATGCGTTACTTTGTAACGTCAAATTATCTTAAGGAAAAAGTGGATGACAGTTTTCGCTAAAAATATTAGCTTAATCTTATCATAGTTTTAGAATAGGAAAAAGTATCGGAAATGGTTATAATCGTATAGATTAAATTACGTGCAACATTAAAAAAAACCTGCTGAAGGGAATGATTAAAAAGTAATTAAAAATTCTGTAATATATAAAAAAATCAGTATTCTATTTTGTCGAAACAAGAGCACTTGTTACTACTAAAAACTAACCATAAAGAATAAAAATCTATTCATCAAAATTGAAAAGATGATGAAAGTTGAAAACGATGCGATGAAAGAATGCTTAATAGTAACTAAAACTTTATATTTATCTTTTGAAGTAATTATTCCTTTAACTAAATCTTAAATTCTACAGAAAGTACTTGTACTTTAAACTAAAAACTTCTTTGCACATTTCACTGTTAATCTTTTACTTTTTAAGGATGTTGAAATAATATTATTATATATTTTATGATAATAACAATTTGTATTAAAATCTCAATATTATCGACCTGCAAATTTGAAAGTTACAATTTTTTTTTCTTAAAAATATAAGCAGGACTAAATTTTTACATCGTTAATATATTTAATAAGTCGACTAGTTTCGGAATTATTTTAATCCGATTCTCAGGACAAGCGATAAAAGAAAATTCAGGTAATATTTACATGACCAATATTTATAAACCGTTTGACACAAACGAAAAATTTAAATTATATACAAAAAAATCAGCTCTAAATAGTGTTTCTGGCTTAGACATTGCAACAGCTGGATGCCTTCAAAACTTTAGTTATAAATGTTTTTCACTAGGGATGCAGTCTTTGTTGGTCAAAATATTTCCTAGCGTTTTAATATGTTTCTGAGATTTTATTTAACTCGTAAATAGCCTTCTGAAGATTGAAATGTATTTTCTCGGCAGTTAGTGTATACAGAATCTGTATTTTACAGAAAAAAAATTGCAAGGCAAAGAAATATTAAATATTTTTTTGTATTAGTAGATTTTGTATAGTAGGCATTTTGAAACTACTTAATTTTCAAGTTAATTAATTATGTAAGTTAACTAACTCATTCAATGGGATTCAAAATTTTACGATTATGATAACATATGGGCGACAGTTAAGATACTCGAATCTGGATTTTACCATTTTTAAAGTGGTTTATGAATGATGAGGGTCTAATTAGATAAAAAAAATAAAATTGACGGTTGGTCTACAAATTTATGAAAAAAACAATTTAAAAATTAATTTGGAATGCAATTTTCTCATTGGCTCTTTTTAACTGTAACCCCGCTTATTGAAATTAAAACACGTTTTGGTGACAGTTAAGATACCCGAATTTAGATTTGTAAAGCCAATTATGAAAGATGCGGATCTAATTAACAGATTAAAAAAATAAAATTTGTTTTCGAGTCACAAATTTTGGAAAAATACACTTTTAGGGTGAAACCAAATTTTGCGGTAGTTGCATTTGTTAAAACCGACTTTCCGCAGCCTCCGCTTCGCTTTACTCATTAAAAATATCCCCTAGAACGGTTCAACTCGGCAAAGTGCGGATGTTGCCTTGACAGGGAGCGACTGGGTTGCTCTCTATCACTAGTCACTGTCGACCCACCTACAGCGCACGGACTGAAGATAGAATGTATATCATATTTGTTCACGATATTACACTTACAAGTATTTCTTATGGGTAATTCGTAATTTTCAAAGTTAAATTGTGGGCTTATTAAAGAATCCACCAAATTTATTCTCACCTTAAAACCTCACCTTAGCCCTCTTTGTTTGGTGAAGCCATATACATAGAAAAAGTGTATTTTCAAGTTCGGGAATCTTAACTCAAGCCAACATACTATGTACTACATGTAATATATGTACAATATTTATTATACATGTTATATATACAATAGTGTCAAAAAATAACAAATAGTCTAGCCGTGCATTGCGCCCCCGCTAAAGAAAAACCATTTTCCATTATTTTATATTAAAATAGACCAGCAGTGTAGCGTAAAGCATACACTGGCCGACTGGAAAGCGGTAGACCGCGGTTCGATTCTAGTCGAGTCGGATACACTGCTGTGATCAAAGGTCCAATATCAATCTGTTGACCATGGGGAAGGCAACGGAAACCACCCCATGAATTATACTCCCATGAAAATTCATCTTGGCTTCGGGCAAGCTGGGTCACGACGCTTCTGACAAGAAGCAAAACGATAAAGAAGATATTAAAATAATTATTTCTTGTCCCTCCAGTAACTATCAGCTGTCAGTTTCATGCATTTTGTAAACCGTTTTTTTTTGTTATTTTGTTTATTTATTTGATACAAGTACTTGCAAAAGTAATTAACTCATGATTTTTTGTTTGAAAATTGTTCACTACTGCCCTTATAACCTACTACCCCTTCTAAAAATGTTTTTCCGTTAAAATTACTTTATCTCTTCAACTATAATTTATTTACTTTAATTGTAACTGTTCCTTGATTTTGTCATTTTTTATTCGAATTGTTTTTAAAAATTTACATAATGTTAAAATCGGTCGGCTTTAAAAACTTTCATAATAAATTCTTTTTCTTTCATAATTCAACGTAATTGTTCTTGATTTGCTTTATGCATGCTGTAAGCTTTGAAAAAAGGTATTATATTCAGAATATTTCTATAAAATAAAAAATACAAAAGAATATTTCTATAAATCCAAATTTTTTTATTTTCCACAAAAATAAATATAATAGTTAACCAAGTTTCAAATGTTATTCCACATATGTACATTTTTAAAATAAGGTATAGTATTATACATAAATGTATATTATGTAGATATAGTTTTCTAAAATATTCTGTGGTAAAAAGAATTAAACGTTTTAGTTGTTAAAATAATTCTGGCAAGTCGTATGAGATATTTATTTTCGTATTAAGAAAATTTAAAGATTAAACTAAATTTTGTTTACTATACATATACACGTTTTACTTTTCATCAAATATAAATTAATTTCAGTAAATTGTTGTACTTTATATTTATTTACATAGATTACATTTCAAAAGAAAGAAAAATGTATGCTATTATGTAAGATAAAAAAGTTTTATAGACTGAATGTACAGTATACTTAATAAGAAAACACGTTTACGAAAAAAAGCAGATGGGACCTACAAAATTAAATTAGTAATTTCCCTGCTTTTACGAAAACATTTAGATAAAACTCCAAACTTTTTGGTTTTGTTCAACTAATATTATAAAAATATTTATTTGATAATAACCGACGTACTTATTAAAACTTTTATTATTTAAAATTTCCAGAGCTACAATTCTGATTGATAAATATCGAAGCACCAGTTTAACTTTATTAGCAATAATATTAGAGTTTATGTTAGCGATATCTAAATTATTATTTATACTTTATTTTATTGTTTTATAATGTTTTTAAAAAGCTTATAAAATTGACAGGATCAATAAAACTAAGTTAAATATTGTGTGCTAATGATAACGCGTATTATTGTAGTCTGGTATACCACAGATTTGAAGCCTTGTTACGCGATTTAAGCAGGACCAAATTATATGGTTTGGTTTACTGGTTTATAATAACATAAAGCAGTACTTAGGTTACATTCGTGTGCAGATAATCCAAAGTGGTTTTCCAGAGAACTAAAATTCTCAATTTTTAACTAAAAAAGCGTTCGAATATCGATTGAAATTTTTGACGGTGTTAGTTTTCGGTACTACACTGAAGTTAATATGGTACGAGTTCGAATTCCCCGAATCGAAAATACACTTTTTCTATAGAAATAGCTTTACCAAACGAAAGAGCTGAAAAATACAAGCTCTTTAAGGTAGGGATGAATGTTGTCGGACTTGTAATAAGGCCACAATTTAATTTTGAAAATTGCAATTTTTGATAAGAAATACGGAGACGGGTAAAAACCCCTCATCCGATTTTGCTCATTTTTAAAGTGAATTATGTAAGATAAGGGTCTAATTAGCTTATAAAAAAATTTAATTTGGGGATGGCTCACACATTTTGAAAAAAAACGGCTTTAAAAATTTATGTACTATGCAATTTACTCATTGGCTCTTTTAAACTGTAACTCCTTCCATCGGAATTAAAATAGGTTGTGGCGACAGTAAAGATACCATAATTTCGGTTTTTACAACGAATTATGAAAGATAATGGTGTAATTAACAAATCAAAAAATAAAATTTGAGGTTGGTCAACAAATTTCGGAAAAATTCACTTTTTGTCTGAATGCGAGTCTTGATGTAGTTGCGTTTGTCAAAACCCACTCTCTGCACTCTACGCTTTGCTCCGGGTGCTACTAGCAGATTTGACTTAAATAATTTAATCGAAGTTTAAACGTTTGTGAAACCGGGCATTAAAGTTTAATAATTATTTAATTTTAAGTCATACTTATTAGCCAATTCCACCAATGGAGGAAAGATAAAAATTACATTTTAACCACGGTTTAAAGTTATATAACGGGGTCCATTTCGACATTATAAATTTATAATTTAAGCGCTGAATTTAATTTGGTCTTGCATTTAGATGACAATTAAACTTGCATGTTCTAGTTATTAAACGAACCAATGACATTTTAGTATTGTTTTAGTCACCCACTTAGTTAGAGTTGTCCTGATAATCAGGTCTATTATGTATCACAAACAGTTTTTTAAAGGTAACCGTTATGAAATAACATAAAGGTGACACTTTAAAGGATAAGAAAACCTCAGAGCAAACGTTCTTCATTTTACTTTTTGAAATCCTTGACATAACACCCTAAAGATAAATAAGTGACGTTCTTAAAAATGCATAATTAATTATTTTAGAGAGTTGATGCATTTATTTGATTCTCCAGTATTGAAAAAAATTTGAGTGGGAGATGTTGAGAATATAAATTCCCACAATCAATTAAAATAAATGAATCAGCAACGCATGTTGAGGAGCATTAAATGGAATTTCCTGAAGTAAAATATCTTCAATGCCAACTCTTGAGCGTTTACTATTTTGAACCCAAATTTGGATTGGCATTAGCAATTTTAAACTATAGAAAATTTAAAATTTGTGATCAGATTGTAGGCTGTATTCATTCGTAGCGCCGGTTATAAAAATTGTTGAGTTAAAATAAATTAAAATTAGTAAAGTTTATATTTATATTATAATTGAGAATATTAGTAAAGCCTTGGGCCTTAGGCTTTGCAACAATTTAAAAAATATCTCAGTGCTTGGCAGAACTCAAAATTTCTTAAATTAGTTCGACAGATCCAAGGTTCAATGTTAAAAGTAATTAAAATTATTTTGGAGCAAGAACTAATCTAGAAAATAATAAATCTTTAAGACACGGGGTCTTACATGAGATTAAACTTATTAAAATATTCCTGGGTCATAAATTTGCATCTTTGTGCCGTCACATGTGAGACTCGACTAGGAGCATGTCAACTGGTACACGAACGATGAACTTTATGGTTTTATGGACCACTGGGGGGCAGCCCCATATCTCCTTCATCTGGTAATGAATTTGTCTACACGGCAAATCAACCTAAGATACGTGCACGTCCCGCCAACAGAATAGAACTCAGAATTAGAAAACACAGTTAGAAAATCGTCACCTTTAGAATCGACTTCCTCAGTAACTAATCGATATTTACAGTTTATCCTCACCTTAGTAAACTCATTTTAACGTTGTCTAACTGTAAAAATTTTTATAAAATCTCTAAAATAAAGAGTCTTTGTTAATAAACTACATCCATATTATATTGTACCTACATATATTTCACCTGATTTAAAATTTACGTTTGATCTAGTTGAAGAAAAGCCATTTGCAAAGATCGTTGAAGTGAAAGAAATATTAATATTTAATACATTAAAATTTATAATTGCCGTAAAGCGAGTTTCGTAACAATATATGTTGATGAAATATTTTGATGAATATTGCTGTAATAATTATTATCAAAATAGAGGGAATAATTTAACTATATTGCAATAATAATTATTCCTTCTATCTCTATCAGTCCATAATTTCTATTACCGTAGTCAATGCACAAAGAATAATAGCATGCATTATTAGGTACCAGTTATTTTTGAACTGCTATTGCTGATTACATTTTGATTTTATTCAATAGTGTAGGTATTTCGATTACATTTTCATTATCATCTGTTAGTGCATGCTTTTGAATTGCTTATTAACCCTTAAATATTACTTCACAAATTTGAATGAACAAAAAACAGCGTATATTTGAAATAGAAAACTAAATTATGATGAATATAATATATGTAATACTATGTACTACTATGTACTATATACATTATGTACATGTTAGAATAATTTATTACGGTGAAAAAACGCTATGGTGCGAGGTGCTACTTGACCGGTAACTTTACATCATGTTAATGGTGTAAACCTTAAAAGCATGTACTATCTGTATATGCATATTATACGAGATAAAAGAATGAATCGACAAGGGCAGACAGGCGCACTGAATTCAGCGTTGTGGGAAAAAATATAAGGAAAGAAACAAAAAAAAGGAATCTACAAAGCTATAGTCCGAAGTGTAATGATTAATAGACGAAAATTGTTGGCCACAAAAATAGACTGCTTAAGAAGAAGATGCTGAAGATCCAGAATGGAAAGGATAACAAATTAAATTAAAAAAAGAACCATGAATATGGAAATTGATATAGCGGAAGAAATTAAAAAAGCGACAACTGATATGGTTCGGACATACAAAGAGATTGGAAGAAAGTAGAAGGCCACGAAAGGTATTGGAATGGATCCTACCAGAACGGAGGAGGAGAGAACGGCCTAGGAGAAGCTGGAGAGACGATATTGATGGGGCGATAAATTCCAGAAACATGGAAGAAGAGTTTTGTCAATATAGAAAGAGATGGAAACTGGGAACTAGAAATCCGTACATATATACATATATATGTATATGCATGAAAGACTATAAAACAAATATAATCTAAATCTTCTTTTTAACTTTTATTTTAGGACAAGTCCTGTTTTATTCTAACAGTAACCTCGGCGATACCCGAAACCACTGCTAATACTGTGAGCATGATTTGTTTTTCATCTGAAGTATCTTGCTAGGCTTGCCTCAGATGTGCTTGTTACTCTATTTTTTATTGTTAATACTAACAATTAATTAACATAGGAGAACCACCGTCTTTACGTGCCTTCCGAAGCACGGAGACAGCATTGCAAAGTGAGCTCTACCCGGATTTGAACCGGGGCGCCTTACATTAGCAGTTCATCGCGCTATTACTCAGGCCAACGACCGTCTTGTTCAAAATGCATATTAATAGTATAAGATGTTTTCAAAATAAACTCGTTAAGCTTTCGGTAAATATTTTTTTATTTTACATTGTAGTCTCAAAAACCAACAAAAACACTATACACTTCAACACTGTTCATTGGGTTAGTACAAAATAGTTAGTACAAGTAATTATGCTTTCTCTATCCTGCAATCTATGTATATATGCAAATCCTTTCATATTTACTCGAGTATAACTAAAACAGGATTATCTAAATAACCTCTTATTATTCTATGACACTTTAGCCGAAATAGTTCTTATTAAAATTCAAGTAATTAAAACTGTCTATAAAACACTTCAATTTTTTTGTTTCGTAAGACCAATATTTTTTAAACATAACCGTTCAAATCTAGAGTTACTTAATTGGGTCATTGCTTCAAAAGTAATATTGTAAACAATTATAAAACACATGACCTAGCTAAATGATTTCAAACAAAATAGCTCGAGACAAGAGCACCAAAACAAGACAATAGAAATATTTAATTATAAGAAAATATAATAAGCAACGCAGACTTTAAATTTGATTTTAAACATGTTAAACACAATCCCAATAAATTTTCATTAAATTTTTCCATAAAATTCTAAACATTTAAATGAACCAAAAACTATATTCGAACGGTTTTAAATGACACTTGGACTTTGTATCAAGTCAAATACAAAGGATTTACATAACACTAAAGAGTTTGGTTTTCACTTAGTGTATGCTATAAACGAACATAACTTGAATATTATAGTCATTGGCCTGGTTGTTAACGCGATGAACTGCTAACGTAAGACGCCCCTGTTCGAATCCGGGTAGAGCTCACTTTTCAATGTCGCTTCTGTGTTTTGGAAGGCACGTAAAATTGGTGGTCTTCCTATGTTAATCAATTGCCACCATTAAAAATAAAAAATAGGGTAACAGGCACATCTGAGGCCAGTCTAGCAAAATACTTCAGATGTAAAAAAAAAGTAATAATGCACGGTACTAGCGGTGGCTTCGGATATCGCCGATGCTGCTGTTGGAATAAAACAGGACTTGTCCTAAATTAAAGTTAAAGAAAAACTTGGATAATTTTTTGAATTTCAAAAATTCTTTGGCAGGTGAATTTTTGACATAATTAAAGAAGTAAAACTAAATAAAAAAATATTTTTAAATTCTTTAAACTAGAACTTTTCTTATTTGATAGCACATTTCTTCAATGCTTTTCTTCAAACTTCTAATTAGAATAAATTAGTTTCTGTAACAAAATTCATTAAATCCGGTTTCAAAATCAAAATACAACCCCATGTCATTACCGCTGGATAATGTTTTATTGCTTTTTATTGCATTATTAAAATTACTACCATATTTACATTTATGCATTTTTTATCTAATAATCAAAAACGAGAAATATGTTGTAACTTAAACCTTAGTGCAATCAATATTTAAGAATTTATCAATGAGACTAGCCAAGAATATTCACTAGTTTTCATATGCTTGGTCAAAAACAGTTTTTACAGGACTTCTGTATTTCAAATTTTTTTCATTTAACCGGCAAAAAATTGTTCCTTAGAATATTTTAATACCTTGATCATTTAATAATTTGGTTATTGTCCATAATTCTGGATTTACATTAGTCAGTTTACACGATCATTTAAAAGAAGTACATTTGACATGGAAGAAAGGTTTACACTTTCAGTCGTCATAATTTATGTCTGTTGATTAAAAATTACCAAATTTGTGTTACGAATTGCAAAACAAAATTATTTGTAAAAGAAGAATAAAAAAGGGTATGGGTAAAAAATTGGATTAACCGCAAAGTAGTTCAAGGTGTATCGAATAATCTCATAATGTGAACTACGAATAAATTATACCAGTTATAAGGAAGGACTGGCCTAGTATTAGATCGATCGACTACATAATGCTTTAAGCACCCTGTTCGATCGGGAGGAGTCTAGAAAAAAATTTTCAAACTAAACTCTTTTCTATCTATGACCGCCCAAAAAGTGCTTCGAAAGGGGCACGTAAACCCAAAATTTTTCGTCCCCCTATGTTAATGAATTGCCATTATTAACAATAATATGTAACAGCACATCTGAACACCCTATCAAACTACTTGACAATGCTGAAAACAAATAATATGCTCACAGTAGTAGGAGTGGCTTACGGATCATCTCGTGACAGGATTATTCGTAAATGAAGAATAAAAAGGGTATAGGTAAAAATTGGATTAACCGCAAAATAGTTCAAGGTGTATCGAATAATCTCATAATGTGAACTACGAATAAATTATACCAGTTATAAGAGAGACGGTCACTGGCCTAGTAGTTAGAGCGATCGACTACTAATGCTAAGGCACCCTGTTCGATCCCGGGAGGAGTCTAGAAAGAAAATTTTCTCTCTGACTCTCTTTCTATCTATGACCGTCCCGTGCTTCGGAAGGCACGTAAAGCCGGTCGTCCTCCTATGTTAATGAATTGCCATTATTAACAATAATATAGGTAACAGGCACATCTGAAGCCAGCCTAGCAAACTACTTCAGATGTAAAACAAATAATATGCTCACAGTACTAGCAGTGGCTTCGGATATCTCCGACAGGACTTGTCCTAATTAAAGTTAAGAAGAGAGAAGGAGAAGTTATAAGAATTTTCTAATGAATGAAAATCATTCAACGAACTGTTGGCAAAAAGCAATTTATGAAGTATCAAAAGAATAAGGTTAGTTAAAATTTCTTATTTACCTATTTTATTTATGTTCAAACTAAGTATTACTCGTACATTTAGAAAAATGTTCAAATAAAATTAAATAATTACGAAATAATTTTGACTCTAAAAGAATGTTTTGTGTATTGTGGAAAGAAACTTTTCGGTTTGTTCTCCAATGTTACTGTCTGTATTGGTGGGTGTTGAATTACCAACAGAACGGTAAGTATTTAACCAATATGAAACAGTATAGTTGAATGAATTAATACTTTCCACCTGAGAGGAGTAATATTATTAAAAGCACATAAACATTTATATTAATTAGTTAACTTATTTATTTACAGCATTTTATTGGTAATGAACCGAAAAGTACTAAGTATGTTTTATTGTTAATTTCTATGCTATATAGTTCTATAGAAATATACTTAGTTTAGTGCTGCTTATAGTAAAATATAGCCGCTACAAATTTCTAAGCACATAAATTTAAAATTGAAAAATATATACAAATATAAAATTTATGTAAGCATTAAAATAGTATGTATGTTCTTACATATATATAATAATATTTTAAATTACTAAAAAAGTTCACTATACAATTTGCTGTAATATACTTTGTAAATTCAAACTTGATGTGTTTTCTCCTCAAGAGTTCCCAATACAATATTAATGACGCAGTGAAGCCTATAAAATATAAATCTAAAAACCTAAAAATATATCCAAATATCAAATCAGCTTATATTCACCAATGGAATGCAGTCTACAAATTCAATGCTGTTTAATAATAATTGTCGACATTAGATCCTTTTTTTATAAATAATTGAGTTGGGTAAGTTTAATGGCCATAAATTGTATTCAGGATGACTCACAGAAGTACATAAATTAAAATTTTGTAGGTTATTCCTATTTTAATTAAACAATCACTATTTTTTTTAATTTAATTATTATTTTTATTTTATATAATGTAACATAATAGTAGTGGAAAAATAATTAATATAAATTTTATATTAATTAGTAATAATTGATGTAAATAGTAAAGTCATCTCGAAAGATTAAATCGTTAAGTTTATTATAATAATAATAACAAAATAATCTTTTACTTGGGCATGGCGATAAACCATTCCACCTCTACAATTTCATGGGTAAAAACTTTACTTATAATTTTTATAATGTGTAATTAACATTCAAAAATCGGAAAGGAAAGCCAAATATGCCTGATCGCAGGGAAATATACAATACAAGATGAAACAAGCGCAAATGGTGACAGACTATGTAATCTAGCTAAAACAACAAATACAATAATTATCAGTACCAAGTTCAAACATAAAAAACTTCACAAAGTAACGTGGGTATGACCAGGTGGAAGCAACAAAGAGGGGACCAGATAGATCATGTGCTGGTTTCAAAAAAAACGGAAAAGATGGTAATGTACACAAGAACGTACGGAGGTGCCAATACGGATTCCCACCGTTACCTGATAGTAACGAAAATAAGGCAAAAAGCGGCAAATTATAACAGAACAAAACCAGTACACAAAAATTAGCAATCGAAGAACTCATGCACAAAGAAACCTGGAAACGGTACGAGGATAGAGTGAAGAAAAAAGTTACCAAAAGCGAAAACACGAATAACCTAGATCAGGAAATGAACAGCATTATATACTCTGTATACATAAAAGCGCAAAAGTAAAAGATTAGCTGCATGAAATAAAAAGATATGTAATTTGAAAGTTTTAAAATTTGGTTAACATTTGAAGATAGATAGAGATTCAGGTGAATAATAGGATTATTACAGCTGATTTAGCTATTTAAAGTAACATTTTAATTTACAACTTTTGTAAACAGAAAAGGTCATTTAAGAGAAATTGTAAAAATAATTTACAAAGATATTACAGATTACAAAATAATTACAAAATAATTTACAGGATATTAAAAGAAGTCAAATTGTTAGTAACATTCAATTAAAATAAGGAATTAATTTAAAGTGAAGGCTAATTAAATGAAAAATTTCCGGGAGCGAACAATAAAAGTTACAGAACATTAAAGTCACCTGCTGATTTCACACCATGCAATAGAATTAGCTTGCATTAATTTATTAATATATTATTAATAGGTAAATTTCTATTTAAATTTATAAAAATTATTAAAACCCTTAAAAAACATTACAATATTATCCAATTGAGATCCCGTCGTTTTACTGTTCAATATTTAGTAGCTACTAACATCACCAGTAGAATTTTTGATATAATTAATGGCATTTTAAAGAGCACTCTTGGAAATCAATCAATTTGGTTCTCTGTTATAGCTTTTTCGTAAATGATAAAAAGACCAAGCAAAGAATGTACCATCATTTTATATTCATAGGAGAAAATGAGCCGTTCTCGTCTCGACGTGCTATATCAAACAATAAGGCGGAAAATAGTATATGTTTAAAAGTATTGAAACTTACAAATATTCAAAATTTTGCCATTAGGATGATTATTTTATGTATCGATTGTGGTCAATCTTAAAAACCTTTAAAACTTAAAAGTCTTTATTCCGTAACGTTAAATTTTAATTGAACTAATAATGAAAATCTATTTCATTGGTCGGTTTCAGCTACTTGAATACGAGTTCCGCTCCTGAACGTTATCCTCAATACAATGTTAAAAATTAATAGCGAAAATGTGTTAAAAAACCTTATTTTCACACTTCTTATAACATTTTCTCGTTTTTAGCAGTAATTTATTGTTGATTAATATTTTATATACAATTTCATTTTTTAGGGGTCGATTTATTTACTTTATTATTTTGCAATTACGATAAAATTGCAACAAAGTTGTGAGAGAAATCAATTACATTTATTTTCTCATTTATCAAATAACTAATTTAAAGATAAATCATTTCCAAATCATTTATTATGCAATGTGCAGAGGTAGGTGTGAAGTAATTCAAGGAAATTTTCTCTCAGGGTTTTATTTTAATCACAGACAGAATAACATGGTGTAAAGACAAATACGTGGAGTTGGTTAAAGACTTACGACTAAAAAATCAATAAAACTTAGGTAGACTCGACAAGGTAAAGGAAGGAACTTTTTTACCGTAGATAAATTATAAAGCGCATAATTTTAGTTGGATAAAAATCTTTCACTTTAAAATACATGTAGTCATAAAGGACACAGGAATATTCTATCGAAATTGCTATTATTACATCAAATATCGATGTTTTTAATTAAAATTATATGTTTTAAATGATTAGGTAAAAACCTCACTTAAAATTTAAGAAAGTTAATATTTATTTTGATATGTTATTAGGCTGGTTTGAAATCTTATTAAATATATATAATTAATTCTATTGCTAAGATTTACTTCCTGCGTATGTAATAAAAATTTTGAGAGTTAAGTTTTATATCATTTTACATCTCAAATAAATTTAAAAGCATATATGTAAAGTCGTTGGTCCGCCTGTCTTGATAAATGCCATTATCAAAAATAAAATAGGGTTACACCCAAATTTCCCAATTCGGATTAAGCAGCGATGGCGGCTAAATGCTTTAAAAAATGCTCAGCAGTGAAAGAAGCAAAGCTGAGAATATTTAGAAGAAGCTTTTAATTGACTTTCGATGAGAATTGTAGATATTGATCGCGCAATTGAAGTAAAAATTAATTTTCAATTTATTGAAAATAAAATTAATTTGATTTGTAGGTGTACAACCCCACCGGCGCAACGCTGTGACGTTCATAAGTTTAAGTTGCATAATTTGTTTAGAATCGTTTTTTTCATTTGTAACGCAAATAGGGAAAATATGGTATGAAATTAGTGGAGACCCACTTAAGATATATCTATAAATAGACATTATTCTATTAAATTTTTTTTAGTGGAATTTTTGCCGGACAACTGGTGCGGGCCATTGAGTGACTTGTTTAGTACACCAACTTAATAATTATTCTTCTGGGATCGAAGATTCGATTTTGACGGTATTTGTGAGGTGGTTTATAATCTCTTCTTCCGATTACGTGCGATTACTTTCAGAGTAATCGCACGAAAATGAGGTTTAACTAAAGCCTGTCTAAAGCAGCTTTTTGATTATTTATTTCTAGTGGATAGGGTAGTCGTTCATAGATAAGAAAGAGTAATAATGGTAAGTCGTTAGCTTATTTACTGTAACAAAACCTAAAATTTTAAGGGTTATTGGTGGTTTTTGTTAAGTCACGGTAGCACTGAATCCGATAAAGTACTATTTGGTACTACCAATGTTGCGCAGTTCTCCGAAGTCTAATTTTAAATTCCCATAATCTTTGTTTAACAGCAGTGATGTTTTTGCAGCACTGATTCATTGAAATGTATTCTTTTTTCCCTGTTTATTCATTCATTATCCACCTATTTTTATTTGCTGCTGAATGTAAGCTTCTTTTTTTTTAGAAAAAAGATTCAGCATTAAGATCCCATGGCTGCTTACATCGGGTAGGAAATGTGCTAGTGACTTTGTTTTTACTGTTCTTCTTCTTCAAGTGCCATACACTTCATTGTGCGTAGGCGATCAGCTTAGCCGAAGCAAAGCTGACTTTACTAGGGAATATAATTAATGGGTGGTTTCGTTGCCTTCCCACAGTCCAAAGATTGATATCGGACCTTTGATCACAGCAGTGTAACCGACTCGACTAGAATCGAACCATGGTCTACCGCTTTAAAGTCGGCCGGTGTATGCTTTACGCTACACTGCTGGTTTTACCGTTTTTTTTACTTTTAATTTTTACTGTTTTTACTGTTAATGGTGGCAATTATTGACACAGAACGATCTTAGCTTAGTAGTTAGAGCGAGGAACTACCAATAGCAAGGTACCGTGTAAATCCGGGGAGAGTCTACTTTCTTATGATTATCAAATTTATTTGTATTGTGTCATTACCATTTAATTACCAGGTAATTACCATTCAATTTAAAAATGTCATTTTAAACTCACTTCTGGCCCAAGCACATTTTGATGCTAAAACGCAACTAATCGCTAGCTAAATAGCTGTATCTGGCAACATAGTTGCTGCGGCACCCAGCTAAATAGTGTTTAATTTACATCCGTACTGCAGCAATATTGCAAAAATAGCCCACTATTTTTAAGCAAAAAGCAGCTAAAAGAAATTTGTTTGCTGCCAGATAGCTAATAGTGTGTTTTAGCTAGCAAAATAGTGTTTTTAGCTAGCAAAACAGCGTGTTTTTAGCTAGCAAATAAGATTGAAAAAAGAACAAGTCACAGAAACAAATTAGTTGAATAATTTGCTTTAATGATTTGATGGATAAAATATCTATAGTTTATTTAATTGTAATGGATAATACGTATACAAAAATTAGTTGTATGTTTGAAATGATTTCTTTGAATTGATTAATAATATTGAATATTTTGTGCTATTTAACACTGCAGTGTTAAATGTAAAAAGGAAAAAAAAAAATTTGTTTAATTATTTAATTAATTGAGAATTATAGACTATTTTTTATTTTAAACTTATGTATTTCAATTTTTTCGGGCCTGGAATACATATTTAATTTCTTACGTTATTAGCATTTCGATATTTATATTTACAAATTTATATTATTTAATTGTTAATTACTTGTACCTAAATTCCTATTAATTTGCCGTGGTGAGTGTCTGAAAATAATAATTGGAAATTTATGTCATTACAATATACTACCTACTCTTTTTTCTTACTTACCTTAACCAGGATTCGAACCATGGCTGCTTCATTGCATGGATTGAGAGACTATTTACGATTTACGATTTAAATATTCTTTATTAAATTATACATTACAAAATATTTGCTGGACCCATCAGCTCTGATTTGAGTGCCGATTGGTCTTACATTTTAATTATCTTATACACAAATAGGATCTCCTCGTGATTGCTAAGTTAGTGATTGCACATATATCCAAATTTCATTGAGGAACCTTAATACAGGTTTTACAATAAATAATGTTGTTTACAAAAGTATTTGTGTTGTCGTTAAAAACTTCCTTTTCGTTGATTCTGTTGGAAAATTGAATGATAGTTCTGATAGCTTTGGAAACCCCAAAGCTATCAGGGTATTTGGTAAATATGGTTGTTTGGTAGTCAAATTCAAAATTTTATAAATTTTATAAAGCTATAAAATTGAAATGTAATAAATATTTTACATTAAAAATTAAAATTATAAAAATAAATAATTTAAATTTAAAATTAAATATCAATGTATGTAGTATGGTGTATGTACACAAAGAATGATTTGTGTTTATTGCACATTTTTCTTCTTGTTATTATTGTTAATTATTGCTAAAATTAAAATTAATTAATTATAACAAATAATAAGTAATTTTAATACTGAAAAAAAACAATAAAAATAGAAATCTTTTATAAACACCACGCCACGTAGTGTTTTAAAGATACAAAAACTTTTTTCAAAAAGAAAACTTTAATAATAAAATGTAAACATAATTTATTGAATATAAATAAAAAAAAAATTAAAATTTAATATTAAATATCAACGATTTTTTAATCTTAAGTTTATATTTCTATTTTAATTTCAATGATTTTTATTTCTTATATACCTAGTTATCTGGATAATACCTGGTACTATCGACGTATTTAAATAGTTCTTTTGTTAACTGTCGAATAGAATACGTGTATATTATATAAAATAAAGTATGACACGTGTTTAAGTACTGCACGTTTTTCTTCTTCTTCTCAATCTCTATTGTAAATTTAATAAACTTATTTAAAATTACGTGCCGTTTATGAAACGAAGTTTATGAACGACACCATGTACAAATTTTATAAAAGCACAATAATTGCATAATAACCTAAGTATTTTCTTCCAAGTTCATTGCATCAAAGCTTCCTTGCAAGTTTACAGATGATTACGCTTTGCTGTCAGCAAGCAATCAAGAAAGCTATTAACCCAATTTTTGCAAATTATTACAGCTTGCTGCCAGCAAGTTATTATTGTGATTTTAACGCGTTTTTGTAGTTTGCCAGCAACAAGCTATTTTCAAAAGCAATTTAGCGCGTTAATAGCACGTCATTGCAGCTTGCTGCCAATAAGCTATTTTCAAAAGCTATTTAGCGCATTATTAGCACGTTATTGCAGCTTTCTGCCAGCAAGCTATTTTTAAAGCTATTATATAGCTAATTAGTGACTATTTTGCTGGCTGTCAAAATAGCTATTTAATTGCTTGCTGCTAGCAAGCAAATAAACAGCTATTGAAATGCCACAGCTGGTTTTTAGCTAGAAATGACACTTGGGGGGTTGTAATATCAGAATAAAATTTGAATGGTTTTGGCTTATTGTGTATTTTGTTACAAAGCTATATTTTTGCAATGACATCGATAACGCTATCTTTGCCAACATCTGGAATGGTTATCAAAAATTTAGCTCACGAAAAAAAGTCGATCTTCGGCAATTTAACTTTTGTTTAATTTATTGGAAAAATAATTAGAAGAAAATTTACAAAAAAATTGTTTTTCTTGCTTATTGAAAAAGCGAGAAATAGGCTAAAATAAGAAGAAAATGTTTAATGTAAAAATAGTGCATCTTAAGTTTTTTTTTAATTGTTATTACTTTTTTGGAAATTTACTATTGTTTTTATGACTTTAAAATGATCTTAGTTTTAAATAATTGATCTGAAATGAATTGCTCGAAACGAACTTAATCAAAAATGTAATGAAATAATAGCTATTTATGTAATGAGTACATAATTTAGGTCTTTATTGGACGAAGCCTATGGTTTATGGCAGAGCGAGCTTCGAGCGAGGCCAATAAAAGGCTGAGTCCAAAAAGCCTAATTATGTGCGAATTACATACATAGCTTTATGTTCGACTGCACCCTAGAAGATTTTCTTTTACATTATTTGACGTAATATTCGAAAATCCACTTTGACATTTATAAATTTTATAATTGCAAAGAGTGCTTTTCTATTTTTCCTGGTTACTATAAGTCATTTATTGATTTGTTTTAAATTGTGTGAAATTATTTCGGGTTAGCTAAAGTATCGCTTCTTCCGACCAAGTCGAAATATTTGTACGAAGAAACTTACGTCTAATGCTGTAATTTACAGATGTTCCTTTGCAGCTACATTAAAATTTCAAATTTAAATAACACTTGGACATTAATTTTGACGTTTATTTCATTGACATTGACAGGCGGCCGTTTTACTTTATTAATGAAGTAAAATGGACTAGTACTATAAAATAGTATCTTATGGCTGCTAAGTGATATTGCAATCATATTATTATAATGCAGTCGTACATAAAAAATTTATTGAAAATTTTATCCTATTTAAAAAAGATTTTCAAAATCGACGTACAACTAACGGTTTTGAAGAAAAACCTGAAAAACTACGCGAAGAGCCGCTACAGCCGCCATTTTTTTAAGATGGTGACGTTAGATCAAAAGCTAGAGGTAGGGAACTTTTGGACGTTAATCGCTACCACCTAGGTAATATAACTGTGAAGAAAAAAATTCATTATTAATTTTGTTGAGCTTTCGTAATTTTTCATGCTAATACGGCGGGACTATCATAAGCTGGCAAAAATAAATAAATGTTAAAAATTCACTGATTTACAAGTTCACTAAACTTGTAATTATAAAATTTACACTTAAAATATATTTTTACAAGTTAATAAATAATTATACTCATATAATAATTGTTTATTAAGTTGTAAAACTATATTTAAGAATGAATTTAATAATTTCAAGTTTAGTAAAATTTGAAATAAATTTGTAAAATATTACGTATTTTCTGCGACATTTTTCTGCAAAGACTGAACGAAAATGGCTACACAAAGTTAAACTAAACAAAAATTTCTTGTACGCGCAAAATTTTCGTAGTGTGCAGCTCTTGTGCATGCATAACATTTACCCACCCATAGCTTTCGTACGCGAATAGCATTTGTGCGAGCACAAAGCTGTACTCATCTAAGCATTTTTACGAGCACGAAAGCCGTGCGCGCAAGAATCTCAGATGTGTACGTGTCTTAAGATGGACAGAATGTTGGACAGCTGCAATCAAAAGTTGTTACTATAAAGAGGGGTTTACAGACACCTCAGAACGAACAAATTATGAATATGTGTATTAAATGGTTATCCTAAGCATAAATGCTATCAGGCTCAGGCTTAAACGCCTGATATTATCAGTATCAGGCGTACATTACATGTAAAAGTTTAATGGAGTATGCGCCTTACTTTAATTTGTTTAGAACCTTTTATGCAAAATTAAATAATAGATAAAATCCATAAAACCTAAATTATCGTAAAACTAATAGTTTACGAGATATTCGTAAAAAACTGATTTTTTCGACTTTTGGCCTTCAATAATTTTTTTAGCATACACAATTTCACAATGGACTTTTGATATACTAATTTATGATGTTAAAATAAAGATAATTCTAAAAAAAAATCTTCACCAGGATTTCTTTCGTAGAAAAAATCTTATTTTCCTGGGCTATAATTTTGTAAATTATCAGTAGATCTAATTTGTATTGGGAAAGTATAGATTCAGTCTGGAGCTCTTTTCAATTACATATTAATTTGATACCTTTGCGTGTTATAATAACTAATTTTTTGCATTGGTTTTATTTATTTTATTTTAATACGTACAGTAGCGTGCAATCGAATTAGGGCCACTCACAATTTTTAGTTTTTAATGCAATTTGTTATATTTGATAAATTTTGAATTTATACTAAGTAATAACTATTCAAAACAATTAAAACTCACTTTTTAAAAGCAGGTATCAAATTTCACCCTAACAGTTATAAAACGGCTTAAATATCAAAACTCGAGGTATATGGGTATTTAACGTCGGGTAGTTTTGTCCGTTGTTGGTCATTGTTTAAGGGACTGGCGAATATAACTGTGCTGTATTTTGGTTAAATCTACCCTACAAGTGTTGTGAAGAAGTTGATTTTGTGTATTTTGACTTTGAGTAATATTTTTATTCAACCACGTGTTAATTTAAAATTTCAAGTTTTAAAAATTAATTTTACGTAATGGGTAAAAATAAGGACCTTAAATAGGATAAAAAAGTTAAGATTGAGGGTCTTTTGAGATCTGAAAATCACAGGAATCGTGAAATTGCCAAAATGGAACGAATTTTGCGTCAATCAGTCAATCGGATTGCAAAATCAATTAAGGAAAATATTCCTACAACGTCAACCAGGCGATCAAATTGTAGGGGTAGAATAAAAACTACCACTCCAGAAGATTGGTTAATAGTTCGAAGGACATTAGAAAATCGAAAATGGACTGTGAAAAAAATTAATCGAGTCCTACACCAAGATGAAATTTCAATTTCTGAACGTGTGCTTAAATCGCGAATCTCCGAAGCTGGAATAAAAGTCGACAACCAGCAAAGAAGCCAAAATTGACTTCAAAAATGAAAATTGCTCGACTTAAATGGGCCAGAGAGCACAAAAATTTTACTGGAGCAGATTGGTCAAAGGTATTTACCCATAAAATTTATAATTATTCATAATTAATTAATTACTAAAAATTAATATTTTTTATAGGTTATTTTCAGCGACGAGACACGGCTTGGGTGTGTAACTGAAAAAGGTGCAATATGTGAAGAGAAGATCATCTGAACGTTTAAAAGAGTGCTGCATTGTAAAACAATCAAGGACCCACGGGCAGTGATGATTTGGTCGGCCATTACTGCTGAAGCACTTGGACCACTTCATTTTGTTACCAAAACCATGAACCAAATTCAGTATAAAGAAGTGGTTGAAACGGTTTTGGTACCTTATATGGGTACTTTAGGTAGTTACCGTAAAAGCTACACTGTCATGCAGGATGGAGCACCCTGTCATAAGGCTAAAACACTCATGGACACATTCAAACGGTTGGATATCAATGTGTTGCCTTGGGCAAGTAATTTTCCGACCAAAATCCCATAGAAAATGTTTGAAAAACATTCAAGTTGTTAGTTTACAAACGAAACAACTCCACAATAGCAACTTTAAAAGAAAATATTCGCTTAGTATGGAAAACAGATGAGCATTTAAAAAGTAGCTTAAGCTTGTATTAGGAGTATGCCGAAAAGGGTGGCTGCAGTAATTAAAGCTAGGGTGGTACCACGAAATATTAATCAAAAGGTGTTAAAATAATAGAAATAAAGATTTGTTCGAAATATAGTTGTATTCTTGCATTAAATTATAGGTAAATTTAAAAATCAATTTTTAATGGGTGGCCCTAATTCGATTGCACGGTACTGTACATATGTAGGCACAAATTATTATTAAATCATTCTATTTTTATAAATATAACCTTCAATTAACAGAAGAATAGAATTTATTACAAATTTTCAAAGATCATATTATTCAATAAAATTGTCTAAAACGTATAAAAGTAAACGAAATAAAACTAAAAAGTGTAAAAAAATAATCGCAAACGAGTAATACAGCAGATGTTGAATTTTAACAGGAAGAATGCTGTATAAATTTAATATTTGGTAGGAATGTGTTGAATTAAACTGGCAAGAGTAGAAACTAGCTCTCATTAAAAATAAATAAAATTGATTTGAGGAAAGTGTAGGATTTAAAAGTGTAGGTAGTTACAATGTAAAAGGGTCTCATGAGATTTTAGTAATATACAAATAAAACATTAAACAAAGCCCTAAATTAAAAAGCAGTTGTTTTTTAAATATAACTTACGTAATATGTATTAATACATTCGGACAAAATTGAAATAACCAAATTACTAATAGGAGCAAAGTTTTAAAAAAATTAAGGATGATAAGATTTACTATAGAAAGATTACAATGTGAGAAGAACAAACACTTGATAAGATTTGCATGAGCCATACTTAGTTCACCTACAGTTGTTACTTAGTTCCATAAAAGAAAAAAGAGCTAAGTTTGCCATAAACGAGCCAAGAACATGGTGAGTAAATTCGAATGTGTTTGTTAAAAAATAAACCTATCCATATCATATTAACGGATTGCCCAATATTTTGAGAAACCCCAACTTTTGCCAACTTAAGTTCCAAATAAGAAAACAAGATAAACAATTAATTACAAAGTGGTCTCTATTGTTTTTGTAATAATAGCTATGATGCACTGACAGTTTACCATTTATCGCGAAATAAAAGAATGAACAGAATTATGTAAAGCTGCCTATAAATCAGGGCTACTTAAAGACGTGTAAACCACCTGTAACTGTTTTTACAACTTTTTAACGTTATTTTGTAAATGTATTAATAATTATTTCTCATAACCGAAAATTTTAAATAATTTTAATTAAACATTTATAGTTTTAATGTTCATGTTATGGTATGAGTTATTATTAATAAAATAGTAGTTTTTGAAAATATATTATTATTAATCCAAACAAGTTTAAAATTTCTCGATACCTAAAATACTTTTTTATTTTTCTGAGAGACGAACGAATACAGATGACGCCGGGAAATTGTTACTTTGGCAACAAGTACAATTCCGGCGATTGTCTATTGCAACAAGTGTGAGCACGAATTTAACTAGGATACCATTACGCTCGCATTTGTCTTTTCTTATAATATTGCAATTTCGCTTTTCTTATAATTTAACACTACAATGAAATATTTATTTTATAATATTTTAAACAACCGATGATAAACAACCCATTCTTTTAAGATACACATTCAACAAAAAGTTATTATAACTAATTTAAAAAATATGTTTTAGTATACCTAACCATAATTATTATTATACACCTACCTAATTTTTCTTTATTTGCTCATTTCCGTATTTCCGCCTTAATATTTAAATATATATATATGCATAGGTATGCTGGTATCTAATTATATTCAAATAACAAGTTGGGTTTTAATAGGAAATTATATTTCATTTATGCAATATGGTATTTAATATTTTACTCTATACAATTCTGCCAAATAAATTTCTTATCAAAATATTTCTTTAAAGGAAATAGGTACATCAGCCACAATGGAGTGTATTTCAAAAGATTTTTATTGATTAAAGTTGAAGGAATGAAGGACTGAAGTTTGTAATAAGTATACGTGTCAGAAACGGAAATTGCTTTAAGGTGTGATTAGTTTGTTATCCCAATAAAGTGGATCATACCGAAAGTTTCATGGCTAAAAACAGAAAAATTTCGATGTACCTCCCGGCTGCTTTAATCTCCATAAAAATGTTTAAATTTAAAGAGCCTTGTTACCTATATCGTGTTAAAATCATTTTATCATTTTAAAAATTGCATTTATTCAAATTCTTCGCTAATCTATGCGGTATATAAAAATCGATACTGACAGGGATTGATACATGATTAAAACTTATAAATTGTATTCAGTTCCGCGCGTACCTATATTTTGAAAGTGAATAAAGATTGCTATGAAAACAATTTCCACGAACATTTTGGTTTAACAAACACTTCAGCAAATTCTACTAAATGAGTCAAGAATTGCTATGTCAAACCTTTGTTGTGATAATATAAAAGCCCATATAGAAATATGCCAATTTTTAATAGCAACAAAGTATTTATACTAATACAATTAAAATCAAAATATTGATAGAGATAAATAGGTTACGACCTATTTAATAAGCAATTCCATCCAGCTGCAACAGGAAATTAGGTGACCGGTATGTTAGGGTGGGTGTAGCTGCTGCAATATCGTGGGGGAAGTTCAAGGTGGGGGAGTATTGTCCGTGACATAACGGTAACCTACTTTTAGGTATCTTCGAGGGTTGTGCTTGTTTATACATTTTGATTTTCACAACTTCTATTTAAATGTCGTTTCTACTGAAATACCACATTCTATAGTAACCCCACGCCAACACATATTGAAAAGGTTTTTGTATTCAACCTGGTTGCAAACTATCAATAAATTTTATTTTATGTTTCTTGCCGAATACCAACATGGGCATCTAATATATTTTTAACGTATTTTAAGAGTTACAAAATATATAAATGCATAATTAAGTACAACAGAATCAATAAAGATTAATCTAGTAAAAGAAAGTCTTTAACAAAACGTATCAGTACCTCTAAAGTTAAAACATCAAAATAAAAAATTGCCTTGCTTTTATAGTATTAGTCGTATAATGTATTTGATAAGATCAAGAAAATAAAATGGATTATTAAATGAAAGGAAAGCTATAAGATGGATTACATTTAAAGGTGTTTGGTAAGGTATTTATAAGAATAGGGAAATTGTTATTTGGTGAATTTCTAACAATATTTATCTTCTTGAATCACCTATTTATCTCTATATAGAAATACATATTATATGCAATATTTGTTAATAAAAAAAATTAAGAAACAATTATTTTAATCGTAACTTACAGTTGAAGTATGAATATAATTTCTAATTAATTGCACGATCTAAGCCAGGACATTGCTTGTGTTATACATTTATTGTACTTTTTACTTGGATAATTTTTTATATGATGGGAATTGTAATTTCAATATAAAAAATTAATTTAATTGTGAAAAAAGCTTTAGTCTCTCTATATTTGCATATTAAATTAAATCTTTAGAAAGGAACTACTAAACTATGATTACAGAATATATAATATCCATTATGTACGGTCACAACCGATATACTATAGGGCTATGTATTTCATTTTATAAATATAATGTAGGTGTACACTAATTACTAATAGGTTGATTTTGCATTTTGTTACTATTGTTAGAGGAAACACATTTATAAAGTGTATGATTACGAATAACAGGAAAATTTCTACATTTACTATGAAATGTGCATTTTGAATTTGCAGGTGAGTAGAAGTAACTAAATTAGTAATTTTTTAATTGCATACATTACTATCACATTAAAAATGAATCATCATTATAAACAAAAGTATTTGGTGAGAGTTCGAATTTAGGGGTTCCTAAATACACTTTTTCTTATAGAAATGGCTTTACCAAACGAAAGAACACAAAAATACAAGCTCTTTAAGGTGAGGATCAATCTTATCTGAGTTGTAATAAGGCCTCAATTTCATTTTGAAAATTGCAATTTTCCCATAAGAAATACATGTAAGTATTTCGTAATAATTTATGCATCGTCGCGTCAACATCCATACTTTTCGAGTTGGAGGTACTTGGGGATTTTTAGTAAAGCTCGCCTCACACGAGGCTTGATTTGCTGGGTTTTCTGCTGGCTTTCAAGCGGCTGGATATTCGGATGGTTTTCAGTGCGTTGGCTTCACACGGTAGTTTTAATGCAAGGTAGTTTTAACGCACGCGGTTTAGTGATTTCATTGTCATAGTGACAGTTTGTAGAAATGGACGCGGTTATAATATAAATTTACTTGACAGCAAACAACAACAGGTTAGCCTTGTCGTAACCTAGTAGCGCCCGTATTTACGAAGACGACGCGACTTTGTCATTGGTTAGAGCTTAAAACCAGCAGAAAACCAACAAGAAAATAGCACCCGTTTTATCAAAACAAGCACGAAAACCCAGCACGTGACGTCACTTTCAGCACGGCCGGCCATCACAGCGGCTAGCAAGCAATCCATCAGCAAAACAAGCATCGTGTGAGGCGAGTTAAGTAAAGTACTTGTCAAAGCCGCTTGTAGTGCCCGGAGCGGAGCAGAGCAAAGCGCAGGGTGAGCAAAGTGGGTTTTGATAAACGTAACTACGTCAAGACTAGGATTCATCTTAAAAGTTAATTTTGTTCAACTTTTTGTCTGAACACCAATTTAATTTTTTATTTGTTAATTATACCGTCATCCTTCATAATTCGTTATAAAAACGAGATTCTGCTATCTTTACTGTCGCCACAACCTATTTTAATTTCGATGGGCTGGGTTACACTTCAAAAGAGCCAATGAGTAAATTGGTTTGTTAATACAGTTTTAAAGCCGTTTTTTTAAATGTGTGAATAATCCGCAAATTTTTTATACGCTAATTAGACCCTCATCTTTCATAAACCACTTCAAAAATGGTAAAAGTCATGATCAGGGAATTCGAACCGTCACCAAATATTTCAATTATTACTATTATCTTATTAAAATTAATATTTTTTTAAAAACTTTTAGCTGTACCAATTAAATTAAAAAATTATAAAATCAATAAGTTATATTGAAAGGCTATGAAATGATTTCAATTTTATTGAGTTTGTTAAATTTTAATTTAATATGAGAATACAATCAAATAATTGATTTTTAATTTACATTTATCCTCTATTAAATCATTGTTAAATACAAACAAATAATAAATAATAACAATGTTTTATTACTCCAAAATTTAGAAAAACAGCTTGTAACTGTTAAATTTGTTAACGAAAGTACACTATGTAAATGGATCTATTTGTTTTTCGTACTTAATTATTTTAAAATAAAATACGAAATAGATAATGTGCAGTTTACATTGAATACTTTTACTTTCATGGTGGATAACAAAAAAGTGATATAAATTTAAACTCCAATTAAAATAAACTGTAACTACCCATAACAATTTAAATGCATTATTAACAACATCCACTAACATTACTTTAAATGTCGCTTTAAATTTTTATTAAGCATCGGATTTGTCGTTTATGTACTATATTGTGTATCAGTAATACTATGTATATTTTAGAATCTCTAATGCACTAAATATGCAAAACTATTGTAAAAACTTAAATATACAAAACTAACACAATAAAATACAATGTAATAATTATAAATTTTGTAATCGATTTACGATACTATGGCATCATTAAGCGATGATTATTTTATAAAAAATATTTATAAATTAAGAATAGATCTATCTACTGGCTATTATATACTACATAATACACATAAGTATCACATTCATTCAAAATTTTTATTTCTCGAAATCTTAAAATAACATAGCTGCTCATGTTTAGTTGCTAAAATGACGTTTTCTATAAATTAGAATAATTTTGTTCTTCATTTTTATTATTTAAAAAACTTTGTATCCACTAAAGAGATTTACACCGTGATTTAGCGCATTTGGGCGCTGACGTCAGTGTTGTGTTTCAGATTAAAGTATTGACCTATAAAGTCCATCATGCATTATTCGATCCCTATGATACGATGAATCTGATGGAATTTATTTAAAGGTGTGTAGTAGGTAAAAATTTGTTACGATCTATCGTTTACGATCTGAAGTTGTAATGAAACAAAAAATTTGTAAATGGGATGAGTAATTGGATAATGTGTGCTGTGTGGCTTCATTGTCACGCGATGAATTGTATTAGATTCACCACATAGAATGGATCTGACGATTAATCTGATAATGTGTGGCGGGGCTTAAGATTTTTTTAAAGTTGAGGAGTTTGCTAATCTTCTCGGTTGTTTGAACAAAAGTTTCGGTTTTTATGAGATTTATATGCACAAAAAAACCAGCAGCCAGTCACTAATTTAAATTAGATCTAGAACTGTACTAAGTAACAATTTTACATTACATTATTTTTGCAGTTGTTATAAACACAAAATTTTGGTTTATAATTGTTATCAATAACTTATTTATAATAAATGCTTTTAGTTAAAGCAATAAAATTAATTATTCTTTGAAAAAATTATTACTTAATAATAGCTTCAAGAGATTTAAAGGTATAATCTATATCGTCGCAAAATGTATTCAGCACTTTTCAAAATTTCATATTATGAAAAATATTGATGTTGCAAGGAATGAAGAATTGTTGCAAAACTTCTTTAGTATATTAACTAATTAGTTTTCGCAAGATCATAAATACAAAATATGAATAGAATGGTGAATTAACGGTTCTTACCTCTCCTTATGTGCTAAAATAGTTAATAAATTTTATATAAATGTAGTAATCATTGTTTCATACAAAAAAGTATTAAAAGGATTCAGTCCTGAACGTTTCTGCACCGAGAAAAATGTTATTGATTAACAGAATGAGACGTTTCGGTGCGACTTTTTCGGAGCGGGATGTTACGGCTCGGAGACTAAATTTAAAAATTTAATTTTTTTTAATGATTAAAATGGTACGAATCAAGCTTGAAATCAATTAAATTAATTATTTTTATATAAAATTAATATGTTTAAAATTTGTAAATGGTTACTTTGATGTTATAACATAAAGATAATAATTAATTACAGTACTGTAGCCCATAGTTAATTCGTATGGGTTTTAGTAAAAAAAAGAACATTAAAATAGTTTAATAATGATTTGTTTCTGAGAGTTTTTGCATGATGAAGCAAATTTTAAAATAACTTTGTAAATATTTTAATGATTAAAATACATGTAAAAGTAAGTTTATGATTTTTAAAATTATAACTCTGTGCAGTAGATTTTGTTTGGATTTGTTAATATTTGATTAATTTTGTAACAGATTTATTACAGAATTTATACCACCCTAGTATTGTGAATAGTTTGTTGAAAATTTAATTTATTATTTGAGAAATTTTGGGACACCACTGTGTAAATATCTTGCATTCATCTAAAGATTAAACTATTCCTTTCTATTAGGTATACGTAGGCGTGATTAAAGTTACAAATAAATAGTTTTTAAATTTTTAATTTGACGAGAAAGTTTTAGTGCTTTATATAAAAAAAGAAAATAACTGCTAAGTAAAAATAACAGCACTGCAAAACTGGATTTGGATTTCAATACAGGAAAGCTAATTTTATTTACAGAAAATTTATTTTTTTAAATAAACTTATTTTGCAGATTTTTTTGAAACATGAAATATAATAACTTAAATACGAACTAAAAATTTTAGGTATCTAAAACAACATATTAATACAAATGCAAATTTTACATAATGTTTAATTATATATACGCATATAAGACAAATGAATTTTATTGAGTTTACAGTTAAATCAATGCAGTTATAACCATATAAATATGGAAGATCTTATAGATAATAATTGTATAAAAATTTATATTAAAAATAATAAATAAAGAAATTATTATACATAAATTTTGAAAAATAGCAGGTGCTTTTCTAAATAACTTAAATAATATTATCTTTAAATTTTATAGTGATTTCTTTAGAGGTGGCTTAAATGTCTACAAAAAATAAAAATAATGGGTGTACTTTAACCCCTTAAAATAATATAATTATATTATAAAATTTAGAAGTAATGTTTTTTAATATTTTTTAAGAATTTTAATTATTATAAAGAAAAGCATCTGCTCTTTTTTCAAAAAAGGTTTGTTTAAATATCTAGATATATGAATTTGAAAATATAGCACAAATTAAGGTGAGCTATAGATATGTTTGTGTCTATCTTATTAGAGGTTATCAGACTATGTACATAATATAATTATGGAAACATATTTAGATGGCACCGAATTTGGTTGTCCTCTATGTGTATGCTATTCCAATGACGTCTAATGAGACAGAAACATAATGTCTAAGGTTTACTTTATTTTGTGCAATATTTTTAATTAGATTTAAAACATTTCTTTGATTACGTTACTTTATTTTAATTATAATATCAATTTAAAAAAAATGAAGAAACCTATATATTATAACATACCCTTATTTTTTCCAATTTTGAGACCTTTTTCTTCTATTTGCACTAAATATGTAAATACTGTTTTAGTTGAAAATAGTTTCTGCACTAGAAATTTGCAGCAGAACTTTTTGTAGTAGGTTGTTCAAACTTTTGCAAAATTGAAGTAAGCTACAGTCAATATTGTTTCTGTCTTTGTAGAAGTCGCCAATATAGCATCACTTAGAGCACCAAAATAATACAAAAAATTTGCGCTACCAATGAGAATCTAATTACAATTGAAAATGACTGCATGTGGTTAAAAACACCTTCCGGAGAAGTTCGAATTATTGTCAAAAGCCAAAAAGTAAATGTGCTGTAATTAGGGCTGTATTTACCACTGTGTGAAAACTATCGCTCAAACTCATCAATCAAAGAGGTCAAAGTAAACTAATAAATTTTTCACAGTAAAATTTTCGAGAAAGTAGTTTTTCCCTAGCCAAAGCAACTTTGACTCAACAATGATGGGTTAGAGAGAAATTTCTTAATTTTAGCGACGTTATGCACTGGCCACCGTTTTCTCCAAATTTAAATCATTTCGACTACTTCATTTGGACATACTTAGATACTAAAGTCTGCCCCATACGACGTAAAAATCTTAAATGAAATGTTTCTAGAAATGCTCTCAACTACTGCTGATAATTAAACATTTAAGGTATGTATTGATGCCCATTAAAGCTATTTTTAAAATTCGTCATTTTTCTATTAAATAAACGTGTTATTTACAAGTCGGTAAAATTTTTAAATGGTTTTGCTCAAAATCTTTAGAAATAATTGTAATTTAATTAGTCTCCATCTTAATATATAAAAGTGAATGTTTGAATGATCGTCCTATAAAATTCTCCTTAACGGAAAGCTATAAGTGAAATTTTAGCTGATGATTCTGAAACAAATTCTTAGGTCAAAAGTCAATACTTATACTTCAAAATAATATCTTTAACTTCTTACATTCGCGGATGTAGCTGTTTACTTCAAAATTTTGTCGATAGTTTTTCTTCTGTATACAAAAACAGAGCCGGACAATTAGGCGCGGCCGAATAGGCTTATTATCTATGTTCTTAGTTTTTATATTTGCTAGTCATAAAGTTGACTTTCCGAAAGGAATTGCTAACAATCTTTATAATTTTTGATTGCTGAAGTATTATTATATAACAATAATTTTTCTTTGTGTTATATTATGCTATTAATATTTTTCAATTAATAAAATTATTATTTAAATTTTTTTTTAATAATAATATAATTTTGTTAGAGATCCACCGGTCGAGCTTAGGTGAGTGTTAAAAAACTCTCACATCGAGGGAGATTCACTTCCTTTCTAGAGTAACATACTTTGCCGAGTAGGATCGGTCTACGGGATATTTTTAGTAAGTAAACCGAGGTTACTGAGGGTTGGTTTTGACAAACGCAACCATGGCAAAACTTGGATCTACCATAAAATCAATATATAGTCAATAGTACGTTTGTCGTGTCGACTTGTCGAACAAATGTCTATTTGCATAAGAACAAATGCAAGTCAAATAAAGTTTTGTATCGAATAAATGGTGTCGATTAAGAGCTTGTCGAATAAATGCTGGTGCACAAAATTTCGGGAATCTTTAATATTAATTTAATCTTTTCTCACCTTTTCCAAATCAACTTGCAACTAACCTAATGAAACATCAATTAAACACACGAAGACAGAAAAGATTCAACCCAACAGACTTAATAGACAGATGCACAATGACAGATGTAATACACATAGCTGTAAAGACTATCAAATTACCCTGTACATAAATAATTCAAGGAATTAGGGTTGTAAAGATATAAGCCACTGGGCGTATACTTAAATTTGACATTTCTAATATTAAGGACATATAGATTTACTAAATGTTTGTTAAACAGATTGTAAATATTCTGGGTAAATAAAAAAAAAAATTAGTGTGTTTTTGTGCGTAAAAACAGAATTGGCAGATTATTACAAAATAATGTTGTAAAATTAGGGAAAACAAACATCGATTTAATTTTTTTAATTCTAAACGACACCCGTTTATATGTCTTTGCGCCTAAATAGCTTGGTGATTAAGTGGGTCGCGCCTAAATGGTTCGCACCTAATTGTCCTAGACCGATACAAAAATGCATCCCCAGCTTTTAATTTTATGATTTTTTGCTATCTGTATAAACGATCGACAATATCTTTCAGTCAACTTGTGGGGTAGTATTAAACCTCTTTTTGGTGCATATCTGTTCCGGATGTTGACGACCATTATGTCAATCTGCAGATATCTGAAGAAAGTGGACCTTTTCTTGAGAAAGCCCATTAATTGTTACATTTAAACATGTTCTTAGGTTTTTTTAGCCATAATATACCTCTTCTTCTAGGTTCACTTCTTCTGTTCACAATAGGATGAATTCAACCAGGATTACTTGTAATAATTCATATCGGTGGTTTTTTCTTATGATATGTTCCGGGTACTACACCACTTGTGTTTTTACCAGTAACATCTCTCGGTATCAGTGATTCGGTCTGCCCAAGGTGTTATTGGAATACGCCGGTTTAACCACATCTAGAATGCTTTTATCTTTTTGTAAGATAGTATAAACCTTTGTCAAAAAGTTAAAGACTCTGCCTCTCACATACGACAGGGAAAACAATGCACAGCAGTAATTTGATCTTTTTGTTTGTGATAAATTGTGCCACTAAAACTGTTTTAACATTTTCAGTAACGCGGTTTTAAATTTTTCTATCCGGTATTCGATGGGGTGGTTTTGTTCCTAGATATAATATAGTATTTTGTACTCTTTTTATTGTTTATTCATTCATCATTGGTTGACTCGGCTGCATGTTATTTTCAAGATTACCATGTCCTTTGTTTTTTTTATATTCAGTGCTAGCCCATAGGTTTTGTCGGTTTTGACTAATCCTGTTATCAGTTCTTGCAGATTTTCCAATCTCTCTGCGATTATCATGTGTTGTAAGCAAATTTTATATTGTTCATACACTTGCCATTTATCTTAATACAAACACCTAGCTTCTTTAATGATTTTGGAAAATTACGATCTAACTATTCATTAAACAGCGGCGGCAATAACAGACACCTTTGACAAAAACTTTGCTTGATTTCAATATCCTCTGCGATCTCTCTCTCTTTTTAGTTATGGATATTGATGGTTCTTGTATAAATCGCTGATTATTTGCAGATTTCGATAATCAAGCCTCGTTTTCTTTAATACTCTATCTCGACAAGTTATTCCGTACGTTGTCGATCGGTTTTTGGTAAAGAATAAAATTTACAAAGACGCCGCAGTTGACGTCTCAGCATCTGTGAAATACTGCAACTAACTATACAGTTATACTCTGTAGGATTCTCTTCTTTGTTATTCTCGAAGAGCTTTGATATGTATGCCTTGTAAGTATTCATTTTGTCTCTTTCTTTATTGTACTTTTACCGTTTGCATCCTACACTATTCGTTTTTGTTAGATAATTCGATTGTTGTTCTAATCTTTTTATGCTGATTTTAAATTTATTAATATAAAACTGATTAAACATAATTGTTTTCAAAAAACTTTTGCAGAACCATTTTTTCTGTAAAACTAATACCGGCACTAGAAAGTTAATACACAAGCAAGATTCTACTATATCTAATGGATGTTTAGGATTATTTTTTGATATATAATATTATGTATGTAAGTAGGTATATAATTATTATTGATGTAAAATATAAATTCTCGAGTTACGCAAGAATAAAACTTTCATTGTAATTTGTAGAGCCACTTTTTATTTGCTTATTCAGTTTTCTACTAAGGTAATTTAGATTTTTAATTGCAGAAAACATAAAAAATTAATTGACTAATTTTTAAAATTTAACATTAACATTCTTCGATTGATAATTATTACGCTACCGAAAGTAGAAGTTAACTGAAAAGAACTGTAAAAATCGACGAAAAGGATCTAGTACGGAAAGTTAGTTTTTTGCCTTAGGAATAGTTATGCTTTAGAATTCATAAAACTTTGTGTACTTAGTATATTAAGAAAATTTACAGTATTTTTTGTTTGCAATTAGTAAAGTCATAAAAGAAGTTTGTGTAAATTTCTAATTTTGCAGATATTTAATTTATTATACCGTGGTTCTCAGTTGATGAGTTGTATTTATGTATGTAGCAGTTACAACATAATATACTACTGGCACTATAATTTTGCTTTAAAGTTGGTTACATGCAAATACCAAAAATACATATTTTCGAAATAAATCAACGTTCATCATTAACCAAAGGAATGTAGGGTTCTCTGAAAGAAGCATCAAAGCCGCTTTAATGCAGGGGTTCCCAGGTGAAGGCGAGCAAAGCAGGCAAGCGCGGCAGGTACCGGCTGGCCGGGCCAACAGAACACGCGCAGCTCATCCAGTCACCACTCCGTCGAGACGCTATCCGTCGAGACATTCGCAACAGGTAGCTAGCGCCGTCCTTGCATGTGCGCGAGATTAGTACTAAACGTATTCGCAAAACAAACCCCATGTATAAATCACTTACACGGGTAAGAAAGCAGAAATATTTATTGTACGCATAATTTTTAATAATCTGAGAGATAGTGGAAAATTCGGAATTTTCAAAATAAATGTCATTCTATCTATTCAAAAGAAATCCGCTAATTAAAAGTGAATAGATGTATCCACTAGAGTCGTTTAAAAGGTGAGTAATTAATTATACAAACATTTTGAATGAAAATTCTTCTAGCGGTGTTTTCTGTGAATAGGAATACTTAATTAAACCGTTAAAGTTTATTAATTAAAAGACCGTAATGACAAATAAAGCATAAATATTTAATCAACAGTTGGATAATAATTACACATAGAAGCCTGTGTTACAAAACTTGATTTTAAAAGAAAATTTTAATAAATTATTTAAAACATGTTAACGCTCGTACATAAATGCTGCTCATTTTGAAATTAAATTTACCAACATGTAAATTTCTATTTAATTAAATACACAACACACGCATTGTATTGTGCTTTTAACAGTTTAATTGCGCAAAATACAGTATTGGGGTATGAAAATAAAAACTGCTCTACAAAAATTATAAATAAAACATCACGTTTTGGTAATAAATTAAAATGCAAAATAGTAAGGTTTGAGAGGGCACGGGCGTTATTCTTATCTAAATTCAAATTTTGAAAAGCAATTTTTTACTTATCTGCGTACACTAAAAACTAATACAATAATAAACTTTCTAATGGATTTTTTAAATTAAATTACAAATTCTACTCTGATATATAAAATTTTTTTAACGTGAAATTTATTGCACATCGATAATATAAAGTAAAAAAGACGTTTATCCCTCTCTCAATTTTATTTTGTTACATAATAATTTCGGCAATTGTAAAGTTGTAAAAGCAGTTTAATGTTTAAAATACAAAACTCAAACAGTTTAATAATGAGCACGAAAGTTTCCAAATTGCTTCCCGAAATTGAAAGCTTATTTTATTTTTTTAAATCTATTTCCACTTTAAAATGCAATAATATTTAATATTAAAAGTTGTTTATGCAAAATTGGAAAAATTTACATTTGCATTTGAAAAATAAATGTGTTTTTCCGATGGTTAATATTGTATATTTGCGGAAAAATTACAGCTGTTGCTATTAAAAACAAAATAATATAATTTGAAATTTTATACAAATTAAATTTGAAGAGAGGTGAATTGTAGTACATTATTCGTAAATCATAAAAATTTAATATATTCTGTTTTCTTTCCTTGTTAAATTTTTATGAAAATACAACAATATAATAAAGTCTGAACGAAATTTATTTACAATATTATTTTAAAAACTATTTGGAACAGTAGCATTACAATGTTATATAATGTCTACATATGATATCTTTTGTGTGCATACATTATATCAAGATAAGGAAATCGGTATATTATGTATCTTAACCTAAATCTATCTAAAAGTAAAATTTTCCGAATAGAAGCTGCATTCCATTTATCTTCCAATACCGGTTACTAGTCACAAACTGCTCAAAATTTTTATCAACAATCCATAGTAATAGTAATTCAAATTTTATAACCATTGCAATATATCACTTTACTTTTGTTTGCGTTGTAGAACAAATATTAAATTTTTTCAATGAATAAGCATAACAGAACGTAACAATAACATCAGATAAGATAAAACACCGAAATAATTATATATACATACACGTTCGTTTGTACGAGCACGTTCTCGTGTATTGTATAAAAATGAATCGCGTAGGATAGCACCAAAATATTCTTACCTTCCTCTTTTCGTACCAGTAATCCAACCATGTTTTTGTGTGATCAAAATTAAAAAAACCGCACAATTTTTTTCCAAATATGAAAAACTATCAGAATCTTTCTAAATGTTTTTCTAGAGCTCATTATTTATTTTAGCCCTACACACAATACAAAATTTACGGAAAGCTGGCTCAAACTTCCCAGAAATAAATCACTACAACTGGTAATATACGTTGTTGCGAACATGTAGGTATGTATGCAGAAATGGTTTACTTCCGTTTACAATATAGCGAAAATTTTGTAGCTATGAATTGCTTGAATTCAAATTTGCAAATATATTGATGCCCTTTTTTACCGGCCGGTATTTAACAACACATTTATTCCTCCCCTTTCATCATAGCACATGCATAAATCAATTTTAGAATTTAGATCACAGCACAAAAGTAGAACGAAATATAAGGCTTATATTTAGAGACCTAAAATAAAAAAATTCTATCCAAGATGGTATATAATGTCAAAAGAATAAAGCGGTAAAAAGATGGGAACAATAGTGGTTTGAAAAAATTATGTATTGCTCTTTCGGAGATATGGCAAAACAGTCGTTACACTCTCAACAATGGAGCAATATATTGAAATTTTTATCAAGTGACTTATGATCTGCAATAGTATCAAATCTTTGAAAACATTCAAATAATGTTATCTACTAAAAAACAGCGTTTAACAAAATAAATCATTTATTTTAAATTATTATGTTTCTATACTACTATTATAAATACCTCACAGTGATTTATGATTTAAAATTCTTACAAGTATTGCTTTTATATAGTTTAATGCTGTGTATAATGTAAACGTATCCTTACTAATTTGCTTTATTATTGTTATGAATTATATTGAATAAAAAATAACATTTTTGATTTAATATATAAAATGTTTCAAGTTTATAACACATAGCACTTATTTAAAAAAAAAATTAAAACCTTCTTAAAACATGTAATTTCACAAGCTATTATATAGATCAAATACCTTCAACTAAGTCTTTAATAATATAATATTATATATTTAACTTATTAATATCGGAACTGCGCAGTAGCTCAGTTACAATGTAGCTCACTCTAGTTAACTGAGCTAATTCTCTACGTTCTTTAAAAATTTTACAATACTTCAATATCTCATATCATAGAATCCCAATTTTGTGTAGATGTGTGTTTATGAGCATCCTGATCTTTGGAGCATATCACGCCGCATTTTTCCGCAAAAATTTAAAGCTAGTTTTTGGTCGTGACATAGACGTTTATAAAATTTAAATTACTCAATGGAGGAATAAGAAATTATCCGTCTAACGGTGCGCATTATTGTACCAGATTATCAACATTCTCCTTAATAAATAATCACTGAATGGATTAACAAGTTCCCATATTGAACTAATCATAAAACGTTCGAAGAACGGATTTTCTTCATGTTTTCATTAAATTTTGTATTATGCCTAGGTAAAGATATTACGTAGTATTAAATAATGATAGTATCCAATAATAATATATTACTTAATTTTGAGATCAATAAAACGCTTTTATTAAATTTATTTAAAATTTTCTTAATCTGGTGATTATTGTTTATTCATCATTGATCATTATATAAACCAAAGTTAAAATTGGTCAAGTATATCACTTATCATAAAATAAAAAATGGAGGTCGCAATCTAACAGTTATGACAAGTACCTAATTACGAGGGTAATTACGAGTTTCTGTGACACTTTATAGTGTCATCTTCAAGTTTAATTCCAATCACTTAACATTTGTCATTTTTATATCAGTTTAAAGAGGTGAAAATGAGTGATATACATATTGAACACAGAACGTCATAAAATTTTTATTAAAATAAGGCAAGATAAAAACTTCTGCTATAAAATTGTGACTGGGGATGAAACCTGGGTACACCAGTGGGACCCTACCATGAAACAAGAGTCCATGCAATGAGTTCATAAAGGTCTCCACCACCAAAGAAGGCGAAGCTGTAATTTTCTGGGGGAAAAGTGATGGCCACAGTTTTCTGGGACGCTGAGGGATTTTCTTAATTGAGTATATGCCAAAAGCGACTACAATAACGGAGAATGTCTATAAAGACACAATTAAGATCTTAAAAGCGGCTATACATGAAAACAAACCCCAGAATTATGCTCAGATAACTCGGCTTCTGCACGATAACTGCAGGGTGCATAAAGGACGAATTGTTCAAGAAGTAATCGATGAATGAGGCTTGAAGGAATTCCAACATCCACTTTACAGTCTCGACCTCGCCCTCTGTGACTATTATCTCTTTTCAAAACTCGAAAAACACTTGAGAGTGCGTCGCTATTTATCGAATGACGACTTGGAAAACGCTGTGGAGTCGTATTTTGCAGAACTACCAAAAGAATTTTTTTCGAAGACATAGCGTTATTAGAAAAACGTTGGAATAAGTGTGTTACTGTTAATGGTTCTTGCGCTAAAAAATAAAATTTTGTTTGTCCTCTAACTTCTTGCTTTCATAGATAGGTAGATAACATAAAAAGCTCCCTCGTACATATACATAAATTTATTAAAAATATTATATTTATTGTGTTTGAAAACCAGGGCCACACATTAAAATTCATCTATTTAAATGGCTCTTCACGGTAGTGTAAAGGCATAAATTCAACCTGTTATTTAATATTCGCTTCCTGAAGCGTTGATAGATTCGAAGAAATGGTTTTTCGTATTTAGATTAATAGTAAGAAATTGTGAAAGCACCGAACCTTACAAATGCTTATTTCAACAATCGATCTTGCTAATAAATAGTTTTCTTCGAGTTTACTAAAACGCCATATTATATAATACTTTATAAAATCCATTAAGTAATTAAAAAAACGGTTTTGGTTCATTCATATTTAATAATACTTATTTATACACCAATCATTATTTTTTGATGAAAACTAGAAGTTTATAATTATTATTATATTTAAATTTAGCTTATTTTTTAATTTATAACAACATTATGGTGTGAAGTTTATGCCGAGAGTTTTAACTTATTAAATAACTGCACAAGAGACGCATTCCTAAAATATCAAATAGTATGCTATGCAGTATGCGCCGTGAGCATCATCAGCTGCACATGGGTTTTCTTGTAATAATGAACAGTGAAACGAAAATTTATTTATAATTTTTTTATGCTAATAAATATAGTATATTTTTACAATGTATACTAATTTGAAAAACTTGTGTGCAATATAATACCTAGATATTTATGTTCAACGGTATTACAAAATTAAAACACGTGGAACTTATTTTAAGGACACTATTATAAATTTAATAACTAAAATTAAGATTTTAAAATTTATCTTTGCATAGACTTTTCTCGAGTTTCTAAAAATTGACACATTTGAAATTTATTATACAGTTTCCTAAGTAAATATCTATGGATATTTAAATTTCTCGGGCTAGTGTTTTCCTCTTTAGAAAATATTAGCAATTAAAACATTAGTCTTTTAATTTAAAATACCTACATATACGTATTTATATAAAAATAACAATCACCATTAATTTCGTTTTTATATAGTACTCAAAGAGAAATATTATAACAGTAAAGAAGATAATTAAGACTTATAACGAAAACAAAGAAGTATATTTTATAAACATCTTTTATCGGCTTTAAAGTTGAAAGAAACAATCAAATCAAATCTAAGTAATTATACTTTTTTAATAATAAACAAAAATATAAGATAATATTCTATCATTTGGGTGGCTTTCAATTTAGTTTGTTAGCAGAATTTATACAGTTATTCCAATAATTTCAAAGTTTTGGTTAATATATATTTTGATTTTTTTAATTCCCGACACCTAAGGGTAAAAGGGAGTTTTTGATATATATTTTTTTTATATGAAAAAATAAAACTGTGTGATTATATGTATATATGTATGTATTAAGAGAGAAACCAAGGGTCAACCGCTAGAGGAAATCGTGTACAATTAACTTCACACTTCACGTACTTCATCATAATTCTCCATACTTCTTTGTCTTTCATAGAATTCAGCAGTAATTAATCGATACTTTCAGTATCAGAGACTTTCAATTTCTGAGACTTACAGAAATACCAAAATTTGAGCACTGGAGGTGTTTCACACCCCAGACCCCCGGATTGAGTAGATTATTTTATCAGAAGTAAACTAAAATCTCCCGTTGCAGAGGCACTAGAGGGTGTTTACTCCCCGGATCAAGTAGTTTATTTTTATCAGAAGTAAACCTGTTGCAGAGATCTACCTCCCAGGAGTACGGAATTTATAATTAGGTAGTTTATAATTAATTGTCAGATTACGAATTAAACACATTTACTTGGCCATAGCTAATTTTAATAAACTTGAGATATGCTTAAATATTTAATTCACTTTTAATAAAAATAAATTATTTAAACCGGGGGTCTGGGGGTGTGGAACACCCTCCAGTGCTTCTGCAACGGAGATCTTCAGTTTCCTTCTGATAAAAAGTAAACTACTCGGTCTGAGTTCTGCATGTTTTGCAATGTTCTTCATTCCAAAATTTGTGCACTGGAAGGTGTTCTACAACCCCTCTTCAGTACTTCATGTACTTCATTAGATGTGTACAAAACTTCACCAGCGGTTAACCCCTCGGAGAAAACCGACATCGAAGGTTTAAGTAATATACATAATATATAGCCATCTACTCATCTAAGTTACAAATAACGTATTGAAGTTAAGTTTTTCCTATTTAATGACTTCTTAAGTAGGTTGTTCCTTAACCCGCGATTATCTTTCAAACTTTTTGGATCAAAAAATCGTATCAAATGACATTACGTTATATTTCGATTCTATGTAATTACACTATTATTATTAAACGTTTGATGACAGTCTACATTCAGTCTATACCATATGTGGCAAATGCAATATTTTATTAGAATAAATACAAAACTAAAAAAAATTACCCAGTGTTATGAATACCAACAGCAGAGACATTCAGACAATAACTACATTATTTGGCTTGCCATTTATTTATCTACTGTGCGTAGGACAAATTGATAGGTTGAAAAAATGTGGATTTATGTATATCAAAATTCCGAATAAGACGACCAAACCCACGTTCAAGATAGTCAAATTGCAAAGCTATCAAATGCGCCCGGAAAAGTTTCTTTTACTCAAGCCAAGTTAATCAAATAATAACTTTGCACAAAGACAAGTGCAAAAGAAACAATATACTGCATCAGCAAGGTTCTGCAAGAAAGAAAAATCATTTAACAGAGTCAGAATGTGCTATAACAATCCGTAAATTATTCTAACCTTTCTACTTTGTAGCGACGATAAACTGGTCTCAAAAATATTAATTTACTTTTCAGTGAATTTCATTAGTAATGCCCGTTTTCTTTACCTAGAATAATATCTATTAGATAAATTATTAATGAATCAAACAATCCAATGCTTTCTAGATGAAGATAACGGGCATAAGAAACCAACGTCTATTAACACTGGGAAAAGGTTAAGTGTTGTTAACTTGACTATTGCAAAATTAACAATAATTACTTGGAAAGAATTCCATGCTTTTAAATTATTTTTGAATAACCTTAATATTCATATTACACTGATAACAGAGACCTTGTTAAAACCAATGGATAATAATTTAAAATTACATTAGAAATATGTATGTACGATATTTAAATAATTACCTACTTAAAGCAAAAGTTAAATGTTACAAACAAAATATATTCCTTTTGCTTATTAGGGTGCAGATTCTATATTATTCGCGTTTTGTTTTGCCATCTTTTCATCATTATTTATAACATTTTCTAAAAGATAAATATAATATAATACAAGGAAGGTTATTTACAGTAAAACATAAAATTAGGAATTACGATAATAAGCCTTGCTACAATGTGATGTAACTTTTGAAGTCTACCATTTGTTTCAATTTTCCAGTAATTTAAAAAAAATAGCCTAAAAGTTTGAAATGATTTTCTTAAAAGTATTCGTAGAAAATTATGAAGTTATAAACCAAACATATTTACCGCTTTTCGGAATTTCAAGGCGCGCTCTGAATATAATTTCCTCACTTTTAAAATATTTATTAATTTCTGTTTGTTTATTTAATTTAATTCTTTAATTTGGTATTAAAAACTGTTAATTATACATAAGTATTATCTAATATTATTTGGATTATAGTACAAATTAATATAAACGTCATTTAATTTCAGCTAATAATTTATTTCTCCGTCTATTACATTGGTTTTTATTTCTTGCAGCATTTCAAATTTTATAATTATTATACAATAATATAAACTAATTATTTATACAAAATTTTCAAATAAACCTGTTTTGAGAAATTAATTGACAAAATAAAAAAAAATAGAATGACAGTATTCAGTTTTTTTAAAACCATAGGAAATCTTCAGTTTTGAAAACCACTGATGGAATATTTTTGAGATAGTCGTGGAGTAGTCAGGATTGATTAGTTAAATAACAATAAAACAAGAAATAGACTTAAATGTTCTTCTAAAAAGAGATAATAGAAGCAGGTTCGGTTTGCAGAGCAAAATGAAATTTTTTATACAAACGGCTTTGTAACAACAAACAATGGGCAAACAAATATAGTAAAACTTTAACTTTTTTTTTTAAATCAAAAAATTTTAAATTAAAAATGGCTTTTGGTCACGTGATTTGTCGTAGATAAAACTAGACAAATACATCTTCCGCATTCACAAATGTTGTGAATACTTTTCTAAATAAATGTTATAAATTTTCACAGGATTTCCAAGTCGCATTCCTTCATAATATTTTAAACTTAATTAGATACTACTTGTATTTTTACTAAAAATTTAGAAGTTTAATAATCATATATACTACATATGTTCATATAAAATAAATTAATGCAATAAATATACAACATTATATTATAGGTAAAGCTCAGAAAGCTTGAACAATAACTAAAATTTTCGTACAGAATCAAAGTAAAATGATAACGTCGCGTACAAACACAGTGATAACAAATTAGTAGTTTGTAAAGATTTCTCTTCACGCGATAAGATTTCTCTCCCTGTCAATTGACACGGCTCTTTTGTTTGTATTGCTTTGACGTAAAAATATGACTATAGATTAAAAAATTATTTTTATTTTCCTGTTCACAACTTTTAGAAAATGTAATACTTCTGGAGGTTTAAAGAAATAATTTACAGTTGTAAGTAATTCTTGGGCATTAACTTAAAATGCGAAGTAGTATACATATGTACTGAAATAATTTAGTTTAATTTCTGGAGGATTTGTTTCTTTCCATTACGATTAATTATTACAAAAGCTACTTAGTTGATTAATAATTCTACACTGTAGTTTTTCTGTAGTAGTTTATTAGGTTGCTGACTTTAACCCTGATTGTGTTAATATACCTACCTATATAACTATTTGAACATGATTTTAACTAACTGCTATGACTTCAAAATTAATCCAATTTTCACTAAATAGCTTGATATTTGAAACTAGAATGCGCAGTAAATCAATCGTTGAATAATGTAACAGCATACATCAGATACAGTAAGTACATATTTATTATGAACTCATGTATCTATGTACCTATGTATATATGCTTTACAGGTAACACTTAAGAGTTACTATTTGGGTAATAGAACATATTTATCATTGCTACACGTTTTAACTGTTTCAAAGCAATCGTCATAACTGCTTTGATTGTGTTTAATTTTATACAAACCTGAACCGATTAAATTATAAGATAATGATTGTTGGAGACGGGTAAGAAACCCGTCGCCCGATTTTGCCAATTTTTAAAGTGGATTATAAAAATGAGGATCTAATTAGCGTATAAAAAATTTAAATTTGCGTACGGCTCCCACATTTATGAAAAAAACGATTTTAAAAATTTATTTACAACGAAATTTACTCATTGACTCTTTTGAACTGTAAACCCGCGCATCGAAATTAAAATAGGTTGTGGCGACGGTAAAGATATCAGAATCCCGGTGGTTTTGACAAGTGCTTTACTTACTAAAAACATTTCCCAAGAACAGTGCAACTTGAAAAAGTGTGGATGTTGACCCGACGGATATCAAGGAGCGACTGGTATCTCCCCACCGCTAGTCACTGTCAACCCAGGCACAGCACGCGGACTGATGATAGAATGGCGGCTCTAATGACGTAATACCTCGCAATAATACATGTATTTTTATGGGATAATTATAATTTAAAAGTCAATTCCCAATAAAATTTCCAAAAAAGTAACATTTTTTAGTATATCAGTTAGATGTAACCTCTTAAATGATTAGAATTTTTATGCTCTTTCGTTTGGTAAAGCCATTTTAATAGGAAAAAGTCGAAGGCGGGTTTCTTACCTCGACCCTGATTGTTTTACTGACTGTGTAATATGTATTTATATTATTATGTAGGTAGGCCACATGAACATTGCTTGATGAATATATATTTCTCTTCGCAATTTTATTATTGTTTACAACTTAAATTAATAATAATATTTTTACAGTCCGGTATATTTACCAAACTTGATAATATAAACTCATCAATTCAATAATTAAAATTTGGACTTATTATATTTTTTTATATTGCAATGAAGTACTAGCTATACTTTATATATCATCAACAAGAAAGCCATTATAATGGTTGTCTCTATTTTCTTTATTTCATATACATATTTTCCTATAAATTCGATCTATTTAACAATTGTTTACCGACATTATCAGATTCTGATATGGTTCAAGTCTTATTGCAATAATTGAAAACTTCAATTAACTGCTCAATGTCACTTACACCAGAGCTGCAGTGTTTTGGATGAGTAAAGAATTGAGAAATGCTGATTAACCGTAAAGCCGATTTTCTTTTCAGAAGCATCAACTTGGATAAATCTACCCAACTAATATTTAAAATTTTGTATTCTGAGTAAATTTTTTTGAATATCAAGAGTTTTGCTGTTGTGGAGTTGTTCTTATTGTTAACTTTCTAATTGTTTTCTGAATTCTAAAAAAGAAAATGTTTTTAAATATTCTTCTATATTATAACTTAATGCTAATTTTATCCTTCGGCAATTCGTTAAGGAGAACCATTTATGCACTATTTTAAAAATCAAAACAGTAGAGAAATGTTGCTTTTTATTATGTTCAGATTAGCAAATAATTTTATTGCAGCCGAAGTATCACAATTTACTAAAGCTAACATTTATTTCACAAAAGGTTCGGACTACGAGTACCTTATGTGCTACTTTAATTTAACGTTCCTTATCTTTACGAATTGTTGTTCTAACAGCATCAAAATTAATTTTATTTGAAAGTAAATCTTTGGATAAATAAAAAAGCCGTCTGTCACTTTAAGTTTAGCTGAAATTCTTCAAAATGTGTGCTAAATCTGTCATATACGATATAGGTAATATAAATTCGGTTGATTTTCTGTTGGATCACAAAATTTTAATTTTTGAATATCTAAAAGTATATAAAACGCTAAACTGCTTGATTTTGATGACCCATGTCAGTTATCGTTACAAAAATATTAAGACCTTGCAATTTTTATAATTTCTAAAATTATTTCATGAAATGGAATAATTCATGCAAAAGGTTTTAGTGTATTTTTGGCTATATTTTGGTGTTCTAAATAAGTCATCAAAAGTCCCTGATGTTTGTGCGTACACAAAAAATTTAAAAACAAGAAAATGGTCGAAAATTCTGCTCCCAATCAATTTTACAAATATCTCAATTTGCATTGCAGTTAGGCAAAAAATATATTATACAAAAAGGATAACTGAAGAAATTGTCTAAAGCTCTAGATATTCATTAGACTACGAGATAAAATAATTAAAAAAAACTATTTTTAATATAAATTATTTTTGCCATTATCAAATTAATAATCTTTATTTCGCCAAAAGAAATAATCTCGATTACACCAGATTACAGAAAATAACATTGAATTTAAATTTTTGCGCCATGCGATCAACTAGCTACGCTTTTGGAAGCTTTTTCGGTTATGAGTTGGCGCCACAGCTTTCTAACATCTGACAACACCATGCAGTAGTATTGTGTAGACCAATGCCATTGTGGCATTTTTTATAGGTACATCTTTTTTACTTAACCCCGATGGAAATTGAGATATTTGTAGAAATTCATTGTGGAGTAGAGTTTTTAACCATTTTCTTGTCTTCAAATTTTATGCGTACATGCAAAGATGGGAGATTTTCGCCGACATGTAGAATACCAAAATATAGCCAAAACCCTTTTGCATAGATTATTCCGTAGTTGATCTCTTTTTACTTTATCATATGTAATATGAGAAAGTATTGTTTTCGTGCAGAAAAAAAATTTGAGATTTTGATGGATTTACACTTTTGAGGTCCCTGAGTAAAATAAGACCATTTCCAAAAATGTCTGTGTGTGTGTGTGTGTGTGTGTGTGTGTGTGTGTGTGTGTGTTGTGTGTGGTGGTCAAATTTTGTGTGCGACCTACAGCAAAACTAATAGGAATTTTCAAACAAAATTTTGGATTTTGTATCCTTATGTTGAGACTTAGAGCTGATTAGATTTTGGCTAAAATTGATTCACGGAACTATTTTTTTATTTTTTAAATTTTATTATTTAATATTAGTTTTAATTAATATTTCAAAAACTAATACGAATTTCAAAACGAAATTTAGGATTTAGCATACTTATGTCGAGATTTAGAACTGATTAAATTTTAGTTAAAATTGTTTTATGAAAACTATTGTTTTTTTTTTTTTAAGTTTTATTATTTAATATTAGTTTTTAATTAATATTTCGAAAAGTAATACGAATTTCTAAACTAAATTTAGGTTTTCGCATATTTTAATCGATATTTAGAACTCATTAAATTTTAGTTAAAATTTGTTTATAAAAACTATTGTTTTTTATTATTTTAAATTTTATTATTTAATATTAGCCTTTATTTAATATTTTAAAAACTAAAAGGATTTTCAAAACTAAAGTTGAAATTTGTTATGTTTATGGCAGGAATTAGAGCTGATTAAATTTTGGATAAAATTGGTTCATGGAAGGAATTTTTTTTAAATCTTTTTATTTATTATTAGTTTTTATTAAATATTTCAAAAACTAATGAGAATTTCAAAACTAAAATTGGTATTTTGTATCTTTATATTTAGACTTAGAGCTGATTAGATTTTGAATCACATTGGTTAATGGAAAATATATTTTTCTTTTTATTATTAAAAATTATTTTTTTAATATTTAATAAAAGTATGATAAAGTCATGGGCATGGCCACATCCGATTTTTAACTGAATGCAGTGGACTAAAGGAGACACCACTTGATCATTATTTTTGCATTTACAAATTTATTGATACTCTGTTTACAATATTAAATTATTTTATTGATAATTAATAACAAGAGTACAACTTTTTGTAAATTGTCTGCAGGTTTAACGAATAAGTAGGCAGTACAATGAGTCCTACAAATATATGTTACATTTCCGCTTTGAATGAATGAAATGAGTAAAACGAATGCTATTTTATTAATTTTCCAAGTTCCAAAATTAGTAAATTTTGTAAAAATTAAAATTTTAGTTATTTGATAAATATTACTTTTCCTGTCGCCGTCTGTCATCGTCGTCAGAAAAAATACTTTTGCTACCGGCGGCAGTCAAAATTAGTTGACGTTTGAAAAAAAAGCAAAAAATATTTTAATTAAATTTGAAAGCGAAAGCTTTACTGCTTTTGTTATACTTCTTTGCCGGTAAGCTCTTTCAATTTAATTTTTTGCTGCACTTTAACAATTATCTAATTCGCTTAAAGTAATGGACTTTGATTAGGCAATAATAGTAAAATACAAAAGCAACTATAACGTGCTGAAAAATCACGATAAATAAAGATTTATTTATCTTTCAAAATAATTTCCTAATTTCATTCAGTTCTCTTTGTTCATACCAAGTTAAAATCTTTTCATTTTTTAATTGTAACGAATATCTGTAAAAGTAAATTAAAATATAAATCTAATTTAATATAGAAATACGATTTAAAGCTTTTATTAAAATATATTTTATAACAACGTTACAACTAAATTTAACAACAATTGGAAGATATAAATAAATTTTGAAATTTTTATCAAATATATTTCATATTAAATTAAAAATGTTTTAATAAGTATATCTTTTTTTTGACTGTATATAAAAGAAGTTTTTTTAATTGGACAAATAAGTGTCACTACAGTACCTATTTTTCTTACCTACATATTACATATGTATGTATATCGCTGCCTCGAAATATAATATAATCTGCTTAGTTAACCTTCTCATAAATTAATTGTATTATACTTCCGTGGTTATGAAACCACGTTATGCAGTATGTCCTTTGTATTTGTTCTAACACTGTCGCGCACACACCATAATATAAAGGAGAAAAGAATCTAACATCACACCAAATCTCTAAATTTTTAAATTTATCTACCACTTAAAATTTGTATTTTCTAAATTTGAACTTTAAAATTTTAGCGATGCAAAATATTAAAATTTGATTTTATCAATAATACGAAATTTTTTGCGAACATTCGGTAATGGTTACTGTTGTTATGTTTTACATCAGATCTGTCAAAGTTAAGTTATTTTTTATTGGCTATTTATATTATTTTGAGGTTAAGACAGACACAGCGTTAGTTACATTTTAAAAAATTAGTCGCTAGACAATGCGAAATTTTGCTTCTTTTTCTTTCTTATGTTAAACAATGAAAGCAATAGAAAGCAATCTTATCATTTTTAAGTACATATATACACTAGTGACGTAACCGACTACTTCTATGGCAATGATAATACAATCAATATTATGGTATAGCGATGTACATAATATGTAGATCTTGTATAAAGTATGTGGAAGAAGTACATTAACTGCTTTGACAGTTCTATTTAGGTAACTGATTAGGACGCGTCCCTCTCGGCATGAAGAAAATTTAATTTATTCGAAAGAGAGATCTTTAGAATATAATACTCTGAAATTGAATTTGAGGAATTTACATAAACCTCATGAGTAATGAAAAAACAGTAAATAAGTTTGCAATGTGGGAAGATTTGCGACGCAATGGCTATTGACATGTCTGTATTTATGTAGGGAAATATTTTAAATGTAAAATCTTGCATGAATGCTTATCAAATAGAGCTAACTACTGTATACTAGTAGTGCCACAATTGTGACCCACGATCCTAATAAAATAAACTTGTAGGTTTTTTTATGCATTATTAAAGCAGTAATTAACGCACACTTTCAAGTGTAAGCTTTTTAAAATTGCTTTAAAATAATATAAAACCATAACAGTAAAAAATGAATGGTCAAAATGGTAGTCAATTGTTATCTTCGTGCGCTGCTGTATTACTTCTTGTTGATGTTCAATTCATTGCTAAAAATAAATTTTATATACATAAAGTAGATGTCTCCTTAGGCATGGTTAGTTATAATATCAAGTAAAAGAAAGGTATATTCCTTCCAATAATTTGTGTGGATCGGTTTTTATTTATTTCATCATCATCAGGGCACACTGTAAAGTAATAAAAACATAATATACATAATATATAATACAGGAGTATATAAAGAATGTACCTTTTTTTACTTCATGTTATAATCAACTCTGCCCAAGGAGATATATAATTTACTATAGATGTAAAGTTTACTTTTGGTAATAAATTGAGCATCAACAAGAAGTAATACAACAACCCACGAAGATAATACTTAGTTATTTATACATAAGTTTTAACTAGTTTTAGTTTATTAAAAAAAAGGTATATAATACCTGATTTGAAGCTGATTAAGAAGGTACTAAATTAATTAGACTATGTGCCAAAACCCTAGAGAATAAGCACTCGAGTTTTCTTCTCTTATATTTCAGAACACCTACAGTCACGCAAGACTTAAAAGATAGATTAAGCTGCATTTATTTAAAGCATAACTTTCAAACTTCTAATTGCTTTTTTACTATTAGGAATTGGGCCTCCTTATCGTCGAAATCATGAACTTTTGTTTAGGTAACTACACTTTGGTGATTTTTGCAGTATCCGTTCTAAAGAGACTTTTCTGTTATTGTTTGTCATTTTTTTAATAAATTATCCTGCTCCGTGTGTTTTTAATTTAACGCTTGCCGTACTATAATAATTTTCAACCTTTGTTTGCTAATACCGGGTCATAATTGACCCACAGTTTAAATGACTAATTTATGTTTATTTTAACAATTTTTTGGCTTTACTTAGATATTTTATCTATTATATACATATATGTTTCAAAATAGTTTTAAACATAAGAATAGTAAAAATACTGTATTTTAAGCAGCAATAAAAATTAATTACAAAATGTTAAAATGATTATATTTATATACAAAAATACAACTTCTGGGTCAGAGTAGACTTGGTTTCAGTACGGCAAACGTCAAAATAAACCATTTTATAAAATTTATTAGCGTGAAATCACCGATTATCACTTTGCATATGGAAGTCGATACTAAACTTGAATTACTTTGTGCAGGAACATAAAATAATTTATTGAAATTTCGTCTACGTGCGGCGAAGGCGATGTTTGGATCGTTTTAGGCACATCAAATTTAAATGGCAGACGACTGCACCTAACAATTCCGGAGGGGAAGAAGCGCTTTATACAATTATATTATTATGTACAATATGATAATAATTTAAAAAGTGAAAATATTTTTATTACAAGTAGATGCCTTTCGCCTTCCCGCCCCGCCCCGCCAGCTCGCTGGTAAAACCTAATATAACGCCACTTATAAGTAATATAAAAATAATCTTTAATTATTATTTTCGCTGCAAACTTTCAATTAAGTTGTAAAATTATTTACCTACATAGCAGTTTGCAAAGTGCTAGTTTTAATATTCCGCATTGCAGCCAGAATCATTACTTTTTACTGGGAATCGTGCGATTTTTATTTAATTTTCTTTTCATAGATAAAAGTATTTAAAAATTTAAATATAATTTTACTAAAACTATAGCAAATGGTTTTAATGTATAATTTTTTATGCAAATAACCAAGTAATTCATGAAGGTATATTTGAAATAATTTATATGTATGTCATCATTATTAAGTAGTTAGGTTTAGTTGCAAACACATCTGACATTGATCGAGTGTGTGAACAAAACTCTGCAAGTGATGAAAACTACCCAGATCCACCTACATTTTGTTCCAACATTTCACTTGAAATAATATTTATAAACTGGGTTAGTAAATTATTATACGGAATTGCTGGAATGACCGAGTTAGTATGCATTAGATTTTAACCAATTAGAGTATCTCAACTACCCAACTAATTTTTCGTGACAATACCTTTGGCTTCCGTGACTGATATTAGGTAGTATCTACAAACAACAAAGAATATGTCTCAAATATTAAAGATCAAATGTATGAATGTAGGAGTTCTAGGTAAATAAAAAGTCGAGAACGTGGATGCCATAAGTTAATACAGTACGTACTATGGTATGTATACAGCGCCTTACTATATAAAAGGTAACAAAAGCGTGAACTATATTTGAACACCTTTTTCGGATCAGATTCACCCTTGAAGTTGATATTTGCTAACCTTTGTTTAGGATTTTTATAGAATCTACAAATATCTTTTAGAATATTATGTTTCCTTATAAAGAAAATCAATAAACAATATAAGTTTATTAAACGAGATAATCCACGACATAAGAAATGTAAGGCGTTTCGAATTCTTTAATACTGCTTACATGTTATAGGAGGACAATCTGGAAAGTATCTATACAGCGGGCATAATAAATTTTGAATTATTCACTAACTAATGGTCTCACGTGCCAATAGAAATTGTTCAATATTAATTTCGTACCCTCGGATAACTGAAATCATAAATGCAAAACTGAAAAGTCGTTTTGTTGACGAATCCGAAATTCTAACAAACTGTTAGAAAAAATGATGTTTTGTATATGTACAAACACATAATATAACCAAGCAAAGAAGGGGGCAAGGTACTAACTTAGTACTCAGGTAATAGTAAACAAATTCGTAATAACTTGAAAGTTAAGAAGTGGGCGTTTTCTAATTTTCTAAACCGAGCAGCTATGTTGTTTGTAAGTCAGTATGCATTGCTGTAATCTAAACTTCTACGGATCTTTGGAAAATAGGCTTCCGTAGAATGTGGATTAGTGAGAATAGTTTATTATGTAGGTCTAGGATACAGATTATGCAGACAACAAAATGCAATAAGAATATCAAGAATAGTTCAGTATGCACTATCTAATATTACTATTTAAAATGCAGACTTTACGACACTACCAACCGATTTTACTTATTATCTTACTAAATTACATTATACGCACTCATATATAAACAACCAATAATGAACATAATTATAGTATATTCTTTATAGACCACATACTATTATACAGTAATACATACCTTCCATGTGAAATGAAACATATTTAATGGATATTATTACATTTTTATTTTTAAATAAAATTATATTTTATTTACATTCTGTTTGTTTTCTCGAGCTGATAATAAATCTAAAAAAACTTTAGCTGATGTTAAACTCAATTTTAGTCAAAGGATTTTCTAAAGAAACTTTTTATCATTTTCACGTGGGCGAATTACACAATTAAAATTTAAAAAAATTTGATTCCATTTTCAAAGACTTTTAAATTAACTCTTACAGTGTATTTAAAGGTAGAGTTAAGTATTATTAACTTGAATAGAATAAGATATTTTATGAATGAACTTATGGATAATAATTAGTGCATTAATCTTTTTACAAACAAGAGTAAAATTAAATTATTAAAGAAATAATATAGAATAATGTTTCGTTTTATTGTTCATTTAACCTTATAATTTTAAAAAATTTGAATCAAATATTAAAGAAATAACTTGTTAATGTACTTGGTTATTATAAACTCATCCTAAAAGTATCTACACAAAAAAGATAATTATCAGATTATTACAAATTCTAAGTTTTTTTATAAAATAACTGATAAATGTATTTCATATCAAATTCAATATAAAACTTCAGACTTCATAATTTTGATCTTAGGTTAATAAAATTTAGAATTTTTGTCAATAAAATTTAAATTTTTTGTCAATGTCTTCTGAAACGCCACTTTTTTGACTAAATAAAAAAAATATTGAATTCAATGTGCGTAAATTATTAATGTCGCTTTTACGTTTCTTTTTCCCATTAATTAGTAGCCTTCTATTCGTTGATGTTAAGGTCGCCACAGACACAACGTCTTACTTGTTTTAAATTCTGGTGTTTAAAATAAAAGAGAGTTAAAATGTTTTAGTCAAAAAGAAGATAAAAATTACAGTTTTTTGAGTTAATTAAGACTTATCAGATAGTTGAAATTACATGAAACTTTATTAGAAGATAAAAAAAAACTGGGCCTAAGTTTATTATGCAAAATGTTCTGTTAGTACTTTACTTATTAAAATTTATTGGTTTATATAGAAACAATTTATATATTTTTTGCTAATCAAAGTTAGAGATAATTCTGACAAGTATAAAAAATAAAACTATGTTTAAAATGTAGTGTCTACAGACTTTGTCAGGGTTTCTTTTACAATAAAACTCCAAACGTACATCAAAACGTCAAGTAAGACGTTGTGTCTGTGTCTACTTTTATTAAATTGTTATGAAAGTTTTACATGTTCAACTATCGCATATCGTGTTACATATAATATTTAAACATTTTTACTAATTTAATAATAATTCCAATTTTATTTTTTGGCAGAGGTAATCCATTTTATTTTGACTACGAATAAGTAGGCCTAGGTTTAAATTCTGTAATACATAGTATGTGCCTTTTGGATTATCCTCATAATGATATTCTTTAAAACCGAATAATTAAAAATCTATATATAAAAAAATGGATGTATGTTTGTGTGTGTGTGTGTGTGTGTGTTGTTCCTTATAGACTCCTAGACCGTTCGACCGATCCCAACCAAATTTTGCACAGTTACCTCTAGGACCCTAAAGAGGTTTTCCGCTAAAACCGAGACCGAAAAGCTTAATTTAAAAAAGTGAAAAATTGCGGACGCGCATGAATGGAACGAGATTCCCATACAGGGTGAATTTAAAATTATTCCCAACAGTGCGGCCTTCAGCCGGCACAATATATCTATCTTCTATCTATCTATATATATAAATGTGAAATGGTATTTCTTTGTCACGCATGATCTCCGAAACTACTAAATCGATCGACTTGCCGTTTTTTTTAAATGATAGAGTACATCTTGGAGCAGGTTTAATGCCTAATTCCGCGTTTGTAAGTTAATAAACAATGAAGTAATTACATTTTTTGTACACACACGTCTAAACAGATTATCTACAGATTTAATCTGATAATCTACAGATTAGTGACATTTTTTAGGTTGGTTAAATAACCTACTTCAAATCACTATATAAACTAAAAATCTGGAAATCAACTGACAAAAAAAAGGAACGAAGAAATCATAACAAACAGTGGCATATAAAGTTAAAGAGAAAATTAAATCTTGATCGTTCTTCTACTGTGGCCAAAAGACAGCGTTTTGTAGACAAAATCAAAGTACCGATAACATAAATGATCGTAATGCTTCCGACCCAGCACAGGATTCCATTTCACAGCAAATCCAAGCCCCAATAAGAGTTAATGATGGTGATCATTTGCATGATATGGAAGTAGAAAATGAAAGTGTTCCTTCAGTCCCATGGAAAAGTAGAGAAATGTCTGGATTTAATTATGATGTCTCCATTGATTATGCAACCGATTCTCACGTTTCGATTGAAACCATGACTTCCAGCTGTAACTACTGTCGTGCATTAAAATGGGAAAAGAAGCACCTGGCCTGTGTTGTTGTAGTGGAAAAGTTTTACTCGATGACATTGTTGAACCGCCAGAACCATTAAAGAGTTTACTACTTGGCACTCACTATAATTCGGATAATTTCCTTAGAAATATACGAAAGTACAACTCCGCTTTTCAAATGACATCGTTTGGTGCCACCGAGATACGGCATGGAAATTTTATGCCCACGTTTAAAATTCAAGGCCAAGTTTACCATGCAGTTGGTTCCTTATTTCCAAAAATGCAAGAAGAACCCAAGAAGAAGACAAGATTTCTTTGAATCATCAAACAAATAAATTTGTTTGGTCCGAACAAACAATTTTTACCGTTTCCTTAACTTAAAATTCTCAAACTTTTCAAAAAAAAGTAAATTCAGACAAAGGCAAAGTATTTTATTTTTAGTGAGACCCGGGCAAGCCGGGTATCCAGCTATATACTATGTATGTGCAGCTGTAACAAATATTGCGTTATATTGGACTTTTGACTGCAAATATTTCTATTTTTAAACTTTTAACATTTTTACTGTTCACTTAAAAAATGTATGATTAAATATAATAATAGACCATACAGAGTGAATTTAAAATTATTCTCAACAGTGCGGCCTTTAGGCCGCACAACCTTGGTCAGCTAGTATTTAATAAAATGATTAATTAATATTATTTGAAATTTTATATTTTGTTTCAACTACACTACTACTACTTGTCACATGACAAACTTCATTGCTTTCAGAATACCTTTAGTTGCGTGCAAATCACTCAACTTATTTTTACTGACAGCTTTTGTTAATAAGCATTAATATTTTATTTTAAACTTGCCGTAACCCTTACAAGCTATTGAACTAAAGTTCTTTGTGTTACTATCATAATTAATAAACTATACTGTGTAGTTACCTTTTGTAATGATATGCTTTGTGGCCATTCTTAATTAAATCTCAATATTGTTAGGAAAACAAAACCACTTCATATTTTATAATAGAATTTAATCTGATTTTGGTGTCCAGTCAGACCATATGCCCACAGTGTATTTGATACTCTTATCTAAATCTGCGTCAACCAAAGACGCCCAAACTTAACACACTCAGGTTCTATAAATCGATTTCTCATAGAAATTTTCTGAATTTTTACATATGACATTTCTGGACGAAATTACAACACCTTTGAAAATTTGGAAAAAGCCATAATATTTTTTAGGTAAAATAGTCATTTTTGGGTTTAAATACCTATTTATATTTTCTATTCTCTAATATGTTCTTCTTCTTCATGTGCCATATCCGTTCGGCCGGATGTTGGCTATTCAACTTGGCCGAAGATGAATTTACCAGGGAGTTTATAATTCATGGGTGATTTCCCGTTGCCTTCCCCATAGTCTACAAGATCGATATTGGACATTTTGATCACAGCAGTGTATCTAACGCAAACAGGATTCGATCTGCAAGCTTACGCTTTGTAGTCGACCAGTGTATGCTTCACGCTATACTGCTGGTCTAATATATTAAAAAATAATTTTAAGAGGTATTAGCTACAACATTAATCTTTAAAATCCTTTTTGATTTAAAGCAGTGGTACCTGAATTTTTAATTATACTACAATAATGCCCGGTTTCACAAAAGTTGCTATTATCCGAGATTTCAAAAACTTCGAATTATATTTAAGCCAAAAATCGGTTTTACAACCGCTTTTTTTTAAATTACGTAACCCATTTATATAATCCTAGCTTGATTTACATGAAGAATTTTTACGTAAATCAAACAATAATTAAATAACAACTTGATTTTTGTTGTAATGAAATAAAAGTTATTTGACATCTTGTCTTGTAGGGCAATCACCAATCAGTAGAGATATTCTAAAAGGTAAATGATGCAAAAGTGGTGTAGAAGCTTTTATTTTTTTAACTTGGTCAAAATGTGCACCGGCCCTTTTGGCAACCAAAAATGTAGAAATTTAGAACTTTTGGTTTTTGTTTACACCTCCTAAACAATGCATCTTAGCAAAAAAGTTCGTGTTAAGTGGTATGGTCGAAAGCCACGGTCAAAACACGACTGTTTTTTGCAACTTTGTGAAATCCTGAGATATAGTACTATTTATATAGGTGTGCAGCTTGGAAATGAGTACTCTAAAAGAAAACCCCATAAAACATATTTGTAGATCATCAAATTCTGCGTTCACTGAGTACTAAAATTTTAGAGTGGATTGCCATAACTTTATAGAATCCAGCAGAGTTTCTCGACTGTACCTTTTAAAGTTTGTTGGTAATACCCACATATCTGTTGGAATCTGCTCAATTTTGTTCGATATCTGTAATATTGTCCTGGTATGATACATTGAATCCAAGGTACCGAAGTTCTTCACTTGCCAATTATTTAATACAATGTTAGCTCTTAGATGGTCGCAAGTCTGAATGCCAGTTTTCACTTTTTTAGATACACAGCTGATACGTTTTTGCGACATTGTTGAGTTGCCCTTTGGAGGTCGTCTTCTGGTTCCGCAAGGAGTGTTTGGTCAACCGCAAAAATAATGTGTCCAGGTCGTGTCTGCAACTTTGAAGCGCTTTGTCAACCTCTTCTGCCATTGTTGAATGACGTCGTCGTCGTTTTGCCCAACGACAATACGCCGTCTCACAGGTCGCTAATTAAGACTTATCAGATAGTTGAAATTACATGAAACTTTATTAGAATATAAAAAAAACTGGGTCTAAGTTTATTATGCAAAATGTTCTGTTAGTACTTTACTTAGTGGAATTAATTGGTTTATATAGAAACAATTTATATATTTTTTGGTAATCAAAGTTAGAGATAATTCTGACAAGTATAAAAAATAAAACTATGTTTAAAATGTAGTGTCTACAGACTTTGTCAGGGTTTCTTTTACAATAAAACTCCAAACGTACATCAAAACGTCAAGTAAGACGTTGTGTCTGTGTCTACTTTTATAAAATTGTTATGAAAGTTTTGCATGTTCAACTATCGCATATCGTGTTACATATAATATTCGAACATTTTTTTACTAATTTAATATTAATTTCAATTTTATTTCTTGGCAGAGGTAATCCACTTTTATTTTGACTACGAATAATAGGTCTAGGTTTAAATTCTGTAATACATAAACCGCCCAATTAAAAAATATTTAATAAAAATGATTAATTAATATTATTAGAAATTTTATATTTTGTTTCAACTACAACACTACTACTTGTCACATGATAAACTTCATTGCCTTCAGAATACCTTTAGTTGCGTGCAAATCACTCAACTTATTTTTACTGACAGCTTTTGTTAATAAGTATATTAATATTTTATTTTAAACTTGCCGTAACCCTTACAAGCTATTGAACTAAAGTTCTTTGTGTTACTATCATAATTAATAAACTATTCTGTGTAGTTACGTTTTGTAATGCTATGCTTTGTGGCCATTCTTAATTAAATCTCAATATTGTTAAGAAAACAAAACTACTTCATATTTTATAGAATTTAATCTAATTTTGGTGTCCAGTCAGACCATATGCCCACAGTGTATTTGATACTCTCATCTAAATCTGCGTCAACCAAAGACGCCCAAACTTAACACACTCAGGTTCTATAAATCGATTTCTCATAGAAATTTTCTGAATTTTTACATATGACATTTCTGGACGAAATTACAACACCTTTGAAAAATTGGAAAAAGCCATAATATTTTTTAGTAAAAATAGTCATTTTTGGGTTTAAATATCTATTTATGTTTTCCATTCTTTAATATATTCTTCTTCTTCATGTGCCATATCCGTTCGGCCGGATGTTGGCGATTCAACTTGGGCGAAGTCAAGATGAATTTACCAGGGAGTATATAATTCATGAATGATTTCCCGTTGCCTTCCCCATAGTCCTCAAGATCGATATTGGACATTTTGATCACAGCAGTGTATCTAACGCGAACAGGATTCGAACTGCAAGCTTACGCTTTGTAGTCGACCAGTGTATGCTTCACGCTATATTGCTGGTCTAATATATTAAAAAACTAATTTTAAGAGGTATTAGCTACAACATTAATCTTTAAAATCCTTTTTGATTTAAAGCAGTGGTACCTGAATTTTTAATTATACTACAGTAATGCCCGGTTTCACAAAAGTTGCTATTATCTGAGATTTCAAAAACCTCGGATTATATTTAAGCCAAAAATCGCGTTTCACAAACGCATTTTTTTTAAGATTACGTAATCCATCTATATAATCCCAACTTGATTTACATGAAGAATTTTTACGTAAATCGAACAAAATTAAATCACAACTTGATTTTTGTTGTAATGAAATAAAAATTATTATTTGACATCTGTCTTATAGGGCAATCACCAATCAGTAGAGGTATTCTAAAAGGTAAATGTTGCAAAAGTGGTGTAGAAGCTTTTATTTTTTAACTTGGTGCAAACATGTGAAACACGGCCTTTTGGCAACCAAAAATGTAGAAAGTTTAGAACTTTTTGGTTTTTTGTCTACACCTCCTAAACAATGCATCTTAGCAAAAAAGTTCGTGTTAAGTGGTATGGTCGAAAGCCACGGTCAAAACACGACTGTTTTTTGCAACTTTGTGAAATCCTGAGATATATAGTAGTACTGTTGTATATAGGTGTTCGTTCAGCTTGGAAATGAGTACTCTAAAAGAAAACTTTATAAAACATATTTGTAGATCATCAAATTTTGCGTTCAATAAGTACTAAAATTTTAGAGTGAATTGCCATAACTTTATAGAATTGCAGCAGAGTTTCTCGACTTGTACCTTTTAAAGTATGTCTGGTAGTACCTACATATCTGTTGGAATCTGCTCAATTTTGTTTCGATATCTGTAATATTGTCCTGGTATGATACATTGAATCCAAGGTAGCCGAAGTTCTTCACTTGCTCAATTATTTAATACAATGTTAGCTCTTAGATGGTCGCAACGTCTGAATGCCAGTACTTTCAACTTTTTTTCTGAGATACACAGCTGATACGTTTTTGCGACATTGTTGAGTTACCCTTTGGAGGTGGTCTTCTGGTTCCGCAAGGAGTGTTTGGTCAACCGCAAAAAATAGTGTGTCCAAGGTCGTGTCTGCAACTTTGAAGCGCTTTGTCAACCTCTTCTGCCATTGTTGAATGACGTCGTCGTCGTTTTGTCCAACGACAATACGCCGTCTCACAGGTCGCATCTTGTATGGGAGTTCTTGTTCAAAAATTCAACTAATGTTCTACACCAAGCACTGTATTTACTAGATATGATCTCGTGCGACCTTTCCTCTTCGCCAAACTTAAATTACCACTTCGTGGAAAATGTTTTAAGTCTATGGAATCTATAAAAGAAAATGCGCCGATCACGATTCGACATCATCCCAAAAAATTGCTTATAGGAAGTGTTTTGTAGATTAAAGTATCGCATCAAATCGGGTTTACTTTGAAGGTGAAAAAATAAATTTGGATGATTAAACTAATATTTTGTGTTGTATTGAACAATTCCCGGTAGTTATTTGATAAAGTAGAATATCCCTTGCAAATTGATTTATAAATTTTTGTTATAAAAATTACTTTTATACAAAATACAAATAATTTTTTTAATCTAGATATCCACTGCTTAAATTTTGTAAAAAACGGCTTATATTTTTTTCGGGTTTCACAAAAATTTTATCAAAAAATTTGGCAAGTGTCAAGTTTAAATGACATACCTGGTTTATACCACAACTTTTTACGTAAATTTAAATAAAATTTGCCAAATGAAAAAAGTTAACTTCAAAAGAGCAATTAATTGCAAAAAGGTATTTAAAAATGTATATTTTTGAATTTTTCTGTTATAGTGGATTGTCAATAATCATATCAATTTTTAAATTTACACAAGTATGCAAAACATGTTTCAAAGTAAATTTACATTTAATTTTTATAAATTTGCTTTTCTTCGTGTTCCAAAAAACATAAAATGCGCAGAAAATAACGTGATAAAAGCCAAGTTGACTACTACAAATATTTAATTAATGGGTGGTTTTCTATTATCTTTCCCATAACTCACAAATTGATCTTTAACTAGAGATCTCAACATTACAGGCGACCCAACCAAGAATAGCACAACAAATATTAAAATTTTTAAAACCGACGGATTATATTATTGAAATCAACAAAATTGACTGTTTAAATCTTGGCTTACTTTAAACCATAGAAACTCGCCTTAATTTTTGTGAAACCGAAACCAAACTGAACTAGAATAAGCTTATAGTAATCCTAATTTTTATAAAAATATACCGTGCTACTGCAGTTCATGTTCATATTTATTACAAATTTTTAGTTATAAAGTTGGCAAAATGACTGACATCTCGGCTTAAAAAAATGGCTTAAATTTATTTGTGAAACCCAAATGTGTTATAATCGTAGTTTATATCGAGGTTTAAATATTTTGGATAAGCCAAATGTTTTATAAAACCCATTTGACATTTAAGCCGAAATCGCAGTTTAAATGTTTTGTGAAACCGGGCATAAGTCACCATTTATAAATGCATTGTATTTTTATTTTTGAACATCAGCAAAAGAATTATTAATCTAAAAAACTCTGGGGTAGAATATTAGCATTCAATTATTATGTACCTAATATATAGTAAAATTTAACAATCGATACATGTAATAAATAATGTAAACACCTTTAAAAAAACAATTAACCACAATACAAGTTCAGGAACCATGAGCGAGACTACCCCTTCCAACCGCCGGCGCCGTGCTGCAGCACTCGCCTTTAGCGATTTATCGGCAATACATAAATTGACTTAATTGACGCTACATATTTGTCTCATAACATAAATTTTGTTTTGCGTGAGTTGTAACAATACTCCAAATACGCCGCTTAAACAAAAAGTCTAGGATTAGTGAGAAGTTAATTTAACTTTATGTTTTTACTAAAACACTAAACTGTTGCTCAGTTTTTTAAACTCATTAAAATACTTAATCTTGTATATTACACTTTATTGTAAATTTGAATTTTGAAGTTTAACTACGCATATTATTCATGCATGCCTAAAGTGTACAAAATACAATAAAATCTGTACACGGTAAAACACTTTGTGTTATGCAAAAAATACTTATCCAAAATTATATTGCCGAAAATCACAACGTGTTTTCTTAATAAGAATAATATATAATAAATTATTATCAAGTCATACTTCCAATGTTTATGTTAGTTGTATTTCTATTTAGTTACGTTTAAAAGACGTGAAATTTAATTTTAAACCGTATTAAGTTACAAGCTTTCAGTGAAGCTACCATACCAGTAATCAAAGTTTTTGATACCTTATAAATCTCTTCTAGATTTATTCGTTGAAAATACAAGCCTTCAGAAAAAGTTCCGTTTACTAGTTTTAAACTTTTATAGTGTGATTCAAAAATGATTATTATACTATTTAGGCAATTAAATTGACATAAGCGTTATTCGATACAGAACAACATAAAACTTTGTGATGTCATTTATTGTTTTTATTGTTTTATACTCTTAATACATATTATTCTGACTTAGTTTTTATTAAATCACTTTATTAAAAATTACCCAACCAGTTAAGCCTTATCGCAGTAACCAACGATGCAAAAATTAAAAAAGGTACGTGATACAAGTACGAAAATATATTATAAGAGAATAGCTATCCGGTCCCAATCCACTTTCATCAAAATGGGATTTTCTTGAATTTTTAAATAAACCTTTATAATTATAATTAATAAAAGTTTTACAAAAATAATCTGCAAGTAACACTTGAAAAATGTGTAATTAAAGTTTTTATTATAATATTTACGGAAAAATCGCAAAACCACGTGTGATTAAAAGTTCAATTAAACCTGAATTTATCAAATTATGACTTTGAAAAGTTTTGATAAAAGTGGATTACGTTCGTTATAGTTGCTGTACTGATATTATAATAAATATGTGTATGGAACAACTTCTTCTTCATTGTTGCTTCTTGTCAGAAGAGTCGTGACCCAACTTGGCCGAAGCCAAAATGAATTTTCGTGGAAGTATAAGTCATGGGGTGGTTTCCCGTTGCCTTCCCCACAGTCCACAGATCGATATTAAACTTTTTTGTTCGCAGCAATGAACCTAGCGCAAGCAGGGTTCCAACCGCGAGTTTACGCTTCCTAGCCGACCCGTGCATGCTTCACGCTGCACTGCTGGTTGGGGACATCTTACACCAATAAATCTAAAAAAGTTTTACAATTTGTCAAGTACATACATGCCGATTTGCCGCGGAATACCCGACATATAAATCATTTTATGTGTTGTTAGCTCAGCGGTAAAGCGTTATTACTTAATCAGGTGTTGGTCATTCTAATTCTGACTTAGTAAGTATTAGTAAGCATAACATATTAACAAATTATTGTTTATTAAATCTGGACAACCAAGCAAACAAGAAATCAACCATTAAATCATTGGCACAAAAGATTCTTGATGAATTTTCTTTTGAGGTATCAATTATTGATATACTAAATACTATATTTGTTACTACAGTAGAATCTCGATTGCTTGGGTTTGTTGGGACCGGGAACTTTCACGTACAATTTATGGTAAAAAGGGATAATCAAAAACGAGTAGATTTATTTAAAATAATTATTTACATTTTGTTTAGGTTTTATAGTGTATTTTTTAAACAAATCCATGTTTTTCGCAAAGGAAATTTTTATGAATTGCAATAAATGAATACTTTTTACTAAAGTAGTAATTGATTAAACAATATTACAGCGCCACTATTTTCTTAGGATGTAATGTTATGAATTCCTACTCTTCTTCTTCTTCTTAAATTAGGACTAGGTCCTGTAATATCCAACAGTAACCCCGACAAAGATCCAAAGCTACTGCTGGTACTGTGAGCATATTATTTGTTTTACATCTAAAGTAGTTTGCTAGACTGGCTTCAGATATGCCTGTTACCATATTATTGTTAATGATGGCAATTTATTAACATAGGAGGACCACCGGCTTTACGTGCCTTCCGAAGCACAGGGACTGTCATAGATAGAAAAAGAGTCAGAAACAAAACTTTTCTTTATACACTCCTCCCGGGTTCGAACCGGGTGTCTTAGCATCAGTAGTCGATCGCTCTAATAACTAGGCCAGTGACCGTCTCATGAATTCCTAGTGTAAACCTTATTGAAGAAACATTTATGCCTTATATTGTAAAGTTTTATTTTTCCGTGATTTCTCTCTCTAATTAAATTTAACAAAATTTTAAGTTTTGCAGCAATATATTGTTAAAAGATTGTCACATTTTTAACTTCTCTGAAATCACGACCAAAAAATCGCGTATCACTTGCCGCGATTGTGTTTACTGTGGTCAGTGTGAGGGAATACATTGTACTTAATTCTAGCTTTTCACAGATGAAAAGTGATGTTTCAAATTAATTGACAAATGCAATTCGAATGGAACGTTGAACTTCTCAAATGGATGACTAATCTGATAAGTTATCCACACTTATTCTCCATTGCCCTCAAAGTAACTCCAAGCTAATAAAGACAAAATATATATGTACTACCCTTGAAATAAAATAATACAATAAACCATATTACGTAAAGCACATTAATTAAATTAATTAAAAAAAAGAAAAAGTTACAGTTAAAAAGGTACATCTCTCTATCTGGAAGGACTATTCGCAACTATTACAAATGATTTTACTTATATTTTCAAAAGTTTATAACTAATTTAACTTTTCCTTTTTTTAAATGAAACATTGGGATTATGAGTATGATATTATATAACAAAAAATTCTTAATTTGCTTCACTTTTTGAATTAGTACCTAATCGGAGTATCTTTTTAAAGTCGCACGCATGATATTAAGTTTAATTATTAATTATTATTATATTTTATTTATTAATATATTATTAATATTTTGTTTCAACGCATTTCACTCAAAAAGTCTACGCTCGTGATTTGCATACAATTTTTTTTCCAACAAAAGTTATTTATGTTTTCATGCAAAATCTGAATCTGCTAAAAATAATATAAGGTGCTGTTAAAAAACAATTGACCTGTTGGTGGTCTTGAACAGGTGATCTAATTAAAAAGCCATCATACCACATTTTTCCCCCTTGCCATTATACAGCTTTTATCGGAAACATTTTTCATCTGACGTTTAGTTTTTGAGATATTTATTGCTGGAAGTTAAAATGAACACCCGGTATATTACCAAATTAAATAAGATTGAGTCACCTTTCAGCATCGGCAAGATTAATATAAATCCACAAAGAGAAGAAACCTTAGTTACTTTATAATTAATTTCTAAATTGTGTTAAATTGTGAACGACCGAATATAAAGCTATAGTATTCATATAATTGTATATTTTTGTTAAAATATCCTAGTACTAATCTTGTTACCAAAGGATTGTAATAAATTTGACAATACTTAATTTATTTGTAGTTCCGAGCTTTAATTTTAATATTTCTTTTCAAAGGTACTAACCACTATTCGTTTCCCACATTTCGTTGTAAATTTGTATTTCAAAACCAACCAAAACCAGTCTTAAAAGAAGAACACTCTTTTTGACGTCACAAGATGTAAATTAATATAGGTACTCGTGGTACCAATAGTAACTTTGGAACACCACCGAGATTATTGTTAGCAAATCAGAACAGATTTTAGAGAAGTTAAAATAAGAAGAAGAAGAACAAAAATTATTTCCAATACATTTTTTAATTTATTATTGCACAAGTTTATATTAAAATTATGCAATTAATGCGATAGACATTACTCTTATTTTCCCATCTGTAGTATAATCCGGCCCTGGTAATGCATTCAATGGAAGAGATTTAGGTCTTTTTTTTGTTATATGAAAGTATAGGTTAAACTGAGGTTTCAGTTTTTTTTCAAATTTTTTAGAGTACGTTTAATATAAGAAAAAAATTAAAAGTTTAAACATAGGGTTGTGACGTCGGTCCCCCTACTTGAAATCACCAATTAGATGATAATAACGCAACACTGTTGCCGTATCTAAATGTTTACCAAGCTAACTTAATGTTAACTGGAACGTACATAAAAAGTTTAAGAGGATTATATATTTATATATTAGTTTAAGATATATTATTTTAAAAATTAATTACCCAATAAACTCCCCATTAATATGTGCTAATTATATTTTTATTAAAATTCTCTTTCAAAGCATTCTTCTGTTAAGAGAAAATTTAAAGTTCGATTTCAGGTAAACTATATATATGTAGCTAAATTAATAAATGATTCTGCGACCTACAAAACAAAATTTTCCGCAAGCAGCCGTAGAGTATAAATGCTGAAACCCTTCACTAATATTATTTAATTGTTTGGAACTCATGTTAAATATTAGGTGCCCTATACTTAACTTCGGCACTGAGATGAGTGTGTGGAACAAGATACGTTTGCTAGAAATTACAGAATATAATAAACGAATGTTCTATATTTTATTATTGCTAACATTACAGGTACCCACTCAATTTTCTATTCCATATAAATAAAAGTTTATTGTTTATAAGTAACAAGGTAATATTATGGCTACGTATTATACATTATTTATTGATTTTATAAATTTTTTTAATTCTTTGCGCCACAAAAATCAAATGGACAGACCAATATTTACTGGTGCAGCCTCCTCCCCGCGTCAATTTCTATCGTCTCTACTGCTATAGAAGAAAATGAAGTAATTTTTGTTACTATTTATAGATCACCATTTTCATATGGCGCGATGCACAAATTTTATTAAAATATATGTATATCCGGTTCATACCGCAATACGCGGCTTCCCGGTTCTCAAACGCCAACTCTTTCTGTCCAGAGCATCTTCCTCCTCCACTCGGTAGGTTTCCATCCCCCTTCGTATGCCATCATTCCAAGATCTTCGCGGTCTTCCCCTTTTTCGTCTACCGGGGGGTTTCCATTTTAAAATCCTTTTTGGCCATCGTCGATCTTCCATTCTGAGTACGTGTCCGAACCATTTCAAACTTCTTCTATCAATTCTATCTGTTACCGTATCCTGAGCCCCATACGTCTCGAATTTCTTCATTTGTAATATGTTCTAGTCTCGATACTCTCGAGCTTCGTCTCAGATAATCCATCTCTACAGCTTGCAGTTTTCTTTTCATGACGTCTTTTATAACCCATGCCTCACTACCATAACAGAGCACTGATTCCACCATCGCTTTACCAATATGTTTTTTTGTTTTCCAAGAGATGTGTCTGTTCCACCAGATCGAATTTAGAGCCCCCAGCACTTTTCGACTGCTTTCTATTCTTGACTTTATATCCTCATCATCTAAGCCCTCTGTTGTTATGATTGTCCCCAGGTATTTAAACTCTTGCACTTGATTAATTTCTTCCGTGTCATTTATCAGTATTTGGAAACGCGCGATGCTGTTAACCGCTAAATACTCCGTTTTCCCGATGTTTATCGTCATACCCCACTCTTGATAGCTTTCATTTAGTCGTCGCAGCATAAATTCTAAGTCGTACGCATCTTGTGCTATTACCACCTGGTCATCTGCAAAATTCAGCGTAAAAAGGTGTACGTTATTTATGGGTATACCCATGTTTCCGACTCTTCTTTTCCATTCTCCTAAAACTACCTCCAAATACGCATTGAAAAGAAGTGGGATAGGCTGCATCCTTGTCTTAGGCCTTTTGTGGGTGTAAACGGTGGCGATAATTCATTTCCATTTCTGACCCGTGCTTTGTTGTCGAAGTACATTTCTCTGATTATATTAATCAATTCTTGGTTTATGTTCATTCTTTGTAGTGCTTCCCACAGTTTGAGCCTAGGGATCGAATCGTATGCTTTCCGCAGGTCAATAAAAGCTATATGCGTTTCCTGGCTCACCGATATTCTTTTCTCTAGTAATTGTTGAAGCACGAATATGTTATCCATGCACGATTTGCCCCTTCTGAAGCCACTTTGTTCTTCACTGATTTTGAACTCCAGTTCTTCTGCTAGTAGGGCTGATAGTATTTTCCCATAAAGTCTTGCAAAAGTGCTGTTGATGCTTAGGCCCCGATAGTTATCTGGGTCTTTTTGTTCCTTTTTTATAAATAGAGATCACATGGGATTCTTTCCATTGACCTGGTATCTTGTTTTGTCTCAGACAATCATTAAAGTGCGTCAGCAGTCTATCCAACAAATGGGATCCTCCATATTTAAGTAACTCTGCTGGAATTTCGCCCGGGCCTGATGCTCTTCCATTTTTCATTTTCTTCAAGCATACGTTTAAGATTTCTTTGCTTACTTTTATGTCGGTATTTATATTCCCGGGTGAAATTATTTCCTGAATGTATTCTTGTCTGTTCTCTACCAGAAGATTTTGATAGTGTTGTATCCATTGTGGTGTTGAAATCAAGTTCGAATTTTTACTATTTACCGGTATCTTCAAGTTTTTCAGGAATCTCCATACTTCTGTCGATTGAGTTCCTCCTATCATGTTCTCTATTTCCAAACATTTTCTTTCCCAAGTTTCATTTTTGCATTGGTCTATTTTGTATTTTACTATTCTATTCTTTTGTTTATATTCCTGTAGAGAGTTCGTCGTTCTACGAGAGAGCCATCTATGGTATGCATCGTTTTTCTGTGCTATAAGATCAGAGATATCGTCATTCCACCAATAAGGAAAACTTCTGCCTTTAGAATTTAACACCATTCCTAAAGCCTCTTTTGCAGCTTGGTGTATTGCTTGTGTTAGGTTCGAGTGGTCATCTTCAATATCACCCGTGCTATTCTTCGCTTGGAGTTGCAGTCTCAATCTATCACAATACAAACGTCTTGTAGTTTCATCGTTTAGCAACCACAGTTTATATCTTATTTGCTTTGTTCTCTCCAATTTTTTCTCTTGGTTTATTATTCCTTTATTATTAGTAGTGGTCTGATCCACAATTTGCTCCCCTCTTCACTCGGACATCCGTTATTGTGATATCTTGTGTCTGTTTGGTGATAATATAGTCTAACACAGACTTTTGGTTGAGTGAAGGTCTTTCCCATGTAATTTGGTGGATAGGTTTATGGTCAAAGAAAGAGTTCCATATCTTTAAGTTATACTGCGTGCAAACATCTACGAGTCTGTCTCCATTATCGTTCCTGACTGCTTCACCAAATTTTCCCACAACACAGTCTCCACTCTTAGTTCCTATCCTGGCATTGATATCGCCCGCTATTATTACCTGTTGTTTGCCATTTATCTTGTCTAGTTGTTCCATTATTGTTAGGTAGAATTCATTCTTAATTTCACTTCTTGAATCGTCCGTTGGTCCATATAGTCCCAATATTATTATTTCTTGATTCCTGACCCTCAATGTTAATTTAATGCATCTTTCCGTAACAGCTTCAAAATCTATTACTTTTTTTGCATGTTTACTATTAAGTGCAATTGCAACTCCAGCTCTGGCTCTCTCTTCTTTGGGGACTCCAGACCAGTATATCTCGTAGTTCTTCAATATCTTTTTACCCTGGCCCTTCTTTTTGGTTTCTGTTAGGCATATCATATCTATATCTAGGCTAGTGAGGTGACTCAAAATTTCCTGTTCTTTGTTTGATATGCCTTGAATATTCCACGTACCCATTTTCCATGTCCATTTTCTTTGCATTATTCGTCTTTGGTTATAACCATCCAGTTTCCGAGGCTTGGCGCTTGGTTTTTTAGCATTTTACATTTTTTCATCCCCGACGAGGAGCTAGCCCGACGAAGAACCCCCAACCTGGAGGACCAGAATTTTCTGTTAGGGTTTATTCCCTTAGCCGAAGTTGTATCGGTTTTAAGGCGCCGATAACTCGCCTTCATCCCTTCCCGTTAGCTACAGTCTATTACGACTACAGTCAGGGGGTACGACGTGAACGTGGGAATAGGATTTGCTGGCGTAGCTATTATGCTGTGGCATTTCTCGGTATTTCGTAGAGTGTGTTATTCGACATCCACACTCCCCCGAGACCTTACCAGCCTTTCACCCCCATTTTATTTTATTAAAACAAACATTTAAAACTCCCCTTCACAAATTTAGCTCGATAAATTCTTTACGTTATTTTGAGTAAAATTCAATTTAAGGTTTCATTTTCTAACATTACCCGACAAGAGATTTTAAGTACGAAAGCGTTGGCATTTAACATAATTTTTTCATCGCTCGGGGATATTTATATTGCGGAATCGGTTAACCCAAAAATTGTAATTATAAAATAAGAAAATAATTGGTTTATTGGTCGTTGTCATTGACACATTTCCGGTATATTTACAATCGTAGTTAAAAAAAATACAATTTAAAATTTATATTTATCTTACTTAGAAGATTCTGTTCCATCAATTTGTGTTATATTCTTAAAAAACTGTTGCACGAAATATGATTTAACGGGAAAAATGTTGTCATATAAGGGTGTATACGCACTAGGCGGCTAGCCGCAATGCGGCCAGCCGTGCGGCTGCCCGCAACCAATGAGCTTAATGTAAATTCCGTATAAATAAAAATTTATATACGCACTAGTTGTGGTTGCCCGCAAACCGTTCCGGTTTGACAGTTCGCCGCACGGTTACCCGCAAACCATTTTAGAAATGATTTATTTTAGGATGTTCCTATTTTAACGTATACACTATTGTACTTGACAATGACAATTTGATAAAACCGCAAATTCAACCGTATACTGCGGTTGGCCCGGATGGTTGACCGCACGGGAACCCGCAGAATCAACCGTACACTGCGGCAAGCCGCCTAGTGCGTATAGACCCTAATATACGAATATAATACTTTCATTGAGAGTATTAATAATTGATCTTTGTAGTCACGTGACTGTTTTGTGAACTACATCTGAAAACCTTTGCAATTTTGTAGTCAGCTGATTAATTATATGCACCAGCCTCACTAGCTTAACTAATTATCGTAGCGTAATTAGAGCAACTGCAGAGACAATAATTTAATACTTTAAAAAATAAAAGTTTAAATTAATGTGGCGTCTATTTTCAAATAAAGTCAAAATTTATGTAACATTGTTTTGATAGTTCAGTACGAAGTGATATAACAATACTCGTGTTATGTAAAGTAAAAATGAATACGAAATTAGTTTATTCGTTTGTGTTATTAAATATACAAAAAATGCATCAGTAATTTAAATTGCAATAAACAATTTAAACTAACGTTCGTTTAAATTTTAAAACTGCTATGAGATATATAAGCAATGCATGAGTAGCATTCTTAAAATAATATTTCAAACAAATAAAATAATATAATAATGTATTATGGTGTGGGAAATCATAGCATGCACATATTAGTTTAGCATAGAATTTTGTTAATTATGATACAGTAAAATCCAGATCAAAAGGCATCCGATCAACGGGCACGACCAATTGTTGTAACAAACATGGTATAATTCCGTGTTACGGACTGCAAACTTTAGCATAAAATATTTTTTCCACTACTAGCCATAAACACGATCATTTCAACGTAAGTGATCGAACTGTGAACCACGCCTTCTGTCACCTGAGGTGAATAATATTTTATTATTCACCTGAGGTTAATAATGAACATAAATGCGTTTTCCGGAAACTTCGGGCCATTTTGAAAGAAAATTTATGTGTAAAACGAATTAGCATAACCAAGAAATGCTATCAATAGTGTTTAAATAATTAAAGTCGGTCTATAAATAAGATTAATTTGATATTTAAAATGTTGATTAAATTGGAATTTTGTGACGTTTAGCAATTAGGCGAAATGAGAAAACGAATTAATTATGACAGCTAATTATGACTAGAAACTTTATAAATCGATTATTAATAATTATTACAATCAATTATCGTTACAAATAGTACATTATTGACAAAATAGTTTTCGTCAACTATATACTGCAAAACTTATAAATATCAAAATATTTAATGTAACCTTTATGTCAAAATTAATTAAACATTTTCAAGCAAGTGTCAACATCAAAACAAAAAACTATCATTTGTTTTATAATTTGAAATAAATAATTAAAACGATTTACTTTATTCATTAACAATTATTATTATAAGAGTAAACAATCCTAGTAGTGGAAAAATTGTATATAAACCACGGTAGTGAAGCGTGTTATAACCGCGTTTTAAATCCCGCGGTGCTACGCACCTTGGGATTTAATCTGGCGCTAGGGTTATAACACTATGCTTCACTACCTTGGTGTATAATATACTATTATTACAACGTTCTATAAAATAATAAATGTTTAAAACAGCAGTTATTCCTCAGCAAGTGTTGAGATATAGACAGTGCAACACTAAGGCTATTAAATCAAACAAGATAGTAAAAATTCATGTTTTCCAAGTTCAACATGTAAATTTATTTTCCAATTGTTATTCAAAATTAACACTTATTTGATTATTACATTTGTCTATTGCAATTATAGTTGAGTTATCCATTATTTTATAATAAATTTTCGTGTGCTTATCTGATAGGTAAGTTCATCATATTCATATCATTGTTTCCAACTGTTACCTAAAAATACAATACAGAAGTACTGTTCAGATTTGCAGTCCCGCGATCATTCATTTTTGTGTTACTCCTAAACCAAAAGCGTTCCTACTCGCAAAAAATAATGAAAATTCTTGGTTGATTTGATATGGAATGATAGATAATGTAAAAGTTTTGTTTTACTATTTAGACAATAATAGTGAATGTTTAATATCAATTGATTAAAAAGTATTCCATACACGCCTGTTGGGTAGAGTGTAAAGCAGAGGAGTAATTTACCTCATAAAATGGATTGTGAGGACTTCCAGAATGGAAGTGGTTATATTCCGACAAGAGTGGAAAACCAGTTGACATATGCAAGAAGCATATTTTTTTAAATAAAATTACATCTGAATCTGAATTCGAATAGCTCATTATGTTAAATGTTACTGAAAAATGGCAACTACTACATTATTACTTGTCTTAGATATTATTTTATAATATCTATATATTTTATATAAATATCTAAATAAACTATTTTATATTACATATCTTAGAGGATGGTAACAATAGTGTTCAAATACAGGATTTTTATTATTTATATTAACTGCATAACTGATAATATCCCGCAATGCATATACCTACATATGCATTTATTAATTTATAGGTTGCGAAGGGTTAAGCATTGGTTAATTAAATTAAAATGGCATTATCGCCGCAGTTTTTATTCAGGCGCTACTGTTATTAAAGTCACAATACAATTTTATTACTAATAAAAAAGCTACCTTTTTTGTTTCAGACAATAATAGCCTTAAGTGTGAAATAATATTAAAAGCGATAACAGCATATATACACAAGAAGAAATATTATAATTACTGAAGTTTGAATAATATCATGTTCGAGTTTAGTTATTAAAGGATAGCCTTTGTTGTAATTATTCATCTCCAGTATTTTAAAGCATCCGCATCTTTTATATCAAAATTTTCTTGTAAAAGTTTTCTTAAAATATTTACTAATTACGTACTTGATTACAGGGATATAATTTTAAAAGAGGATTTATGGTAATATATTTTAAATGACTTAGAGACCTAATTTCTTGAAATTAGTAACAAAAACTGATGTACTAACATTATATTGGTGCTAAACGACGTATAATTTATATAATATACTTTTTTAATTTCTTTTGTTCTCTCTCTGAGTTCTTTATAGCGAAAACTGTTGTTTTGGAATAAAAATTTTTACACATAATACAACACCCCATTAGAAAATTAAAGTACTCGTTTCATTTTGATCGTTATTGCACAAAAGCCACATTCTGCTGAATGGCTTTCTCGTTGCATGTATCTAAATGCTTCTGAATAAAGAATAGCTATTAATAAAATTGAATTTTTTAAAAATCTTGGTATAACATAAAAAGAATCTATTGGATTTTTTTGTATGAAGGTTCAAATTAGTTTATAGTATTGAATTTTGAACTGGAAATTTTATATTTTCAATTGTTATTTAGATATAAAAATAATTTTATTTAAAAATAACATAAATTTATATTCTTAATGTGAGTTCTGATGGTTTGTTATAAGCAGACTTGAGGATATTCACTTGCTAACCGTAATTTGTATTCTTGGTTCTGCTAATTTAATGTTGGTACAATATAATTATTATACAGTGGTGGACATACTTTTAAGGATACTAACAAAAACTCATCGTCATTCCGAAATTACATGCAGTTTGCTTCCTTTTGAATTGAATTGTAATCAGTTTGAAGTTACCCTTTTATTAAGTTATTGATTCACCGAGTTAATGATCGTCCGCAACTTTTCGTAATTTTTTAACTTGTACTCCAACATCCACTTCTTCAACATCCGTTCGTCGTTCGTTTCGAGTTTTATAATTTATGAGGTATAAATAAAAATTAAAACTAAATCCGAAAGTTTTGATTATATTGCTTTTTTATAAATTTAATCAAACATTTAAAAATTCAAATATTTTTGCATCATAATAAAAAGAATATCAGAATAATTATTATCTTGAACACATTATTAAGAATATTTTGTAATTTAAAGATAGATAGTTCGCTACGAAATTCAATTCAAACTAATGGTTTTAATAAAAGTGTACCAAATTTTTATGATTATTGCTCGTATGTAGCTTATGTTGTGCTAATAAATGTATCGTAGCGAATAGACTGTTTTCTTTTAGAAATTACTCGTCTAAAGATTAAACAACGTTTATAACAGATAACTTTAAATTTTACATTTAATTACATTTACAACCGTCCTTTAACCACGCGCAAATGTTCGTTGCTCCAGACTAAGTAATATAACCAGACAATATCTAGGGAGTTCCTCATTACAGCGTATTTCAAAGTCACCTAACTGCCATAAAGCTACCTCGTGTTAGGGTACACAATTTAATACAATAAATTTTCGATAAATAAATATTTTAGTATTAAACTTACCAACAAGTACATTTTATGGAATTTTTAAAGCAATAATGATGACCAAACTTGATAATAATGTACATAATACAATAACATAGGAAAATCAAGTATCGGCAACATATTATTTTTTAAAGTACTTAAACTGGTAAAATTAAAACAATGCTAATCTTTTGATACTAAATATGATAGATTTAAAAATTAAAAAAATTCTCATTTACATACGAGTATATGCTTACAGTTTGATTCCTTAATATTAAAAAAGTAATTCGGTAGTATTTATAACACGTGAAATAATCTTTGCACAAATTGGAATTTTGAATGTTTTGCTATTGATATACCTGAAAGAAAATCAATAACAGATGCTGTTCTACTTCTTACAGGTTCTAAATTTAGAAGCAACCCACTTTTTTATTATTAAATTGTATCTGTCGTGATTTAAAAAACAATAATATTTTTTAATGGTGATAATAAAATTGAAATTCCTGTTATAGTTTATTTAATGTCAAGCAGGGTAACCTGTAGCTTGTACCGAATCAATCATGTGCATATATAGATTTTTTTATGCCATTTGAATTCCTTAGTTTATTATATAAATATTCTTTTGTCAATAAGAAACGATAACACGCAAATTGAAACAACCGCAAAATCAGATTGTACATTTTCTAAATGTAAAATGTATACACGTTTCATTTAAAAATCTTCAGAATTCTATGTTAAGCTATTATGGTATATTCTAATGGGGTTTCTACACTATCATAGTACACACATGATTGAGCTTTTGCCAACTCATTACTTTTATAAATATGAAACGGCAATGTAATCCTGTGAAAATATAAAAGTACGACCTTATAAAAGTAATGAATCGGCAAAAGCTCAAGCAGAGTCATGTGTGTATGTAATAGTGTAGAAACCGCTTAACATAGTTCTAACACACAATTAGTTTAAACTACTGCACAAATTAAACGATAAAATTCAATTAAATTTGATAAAAGTTCAGTAAGTACTATAGACATTGTAGCCAAGCTCTTTTATGTGGTTTCAACAATTTAATAGATATAAAAATACTTGAAAAAAGTATTCAAAGAAGAACCTTTAAAAAGCGAAGCTTTAGAAATAAATTATTTTATTAAAATTGATAATGCAGTTGGATTTGGGTGTCTAATGGGGTGATTTTGGTAATTTTATCAAGTTTAAATCGCCCCATTATGTCCACAAAAATGCTTCACTCATTCTCATGCTTGATTACATCTCAAGTACGAAATAAAGTGCTTTGATTGGTGCATTTTATGCTTGAGTCGTTTTATGCTACAGGTACGGATATTAAACTCTTTTTACTGTACTGTGGGGGATTTTGCATTTAGTATTTTGGATTGTCGTAAAATATCAGCTGAATTGTATTTATATCGGGAAAAAGCCACAATGGATGTGTATTTTGGCGTTGCAAATTGTGCTTTATAATTGGAACACAGTTTTCTTAAGAATCAGACACATAAAATTAAATAATTCTATTCTAATTTTCTGAAATACGTTACAAATTATAAACGATGATATTTTGATCGAACGGAATGCCAAAATGCAGACCAAAGTGGTTAGATTCACGGTTTTTGTTTTTCACAATACGTGAATAAATCTAAATAGTGTTAACGAATCTCTAATGGTTAATGCGAAGATTTTAAGTGAAATATAGGAAAATTTTATTAGCTGCTGAATTTAATTTTGATTAACACTGAAGACTGAAGTGTATTTCTTTTCATTATAAAAAAAAACAGTCCTAAACAGGTATATTTTTCACGTTTTTTATCATTTGGTATACCGTAAAACCGTCAAACTTTGTCTACAAGGGGTAACTTTGCACCAAAAAAGTATAAACTTCAGTGACGTAATAAGCAAAGAAAGGAAATTTTTGAGACTTGGTTTTGGGTTGATAGCAAACAAGACAACTTTCATCAACAGCTGACCCAGTTCAGGGACCAACGAAGTTATTTTATTGAATCACGTTTTTGGTGGAAAGTTGCCTCTTGTGGGAAAACTTTAACAGTTTTATCGTAATACAAATCTGTAAATATTCTGATATATTACAGAGAATATAAAAAAATGTCAGAATTGACGTTTCAAGCTTGCCATTTGTATCTGCATTTGTATTTTTGTTTATTATTTATAATATTATACTATTACAGTGTACTGTATTACTATAGTGTATCGTATAGATGGGTTTTCCACTTAGTTTTCTAACTAAAACTTTAATACCATATTTATGAAACTACCTTAACAAGTATGCCGATAAAATTAAAAATTCAGTACACGCGTGTGTATAGCATTTAGGGCAATAAAATAGACGGAATAGTAAAGTCAAAAATGCTAAACTAATTTTATATTTGTGAATTGGTAAAATATTATATACTTTATAAACAGATTAACAAATATTCTCATGTTATAAAAATTTATTGAATTATTAAATATTAATTTATGGAAAATTCTGAAACATCGTCAGTATACCACTGTTGAAATACACAAAATTGTATTATAATGTTAGTTCTAGGACTAGGTACCCGTCAGTACATTTCTACCAGTTCTTAGCATAATTATTATGAAATTACATAATTACATAATAAGATGCATAGAGATTATTCAAACTAAAATTTCTATAATTACTTTAGGGCGTTTCTTTCGTTACAATTTCGCTAAATCAGTTGACGGCTTTCTTTCCATTAATTTTTCATTGTTCTGAAAATATGTCTAGTGAATTGTTTTTAAATTAATTTTTTAACAGCCTATTAAATTTATAAGGAGTTTAGTTTGGCATTACATTATGCAGGATTTTAGTTTCATTATTATTTTATTGATTTTCGTCAATATTATTACACTGCTTACAATAACACAGATATTAAAGTGCGGGCATTTACCAAGTCTTTCAATATTTGACAATAAATAAAATTAGTTAATTGATTTATCTTTATTTTTTATTATGTATTGTATGATTAACACTTAATGATCGTTTTAATTCAATTAATTCATAATTAAAAAGATTAAATAGGGGTTAAATTTCTTATTTTTTTAAATCACTTGTTGGAAATAGTGGTGTAAATTTCATTTCGCTTATATTACTCCTTTTAACATGCATTGCGTTTTTCGAGACCACAATTCCAATGGAACATGTGGTTTGAGTACAGCAATTGAGTATAGTTATTGCAATATAATATACGAAATATATTACTCCTACTATTTATAATTACATTTAAGAATTAATTTATACGTGTTTGTAGTTTATTAATTAAAATTAGGTTTTATACAAAATATTGTTTCAATATATTTTTCATTATGTTTCGCAATATACCGGGCTATACCTTTAATATCTACCACTTAGTTGGAAATATTTTTGTTATAAAAGTAATTAATATTTTCTTAGAAATATTTCTGAAAAATATTTGTGTCTAACTTACTATTTATGTAGGTATACATACACAATAATATCGCTATTTTGACAATACTATTTAAAACTTAACTAAAATACAGAAAACGTCCTTCGATAACTCTCTCACTTCCTCTTACTGCTTTTTGATTATCATCAGGTTAATGAAAATCTGGAAATGACCATAATAATAATTTAAAAAAAAATTTGTGAAACTGAGATGATAAGTGGAATTGCTAATAAGTTCAAAACAAATATTAGAACTGTTGATGTATCTTCGGGTTATAAAAGTATTAGTATTTCTTATTAAAACTTAAAATAACAATTTATTATTACAACTTTTGTATTATTTGCATTATGAGTTTCAATTTCTTTTTGTTTCAGAAATCGTTACTCTGGAGATAAATAATGAAGTAACAAAACGTACAACAGAGAATACCGAAGCAGCAATACATAACTCAATCATTCGCTTTCTCTGAATTTAAAATTTTTCTACAAGAATATTCACATTTTTGCAATTTTTATTTAAACGGGTTTTTAAAAAATAATTGTTTTAAAGACAATAATATTTTGCAATCAATTTTTAAGGCAATCAAAATATTATATTATAGAAATAAAAAGTTGTGTTATAATACCGGTTATTAAAAAATTTAATATACTATATTATTATCATACAATAAATCAAGTGTACCTTTGAAATATAACATATCTTCTACAATTGTAATAAATATTTTATATATACCCAAGTGTTCCTAATCTTACATAATATTCTATTGATCTGATTTACTTCGTGATTTGCATCTAAAATGAAATAAACATAGCAACTAATATTTATAAATGCCGGCTAGTATTATGTTTTCGAAATTTAAAAGTAGTAGTGTTACACCACAAAGTCCATTAGAAAACAATCCCATTGGACAATTTTTTGAAATCGGAAAGCAAGTCGCCAGCGCAGGACCAGAATTAGTATGGAAAATACACGATGCCTATAGAAAAAGCGATGGAAAGGTAAGTTATCTACTTTCTAATATTTTATATTTATAATGGATTTTAAAATTTACTATTGATTAAATTATATAATAAATTATTTTCTAATTATAACCTAAGTTAAAAGCTGTTAAAATTGAAAGATAGACAAAAAATTCTATAAATAGGTATACGTTATTCGTATGTAATATACTCGCATTATATTATATACATCTATATTCTCATTGTAATTGAAAGAGACTCTAACAAGTTTAGCAAGGGTGAAGGAATTAAATTAATTGTATATTCATCATAAGCATGCAGTAAAGTATTATATTATGTAAATAGTATAATTTAAAATAAAATTGAACACGAAATATATAACACTCACAGGCAGTAGTTAGGTTTACTTATAATATTATAATATAATTTATAATATTATTTCCGCTATTAAAAGTAATCTACATGGAAGGAAAAGTAAAGCTTTTAAAATAATTAAAGAACTAAATAAGGATGAAAAGGATAAACTTTTCCTTAACCTTATAACATTGGAGAAATGGGTAAAATATTACAAAGAACTCTGGTCAAATTTCTGACGAACAGAATACAAGAGTTTTTGCAGATGTAAACCCACACGTGGATTACATAACAATGAATGAACGTTTAGAAACTTTAGTAGAAGCAAAAAAAAATGACACGAATGGGATTCCTACGGAACTGCTGAAATATACTAACCCAGAATTTATACGACGCTTTCTGGATTTCATTAATATCTGTTGGACTAATGGACATATTCCCGAAGAACGGAAGATAGCTATGATAGTGTAATTACATAAGAAGGGTGACAGGCGTAATTACACAAACTACAGAGGTATCGGCCTTTTAAACGTAAGCTATAAAATCTACTCCAAAATACTCACGCGTAGAATAAACACAATATCAGAGGTAATGCTACCCACTTGCATTGCCTTTATCGACTAAGAAAAGGCGTTCGATAAGATTAATAGAAACAAGTTATGGCAGACAATGATCAACAGAGAATTTCCGCAGCATCTCATCCGGGCCGCACAAAGCTTATATGCAGAAACCAAAAGAGTCATTGAGGATATACCATCACAAAACAAAAATTGTAGAAATTAACCAGGGGTGTCCAATGTTTCCGACATTTTTAACATATACATCGACGACGTAATTTAACAATGGCAGAAGAGATTGACAAAGCACTTCAAAGTTGCAGACACGACATTGAACACACTACTTTTTGTAGATGACCAAACACTTTTGGCGGAAACAGAAGATGACCTCCAATCTCAAAAAAGTCGAAAGTCCTGGCATTCAGAAGATGCGGCCATCTAAAAGCCAAAATTGTATTAAACAATAAAACTATTGAACAAGTGAAAAACTTCGGCTATTTTGGATTCAATGTACCTTACCAAGACAATATTACAGATATCGAAGCAAAATTGAGCAGATTCCAACAGATATGCGGCACTATCAGACAAACTTTAAAAGGTACAAGACAAGAAACTCTAGTGAGATTCTACAAAGTTATGGCAATCCCAACTCTACTTTATGGCTGCGAGAATTGAGTTATAACTAAAAACAAAAGAGACGAATAGAAATAGTTGCAATGAAATTCCTAAGATTTCTAGCAAGCTATACGTTACGTGATTACATGAAAAATATAGATGTTCGACAAGAGCTGCAAATCGATAACTTAAACGAACTCATTGTAACCTATAGAGAAAATGAATTCAACACGTCCAAAGAATGGACAATGATCAAGTACCAAAGAAAGTAATGAGCTACATGCCCATGGGAAAAAGAAATGTGAGACTGTCAAAAAAGCGGTGGAGTGACCAATAATAACCAAGTATGAAATCGGAACAAGCCACCTATGGCTTAATCCTTGCAGCTGATGATGATGACGATTTCCGCTATTAGAGCACAGTTTTATAAAACTCTATAACGGCTTGCTTAAATGCGGAAAATATATCGATGTATATTTAATGTTATAATTGAAAGAAAAATTATTGGATTGAAAGTAGAAACTAAAGCTTTTGAATGTGAAATTTTATATTCTATTTTAATGGGTATGTACATTTTAAAAAATAATCTAAGTTCTAGAATTCATTGAATATGAGATATATTATTCATTCTTCTTCATCGTTTGCTTCTTGACAAAAGCGTCGTGACCCAGCTTGGCCGAAGCCAAGATGAATTTTCATGGGAATATAATTCATGGGTGGTTTCCGTTGCCTTCCCCACGGTCCACAGATTGATATTGGACCTTTGATCACAGCAGTGTATTCGACTCGGCTAGAGTCGGCCTCCAGTCGGCCGGTGTATGCTTTACGTTACACTGCTGGTCATATATTCATAATTAATAAAATATAATCATTTAGTAGAAAAACAGAATTTACAACCTGGATGTTTTGTTCTGAATATTTAACAAATTCTAGAAATCTTACATTTCTAAACATTTACATTTTTTTAATATTTAACAAAACTGAAAAATTTTATAGTAAGTTGACTTTGAAATATAAAAATGTAAGTTTAAAAGAACCTCAAATGCTATATTATGGCAGAGAAAATATTTTATACGTTGATATGTTAGCAACAAGTGTCTGAGATTTATACCCCGACTGCATCAATTATTTGAAATAATAATGTTACAACATCTAGTAGTTCGCCAAAGTGATGTGACGTGTTTTACAATACCGTAGCGTAGTAGTTATTGCTATTCAAAGCTATTTTTTATGCTATTTTATACCACTTATTATTTTATCACAGTTAGAATAAAATAAATCCATTCGGCCTTGCTCTGCTAATAAAATTGACTAACTAATACTGCCAATTCTCTTCGTTTTTTCTTTTTCCCAAACATGAAATGTCCGAATAACTACCCGCGTATCAATTTTAAATATTTACATCGATTGACCAATTTAATACAAGAACATAATAGTTTAATGCCATTCGATTACTGCAAAGATGGGAGCTAAAGGAGAAAAATCGCAGAAGATTTCATACATCACTGTATTATAAAAAATGCGATATTGCAATTATCATCAAATATCGGGATATCATAAAATAAGATTTGTTATAATTTATAAATAAACGTATTTTATTAGAAAAACTGTTTGGGAAAAATATAAGTTTTCTTCATGTTTTATAAAATCAGAATTTTATTTTATATGAATATTTCAAAAATATATTCTAAGAATACGCATTCACAACAAATCACATTTGAAATGTAAGGAATTAGTAATAATGCAGTAATTTTTGCGAAAAATGTACAATTCTCCAAGTTTTGACACATGTAAATAGACAATGTTATTTCAAAAGCCGTACAGCTTTATTCAAGGAAACTCGGAATGTGTGTGTATGGGTGTTTATGTTAAAATTTCATTTTATATTCAAATTCTTACAATAGTAACTTGAAGCAATAAAGACTGTGTTAAGCTTCATAAAAAAATCTTTGTTATATACTTGTGGCTGTAAGTAATTTCTTAATGTAATATTCCGCAGTAACCAAATGCGGTTTTAAATTACCACCCCCATTGCACCCTACTCTGAGACACAAATTAGTATAAGTTTAATAATTAATAAAAATACGATATAAATGTGTATTTTAAACCAAATAGTACATTTAGGTTTTTGAAACAAGTTCTCAAGTGAAACAACTTTAAAAACGAATGATTAGAGTAATATAAATAGTGCTATGATTATCATCGGTGATAGCTACAAGTTACGGCCAATGAAAACTGAACCACTGCGGTAACATGAGAGCCACTCACAAAAAGTAAATAACAATTTTTCAAAATAGCAGAATCAGAAAAAGTTTTTAATTAAAAACATCCCGAATAGTTATAACCCCTACGCAATTTTTCAAAGAGCTTATTAGCTTGCAATGTAATCCTACATTAAATTAACAGAACCGTGGGACTTTTTATAGTAACTACATAGTACAGTGTAGCAAAAGATGTAATGAAAAATTTGCGTTAGAAGTTAAAATAACCTGAGCACACAAATAAAAGTCGAGTTATGGATGGAGGAAACCATCAGTTTAAGTGAAAAAATAAATTACGATTGAAAACTTGAAACCACAACATTGCATTGAAAGTCTGACGATTCAAACAAAAATTTGTAAAAGAGAACAGTAAACATCAACTGATGTACGGAAACAGTCGCTCTCGATTACAAATAATTATTAAATGGTTGGACCGTACAAAAGTAAATTCAAGTTGCAGTAACGAACCATACAGTGCTCACTCATTAAAATCACATTGTTTATGTGAATATTCCGTATAAAACCTTTTTAGTAAAGTTGTGCCTGTCTAATTTAACATTGTTATTACTATAATGGAAATGTATGTATGTATATACATTTTCAAAAGGTATTATCCCAAAATTTATAAGTAATTTTTCTAACAAAGGAATTTAGAATTTGTTCTTGAAATAGCAGCCTCTCAGTATGTTAAGCTACTGAAGCTACGTACACCTAACAATATTAATGATTCTATTACATCATAGAAATATTACAACTCGGAAGGTTACAAGTATCGTTTAGTAAGTTACTACGGCAAAAATAATTATTTATAATTAAAAAAATTAAACTGTAATAAACTGCATAATTTTTTAATTATAATTATTCATTAGAGAAAATATTTTTTTTCAAAACAGCATACGTTTAATTTGGGTAGCGATTAAAGCATCACGAAAATTTATGGAATAACATGAAAGAGCGTCCATAAAATATTAAATGTTTTTCGTAGGTAATAACTTGATAATTACAATATTAAACTGCTGAGTTTAAATTAAATTAATGACGCTGTTGCTTCCCATCTATAATAAAAATTTAGATATTGGGTTTTTGTTTCACGTTTGGTTTAGAACTGTTGAAAATAATATAGAGAAATAAAAAAGATATTTAGTTTATCTAAAATTCCGTATTGACACTATGTTTTATTTTGATTTTCTGTAATAGTATTAATTAATAAGTTGAACTATAATATACAATGTGGTAAAGAATATCCTTCCTGATGAGCTTTGATTGTCTATAATGGTAAAATACATAAATAAAGAAAATGTGAATTATAAATTTCACACGTTTGTTTTTATAATAATTATTACCTATTATTTTCCTAAAAATTTTTAACATCGTACTTTGACATTTTGAAAACTTCAAATTGTTTTTATCTAAAGTCGTTATCACGAATCGTAATATCATCACTGTTCGTCTGCTTAGAATCAAAGTAGTTTGGCAAAGAAGGAAGGAAGAGATTCTAAAAATGATGCCTAAACTTAAACTGAAATTAATTTTAAGTCAGTAAAATGAAAAGGATTTTGTCATTGTTTTTAAAATATTTGTAGTGGTTTTGGAGCACGGCCGTATACTAACGGTTAGGGCGTTTGATTGTTACGCCGTAGTAGTGGCTGACATGTCACAAATGTCAGATTTCACAAAACGTGTGAAACTAAACTAAATTATATAATATTTGCGCCAGCAGCGACGTAACGTTCAGGTTTATGTTTCTATTTGTCCACCACGTGGCAATGCACGGAATATACCTGGAAATTTGAGAAACAGAAATTCGGAACACTACAAACATAATCTTAATCGTTGAGTGCAATCTCATCTCAAAGCTTTCTTTAATTTATTTCCCATAATACACTTTTCATTGTATTACTACATCTTACGATAAACCGATTTATTCCGTATTTCCAGTGTTATTTGTAACCATCGAGGTAACGTTATCAAGTTTTATTTCCTTTAGAAAATACAATATTAAATTACAGAGTTTAATTTGATGTACCAATTCAGTATTTCTTTTTATAAGAACTTTCTTAATAATTAATTGATTTCTTCCTTATTTACTTTTTATAATAAAAACGCACTGTATTATAATTTCGTTTATATCAGCTCAGTATCATAATTACTACATTTTTTAACTAAAACCTTTACAAATATATTTGCTTTTCTGACTTCTCCCAGATGAGTATTTATTTGTATGTAGTAATAAATCAACAAAAAAGAAACATCAAATTATGGATTAAAAGCAAGTGACCTATATAATGGGAAAACGCTGGGATTTATGATGACGATTCAAGATAAAGTAATTGCTACGAGAAATTATAAAATATATAACAACCTAAAAAATTGGTTAAATTTTAGTCAAATATTTATTTGGGTATTAGATTGATTTTACTGTTAAAGGGTATAGCCGGATAAGCATGTGAAATCTGCCCCAGCGATTTTAAAAATCCATATGGTGGATCGATTTCTAACTAAAAAAATGTTTTTCTGAAAATTTTAGCTTTTAAACCCCGTGGGTACGACGTAATTAAATAAAACGTGTTTTCGGTAATTATTTTATTGTAACTATTCTACTGAATATTTTTAACAAAAATTTTATTGGTAATAATTATCAACAAGGGACGTTAAAAATAATTTTTATAATTTTGTAACCACCCCTTTTTAAAAAAATAAAAAGTTTTTGTCGTTATATTTAAATATGTTCCTTTCATATGTCACTCACGAATTTTTTCAAAAACTCCTTTTGGCTCTTCATTATACGGTAAAATTTTCAACTTGATCCATTTGGTGGAACAAAGTCAAAAAATAAAATTGATTTTTTATATTTTCTTCTAATATTATTCACTAGATTTACTTGTGAAATACTGCTTTTTTATTCAAAATATATCAAAATCTTATTTAAATGTACATACTATTGGAAATAATTAATCAGTGTCAAAATTTCCAATTTTGTAATTTATAATATTATAATATTAATATGGTTCAACAAAAGCTTATCAATTATTTATATTAAATTAAGTAATTTTGCATAAAATGTATAGATTAGACTTTAATACAAGTAATTTAATAAAATTAATAAATTACAATAATAATTAATACAATGAATCGATGTTACAAGAACTAAATGAAGCTTTCAAGGCAATATTAGACCTGAAAATGAACCTAGGTAAAACATAAAAATGTGTCCCCAACTTGCGATGATGGCAGTGGACCAACTAAATCGATGTTGATGTGGCTAAATCTCTCTCCTGGAACCAAAAATGTTGCAAGCGCTGGTTTATTATGGCGCTGGACTTTTGATCTTTGACACGAGAGGCAATTTTGGGACATTTTCCTGCAATCTTGTCGAACTGATGGCCAGACAAATCTATCGGTTATTAATTTTGTCGTAGATTTGACGCCGGGATGTGACAGGTTGTGGATTGCATTGAAAACTGTTCTTCGGGATGTCTTCGTTATGAAAGGCCGTATTTTTCCAGTTGACGTGTCGCAGTATATTTGAGCGTTGACATTGGGAAACGTGCATAATTTCAGTTGCAATGACATTGGTGAGCTGTTACCTGTGAGGATTGCTTGCAGTTCTTCATCGTCTGCTTGTTGTGCAGCTAGCAGTTCATAATCAATAGTGTGTGCGAAACCGTTGGATATTGCTTCGACTCTTGACAACATGTCTGCTATGACATTTTCTTTACCTGGAACATAACGAATGTCTGTTGTGAATTGACTGATAAAATCAATGTGACGCAGTTGACGAGGCGAAGCTTGATCGGGTTTTTTGTTAAACATAAACATGAGTGGTTTGTGATCGCTGTAGATTGTAAACTGTCTTCCTTCGAGAGATGATCAAAAGTGTTTGATAGCTTGGTAAATGGCCAGTAGTTCTCTGTCGTATGTACTGTAACGTGCTTGTGTGCTTGTCAATCGCTTTGAATAGAAACCTAACGGTTGTAGTTTTCCATTTGTTGCTTGTTGAAGTACTGCACCTACGGATGTGTCTGATGCGTCGACGTGTATATATAGCTGAGCGTTGGTCGATGGATGGGATAACATGACAGCATTGGCTAGTTCTTTTTTACAATTTTCAAAAGCCGCTAGAGTTTCATCATTCCATTCGATGTTAGATTTGTCGTTCTTTTTGTTTCCTTTTATCAGTTTTTGCAAAATACCTTGAGATATGACTGCGTGAGGAATGCAACGTCTATAAAAATTTAGAGATGCAAGAAATCTACGAAGTTCTTGAGCAATTTTAGGTTGTGGGAAATTCGTGATTAAATCAACTTTTTTTGGTGCGGGTTGAATGCCATGACTGTTGATGATGTGCCCTAAAAAATTGATTTCTGCTTTAAAAAATTCGCACTTGCAAATATTGATCGTGAGGCCATGGTTGCGTAAACGTTCGAAAACGGTTCGTAGGTGTTTAGCATGCTCTTCGTCACTGTTTGATGCGATTACGATATCATCGATGTATTTGAAAACAAACGGTAAACCTTGTAGTACTTGATCGATGTACCTCTGAAATGTTTGACCAGCGTTCCGTAAACCAAACATCATTACTGTAAACTCAAAGAGTCCAAAAGGCGTGATGATTGCAGTTTTTGGAATGTCATCTTTGTGTACCGGAATCTGGTTATACGCTCGGGTTAAGTCTATCTTCGAGAACACCTGTGAATCGGACATGTTGATGGTTGCATCTTGGATGTGTGGCACTGGGTATCGATCAGGAACGGTTACTGTATTTAATCGACGGTAATCACCACATGGACGCCAATCCCCATTCTTTTTTTGAACCAGATGAAGTGGGCTGGCCCAAGGTGAGTTGGAGGACGACATATGCCCTGTTGTATCATGTACTCGAACTCTTTTTGGCAATTTCGAATTTTCAGGAGGCAACCGACGTGCTTTTGCAAAAACTGGTGGTCCTTGAGTCTCGATGTGGTGGAACACACTTGATTCTGTAGGTGGTCTGTTGCACTGGTTTGACTGTGTTATGTCAATAAATTCTCGCAATAGTTGCTTGCATACAGAATCAATTGGAACTGACGAAATGTTCACATCTGAGTTGGTGATTGTTTCTACTTTGCCAAAAACTTTTAACTTCGTGGTGTTGTCAATAAGTTTTTTTTTTCAAGTCCACTAATAATCCGAATTTATCAAGGAAGTCTGCACCTATTATCGGTTTTGACACGTCCGCAATGATAAATGGCCATGAAAGTTGTCGCCGAAGACCAAGATTTATATTTACCAGCTTTTGTCCAAATGTTTTATTATGGAACCGTTTGCGGCATACAATTTGAAATCGTTGGTTTGATTTTTCTTGTCACGAGCTGTAGGTGGGATTAGTGATAGGTCTGAACCTGTGTCCACTAAAAATTTAATATTAAGCGTTTTATCTGTGACAAACAAGCGACTGGATTTCATGGACAACACCTCATCTGTCACTGGCGATGGGTGTTGCGTGTAGTTTTTGATTTTTTGGTTTAGTTTGCACCATTCCGTGCACTTCTTCGCGTTATCCTTGAATTTGAAGTGATACCAACAAGTATCATATTTCTTGATTACGTGGGTGCTTCTGGTACCTGAGTGGCTTCGATCTCTTGACTGGGATCTGCTACGTTCAAATTTTGTGGTTAAAACTTCTACTTTTTTGGTAAGTGAAAGAAGTTGGTCTTGTATGGTGTCTTTGACTTGTGCCTTGTCGGCATTTACTGTTGTCACAGAGGTTTCGAAGGTGGCTATTTCTGTAATTTTATCTGCCGTTGTTGCTTTCTTTAGTAGATTGATGTCCAGGGAACTAACAATTGCGCGAACAGTTTCCGGGAGTTTAGAAAGCCATAATGCCTCTATCGTAGCTTCGCTCATTGAGGACCCTGCCAAATCCTTCATCTTTCGTAGCAACGTTGAAGGTTTGTTGTGATCTACTAATTCGATGCCTTGCAGTAGTTGTTTTAGCTTTCTTTCCTGCGACTCTGCGTATTCCTGGATTAGTAAGTTTTTTAATGCCTGGTACTTATCGGTTGGTGGAGGATTTTGGATTAAATTTGCTACTACATCAAGGTATTGTGGTTCGAGTGAAGCTATGATGATGTCGAAACGAGTTTGATCTGCTGTGATGCCATTGTTTCGAAATTGCGCTTCCACTTGGTAAAACCACAGATCGGGTCTTCTTGGGTGAAACGGAGGTACCTTGGTTGAAACCTTACTTGATTCCATGTATGCAGGTGTTTGAAGTGATCCCTCGGGCGTTGAGTGTTGCTGTGCCCTCCTGAAGTGGTCAACCTGATTAAGCAACTCTGTTATTCTTGCTTCTAAATCTGCGGTGGATTGTTGCTGTGTTCCTCTTTCGTCGTTGGTGGTTTGTTCACGTGAGTTCGACATTTTTGAAATTGCACGTGGTCGAATTTTGTTCACCAAAACCAAAAAAACGACAGGTTAGATTTACTGTATTACTGTTTTACTTGCCTCAAAAGTTCCTCGTGTGTTCAATACAACGGTATTTTTGATGTTCTTCTGTCGGGTCACCAGTGTGGTGTTTGATCGACGGTTCCACACAAAAACACAATATTCAACGATATAAAGGTGTTTTATTCTTAACAATTTGAATAACAAGTAAAATAACGAAATGTAACAAATAATAACAACGTGCAATCGAACTACAAACACACTTCAGACGGTGGGACTACTAATCACTTGAACTACTTTCGGTAACTGTAACTATAACTGTTCTATCACTGTTCTTGTTTTATTTTGTCAGCGTCCCCTTGGGTGCGTGATGTCGCCTTGAATTTGACAGAGCCGCCACACTATAATATACAATGTGGTAAAAATATCTTTCCTGATGAGCTTTGATTGTCTATAATGGTAAAATACATAAATAAAGAAAATGTGAATTATAAATTTCACACGTTTGTTTTTATAATAATTATTACCTATGATTTTCCTGAAAAATTTTTAACATCGTACTTTGACATTTTGAAAACTTCAAATTGTTTTTATCTAAAGTCGTTATCACGAATCGTAATATCATCACTGTTCGTCTGCTTAGAATCAAAGTAGTTTGGCAAAGAAGGAAGGAAGAGATTCTAAAAATGATGCCTAAACTTAAACTGAAATTAATTTTAAGTCAGTAAAATGAAAAGGATTTTGTCATTGTTTTTAAAATATTTGTAGTGGTTTTGGAGCACGGCCGTATACTAACGGTTAGGGCGTTTGATTGTTACGCCGTAGTAGTGGCTGACATGTCACAAATGTCAGATTTCACAAAACGTGTGAAACTAAACTAAATTATATAATATTTGCGCCAGCAGCGACGTAACGTTCAGGTTTATGTTTCTATTTGTCCACCACGTGGCAATGCACGGAATATACCTGGAAATTCGAGAAACAGAAATTCGGAACACTACAAACATAATCTTAATCGTTGAGTGCAATCTCATCTCAAAGCTTTCTTTAATTTATTTCCCATAATACACTTTTCATTGTATTACTACATCTTACGATAAACCGATTTATTCCGTATTTCCAGTGTTATTTGTAACCATCGAGGTAACGTTATCAAGTTTTATTTCCTTTAGAAAATACAATATTAAATTACAGAGTTTAATTTGATGTACCAATTCAGTATTTCTTTTTATAAGAACTTTCTTAATAATTAATTGATTTCTTCCTTATTTACTTTTTATAATAAAAACGCACTGTATTATAATTTCGTTTATATCAGCTCAGTATCATAATTACTACATTTTTTAACTAAAACCTTTACAAATATATTTGCTTTTCTGACTTCTCCCAGATGAGTATTTATTTGTATGTAGTAATAAATCAACAAAAAAGAAACATCAAATTATGGATTAAAAGCAAGTGACCTATATAATGGGAAAACGCTGGGATTTATGATGACGATTCAAGATAAAGTAATTGCTACGAGAAATTATAAAATATATAACAACCTAAAAAAATTGGTTAAATTTTAGTCAAATATTTATTTGGGTATTAGATTGATTTTACTGTTAAAAGGGTATAGCCGGATAAGCATGTGAAATCTGCCCAGCGATTTTAAAAATCCATATGGTGGATCGATTTCTAACTAAAAAAATGTTTTTCTGAAAATTTTAGCTTTTAAACCCCGTGGGTACGACGTAATTAAATAAAACGTGTTTTCGGTAATTATTTTATTGTAACTATTCTACTGAATATTTTTAACAAAATTTTATTGGTAATAATTATCAACAAGGGACGTTAAAAATAATTTTTATAATTTTGTAACCACCCCTTTTTAAAAAAATAAAAAGTTTTTGTCGTTATATTTAAATATGTTCCTTTCATATGTCACTCACGAATTTTTTCAAAAACTCCTTTTGGCTCTTCATTATACGGTAAAATTTTCAACTTGATCCATTTGGTGGAACAAAGTCAAAAAATAAAATTGATTTTTTATATTTTCTTCTAATATTATTCACTAGATTTACTTGTGAAATACTGCTTTTTTATTCAAAATATATCAAAATCTTATTTAAATGTACATACTATTGGAAATAATTAATCAGTGTCAAAATTTCCAATTTTGTAATTTATAATATTATAATATTAATATGGTTCAACAAAAGCTTATCAATTATTTATATTAAATTAAGTAATTTTGCATAAAATGTATAGATTAGACTTTAATACAAGTAATTTAATAAAATTAATAAATTACAATAATAATTAATACAATGAATCGATGTTACAAGAACTAAATGAAGCTTTCAAGGCAATATTAGACCTGAAAATGAACCTAGGTAAAACATAAAAAAATGTGTCCCCACTACGCAAAGATTCAAATTGAAACCTAGGACACAAAATCACCAACTCTAAAACTAACCAAACATCGGAGTTATCTAGAAGAATAATCTTTTTTTAATCTGCCCTGCTTTTGGAAAGCTAAACTGCATTCAACTGCGGTAATCAAAATCCCTATAATTCTGAAAATAAAGGTATACGACGCATGTGTATTGCCTATTGCAACATAAAGGATGGAGACGACAACAACAACAACAACAAAAGCAAAGACGGAAAATATAAGTACAATACAACGAGCAATGAAACAAAGAATGCCAGAAGTGAATTTCAGTGAAAAATCAGAAATGAAGTAATAATGAAAAGAATAAGAGTGGCAGACATAACAGAACGAGTACCAAAGCTAAAGTGGCAATGCATGTGATACGTAGTCAGGCAGAGCTCACTTAAATAGGCTTAAGAATTGGGAATAGCTCCCAGGGGACCAAAAACTACCAAAAGAAGCTTAGGAAGACCCCGAGACAGGTGGCTAGACGACACAAAGAATGTTACAGAAGATACTGGTTTTAGGCAGCGGCCAAAACAGAGATAAATGGATAGAAATTGGAAGGCTTACGTTCAGGAGCGGACGGAGATATCCTGAGAAAAAGAGGTATTACACTATGAGAAATTCTTTGTTAAGATTGCTTTTAATAACATTAGTTAATCCTCGTCATTATCTTTATTCACTACAGCATTAACTTTGTCATCTGTAAACAAACGACTGAAATATTTCGACAGGTCTTATTATTTTAGCCAAATATCAACCACGAAAAGGATAATATATAATAGCCGCAATGTGAGAGCAGCACCCGATAGTGCGCCTACCATTAACACAATCACAACAATAAAATTATGGCCCGAGATTTTATTCGTACCTGGTTGATAATAATCAATGAAACAACGGTATTTTTTGAGTTAATATGCCGAGATTTAATTGTTAGTTTTATAATATTTGGTGTGATTTTACATAGTGAAGTGTAATAGTAACGTCTTCATTCATCAACTCACAATCAGCCAAATAAGATACGGTTCTAGACATTCGATATTTTTTAAATATATTAATACTGAATAATTATTCCCAATAGTATGAACATTTAAATAAGATTTTGATATATTTTGAATAAAAAAGCAGTATTTCACAAGTAAATCTAGTGAATAATATTAGAAGAAAATATAAAAAATCAATTTTATTTTTTGACTTTGTTCCACCAAATGGATCAAGTTGAAAATTTTACCGTATAATGAAGAGCCAAAAGGAGTTTTTGAAAAAATTCGTGAGTGACATATGAAAGGAACATATTTAAATATAACGACAAAAACTTTTTATTTTTTTTAAAAAGGGGTGGTTACAAAATTATAAAAATTATTTTTAACGTCCCTTGTTGATAATTATTACCAATAAAATTTTTGTTAAAAATATTCAGTAGAATAGTTACAATAAAATAATTACCGAAAACACGTTTTATTTAATTACGTCGTACCCACGGGGTTTAAAAGCTAAAATTTTCAGAAAACATTTTTTTAGTTAGAAATCGATCCACCATATGGATTTTTAAAAATCGCTGGGGCAGATTTCACATGCTTATCCGGCTATACCCTTTGACATCATTTCAAAATTTCGTTTTTAAGAAAACTTTTATTAAACCGCTTGAAGAGATTATTGTGCGCCAACAAGTGATAAGGCTACTAGGGTTATCCAAACACCTTGAAAAAAATTTTGTTTACATTTATCGAAAAGGTGAAAACTCGAACTTGTGCTTGAAAACAAGAAGAGATAGCGAATTCCGGTTTTCGCCATTGTGTTTCTCAAAAAGAGCGATCGAGTATGCACAATCCATTTTACCACATCTCTGATAGTTATCGTATTCCCATAAGAACCATCGAAATTGGCTCACCCTATACATCATAGGAGAAACCTTCTCTGCATAACTGGTGAACAGTAGGACTAGTTTGTAAGGCAATTGATTGTTTTATAAACCATATTTAGAAGAAGAACAAAGTTCACAACTATTGGCATTAAAATAATAAAAATAATTGCTATCATTAGGTATTATTTATAACATTAAATAATAAAATACTTAAATTACATGGCTTTGAATCATTTGAACCAGTTAAATATACCCAACTGGGAAATTCATGGTATTCGTCAATAGAGGTTAACCCCGTAGCGTAAAATCTGTAATAAAATTAAATAAATTATTGAAAATAATCATCGAACTTGACCCATTTTACTGTATTACAGAAAAACTTGTTTTCTCAAACATAGGGACCGCTGACACATCCAGGCTAGCGAGATGAGATTTCTGGGAAATATGGCAGTATACATATAAGTAAATGGAATAGTGTTGTTTCACTGGAAGAAGGAATTCTGAAAAACTCCGAATACAATGGCACTTAGGAAAAGCTGAAAGAGACCGTGTAACCTAATTCTTGATGAAAATAAAAAAATAAAAATTGCCAGCATAATAGTTTAATTCATTAAGAGCTTCAATTTTTATTGCATTCAAAATTGTTCATCAACTGTACTGCAACTGCATGTAATGTATAAAGGCCCATGTCATAGCCTTGCTATGCCAATATAAAACAAAACTCAGAAGTAGAAAGTTGCTGTGCTTTTTTTTACATGACCCTGAAATTGTTTAATTTTTATGTTGGCTATGCCAACATAACATAGCATAGCGCAGAAGCAGAACTCGTTCCTAATTCGGTGTATAGTGGAAACGATTTTGAGGTTAAAAATGTCGAGAAATTTATTAGAAGATGAAAAACTTATAAATTTATAAAAATATTTAAAAATTTATAAAATAAATCCCGATTTTGGTAAATAGGCCATATATTCTTTTTTAATAAAAATTTTTTTAAAAAATTAAAAAGAATTATAAAATTAAAGAAAATTTTTTTAAACTAAAAATTTAAAATTAAATATTTTTTTAAAAATCAGAATTTTTTAAAAATTATAACATTTTTTAAAAACCAGAAAATTTTAAAAATTAAGAAAATTTTTTTAAAAATTAAAAAAATTTAATAATTAGCGTTTCCATTTGAATTTTTTTTTTTTATTTTCCTGAAAATTTTTAACATCGTACTTTGACATTTTGAAAACTTTAAATTGTTTTTATCTAAAGTCGATATCACGAATCGTAATATCATCACTGTTCGTCTGCTTAGAATCAAAGTAGTTTGGCAAAGAAGGAAGGAAGAGATTCTAAAAATGATGCCTAAACTTAAACTGAAATTAATTTTAAGTCAGTAAAATGAAAAGGATTTTGTCATTGTTTTTAAAATATTTGTAGTGGTTTTGGAGCACGGCCGTATACTAACGGTTAGGGCGTTTGATTGTTACGCCGTAGTAGTGGCTGACATGTCACAAATGTCAGATTTCACAAAACGTGTGAAACTAAACTAAATTATATAATATTTGCGCCAGCAGCGACGTAACGCTCAGGTTTATGTTTCTATTTGTCCACCACGTGGCAATGCACGGAATATACCTGGAAATTCGAGAAACAGAAATTCGGAACACTACAAACATAATCTTAATCGTTGAGTGCAATCTCATCTCAAAGCTTTCTTTAATTTATTTCCCATAATACACTTTTCATTGTATTACTACATCTTACGATAAACCGATTTATTCCGTATTTCCAGTGTTATTTGTAACCATCGAGGTAACGTTATCAAGTTTTATTTCCTTTAGAAAATACAATAATAAATTACAGAGTTTAATTTGATGTACCAATTCAGTATTTCTTTTTATAAGAACTTTCTTAATAACTGATTGATTTCTTCCTTATTTACTTTTTATAACAAAAACGCACTGTATTATTATTTCGTTTATATCAGCTCAGTATCATAATTACTACATTTTTTAACTAAAACCTTTACAAATATATTTGCTTTTCTGACTTCTTCCAGATGAGTATTTATTTAATAAATATATGTAGTAATAAATCAACAAAAAAGAAACATCAAATTATGGATTAAAAGCAAGTGACCTATATAATGGGAAAACGCTGGGATTTATGATGACGATTCAAGATAAAGTAATTGCTACGAGAAATTATAAAATGTATAACAACCTAAAAAAATTGGTTAAATTTTAGTCAAATATTTATTTGGATATTACATTGATTTTTACTGTTAAAATTTGAAATCATTTCAAAATTTCGTTTTTAAGAAAACTTTTATTAACCCGCTTGAAGAGATTATTGTGCGCCAACAAAGTGATAAGGCTACTTGGGTTATCCAAACACCTTGAAAAAAATTTTGTTTACATTTATCGAAAAGTTGAAAACTCGAACTTGTGCTTGAAAACAAGAAGAGATAACGAATTCCAGTTTTCGCCATTGAGTTTCTCAAAAAGAGCGATCGAGCATGCACAATCCGTTTTACCACATCTCTGATAGTTATCGTATTCCCATAAGAACCATCGAAATTGGCCCACCCTGTACATCAGAGGAGAAACCTTCTGTGCATAACTGATGAACAGTAGGACTAGTTTGTAAGGCAATTGATTGTTTTATAAACCATATTTAGAAAAAGAACAAAGTTTACAACTATTGGCATTAAAATAATAAAAATAATTGCTATCATTATTATTTATAATATTAAATAATAAAATACTTAAATTACATGGCTTCGAATTATTGGAACCAGTTAAATATACCCAACTGGGAAATTCATGGTTTTCGTCAATAGAGGTTAAAACCGTAGCGTAAAATCTGGAATAAAATTAAATAAATTATTGAAAATAATCATCGGACTTGACCCATTTCGCTATATTACAGTTTCTCAAACATAGCGACCGCTGACACATCCAGGCTAGCGAGATGAGATTTCTGGGAAATATGGCAGTATACACATAACTAAATGGAATAGTGTTGTTTCACTGAAAGAAGGAATTCTGAAAAACTCCAAATACGATGGCACTTATGAAAAGCGGAAAGAGACCGTGTAACCTAATTCTTGATGAGAATAAAAAAATAAAAATTGCCAGCATAATTCATTAAAAGCTTCGATTTTTATTACATTCGAAATTGTTCATCAACTGAACTGCAACTGCATGTAATGTATAAAGGCCCATGTCATAGCCTTGCTATGCCAATGTAAAACGCAGAATTAAAAAGTTGATGTGCTTTTTTTTACACAACCCTGAAATTGTTTGATTTTTATGTTGGCTATGCCAGCATAACATAGCATAGCACAGAAGCAGAACTCGTTTCTATTTTAGTGCATAGTGGAAACGATTTTGAGGTTAAAAATGTCGAGAAATTTATTAGAAGATGAAAAACTTATAAATTTATAAAAATATTTAAAAATTTATAAAATAAATCCCGATTTTGGTAAATAGGCCGTACTCTCCAACGACGCGCTCATAACGCTGTGCTTATAACATGACTTATGTTACATGCTCCATTTTCTTTTAAATTATAAAAAAAACAATTCATTTACTCTTCCTTTAAATTTAATGAACAATTTAAAAACAAGGAAACAAATTTGTATAATTCTAGAAAAACATTTCAAAACATGGAAACATAAATTTGTTTGATTTTAAGACTAACCATTACAAAACAGAAACAGTTTACTTCTAAAATAATTTCAATACATGAAACTTAACTTTGTTTGTTTTACAAAAAACGAATTCCTCAACATGGGAACATGATTTTGTTTACTTCTAAAAACTAATTTCAATACTTGAAACCTAACTTGATTTGTTTTAATAAAAACAAGCCCTCAATCTGGAAACATAAATTTGATTACTTCTAACAAAACAATTTCAATACATGGAAATATAAATTTGTTTGATTTTAAGAAAACAATTTCAAACATGAAAATATAAATTTGTTAAATTCACAATGTAATCTTTTAACTAGGCCGGTTTCGACGTTACCCTTCTTGGCCTATCAACTGTCACTTTCTTCGGACTCATAAATTCTTTTTCTACACTGTTATTTGGATTGTCACTATCGTATTTCGTTGCAACTTTTTCACTGTTATTTATTCGCGGCCCGCAGTCACTTTTATTTATCGTGCTATCGCGTTCACTTACGTTTAAATTATCCTCGCTTGTTATTACCGCGTCATTGTATTCATCATTCACATTTTTGTCTTTTTATTATAATTTTCTGTCCTCGTTGATTTTAAATTGACTCTGTTTCATCTCAAAATGTTACCATTTTCTGTTATTATTTTGTAAGACTCCGGTTTGCTTGCATTAGCTAATACTTTCGCCGGTACCCACTTTTTGACATCAACAGATCTGATCTTAATTTTCTACCTTGTAACAATTCTGAAGGTGACGGCATCAAGTCATTTTTTGGCGTCGTGTTGTAATTTAAAATGCATTGGAAACCCTGACCTTTGTTGCGACTGTTTTTAAAATTAGTTCTTTACCATTTGAACTGCTCTTTCGGCCAATCCGTTGGATTTTAAATATGTCGGCAACGTGGTTAAATGTTTTATATCGTAAAATTTTAAAAGTACTTCAACTTTGAGAATTGAAAGGCGGTCCATTATCACTCACTATTTCTTGTGTATGTCAAAATAAGAAAACGGTTCTTCCATAATTATCGTTATTGTATTGGATTTTTTTGATGTCACTTCCTTGACCACAATAAATTTAGAAAAATATTATTCGTGTTTATTAATTTAATATATTTATTTTTTATAAATTTAGATTTATCTGCTTGACTTAAGTAATCACACGAAAATAACGATCATTTGCACTGCAGTAATCAAGAATTACTTAAATTTGCAGCATACCTAAAGTCAAACTTAGTGCTTTTCGATTTGTTGAATCCGTAATTAAAGAATTTCCTTAAGTTAAGTAGCAATTCTTAACTATTTCGGTGCAAATCGCAATAACGTAAGCATGTTTAATACGGAATGCTTGTTAACAAAATAAAATTTAAGAACATTGTAAAGTTAATTTTTATTTCAGTGAACACTAAAAGAAATTGACATTTTTAGTTCTTTTTATTTTAATCTCATTTTCTCTCTTCAATAGAAAAGTTTAACATAGTAGGTTGCCTCAGCATAGTGTAATAAATTTGCGTAACCAAAAAAAATGTGTAACAAATTATTCTGAACACTTCATAACGTTTGATTTAATATTATTATCTACTTAAGTGCTATCATTATATACACTTAGGCATTGCATTTAATTAAAGTTTTATTAAGAAAGAGGCGAGGACGGCAACTATAAAATTTTCATAAAGTCAAAAGTAAAGCTGGAATTTATAAACACCTTTAAATAATTTATTACCCTCTAAAGAGGAGAGAAAACAAATAAGTGGAATTAACAAAGGCTTTGTTAGTATTTAGCTTTTGCAAACCGATTGTGGGTTTTACAATTATTAGATACGAGTATACAAAATACAAGGAATAAAAACATCTTTTAAATTTAATCCAAGTATGAGATTCATAAGAGAGCTTTATTAATCAATTAATCAAAACACTCAATTAATTGGTAGCTTAGTTTAATATTATTTAATAATTTTATTCCGAATGAAGTATAGTATGCAAAAACTATTTATAAAGGGGTATGGGATATCAATATGTGGTTGACTTTCTGACTTGACACTTGACTTTTACAATGAATTGTTAGTTTTCTAATTATGATGTAGTATGTATGAGAAATTACTACCCACCTTAAAGTTTCTGGTACAACAGAATCTATTTAAACTTAACAACTGGTAGTGGTAACTGCAATTTTATAAGTCTATAACATTCCGACGCCGCTGTTTCCACGCGGAGAGGTTTCGACGACCAACCACAAAAATATCTAATTTTTTAATTTTGGTCTTTGCGTCGAAATGACTTCGCGTTGAAATGCCTTCCCGTCGAAATAAAGCAGGAAATTAAAAAGTTAATTATTATTTATATAAGTTTTAATATGCGAACACATCGGATAAAATTTACTGTTTTCAAAGTAACTATAATTTAGTATAGCAAGCAAAATTTATTAAAATTTAAAAAAGTGTTTTCTTTTAACTTTATTGTTTTAAATTTACCACTATTAGATGTTATATTGTATAAAAATTTATGGCTTTGAAAAAATCAATTCTAATCATTAATAATTGTGTTTCAAAATGCTGGTCATATTTGATCAAGGGTTCGCTTGAAACCCTCAAGGACCCGAAAGTATTCACCTTATAACTAATAATCAATTTATCAATTTCTTAATATTGTTAAAAATTTACTTCTAGAAATGAGTAAGGGATATCGGAACAGAACGCGATAATGAGGTAGGACTTATTATATTTAAGGCCAAAACCATTAAAATTATTTAATTGCTTAATTACCACACAGTACACAATACTAAATATTTAACATGTGAGTGAAAAATATATTGTCTTTAGCTTTAATCTTTTTTTGTTTTCGTAAAAATATAAGTTTATTAAATATATTGAAGAAAATACTATGCCAGCAAAATTTAGACAACATCATAAATATTGGATGATGTGAAATTAATGTATTTTATGTGAAATTAATGTATTTTAATTCGCTATAACCACACTTACTATATTACATACAACAGTTTTTAGTGTATTTTAGAATGTAAATTACTATGCGATTATGATTTTATTAATTTTTGACACTTTTTTCTTAAAAAGAAATTATAGGTTGGGGTAGTGGTACAAATTGTTGTTAACTTCTGAGAGATCGACGCGAATCTCGCATATAATATCACTAATATTAGTTTAATACATATCTAAATTTAATTTGCGTAAGTTTTGATTGAATTTTCAAAATATTTGAGTAAAAGTGTAAATTCAGGAAAAGTCCTGGAAGCAAGAAACACGCGGGAAATTAAATCAACTTTAGTGACGCTGCAGGCCGAGTCATTTTCTATGCTCCACAAAGCAAGTTGTTTTAATTATTCACGTTACGAATAATTACTCTTAAAGCAATGCTAGAGAATATTTCAAGTAAAATTAAGTTCCGGAACAAATGTTAACTAAATTATGTTCCACCATATTCAATACTTTCACACAGTCGCGCTATCAGTATGTCACAGTCACACGGAAGTAAATACATACATATAATATGTATGTATATTATGTTTTGCTCGAGCAACATAACAAACTTATAATTTAATTTTTAACTAAAGATTTTAGTACAATATTATAAGCCAAATCCGACCTGCAGCTTTGTAATTTTAATTATTTAATTTGCACTCTATTTGCATATATTTTATGTATACTTTACTTGTTGCACATCCACTAATCTAAACTAAACCATCAAATTAGAATAACCAAGAAATGCACCATTGCGTTTCAAAATTTAAATACACAAAATTTTCTACATAGAACAAACTGAAATAATATTATGTAAAATGTTTTTGTCCTGTTATTTCGTCGGGTCTGACAATTTGGCGTGCACTTATGGCTCTAGTAGAATTTAGAGAAATAAAATTTTCCGAGCACAATTTACCAAAGCGGGTTTGACAAAAAAGCAAATGCATGAAAATAGTAGTTTATGCAACAAGTTAGAAAATCAAAGTCAATCTTACAAGTGTAACCACTTGATTATTTCGGGAACCTCAACTGTAATATGGATCAAGGTGCTGTAGTAATTTAAGGACAATTAAATTAGTCTTGTTTACAATAATTATATTATGACCGGCCACGCACGCAAACTACCCATCCAGGTGGCAGCTTAAACAATTTATTAACAATTAAACAATTTGTAAGATTTGTCTCAATTAAATGACTAAAGTTTGTATATATGACTATATTTATATGATAAGTTAATAAGTTTAATGTAACATTGCCGTAATTATTAATTACCAACAAATAAATAAATAATATACAACAATAATATACAACAAATAAATAAATAATATACAAAATACGAAACAAAAAATTAATTTAGAACTTGATCAATTTAAATTTAAACCCAAGTTGCATACTTGAATTTCAAAGATTAAAAATAATGGTCGAATTTCCACTGAATATGGGAGTCAATATAATATACAACCAAGATTCTCTGAAAGAGAAAACTCAGCTTTGATTATGTGAATAACTGCAATGAAGAGTACACTGTTAAGCGGAAATGATGAGAAATGTTGCAATTTACACATAACTTCTTTCAATATGTTCATTCAGATAAAACGATTTAAAGCAAATTTCTTTGCACTTTCTATCAGCTCAATTTATACTGCACTTAAAAAAAAACTTGTTCTATTTTGTTTTCAGTCTTTCATCCTATTATGATAGTTTTTAAGTAATTTAAACCACAGTGAAGAACATATTTGTTGGTGAGAATGTTGAGTTTGATTATCAAATAACTTTTTTGCCGAAAAGTTGAGTATTTGATTATCACGTAATCCGAAGCAACAGTATGTGGTAATTTTAATTCCACAATTTGTGCATGCCTTGCAAACGAGTTAGCAATAATAAGCTTAGGTGTAACACGATTCGTTCAGTAATAGGTTTACAAAAAATTCACCTACTGGATAAAGTACTAGTTCTCTAGTTCCAATTAATTACCAATCCAATCAGTATAAATCAGGAAATTTGCCACCAGTAGATTTAGTATCGTGTATTTAGAAGGTATGGGTATTTTCCTTTTTTACTTTTTTTCTCTGTTGTGAGGTGGGCAATTGTTTGATATTATGTCCTCTACTGTCTAAATACACCTTCTCTTCTTAGTCGTTAACTCGATTCGAGTGTCGTGACTTCTCCCTATAAGAAGGGGTTTCTTGGCTAATTACCTCGGCGGGTAGCTACTTCCTTCCAAGGGAAGACGATTAAAATAAATATTTTTACTCCGCCCGGGATCGAACCGGGTATCTCGCCTGGTTATTCGACACACTCATGTGCCAGACCATGACCGTCCTATGACGGTCTGTATGGTATGGTGGAAATACACCATAATATAAGAGTACTGTTTCTCCTGTCGAAGAAATTCCACGTTAGTTTTGTAGTGATTACAAAACAACTTAACACGTTGATGGGGCTTCTTTCCTTACTATTAATTATTTTCAATTGGGTTTCCTCTTGATAGCACTGTGTAGTATATGTAGGTACTGTTAAATATATGCTTAGCAAGCATAAATTTTGAGAAAAAATCTTAATGCAGCCAACAGGACAGTTATTTTAGTGCAAATAATAGCGTGTAATAACAATTTTTGAATACTAAAGATGTAAAAAAAATTTGAATTAAAATAACAAAAATTTAAAATGAAATCATCGATATTCAGTTTGTGCTAGAAACTGAATAAATTCTACTAGAAAAGGTAGGAAAACCTCAAAAATCAGCAAAACTGAAACTAAAAAATTAGAAATATGATTGGCTTTTCATCAGTACTTCTACCTAAAACCATATCCTTCAAATAAAAAAAGCTTAAAAGCAAATTGAAAGTTGGTTTTCGATGCTGTACAATTGTCATTAATCGTCGAAGACAATCGTTCGCAAACTCTAAAGATAACAAAGCGGATAATTACGTTAACGAAAATGAAACAAAATACATTTACCTAACTCATAGAACTTATAGAAATATGCTACGAAAAGAATTTTGCAGAAATAGTTTGTAGCTACTGAATTTTGTCGAAATAAAGCGCTTTTTGGTCTAGTAATACTACTACATTTTAAATTGCTGGTTAGATTGTGTCATTTAACATCTCTAGATATTATCTTTGGGGCATCGTTAAAAATAAAGTCCATGCCAATACTTCAGCAACGATTTAGAGCTCAAATTATAAAGCCTGTAATTGCACAAAAACATGATGAAAATTTTCCCCAAAAGGATGACTATATGCAAAAAGATTGAAAATTGAATTGGATTCCATCATACTCTGTAATTTTGGTTTGAATAAAAATACTCGTATCATGGGATGTTTTGCAAAAAACATTTTGCTTTAATGATTTTAAATTAAACCTTTCAATTGAATACCTTTTATTACAATTTTTTGAGTCGCATTCATATTAGCCTTTAAGTTTATTGCGTGAAACTCATTGCAGGTGAAAACTCTTCCACATTTTTATCAATTTTTTTGCATTTTTTACTACTATGTAACTGTTAAAGGGTTAATTATAAAAAGACAGTGGTCAAATACTTTTTTATAGAAAATTTAATGAATCGCTCTTCGGATATTAGCGAAAAACTAATTTTGCAGACGTTTTGTTACTATGGCGACTAAAGCTCACCTCGCTCGAAGGGGAAAACTGCTTATTAATACGTCTTTAAGGGAAAGATCGCGTTTTTTGCTTGATTGTACAAATATGAATTTACATTATACAAATACCTAATATCTTATAATAATATACCGTATGAGTATAATATGTCAGCAAAATATCATAGGCTCGTAAAAAGTGGAAAAATATGTTTTGTATCACGTTTTAGATAAAATTATGTAAAACTTAAAAATATATTATTTTTTATTTAGTATTTTATATATACATAAGTAGGCACTTAATACAAAAATATAATCTAAAATTTAAAAGTTTTCAAGCCGCGCGGTATTTTCATAGCATTTCCAAACCATTTCTTACATTAATTTAAAACGGTTAAATGCATATTCTTAATAAAATTATAACATAAAGAACACTTTTGAATTTCAACTCTTAATGGAACGATTGCCATGGAACAATATACAATCCTTATAACCTGTTGATATAGTTAATTAATGTTAATAAAGAAATTTTAATCGTAATTTATTGTATTGGTTACCTAAATTTACATATGTACACCTAATTGTTTTTAAAAAATAAATAATTTCATATAACAATAAATTAATTTATAATAGGTGCTGCAAAAAACTAGGGGAATTCCAACACCCTAAAATTTAGTATATACTTGAATAATATGTACATTATAATTGGGTATTAACTATAACAAAATATGTTAAAAAAGTGAATCTAATTATATCAAGTTAAAAATTGGCGGATTTTATCTTTCGTAGACCTGGTTTTTCTTCCTTCTAATAAAGTATCATGTAACATTAAATCTGTGATAAGTCTCCGTTAACTCAAAAAGGTGTATTTTCACCTTCTTTTAACTTTTTTACCTAGCGAGTTTTAACTCGCTTTTACTTTATTTAACATTTACTTAAATGATAAATACTTACACAGAAAATAAAACAAACCGGGCGTTAAAAATTTATTTGTTTTATTCAATTTCAAAAATAATTCTTGACTGTTTGCAAAATGATATCAAGCAAGATGACAACTCTCAAGTGGAAAAAAATTTCCTAATTTATAATAAATTTAATTAAAGGTTATTTACCTTGATATCATTAAATAAATTCTCATAAATATTACTTGGTATATAGAATTTTCTATATTATGATGACGTTGCTTAAAATGTTTTATGAAACCCGTAAGGATTATATTGATGTTATTATACTAATTACCACTCTAATAGAATCTTGTATATTAAATTTTTATTTAGTTAACAAAATATAACATTATATTGATGTTGAAAATCAATCATAATTGCAAAATGGTTTTATGATATAGAATTGTTTCAAAAGCTTGATTGATCGATTAGCTTCTATTTTTTTAGGACACATGCTTTAAAATTTTTATGAAGTCAGTTCTTACGTATTAAACTATAATTTGTTCCTTTTAAACTCAATTTTAGTAATCTGATAAAAAATACCTTTAAATATATTGAACTTTTAATTTTCTTTTAAATTGAAAATGTTGGCTGAATTAAATTAGTATTGCAAAAATAATTTATTTTATAAATAATTTTTCCTGCTTTTCCATAAACATTAATTATGGGTACATACATTTTAAATTAATAAAAATTTAGTTTTATTATTATGTGCATACTACATACTATATGCAATATAAATTTTATACTGTAAAAATAAATTGCCCTTGATTAGATATTAGGTATTTTCTAAAATGTTTTAAAACAAACTGATACAATAAAATTTTATTTTAATTTATTTAATAATTTATGTACTACCTAGTAATACCACCTCAGTACCAGTAAATTAATGTATTTTAATTCGCTATAACCACACTTACTATATTACATACAACAGTTTTTAGTGTATTTTTGAATTTAAATTACTATGCGATTATGATTTTATTAATTTTAGACACTTTTTTCTTAAAAAGAAATTATAGGTTGGGGTAGTGGTACAAATTGTTGTTAACTTCTGAGAGATCGACGCGAATCTCGCATATAATTTCACTAATATTAATTTAATACATATCTAGTAAATTTAATTTGCGCAAGTTTTGATTGAATTTTCAAAATATTTGAGTAAAAGTGTAAATTCAGGAAAAGTCCTGGAAGCAAGAAACACGCGGGAAATTAAATCAACTTTAGTGACGCTGCAGGCCGAGTCATTTTCTATGCTCCACAAAGCAAGTTGTTTTAATTATTCACGTTACGAATAATTACTCTTAAAGCAATGCTAGAGAATATTTCAAGTAAAATTAAGTTCCGGAACAAATGTTAACTAAATTATATTCCACCATATTCAATACTTTCACACAGTCGCGCTATCAGTATGTCACAGTCACACGAAAGTAAATACATACATATATGTATGTATATTATGTTTTCGAGCAACATAACAAACTTATAATTTAATTTTTAACTAAAGATTTTAGTGCAATATTATAAGCCAAATCCGGCCTGCAGCTTTGTAATTTTAATTATTTAATTTGCACTTTATTTGCATATATTTTATGTATACTTTACTTGTTGCACATCCACTAATCTAAACTAAACCATCAAATTAGAATAACCAAGAAATGCATCATTGCGTTTCAAAATTTAAATACACAAAATTTTCTACATAGAACAAACTGAAATAATATTATGTAAAATGTTTTTGTCCTGTTATTTCGTCGGGTCTGACAATTTGGCGTGCACTTATGGCTCTAGTAGAATTTAGAGAAATAAAATTTTCCGAGCACAATTTACCAAAGCGGGTTTGACAAAAAAGCAAATGCATGAAAATAGTAGTTTATGCAACAAGTTAGAAAATCAAAGTCAATCTTACAAGTGTAATCACTTGATTATTTCGGAAGACCTCAACTGTAATATGGATCAAGATGCTGTAGCAATTTAAAGACAATTAAATTAGTCTTGTTTACAATAATTATATTATGACCGGCCACGCACGCAAACTACCTATCCATGTGGCAGCTTAAACAATTTATTAACAATTAAACAATTTTTTGTAAGATTTATCACAATTAAATGACTAAAGTTTGTATATATAACTATATTTACTAGTATATGATAAGTTAATAAGTTTAATGTATCATTACCGTAATTATTTTTTACCAACAAATAAATAAAAGTGGAAGCCTTTTAATATACAGAATAGGAAAGATAAAATTAATTTAAAACTTGATCAATTTAAATTTAAACCCAAGCTGCAGACTTGAATTTCAAAGATTAAAAATAACGGTCGAATGTCCACTGAATATGGGAGTCAATATAATATACTACAACCAGGATTCTCTGAAAGAGAAAACTCAGCTTTGATTATGTGAATAACTGCAATGAAGAGTATACTGTTAAGCGGAAATGATGAGAAATTTTGCAATTTACACATAACTTCTTTCAATATGTTCATTCAGATAAAACGATTTAAAGCAAATTTCTTTGCACTTTCTATCAGCTCAATTTATACTTCACTTAAAAAAAATTTGTTCTGTTTTGTTTTTAATCTTTCAACCTACTAATTTAAACCACAGTGAAGAACATTTGTTGGTGGGAATGTTGAGTTTGATTACCAAGTTATTTTTTTGCTGAAAAGTTGAGTAACTATTTGATTATCACGTAATCCGAAGCAACAGTATGTGGTAATTTTAATTCCACAATTTGTACATGCCTTGCAAACGAGTTAGCAATAATAAGCTTAGGTGTAACACGATTCGTTCAGTAATATGTTTACAAAAAATTCACCTACTGGATAAAGTACTAGTTCTCTAGTTCCAATTAACTACCAATCCAATCAGTATCAATCAGGAAGTTTGCACCATTAGATTTAGTATCGTGTATTTAAAAGGTATGGGTATTTTCATTTTTTACTTTTGTTCTCTATTGTGAGGTGGGCAATTGTTTGATGTTATGTCCCCTACTGTCTAAATACACCTTCTCTTCTTAGTCGTTAACTCGATTCGAGTGTCGTGACTTCTCGCTATAAGGAGGGGTTTCTTGGCTAATTACCTCGGTAAGTAGCTACTTCCTTCCAAGGGAAGACGGTTAAAATAAATATTTTTAGTCCGCCCAGGCTCGAACTGGGTATCTCGCCTTGTTATTCGAAACATTTATGTGCCAGACCATGACCGTCTTCTGACGGTCTGTATGGTATGGTGGAAATACACCATACATGAGTACTATTCAACCTGTCGAAGAAATTTCGAGAAAAAATCTTAATGCAGCCAACAGGACAGTTATTTTAGTGCAAATAATAGCGTGTAATAACAATTTTTGAATACTAAAGATGTAAAAAATTTAAATTAAAATGACAAAAAAATTAAAACAAAGTCATCGATGGTCAGTTTGTGCAAGAAGCTGAATAAATTCTACTAGAAAAGGTAGGAAAACCTCAAAAATCAGCAAAACGGAAACTAAAGAAATTAGAAATATGATTTGCTCTTCATCAGTACTTCTAGGAGTACGGCATTACAAGTAGTGCTAAAAACCATATCCTTCAAATAAAAAAAGCTTAAAAGCAAATTGAAAGTTGGTTTTCGATGCTGTACAATTGTCATTAATCGTCGAAGACAATCGTTCGCAAACTCTAAAGATAACAAAGCGGATAATTACGTTAACGAAAATGAAACAAAATACATTTACCTAACTCATAGAACTTATAGAAATATGCTACGAAAAGAATTTTGCAGAAATAGTTTGTAGCTACTGAATTTTGTCGAAATATAGCGCTTTCTAGTCTACACCTTTCCAACAGTAATTGAGAAAAGCTCAACTGCTATTGAGAAAACCTCAATTGTAATTAAGATTTTCAATTGATATTGAGAAGTCCTCAATTGTAATTAAGATTTTCCAATTGATATTGAGAAGTCCTCAATTGTAATTAAGATTTTCCAATTGATATTGAGAAGTTGTCAAATGAAAATGAGAAAACGTCAAATGAAGATGAGAAAGCATCAATTCTGCAACGACATACAGCAAAACTGTAAGTAAATTACAAAAAACTATTTATAATATAATTTTTCCCACTACCGTTGATGTAACTATGCCTTACGCCCATAGTTACATATCTGCTGGCGTTATAAGTATGGAACGTAGAAATGGATCGTTTACTGCAGAATTAGCCAGTGATTGGGTAAGGGCATTAATGCAGCGATGGCAAGATATGGAAAACGAATTGTCTGACTTAGTGCTTGTGGTAGACAACGCGCCTTGCCATTCAAGGTTGTAAACGCTGTTTGATGGAACGACAGCAACTCTGTTGCGGCTAGGACTTACTCTCCATGCTGAATCCCATTGAATATATATGGTCGAAAATCAAGGCAGAAGCAAAACTAATATTGACTTCCCAATGTCCAAGGGCCTAATCTTACCGAACAAAGACTGGCCTATTTAGAGGAAATAATAGATCGGGCAAAGGACACCGTAACTGGAGGAGATTGTGCTCGTGCTGCACAACGCACCACGCAAAAGCCTTAGCAATGGAAGATATGGAAGTCGGTCGCTAAAAATGTGATTTAAGATATGGCTATGAACAATAACAATTTATGCTGTATTTGTTATATAATATCAATAAATAAATAAAATTAAAATGTTGCTTTAAAACAAAGTATATTAAAAATTTATAATATGCTTTCCGAATTACAATTGAGGTTTTCTCATCTTCATTGACGCTTTCCATTTCATACTTCTCAATTCAATTGGAAAATCTAATTACAATTGGACTTCTCAATATCAATTGGAAAATCTTAATTACAATTGAGGACTTCTCAATATCAATTGGAAAATCTTAATTACAATTGAGGACTTCTCAATATCAATTAGAAAATCTTAATTACAATTGAGGACTTCTCAATATCAATTGGAAAAGGTGTAGTAATACTACATTTTAAATTGCTGGTTAGATTGTGTCATTTAACATCTCTAGATATTATCTTTGGGGCATCGTTAAAATAAAGTTAAAAACATGATGAAAATTTTCCCCAAAAGGATGACTATATGCAAAAAGATTGAAAATTGAATTGGATTCCATCATACTCTGTAATTTTGGTTTGAATAAAAATACTCGTATCATGGGATGTTTTGCAAAAAAACATTTTGCTTTAATGATTTTAAATTAAACCTTTCAATTGAATACCATTTATTTATTACAATTTTTGAGTCGCATTCATATTAGCTTCTAATTTTATTGCGTGAAACTCATTGCAGGTGAAAACTCTTCCACATTTTTATCAATTTTTTCACATTTTTACTACTATGTAGCTATTAAAGAGTTAATTATAAAGAGACAGTGGTCAAATACGTTTTTATAGAAAATTTGATGATTCACTCTTCGGATATTAGCGAAAACCTAATTTTGCAGACGTTTTGTTACTATGGCGACTAAAGCTCACCTCGCTAGAAGGGAAAACTGCTTATTAATACGTCTTTAAGGAAAGATCGCGTTTTTGTTGATTGTACAAATATGAATTTACATTATACAAATACCTAATATCTTATAATAATATACCGTATGAGTATAATATGTCAGCGAAATATCATAGGCTCGTAAAGAGTGGAAAAATATGTTTTGTATCACGTTTTAGATAAAATTATGTAAAACTTAAAAATATATTATTTTTTATTTAGTATTTTATATACATAAGTAGGCACTTAATACAAAAATATAATCTAAAATTTAAAAAATTTTTCAAGCCGAGCGGTATTTTCATAGCATTTCCAATCCATTTCTTACATTGATTTAAAACGGTTACATGCATATTTTTAATAAAATTATAAACATAAAAAACACTTTTGAATTTCAACTCTTAATGGAAGGATTGCCATGGAGCAATATACAATCCTTATAACCTGTTGATATAGTTAATTTATGTTAATAAAGAAATTTTAATCGTAATTTATTGTATTGGTTACCTAAATTTATGTACACCTAATTTTTTTTTAAATAAATAATTTCATATAACAATTAATTTATAATAGGTACAGCATTTTTCAGTTTCCATCTAAAAAACTGGGTGAGTTCCAACACCCTGAAATTTAGTATATAGAATAATATGTACAGTATAATTGGGTATTATAACAAATTATATTAAAAGAGTGAATTTAATTATATCACGTTAAAAATTTGCGGATTTTATCTTTCATATACGTGGTTTTTCTTTCTTCTAATAAAGTATCATGTAACATTAAATCTGTGATAAGTCTCCGTTAACTCAAAAAGGTTTATTTTCACCTTCTTTTAACTTTTTTAACTAGGAATTCTTAACTCGCTTTTACTTTATTTAACATTTAGTTAAATGATAAATACTTACACAGAAAATAAAACAAACCGGGCGTTAAAAATTTATTTGTTTTATTCAATTTCAAAAATAATTCTTGACTGTTTGCAAAATGATATCAAGCAAGATGACAACTCTCAAGTGGAAAAAAATTTCCTAATTTATAATAAATTTAATTAAAGGTTATTTACCTTGATATCATTAAATAAATTCTCATAAATATTACTTGGTATACAGAATTTTCTATATTATGATGACGTTGCTTAAAATGTTTTATGAAACTCGTAAGGATTATATTGATGTTATTATACTAATTACCACTCTAATAGAATATTGTATATTAAATTTTTATTTAGTTAACAAAATATAACATTATATTGATGTTGAAAATCAATCATAATTGCAAAATGGTTTTATGATATAGAATTGTATCAAAAGCTTGATTGATCGATTAGCTTCTATTTTTTTAGGACACATGCTTTAAAATTTTTATGAAGTCAGTTCTTACGTATTAAACTATAATTTGTTCCTTTTAAACTCAATTTTAGTAATATCATAAAAAAAATACCTTCAAATATATTGAAATTTTAATTTTCTTTTTAAATTGAAAATGTTGGCTGAATTAAATTAGTATTGCAAAAATAATTTATTTTATAAATAATTTTTCCTGCTTTTCCATAAACACTAATTATGGGTACATACATTTTAAATTAATAAAAAATTTAGTTTTAATATTATCTACCTACATACTAAGTACATACATTTGCAATATAAATTTTATACTGTAAAAATAAATTGCCCTTGATTAGATATGAGGTATTTTCTAAAATGATTTGAAAACAAAGAGATACAATAAAAATTGTATTTTCATTTATTTAATAATTTGAGTACTACCTAATACCACCTCGGTACCTAATAGTAAATATAATTTCTTATTTTATGAATTATTCGAATAATATTGTAAAACGTTTACAAAGAAGTTTATAGTCCTAATAATCTTAATACAATTGGACAAGAAGCACATTCCGGCTTAAATTTCTAAAGCTACAAAAAAAAATTATGTTTTTTATTACACGTTTAATAATAAATTTAAAAATTAGTGTTTTCATTATACGTATAACCAAAAATGTATTAACGCACCCAAATATAAATATTTTTGTTTGTAATGCACAAATTTAGCTACCTATGTATATAGTAGTTAAATGTACTAGCTACTTCACCTTGCTCGAAAAGTACATGGTCATATCTTCATGGGGATATGATCATGGGTAGCCCAATTATGCACATGGGTACCTCCCATTATTATGTGACCATAATTACATCCCCATTGCGGTGGCCTAATTGTGCTCATGGGTACCTCCCTCTGAGAAAAATCTCACGTTATCTACAATTTAAAAAAAAATTGATAATTTTTATATCCTAGATACACACCATTGCTCAAAATAATAAAATTAATATTTAAGAATAAAATTCTACCACACCACGTACTATTTTTAAAGTAATAATGTTTTGATCAAATTGTTATTAATTAAATCTATAACAGTTTAATTAAATATTATTTAATTTTTAAAACTTTTTAAATTTTAAACGTAACATACGATATCCTTACCTTTTTAAAGCTTTCTCGAAATCATTAACCGACATAAGAAATTGGATCGACTATAATAGGTAAACATAATTTTAATTGTTTTTTTAAATTAAAGTTAATACTAAAATACCTATGTAATATGAACTTTGCTAAATCAAACGTTTGTAAGTTGTCTTCTTATTTTTTTTATTCAATTCAACTTCATCGATTTGTAATCGTGCTTCCACATGTTTTATTCACAAGAAATATGGTTTTCCATTATTAATTTCTAAATAAAATTTTTAATTATTCAAGTAAAAAGAATATATAATAATAGTAAAAAGAATTTACTCATTTACTACGTGAACGTTAAATGTTTAGGTTATGTTTAAGCAAATCCGTAATTTAAAATCGTAATTTATATATTAAATTATCTAAATATAACACTAAATTACAATTTTCTACAATGAACTAGACAAATATTTAACTAATAAACGTAATTATTAAACAATATAAATATTTTCACTTTACTATATTTTTATAAACCTGCAGGCATAGAAAAATTACAAAAAAAACTGAAAAATTAAAAACATCATGTCCTTCATACTTTGTATTGTTTCTTACCAACTCATAAAAACTAATCAGTTTCGTACCAGAAACACCTTGCATTTTGGCCAAGGCTGCACTATAAATTTTTGACTTTTTAGAATTTATTATTTATTGTAACGATAAATTGTTAAATTTGTCGTCTTGAATATGATTTAACACCATCAAACCCTCTCTAGGTCACCTAGGTCACGAGGGTACCGGAGAGGCGAGCGCTGCGCCGAATTCAGGTCAAAACTCGGGAGTGGTCAACGAACTCTCGATGCGAGCACTGCGTCTTTCAAAATTTCATTTTGAAGACCCTTTTAATTTCACCATATTGAGTGGAAGTTTTGTAGTTCCGAGTGAGTGGGTTAATTAGTGACCAATTATTACGTTTAGATGCGGATTTTATCGTCAGAAACGTATTTTTGTAAAAATCAGCTGTCCACGCACGTGTATTTTCAACGCCGACCGCTCAACACATTTTTTCTCGAGCGCGCTGATAAGTTGGAAAGTTACCATCTGTCGCTGTGCGAGCAAATATTTTGCAAATCATCTTTCTTATTACGCAATAGTTATCAGCGTAAACTAACAGCCTGCGAATGTCGAGTAATCAATTATTAAATTACGACCACCGTTACCGATATTCCCTTAGTGCGATAAGGTTGACTACTGTTTGCTTCTCCAATACTTCAACCGTCCCAGTAGTAATTGTGAGTGACCCGTTTGACGTTATCCTGTGCCACCCTACACCGAATCGACGTCTACAAGAAGCTCCAAGGGCGACCCTCGACGGTTTTTCATCACGAGTGCCAGTGCAATTGGTGTGTCTCAGTGCTTCAGAAAATAACTCCGGAGTGTGCCTTGATTGAATATCATTGTCGACACCTTACACCTGTACAAGACAAACCGATCGGTGAGTTTTATTACTTTAATTTAATTGGGGTATATTCCGTTTGAGTTTGTTATTTCAAGAAGTAATTGTGTTTAATTACTCAGTAGCGACCCATTGTCGCTGGAATTGTTGGGAATTCTGTTGGGGTTGTTGCCCATTTATCACGCAATTTTGTAGCTTTCTGCAGAGCAAACCTTGTTATTAATATTTTGAATAAATTTTATTGTTAAACTTTTGAGTTTAATTGTTCAGCACTCAACAAAAGCAACCAAAAGACAAAGAGAGAGCGGATCCACCTCTCGCTCACCGCCCCAACTACAGCTGGCCGAAACCGAATATCAACGGCGACACAAAATAAATTTGTGTCAGGAAATTGAGTTAATTCTTAACCGGGTTCCTGCATTATTTAAATGTTTACCAATTTTAGTAATTTTAATATTAAATTAACTGAAATTACAATAATTATGCAGTTTATAATAATTATTATAGTGTTAATAAAAAAATATCTGTGCGTGCATTGAATATTTATTGGCAATTTGTTTCACTTCTCGCTCAAGCATTTTTATTGTTCTGGAACAAATTCTCCTCGTGCGATTCGAAAAATCGTGATAGCAACAAAAGTTTAAAAAATTGTCATAAATATTGAATGCACTTTGGATATTGCATATAATCTAGATCTTCCTTTTGATTTATCTAGATCTTTTATGAATTCAAATTTCTTTCAAACTAATTTAATTGAAAATCAACCTGTACGACTAAAATCCATCACTTCACCTTATATTCAAGCATTAAATTTTATTCCTTTAAGAGAATTTTTTATTACCTTAAAAATATCCATGTTTCAACTTACTTTAATAGGATTTCAGACAACTGGTGTATTTATTCTGACACGTCGAAATTTTACTCACAGACTTTAAAATAAAACATTTCCTGCATGAAGAGCTAGTAGCACTTCAGCACTTTATTTTCTTTTTATATAGGTAAATATTAAGTAAAGTTAGTTTGGAATACCTGTTCCATATTTTTATATTATTAAATTTAAAATACGGAAAATACTAATATTAGTACCTAATAGATGTAGTCGATTTAAGAAAACTAAAATGTAAAACATTAAAAAGTTATTAAAAATAAAAGAAAATTTCAACATCATCCACACCGATAAGCGAAAAAATTAAAATTAAGGAACGGTATTGAAAATCCTATTTATTAAATTTAAATCAATCATGTTGCATTATTCAAAGTTAAGTAAATCATTATAATCAAATTACTATGGAAATTTATATCGACAGAAAAATTTTCAAAAATTGGTGTCGGATATTTTTCGTTCTTGTATTTTATAATTATGTATTTAAGTAGATACTTTTGTGGCATTTCATTTAATATTAATGTGAAATATACTCAAGTCAAATCAAACTTTTTAATGTTTTTAGAATGATATACTATTGATAAATAATTATAATTATTGTTACTTTACGCTTGTTAAAATTTTTTATGAGATTTTCTTGTTGAATACCCCACTCTTGCTTTTGAAAATGTAAATAAATTTATTGTTTGACGTCATTTATATTTTTATTCGTACTGTGAAACGAATTTCTAGAAAGCTTACTACGTATTAAGGAAATAGATTTATCCTGACAATTTTTGTTTGTCGCAAAATAATTTACTCGTCGAAAATATTTTTGCTTAACCCCTCAGTTTACAATTCGATTTTTAGATAATCTTTACAATTTATTTTCTACATATTATATATTTTGGTGAATATTCTTACCAAATTCAAAATTACGGTACAATATCTTTTAAAAAATAATTAACAATTTAAGTAGTATTTGTTTGAATTTTCAGTTTATACAGTTAAATTATAAATTAGAAAACATTAAAGGTATGAAGATAGTTTAACTTTTAAGCTTTATAAAGCATTGGTTGTAACTATTTCAAGGGATTATCGCCAGTAATGGTTTTATAAAGTTATTTTATCCATCAGCTTACTGATATATCTATCCATTGTACAACGGGTCTAGTATCCTGGCTAGTGGGTGAATCCAAACATGACAGGAATAATAAATTTGTCTGCCTCGATGGACGAAAACTATAGAGTTTCGAGTATAGAAATTCAATCTTATTAAAGCAATTTATTATAAAAAAAGAAATAATAAATAAAAAGTGTAGCATTTAAAATTGCCGCAACTGAAAACCATAAATATTTAAAACCTGTAAATAGGTAAACTAAATTAAATTTTTCAAGATGAAACCGTCTGATTTTCTAAAGAGTTATTTTAAATATTTTACTAAAAATAATTTATAAAGATATTTCTTTTATAATTTAATATTCTCAGCAAAATAATTTTTAGTTATAATAGTAAAACTGATTGATACTTGAGCGAATTTCTTTAAAAAGAAAAATTCGTTACTAAGTAAATCTAACGTTCGTATTTACTTATTTTATTTATTTACTAATATATGTACATATTATTAAATTACAATATAATGGAAGATAAATAAAAATCTTTGAAAATATTAAAAATGTAAATGTAAAATGTAAAAATTTTCCAATATAGTTTTTGAATTCACTTTTAATGGATTTTAATCCATTTTTATTCATTTAGGATAGTTTAACTGATAAGTTTTTGAAAAGGCAAAACCACTTTGCGCAACGAGGTTTTAAACTAAAAAGTAAGTTGAAAAATTTTCAAATTTCACTAAGCTTGTATATTTTTACAAAATTGTATTCGACATAAAAATATAAAAGTAATTCTGATTTGCTATTGTTGTAGTTTTATTAACTGTTTTTGTCGTTATGGTATTTTTGTGAAAAAAAATCTAAATCTAACAAAAACAATTTCGAATGAATATAAAGTGGTACATCTAAAGAAATACACCCTCAAGCAACAAGCACTTAAATAACTTTGTAACGCTCACAATATTGTCATGTAAGCAAATCTTATTTTAGTAGTCAAAATTATAATATCAAATAATTTCATTTCAACGAATCACGATATAGTCGTTGTATTGGAAAATATACGCTACGGTGGTGTACTCTTGCGACAATGCGACCTTCATAGTCGTATTGTCGCTTCTAATACTGAGACATCATATAATATTAAATAACGAGACAATTCAATTACATTTATGAAGATAATAAATACATTATTTTAACAACTTTTGGCTCATTAGATACGCCCGTGATCACTGCTACATTATTAAACGGATTGAAATTTTTTTTGTAATTTTGACACATACATATAATTTTCTAGGATTCATATTACTTTAATATTCCGCATTGCTTTCATAAAAGATTCTTCTGAAGCGTTTCAACCTGAAACCAGCCAAAGGTTTATAGTTTCAAAATTATATAAATAAATTAAAGAAATTATATAAATACGATAACCAGGAAATGAACAAATTTTTACGACAAGGCTTACCCAAATTTACCCAGGACTGATTACTGTATATTTTACAAAAGTGCGTGCTGAAACTAAAGGAAGTCATTCTCGAGTCCAGCGAGATTAGCATGTAATTACTTTCTGTTTAAAATTTGTTTATATCTTCTATAAATAATATATATACAAATCCTTAGTGTAAAATTCGTTTTCCACTATATTCCAATTAATTTTAGAAAAAAATTTAGATAATTTATTTTCTCTTACTAGTAACAATAAGATTTATCTACTTGTAAGGTACATCACTCGACTGAAGACACTATTTTGGTTTTAAATTTAAAAACTTTATTAACACATTTGTGATTTTTTCATTCAGAATAATTATTCTAATTTAGTTATTTTTAATCTGTAGGTTTATAGTTAAGTTTTTGACTAGAGCTTTACAGGTGGTAGTGTCGTTGACCATTATGTTATTAATTTTATTTTATTTTTTGTTTAATTTAACTTATTAATAATTTTTTAAATTTCAACTTAATAGGGTGAATGTGACCAAGGAAAGATAAAAAGTGAAATAATAGTAATTCCATTAAATAATAGTTTCCAAAAATCACATTAACAGTTTTCGACATCATTGTTTAATTAAATTTAATTATTATTTTGTCTAATTAACAAAGTATAATCTAATATTATTAAGTTTTATTCTGACGACGTTAAGACTTACACACGTAGTTGAGTATTTTTACGATAAAATTAGTACCCGTGCAATTTTATAAAGTAAGCGACAATTTTAATATGCCTATAACATGCGTGTAAATTATTTTACGACTACAATGATCTTCAAACTGTGTTTTAAAAATTTATTAAACTTACTTTTTCTTTAATTAAATTAAAAAAAGGTGTCTTGTAACAGGAATGAACAATTATGTGTACGTTGTGTTCTCGACCATCATGGTCGACAACGAAAAATAATGCTGTTAAATATTTTGTTATGTTGTGGAGCTTCTAAGGTAAATTTCTTAATATTAATTATGACATGGTGCTTTTAAATATTGATAAAATCTTCAACTTCTTTTTGATTTTGAAAATACGCAATTATAGCAATAATTTTCTATTATCTTTATGTGACCGATGATTAACTATTTTTTGATTTTCATTCAGTTTAAGGTACCGTTTTGTTAAATATTTATTCTAATTTATGTCGGATATAAATTTTACAAATACAAAGTAAAAACATTACTATTTTCCGACGTGTCAAACATGAAATTTCTGTTAAGGCTGTTCTTACTCGACTGCTAAATTGACTATTTTAAGGTTTGGCGATTTACATGCCATATTTACATACATATTAAATTACATTACATGATATTATACTTGTTATTTTTTTGCTTCTCTACTTTTCTACTGCATATTTTTCATTGGCGCTAATGTTGATTATAAAGAACAAACAATTTAACGTTTCTTCAGATCCACTAAAAGCTAGATCATGATATTCTATTTTATGCATACAGACATCATGGAAATTGTATGCGGTAGCTTCCAGCACTTCTTTAATCTAACGGAATTAAGTAAACTTACAATTCCACCTCAGTAATCGAGCACTGTATAACCGCACTTAGTACTAACAGTAATATTACATATTTACATATTGTGCATATAAAATTATATATTATCATAACTACATTTAAAGGTATCTAATAATAATAGTAATTTATAGTAATAATGTAAATAAATAACATTTATTAAACATTATAAAATAGTGTTTCTGACTTGCTGCTAATTTACAAGCATTATGCGTGCACTTTTTCTGTACAATATTAGATCTATACGTTACATCTATTTTTTTATTTACGAAAATATCCTATTAACACTATGCTAAGAAAAGAAAAAATATAAATGATATCTATATTATATTATTATTATATAAATAACAAAACAATAACTCTTAAACAGTTTCATTCATGGTCCAGCTGAATCTCAAAATTTAGGCAAAAAAAGGATTTGGAAATGTTGAACTCTTTGTCGGTATTAAATTTGAAGACTAAATTCAACATTCTAGTAATTCTAGTTGGCCTTAGTTTGTCTTGTGATAAGGAATAGTAAATATATTATTATTTCTCAAAAAATAAGTAGGAACTCGTAAAGGAATATTTTTCAAGAAATAAAACAACTGATGCATCGTGTCTACGCAGAGAAATAGTAGTCTGCAAAATGTTCGTACAAACAACTCGACTAGTACCAAAGTAAGGGCAACTGAAACAGGGCCTTCGAATGAGTAACCGTAATTTTCTTTTTTTTTTAATAACTTCATTTAAGAAATTTACAGTCACCACTATGTACCTTTCACCACTAGTGATTACTTTAAAACTTCTAAGTAGCTTTTCATGTCGTAAATAAATAAATAAGTAAATAAATAACTGCAATATTTGCCGTGACATCACTATCCTTTGAAAGAGGTAGAACTTGTAATTAGTTTTTTTGTTAGTTCTAGGACGTTCCTGCTACTTGCAGAACGAAACTTTACTGTGCATGGCTACTGCATAGTTAGTATTACCTCTAAAATTCACCATGTGGCAAATTTTACTATGCAGTCCCAACTAATATTAATTAATATGCCGTGTATCATTGTGTAGTATAGTAAGGTTAACTTTGTAACAACAAATTGTGTAGGCTGTTATTCCCTAAACCTAAAAATCAACCTTTGTTAATTAAAAATGACCTTTTTATTATTTGGTTTACTATGTAACTTTTTTAAAGCTTGCGTTTAAAATTTCATAAAAGCTTTCAATATCTAAAGACAATAAGAAAGTATATGCCATATGGCAATAAAAACAGTAGTTAGAATATTAAATATCACTAATAGGTAAACTGGTAGAAAAATTAGGTAGATCCGAAAGCAATTGTGTTATTTTGCTACTGCCTACGGGCGGCATTAAAGTATTTTAGTACCGCCATACTACCGCCAACATATTATAGCGACGATGGGCGTCTGCCGTTATCTTTAAGCCCCACCGTTAAAATTAAACTTGATATTTTCACGGATTAGTTTAATAAAAATTGAAGTTTTATTGCATAGATATTTATGAATATTTACTTAAATATTAATAATAGGAGTAATATATTTATAATAATTGTCCTGATGAAAGAAGAAACTGACGTCATTTTTAATATGTGTATGAAATAAGTCAAGAATTATGAGTCGAATAAGTGTTTGTTATAATAAATTTAAATCATAATTATAAAGCGGAAAATTAAAATGGCTGTTAATATACAATAAATTATTAATCAATCATAAAATAATTTTTATAATTACTATTTATTTATTAATCACGTATAATTACATTAAATGTTATAAAATGTAAAAGTTTCAACTAAAACAAAACCTTACAAACACAGCAGAATCAACAAACCAATCCAAAAATCAAACAAGTGCAACACAAGTCAATTTTATCCTATTTCTATAATAATTATTATGCAAGCTAAGAACTATTGAAGTTATATTTTTTTATCGTATACGTTGAGCGTCATATAATTTTGACGTATAAAATTTCTAAAATCAAACGCTTAAGACACATTCTTTTAAAGATGGCTTTGTTGCATGTATGATACTAATAATTAATTTAAGTAACCAGTTGTCGGTACTTAATTCAGATGGTACTGACGTCAGCTTCATTTTCGTGCAAACAAGTGTAATCAAACATTTTACTAATAATAATTTTTTACCAGTAAGGTTATCCGATATTTTACCAAATATACTATAGTAAAAAAAGTACTAACACAATCTTTAAAAATTTGAATACAGTAGAACCTCGATTATTCGGGGAGACAGAGACCGTGCTCTGCACGGATAATTGAAAAACACGGATAATAATAATTGACGTTTTTTCTTAAATTATTACAAAAAAATACACTAAACAGCTTTGTATGTAATCCAAGTGTAGCTCTGAAGTAAGCATAAATTCTATACATTTGATTTTACATAGTATACTACCGAAATTGCAAACGCTCACGGATAAACCGCTGGCGTCGCACGGATAATCCGCGCACGGTAACCGATGAATAATTCACGCTTCACGGATAATGCGTGCACAGATAATCGAGGTTCTACTGTATATAAAATGATAAGAACGTCTTGTATAAATAAATCCTGTAACCGTTGCCGTTGTAACCCTAATCATACTTACCCTCATTTGTTTCTAAAGCGACTTTGATGTGGCGATCGCGACTTTATATAGTCGATTTGGTTCAATCTTAACGGAGGGGTCGCTTCTGACGCAAAGGGCGATTCACATAGGGAAACCTCAAATAATTAAATCGAATGTCCACTTGAAAATTTTAGAAAACCTATTATGCGGAATGCTTTTCAAAAACCAAAGGAGAACTTAAATTTTTGAATTTCACTTTTATATTAAGAAATAAAAATCCTACAAAATGCAAGATTTACGATAAAAAACGGAAAACTCGAAATTTTTATTTCGTTAATAACGGCACATTTTTTAACAAAATCTTGTAAATTTTTTTAATTTTTTATGTATTTTTTAAATAAGTAAAACACAAAATACTGCATAAACTATTTAAGTTTATTATAAAACTTTTAACATTCATTCAAAATATTATGTTATTTTGATAATAAATAAATAATAAAATATAATAACAAACCCTTATAAATAATTTTATTACTCTAAAAACAAAACACCAATTAAATTTAATTTGTTAATAGATACATGCAAAGACTATTTATAACCTTTCTTGTTGATGCTCAATAGTAAATATTTTTAAATCCTATCAAAATTTAACAATCATTTATCAAATTTAAAATTTAATGTAATTGTAATAACAAATAATTATATTTAGTGTTGTAAGAATTAAAATAAAACTTACTACAAAACAGTAATAATTAGGTTTACCGAATTAAAATTAATAATTTTGTTTAATATCTAAACAAACTTATTAAAATCGAACAATACAGGTTTACTAAGTTGCTACTAGTAAAGCTTAACATTCCACTTGAACAATTTGCAGAAAATAGGTTTATGTTGAATGCAAGCAACGATACCACAGCCATCTGAAGTTTGATTTTAAAAATTTAGTTAAAAATTATTTTTAAATTACCAAGATTGACGTTTATTGTTGTTTTTGTAAGATAGATTGCATCCGGCAGTTGCAGTTGCAATGCAGTTTAGAGGTTTCAATTAACCAACAAAAGAGAATTTTAAAATTTTGAAAACGGGATTGTTTTTAAAGAGAAGAGTTTTGGATGTTAAAGAAATAAACGTACGAACGATGCGATGGTTCAGGAGTTACTCAATCAGAAGTTGAAACATCGCAAAGTTGTGCTTTTGGGCAAGCACAACAATTCCAAGCTGGCGGCGTCGCTAGGAAAATATTATTTTCTGAAATCACTCAAATCTAACTAGGTTTTGGATTAAAGATTAGTGGTATTTATTAAAAGATTTTGAAATAGTTAAATCAGGGATGATTCACGTTATCTGCAAGAGTTTATTCATTAGCTAAATCATTGTCATTCCTCTTAAGAAAAATTATAATATGTAATGTTTTTACTTTATCATATATGTAATATGAGAAAGTATTGTTTTCGTGCAAAAAAAAAATTTGAGATTTTGATGGATTTACACTTTTTGAGGTCCCCTGAGTAAAATAAGACCATTTCCAAAAAATGTCTGTGTGTGTGTGTTGTGTGTGTTTGTTTCACTATACTGGTGGCAACTTGTGTGTGAATATGCCTGTACTATGGCGAATCCTAAAATAGTGGCAACTTACACTCGATGCCACAATTTTTCCGGGCCATACGTTCTAGTTAGACGCCGCAATTGAGGAATATATATAATATTTTTTATATACGAATCATATAGGTTCGTTTGTTTTAACGTAGATGTAAAATTAAATGAAATATTTTATGTTATAGCTAAGATGTCACAATAGATGGCTATTCTGATACACGCACTTTTATATTTATGGCAAGTTTTACTCTCTCTAACTGGTAGCGCCCTCTACGAAGAATTACACTGTTGCCAAATTTATTTTAAATTAACTCTTGCATAATGTGTTGCATAAACCACGACGTGTAGTACAATGTTTACATGCGATCGCGTCTACATTTCGTATTGAAATCAAAAATAAATACTAAATAATTTGGCGAATGTGATTTAATTTAATATAAAACAATAAGATCAGTCGACTGCTATACTGCTAATTGTTGAGTATGTACTACTCGTACATATGCATAGGCGCCAGATATAATTAGGACCAATATTTTGAAAAAATGATTCTTTGATTTTGCCTAAAGAATAATTTTTTATGTTGAATTTTTTTCATATTTGTCTGAACTTTTCATAATGTTCATTCAAATATTTACTACATATAACTTGAGGGGGTGGGCTTAGCTCAATTTTAGCCTTCATTTTCCTGATAAATAAATAGTTATTATGGTTAGATACCTATTTATATTATGGCTAGATATTTATTTATATTTATTATAGTGAAGTAAAGTTAGGAATTTAAATTATTTTGGTTGTTTTTTTCAATTTACTGCTGTTTTAAAGCTTTTTTGGGCGGTTATAGAGGACAATCAGATTGTGTAGATTATTTTATTTTTAAATTTCGTAATCAAAAATAGTGCCGTTTTGAAGTATTGGAATAAATACTGTGCATCGAGCCTACACTCCCAGCCCAGTCATATTCTCATGCGCTAAAAAGAACTGTAATTGTAACCAATTAGCGTACTCGATTCACCAATCAGCGTGATCCGAGGATTAATTTCTGTTATACAACTGGCGGTTAATATGTGCTTTGTGATCTCCAAAACTGAATGAACACTATGCTTCTGGCAATTTAAAATATTGCCTCGCTTATCCAACTCCTTTAAAAAATTAAATCGCAATGTCATATTGTTTAAAGATTAAAAATTGGTTTTCAAATAAGAGTTTCAGTTCGTCAAATAAAATATTGTCTAATTAAAGTTAAATTAATTAAAGAGCTTAACCTGATAATTAGAATAGGGAAAAACCTAATTCTATGGTGTAATCTGGTGAGAAGGTTAGAAGGCATCACGCGGTAGTAAAACCTGAGAATTACGATGCCAAAAATGATAAATCAATCCCATTAGCTATTGAAAAGCAACTCAGCGTCAAGCAGTAAACATAGGTGCATTGGTTGACAAATAGCGCCATTTGTTGACAAATTAATTGGGGAAGGGGGGATTTTAGGTCGAAATAATTGTTTGTGCATCATTTGTGCATGATAGTGTATATTTTATTCTCGATTGTATGTCCTCTGTTTGTGAATTATTTTGAAAATTAGTTGTAGGGTGCTCGAATCCCTTACGGTACAATGGATCCAATATACACGCAGCCTTAATCTGTCAACAGCAGCTAAAGGATTTAAGCCCCCATAACTAATTTTCAAAATAATTCACAAACAGAAGAGGTGCAAACGAAAATAAAGCATGCAAAATTATACACAAACGAAGCACAAACGATTAAAACCATTTTGAATCCAAAATTCAAATTTAGCATGTCTCCAGCGCCCCCAAACTTTCTTCGATTACGCGAAAACAAAAGAGGTACAAACGAAAATAAAGCAAGCACAATCAAGCACAAACGAAGCACAAACGATTAAGACCATTTTGGATCCAAAATTCGAAATGGGAGGGGGGCTGGGGACATGCACCTAGTAAACATACTACATGTTTTCTATTTTTTCGTACTTGAAGTAAAAAATATATAAAATATTTTTATTTTTAAAAACCTCTTTGTGCGGATTTCGTGAAATGTCAAGAATTACAATTATTGAGTTTCTTGGGAATTTCCATTCCCAATTCCCATTTGCTCCCCCAATCCCCATTCCCATTGACTCTGGTAACCCTAGCCTATTTTAAGAAAATAGTATACACGTCAATCAGAAATCCAATAAATTTGAGAAATTTTGACATCTGCAAATCAAATCAAAGCATCTCGAACCATCACAAAATAGGAGTGGTCCAGTAACGGTTTATTTTACAAATTAATAGTAAAATATACAGAAAACTCATGAAATTAATGTTACACAGATTTTCTTATATTTTTTTATGTCGTATTTTACGAATCAGCTGTATTCGCATAATAATAATATCGTATGCTTGCATACGATAACAAACGTGTAGGCGTGTTATGAAATTATCTTCTTGCATTTTAATTACATACAAGCATTAATTTTTTACTTTCACCCTAGAACATTTTAATGCAAAATAACCAATACTCAAAATTTTGTTTCATTGCAATAATAAATTAGGATCACCATTAATTTTGTTGCTAAAATTTCAAACCATGTATTAGATAATATAATTTCTTAATCGTATTCATAACAGAATTTATGAATTAAAGCAGTAATTCATAATTTACTTCTTTAATAATAAAGTTCTGATCCGTTATGGTTTACTTTGTACTTATTATAAAAAGCAATATAGCAAAAATTTGGTGCCTTACATAAAATATAAATATAGTTATAAATTTCGGTATCATTTGGACTTCCTTTCAAAGAGCGTACAATTTGGCAACCACTAGAATGAACAAAGATAGCTAATAAGTGAAGTATGATTTCCTGTTTGTTTATGTTGCTTAGGTACTATATACACGCTTTATTATAACGAGTAATACATTTTAAAGCTAAAATATATTTTTCTTCCAAATCACGATCATTTGTAGCCCCTTTCACATTGTGACCATTTGACATCCTTGTGTATATAAGTCAAACTGCTTTTACACTGCGTACATTTTGGCATCCACGTGTATATTTTTATTCAATTCACTATCAATATTGCGTCCGACAGTGTTGCCGTCGTTTTATGTAGTTGAAGTTGTATCACTTGGCAGATTATTTATCTAAGCAAGGCAGAATACTAAAGTAGCATAGATGTTTTGATGTAACTTATAATCAAATTTTCTTTATTATTTATAGTTGAGCGGTTTAACATTGTGTAAAAAATGATAAATTGAATAAAAATTTAACTATGACTGAAACCGTCGGCTAGTTTAGTATTTTATTATTATCTAATGGAAATAAGAATTTTGCGCATCTCCTTTTTTTTTTCTACAAATTCACCTTCCTTTTAAATTACGTTTTATTAATGCAGATATCATTAATAATAATTTTCGATAATTATTTAACTTATGAAAACATTGCTCTAAAAACAAAAGTTCTGCTTAACTAGTAAAATATAATTCTCGAATTATAAACTGATAATAACTATTATATTAAGTCAGTTTTATATTATTTTAAAAATTAAACATAGTACATATTACACAACAAATTTAAATGTTATAGTTTTTAATTATTGTGCCTTAATTTTGCAAAACACCTCGTTTTATTTTGAGAGATTATTGCAGCAGGAATTTGTAATTCGAGACGAACCGTCAAGGAAACAGTAAATGTTTATAGTACATAATGTATAATATAATAATTACGAACATAGGTTTTAATTTTGAAATTTTTCAAGATTAACAGGTTAAATGAACAATAATTAAACAATTAATAATTTAATGGATTTAAATGTAACGATAAAATTATTTCCCAATAGATATTATTTTCGGTGTATGATAAATTTACATCAAAAATTACAAATAAATCAATTTTTTAAAATTGCCACTGCACTTGTTACTACAATTATTGTTAATTTTGGTTCAACACAGAAGATAAAACTACATGAAAATTATCAATTTTATAATGATTACTACAGAATGTAGTTACAATTCAATAATTTACCAACAATAAATTAATGTAATTTTTTTTGATGGAATTTAAAACAACTTGAACTGATAAAGCTAATTTTTTTTTCTGGTACCTATACAATTTTAAGTTTTCATTTATTTAACAAGTTTTTACTCACAGTAAAGCATCATGCACTCACTAAAATTAGAAAAAGTTAAAATTAACATCGATAACAAAAACCGTGATTATCTGATTTTAGAAGTGACACCTAATGCTAAATTGAAAGCTGTTAATTGCTTTTTCAGCAAATTATTTTACCAGCCAGCATGTACAGATAAAGGAATCCCCCAACGAAGAATTCCTGATTTTATAATTGTATAACTTTAAAATAATGCAAAATAATTGAGAATGGTCATTTTTTTATTAACTTCAATCAATCAATCAATCAATCGTGCAGCTCTACAACCCTGGGTGGGTCTTGGCTGACTTTACAATTTCCCTCCATTTTTCTCGCTCTGACATAAGCGCTTCTATCTGTTCTTCGCATATACCTATGGTCTGGAGGTCTTATTTTTAACTTGCTTAGTATTAATTATTGAGAATACCTAACTACAATTTTCAAAATTAATTATAAAGCCGTTCCACAATTAAAGTTTAGATAACTTCTCATGCAAAGCATTTTATTGCAAGTGTTGCAAAACAATACAATGAAAATAAGAAACCAAAAAATTTTTCAGTACATACAAATGTATTTTCTCCTTTTTATGTACATACATACATATTTCGTATTTTTTCATAATTAAGAAATTGTCCGAACTTTCCCTGAAATCTTAGGAAGTTACATACTAGTTTGTCGGAAATGTTTATTTTTAGGTCTGGCTACGATCATAATTAAAAAATAAAATAAATTTTGCAAAACCCGATTTAAATTGCGTTAAGTTGTAAAATAATACTTTTTTAACCGTCGTAGACATCCTTTTACTTAATAACTTACTCCGAGCAAGTTATGCTGGAACAACACGTTGATATTAATAATAAATTTAAAACCATTTCAAAGTACATGGCTAGAGTCGATGAACCTGGCCTCGAAAATACACTTTTTTCTACAGAATTCACTTTTAATAAAGTAACAAAAATAAGACTTTTAATGTGAGGTTGGACTCGATAGGTTCATTAATAAGCCTAAAATTCAATTTTGAAGTTCACGAAATTACCCATACAAACATAAAACAGTGTATTATTGTGTCATAATTTTATGCATTTTATTGACAGTGCTACGTCCAGCATAGATCTAATACTTACCACTCGACAAACTAGTAATTGACTCACAGATCCGATCGCTCAAGGATCCATAATTTCGAGTTTCTGCCTAGAGATGTTTTTTGTCAAATGCTTCGCCACCATTAGCAATTATAGGTATTATAAATATAAAATGCTTTAAAAATTAATTTTTAACAAATTAAGCCAATAAGAAAATCGCATACGTAATAAATTTTTAAAGCCGTTTTTTTCGAAAATTTGTGGACCGACAGTAAATTTTGTTTTTTTATGTGTACATTATTACGTTTCATATTAATTTGCTCTTGGAATTTTGCAAATCGCAACACGGGTTGATCGATTCTCGCCAATATGTTTTTATTGTATACCTATTATGTATACCTACAATAAGTTTGCACAGTAAGGTAGTTGCATAAGTGAATAATGCGTTAAAGGGTATTTGCGTTGTCAACAAATTATTTGACCTTACAGCAAAGGGGAATCCCACAGCTAGGAATTGCTTATTTTAGAACTTCAAGTTTCAAAATATTTGAACATTTTCCATTTTTACTTAATTAAAAATACCTAACTACAATTTTTAAAATCAAATAAAAACCTATTTCAAAATAAATTCATTACATGAAAATGCATTTAGTACATAGTATGTAATGATGTTAAATAGTACATAATGTTAGTGATAAAATTTTTCAATTATCTCCAAACTTGCATTTTGTTACTTAAGGACTTTTACCCTTACACCTACGAAATGTTGTTTTTTAAAATCTGTTTAAAAATTATGATAAACTGCAAAATAATTAAAGATGATCACTTCTTTAACCTTCATAAAAATGCATTTACTTGATAACTTCCTCCGAGTTAGATGCGTCGGTAGAATTAAGTAGGCAACGAAAAGTTTCGCCTAGTCCTATGTTATCAATGTAAAATGAACCTTTTGAATACTTTTTTCTCTCATGAAAATTGCTTTTACAGCAATATTTATTAAACATTTTTTGTTGAAAATTTTATTCTCTTCAGTTTTGTTTATATAAATTTTTCTATTTTGACCTACCCTTTTCGAGTAACAGTAACTTAAAGAAGACTATGTAAAAATTTTAATAAAACTACCACAAGAGTAATGAATTTTATTAAAATTTTTACCGAGTCTGCTAAGTAGTAGTATTATTTCTAAGTACTAAGTATTATTTCTTTTGTTGTCTAATCTGAAAATTCTGAAATAAAATTTAATTTGTTAAAATTGTATACGAGTTGAGAAGTCATTGGCCTCTATCACGATCAATTCCTTACACTAATGCCCGGTTGCACCGCACTATTTAAGAAAAACTTAAATTTAAGAAAATCTCTCATGTCAAATTTAATATTTTAAACATTTAAAAAACTTATAACTAATTTGCCCGTTTGTATCGCACTATTTTAGAAAAGTTGAAGTTTCACAAAGTCGCACCGCTAATAAAAATGTTTGAATTATACAACATAAAAACAAAAAATTAATTATTCTTAAAAATAAATTAATTATTCTTACGTCAAAATATACTCGTAGTCGTTCGTAAAGACGAACAAAATGCGAGTGCTAAAAAATCTTATATTTGAGCACAATACATACTTAAGTTGCATGCGGAGCATACTTGAAACAAATTCTTAAATTTAAGAGTTTTTTTAGCGATCATATGTTGTTCGTATTTGCGAACGAATACGAGTATTGTTTTGGCGTAAGAATTATAAATTATTAATACAAAATATTTAATTAACTCTTTCTTGTAGAGAAAGAGTTCAGTTGCTGTGCGCAATGGTACTGAAAAATAAAGAGTTTTTAAGTTATGCATAGAACTTGCTCGGAGATATCCATAACTTTCTAAAAAAATAAAATTACAGTGATGATCATTGGAACTTACTGGAGCTCTAACGAAAGCGGTTTTCATTGATTTTTCCATAAATCAGCTAAAAATTTCACTTTGGAATAGGATCAATGCGTTTCTGTGATAGTTTACACAACTTTGGAAATGGAAACTTTTTCATTTCATTAACGACTCGCGGAGGGGAGGGGCATAAAATGAACCAAACTGTTTGATCTCCAATTTCTTCATCTAGATACCAATTAGATTAACGAAGCATTAGTTAAAGCAAGTAACCAATCAGATGTTTGATCGATTTTGTTTTGTTGTCGTCTGATTGATTATTTAGTCAATTTAAGTAATAGTTTGCTTACTAATAGGTACATATTATAGTATCTCTATGTGAAAAAACGAGCGATAATTAAGTTTAATAACTAAGAATAAATAATATAAATTCGTCTCAAAATTAAATTGCATTTGCTTGATATAACTAAGGATAATAACTGAGGACCATGTCTTTCTATAATTAAGATCGCATAAGCATGTTTTATACGCTAATAGCTTCGGTATTTTTGGTATTACTATTTGAGAATGATCATCTGTAATTTAACGACTGGATTAAATCGTTCTTGTTGCAACGTTTTTGTCGTACGCTGAGAGTAAAATAAAACTTTCATGTTTATTTATTGAATGAAAATAGGCACGTCTTTTCAAATGTTATAAGAAAGGCTTAATTGTTCCTTTTTAGGGTTGTTTCAATTTATAGATCAGGCTGGTGAAGAAAAATCGCATTTTTATTAATACTTATTAATAGTAATATAATAAATAATACCAATTCTAGTTTGAGAATAAAATAAAATTAATAATAAATCTCCTTGGAATAATATGAAACATAATTTTGAAACTAAAATAATAATTGCTAATTAAATAATTATTTGTCATGTTCAGTATTACTCAATAATGTTATCTTAGAAAGAATGCAACTAATGTAGTAACTACTAGTGCTTACATTGAAAGGCGCGAAAAATTTTGTTGATCCAGCATGTTGTTCATACAAGAAATATAATATTCCTCGATAAAACATTTTAAAATTAAAACTTGGAATATTATGGATAAATAAATAGCATTAAAAAAAGATCTAAGTATAATAAAAAGTGAACGTTCAACATTTCTAATTAATTATATTATCCATTTTTAAATAAATGACCAAAAAGTGATCATATCCAATTACATATTTTTAAGATTTGTGGATACTTGAAAAATTGTAATAATCACTATAACTATAAGGAACCATTAAAATATGTCATAATATGTTTTGTAGTTAGTGTTTTAATTACACATAGATTTGCATTGGTAAACATATAAAATTACATCGCTACGTAGGCGTAGGTGATACAGCCGTGCTCAAAAGAAGTTGGCCACCTGTAGATATTTATGATTTATGGATTTTTAGGCAATTTGAAGGGTTTTCAATAAAAGAAATTACAAATATAGATTGAGACTATGTGTTTATTAACAAAATTTAATATTTTGTGGCACCACCTTTTGCCCTAATGACGCTTTTAAGCCGATCAGGCATGGTAGCAACTTATTTATAACAAACATCTTTATTGATTTTCTCCCATTTTTTAAAAATTACCTGTTTTAATGCCTTTTTTGAATTGGTTTTACAAAGTGCTACCATTTTTTTAAATATTGCCCATAAATTTTTTTATGGGCGACAGGTCAGGACTCTGTGGCGGCCACTCCAAAAAGGGAATCTAGTTTTCAGTAAACCATCGCTTTGTTTTTTTTACCAATGGGATGGAGCATTGTCCTGTTAAAAAACATTTTCAGGGCTCTCTTCTTGAAAATTTTTTACTATAGTAGCCTCTAAATGGTCTTGTAAAGTTGCGATATAGGTGCTTGAGTTCATTCTTCCTTCGCATATTTTAATTTTTCCCACGTCACTGGCCGACATTGAGCCCCAAACCATAATATTGCCGCCGCCAAATTTTACGGTAGGCACAATACAATCAGGATTAAACTCCTCCCCCACCCTTTTTCTCACGGATGTTGCTCCAGGTTGACCGAAAAGCTGGAAAATTAGTTTAAATTTCGTTTAATTTAAAAAAAATGAAAATAAGTATTTTTCCTCGTACTTTTTAGTTGTAATTATAAAATTATTTTGTTAAAATATGCCTAAAATACGTACCTCTATGTTGCTTTCGTCTGACCAAATTATCTTTGACCAATCGGCAACTTTCCAATTTTTGTACTTTCTCGCAAATTCTAATCGTTTTTTAATTTGATTTTGATTTAAAAGGGGCTTCTTACGTCCTTTGCGACCATGCAATCCACTTTCCTTCAAGGGTCCTCTAACAGTTTGTGACAAAATTTGTGCCCCACAGTGCATTGCTAAGTCCCTTCTTAAGTCTTTTGATGTTTTTCTGCGATTTTTCAGCAACATTCTTTCCAAAATCCGATCCTCCCTGGCGGTTGTCAAACGTTTTCGTCCAATTTTTGATCTATTTTTCACCGAGCCAGTTCGGCGTATCGGTTTAAAGTGGTTGTCACAGTATACTTCGAACACTTTATTCGTTTTGCAATTTTTTGATGCGACATACCCTGCGAATCCAAAAAGACGATATGGCTCCATTGAAGGACACTTAAATGAGGTTTTTTAGGCGTGATGTTGTTAATACGACTTTGGAACACTTAACTAAAAGCTTCGGTGGTAGAAATTTTTATTTTTGTACACAAAATAAAAATATTGTTATCGACAGGTAGTAAATGATAAAAGGTTTAAATTGACATTATTTGAAAAAGATTAGTTGCTGTAATTGTGATTTAGTCCAATTTGCATTGTAATCTTTTTAAAAGGTGACAGGTATATGTTCAGGTAAAATATGTTAAAAAAATCAGACCGGGCCAACTTATACTATGGTGAAAACGTGGGGTGGCCAACTTCTAATGAGCAAGGTTGTATTTCGATTTACAAAGCACCTTCCACATAGTCCAGAGATCGATATTGGACTTTTTGATCACAACAGTGTATTTAACGCAAGCAGGATGCGAACCGCGAGCTTACGCTCTTAGTCGATCCGCGTATACTGCTGGACACGCTATATTCTTCTTCTTCTTCTTCTTCTTCAGCCTTCTTCCGTCCACTCCTGAACGTAGGCCTCTTCAAAACCTTTCCACTCTTTTCTGTCCTGGGCTATTTGGTACCATCTCTTTCCAGCTGTTTCCTTGATGTCGTCCGTCCAGCGTCTTTGTGGCCTACCTCTGCTTCTCTTTGTTTCACGTGGCCGCCACTGTACTACTCGGGTTGTCCATCTATCATTTTCTTGTCTCGCGACATGCCCCACCCAGCGCCACTTTAGCTCCGCTATGCGTTTCATCACGTCTGTAACCTTAGTTCCTTTCCTGATTTCCTCATTTCTGATGTGGTCTCGTAGAGAAATTCCGAGCATTGCGCGTTCCATACCCCTTTGCGTCGTTCTTATTTTATTGGCATGTCGTTTTGTTAGAGACATTGTCTCCATGCCATAGGTGGCTACTGGCAAAACACAGGAGTCGTATACTTTACGTTTTAGATTTATCGGGATATCTTTGCTCTTCAGGATGTAGTGTAGCTTGCCAAAGGCGGCCCAGGTGAGTCCTATTCTTCGCGGTCACTTCTGCTCCTTGATTTTCCTTTCCCAACCTAATAGCATGACCCAGGTATATATATTCGTCCACGTTTTCTATCTCATGGTTTCCAATTTGAAGTTGGATATCACTTGGACTCATCATTTTGGTTTTGCTGATGTTCATTTCCAATCCTATTTCTGCAGATGTTTGATTCAACTGTTGTAGCAATTCTTTCAGTTCATCTGGGTTGCTTGAGATGAGGACTATGTCGTCCGCAAAACGTAGGTGGTTGAGATAAGTTCCATCTATACGCTATATGGAACACGCTATATGGCGTGTCAAATTACTCTACCAATTTTTATCGGATTGACTGGAAACTTTGAACAATTATTCTTCTCCATGATTTACTACATAATCTAAAAATGTAGTACTAGTCTTGGTACTAGTACGTAGGATTTTTGCTGTAGCGTAGTTATTTTTTTTTAGTGCACATTATAAACACGCTTTTTATAAGCTTTTTTTACTCTTAAAAATTGACTTTCTACTCACAGACTTTAAAAATATTATTGCTAATAAGAAAAAATTTTGATTTTTGTTCTGGGAGCCACCTAGCAGAAGGAATTTGGCACGCAGACTAACGGTGTTCCTCAAGAGACTTATATTTTCACGCCATCTACAAGAGGCTATTTTATACTTTTTTAACTTTTAAAAATTTGTAATACAAAGTCAATGTTTTTATTATAAATGGCTAAAATCGCAATCAAAGGTGGTGTTACTTTAATTTGGTTTCATTTTACTTTTACTTTTGGAAAAAATAAAAAACGTACTATTATAGTGTGTTAAAAGTTTTTATTAATGTAAACTTGTCAAGAGGGCAACGGCACGCGGTGTTCCCAAGCGGTCACCCATCCAAGTACTAACCGCGCCCAACATTGCTTGACTTCCGTGATCGGACGAGAACGATTTTAGATTTAGATTTAGATATACTTTATTAAATTAATCATTAAAAAATATTTGTTGGACCAATCAGCGCTGACGTGAGCGTCGATTGGCCTTACATTACAATTTGCTTACAAAATAGGAGACCCTCGTGATTACACATATCTCAAAATTTCATTTGGGTAACCGGATTGGTTTTACAATAATTAATAAAATTTACAAAAAAAGTATTTGTGTTGTCGTTGTTCAAATTTAGCGTTGTTTTTTGTTGGAAAAATGTAAGACGAGAACGGGTATTCTCAATGTGGTATGGTCGTTGCCTTAAGTTGTGTTAAAATTTAACACACTATAATAGTGCGTTTTTTATTTTTTTTTGAATTCAAAGTGTGTTTCGCCTCATCTTTTATTTTTTACTTTTTGATAATTAAAAATTATCTGGTTAATTTTATCAAAAGAAATTCTTAATTTCCTCTAGTGATTAATTCAAAATTAAAAAAGTACGTTGATGTAAGCAACCCAACATACAGATATTACACAAGAATTATATAATTATTAATACAGTAGAGCGTCGATAATCCGGATCAATTGTAACCGGGCCCTGTCCGGATTTTCAAAAAGAATTAAAAAAGGGTCGATTGAGTTCATAACAAAAAGAAAGTTTGCTAAAACCGGCATATATATACTATAATTAGCGAAGATAAATAAAACCAAGAATTAATATGAACTTATAATGCTGTATTTTAATAAAAGTTTAATAAAAATAAAAATAAAATTTTTTTTTCTCCGGAATTAAATCCCGATTATCGACGGTCCGGATTTCTGAGGTCCGTATTATCGACGTTCTACTATTTTTTTAAAAATATTTTTTATTTTTATTCTTTAGTAATATTTAAGAATTTTGATTAATCTTCTTAAATTAATATTATTTCTCCCGGTGTCGATTTCAAAAGGTATCTACATATTGGGTACCTACTTCTAATTTTTCTAATATTTAGAAATTTTAAATTATTTAATTTTTTTCTAATATTTAGAAATTTTAAATTATCTTGATATGTATGTAATCTAGATAAGTCTTCCTAAATAAATTTTAAAATCTACGGATATTTGTATTAAATATCCACGGACGTCAAAAATTTGATTATTTTAAAGAAGAGAAATGTAAAAGTCCATAAAGTAATGCATTGGCAACAACGCATTTGTGTACGAGTCAAGAGAGTAATGTTTATGGCTACCCATTTTACACATTTCATGTTTTAAAATAATTGTAACAACGCTTTTACACATATCACATATTCAAATATTTAAGACGCGGACGCCATTATTAAAAAAAGGTTATAACTGTTTTTGTATGGAAGGTAACTGTAAATTTCTCATACTCAGAAGTTTCTTACTAGATGGTGGAACTTGTATAGGAGTTTTATGCATATAGCCACAATTAAGGTTATATCATGGCATGCCACTAACATGGTCGGGCATGTAATGGTGTGTGTGTGTATGTGTGTATGTGGTCAAATTTTGTGTGCGACCTACAGCAAAAACTAATAGGAATTTTCAAACAAAATTTTGGATTTTGTATTCTTATATTGAGACTTAGAGCTGATTAGATTTTGGCTAAAATTGATTACGGAACTATTTTTTTATTTTTTAAATTTTATTATTTAATATTAGTTTTAATTAATATTTCAAAACTAATAGAATTTCAAAACAAAATTTAGGATTTAGCATACTTATGTCGAGATTTAAAACTTATTAAATTTTAGTTAAAATTGTTTTTGAAAACTATTGTTTTTATTTTTTAGGTTTATTATTTAATATTAGTCTTTATTTAATATTTTAAAACTAACAGAATTTTCAAAACCAAATTTGAGATTTCCTATCTTTATAGCTGGAGTTAAAGTTATTTAAATTTTGGTTAAAATTGGTCTTTAAACTATTTTTTAAATTTTTTAAACCTTATTATTTAATATTAGTTTAATTAATATTTAAAAGTAAAAATTTTAAACTAAATTGGTTTGTTATTTTAATTAATATTTACAACTGATTAAATTTTAGTTAAAATTTGTTCATGGAAGCAATTTTTTAAATCTTTTATTTATTATTAGTTTTATTAAAATTTAGAAAACTAATGAGAATTTTAAAACTAAAGTTGGTATTTTGTATCTTTATATTTAGACTTAGAGCTGATTAGATTTTGAGTCACATTGGTTAATGGAAAATATTTTTATTTTTATTATAAAAATTATTTTTAAATATTTAATAAAAGTATGATAAAGTCATGGGCATGGCCACATCCGATTTTTAGTTATTTTTGTATTTTTAGTAATATTTTGCTTTCATTAGTATGCATTTCCTCTGGATCCCAAGATTCTTAAAATCTTGAGAGTCTGGCTACTTGACCAAGTTATTGTTTTTCCTTTGGAGGAAGGGTTTTACTAAAATAGATAAGTAAACTTTCCAGTTCTAGAGGACGACGTAACAGTATTAAATTAAAAATTATTAAGGTGAGCTACTCGTATACTATAGATAATATTGTTTCTGTCTTATTTGTAGTCATCGGTATACCATACAGTACATGGGGGGCACCGAAATGTTACAAAAAATTTGCTCTTATACTTGGTTATCTTCATGCAGTATGGGACTAAAAATTTATTTTATTAAAAATTTGATTTGATACCAAATAATGATGACGTCAGATAAGACAGATACAACATAGCTCAGCTTAATTTTGTAAAAGTTTAAATTTAATTTCAGCGCTCCTTTCTAATACGTTACTTTGTTTTATTACATGTGATAATTTATGAATAAAAGTCGGAAACAAAGTAAGGATAGAATTCGAAAGATTTAAAAAACCAATGTCAGTTATTGAACACTTTAATAACTCAAATTTAAAAGTATTCTTTAATTATGCAGCAATTTATTTTGCACTAATTTTATAAATTCACCACAAAATTTTACGAAAAATGATTTGTGAAATGACAATCGCAAACGGAATTCAGCAGCGTGAATAAATTTTAACCATACACGTTGCAAGATCATCTTTTTAGTAGTACAATTTAATACTAAGTACCTATATCCTGAAACCAAATAATGGACTATGATAACAATAATTTTAAAGACGCATATTTGCAGTTTCCGTAAAACTAACATCAAAGTAATAGTTACTTTGAAGTTGGATTTCTTGCTGAACGAGATTTAAAATAATTTTTTATCAATTGTCATTTTTATGAACAAAATTTATGACGCCATTATCACACAATATAAAACCTTACGTCATAATAAAAAATATTTATTTTTTACAAATTTTTATTTCTTACCGAATGTAATAAATTAATGCATTGAATTTAGTTTCAGGTCCCAAAAAATAGTAAAAAAATATGTTAGCATGTAACCTATGCACATGCATAAGGGACATAAGTCGGTGACATATTCTGGAATGATAAATTAATATTTATAATAAAATATCTTAATTAAAAAAATGCAAATTTTGATGGCGAGTGATTTGATATTAATGCACCATCATTATGTTTGAGAGTAAACCTGTGTTCGTTTTAACGAAAGTTACACTTTGTGATATTATACTGTTATAGAATATTTCTTATTAAATACAGTAGAACCTCGATTATCCGGGCAGACCGGGACCGTGCTCAGCACGGATAATTGAAAACACGGATAATAATAATTGACGTTTTTGTTAAATTATTACAAAAAATACACTAAACAGCTTTGTATGTAATCCAAGTGCAGCTCTGAAGCAAGCATAAATTCTATACATTTGATTTCACATAATAGTATACTACTAAAGTTGCGAATGTCCACGAATAAACCGCTGGCGCCGCACGGATAAGCCGCCGCACGCATAATAATCTGATGGTAATTGATGTATAATGGGCTCACGGATAAACCGCTTCACGGATAATCCGCGCACGGATAATCGAGGTTCTACTGTATTCCATTTATTTTCGGAGTTGGGTAAATAGACATTAGTGAGTGATTTTCTAAATAATCCACAACATATAATAAAAAAAGCATAAGATCAGTTGACCTTGAACCCAGTTAACTCGTGCAGTTTATTAATGATTATTCCGTGACTTGCATATATATATTCATAGCTTAATTGCAATGAGACCAGCTTATCTAGCAATTTAGGTATAACTGACTGAAGAGAGACACCTTTATAATTAGTAATATCACTTCTAGTACCTTTTTTGAAAATAGGAGTAATAAAGCTTTACTTTCCATAGCTTTGAAATAGAAAGCATATGGGAGTGCAAAGCAAGTGAACACAACGTCTTAGAAATAGTTTTAAATGCCATTCGGTCCTGGTTTATTACAATCAGGCATGATGCTGGATACAAAATCAAATGTAACTATGCAGAGCAACATTACCGGTGTAAGTGGTATACTATATAGAATTGTTAATCCCATCATACATTGAAGATAAATCTTCTTCTTTTTCCTCTTAAGTTAGGACTAAGTCGTATAATATCCACCAGTAACATCGGTGAAGTTTTGAAGTCACTGCTGGTTCTGTAAGCAAATTATTTTTTTACATCTGAAGTAGCTTGCTAGGCTGGCCTCAGATGTGCCAGTTACCCTATTTTATATCATTAATGATGGAAATTTATCAACATAGAGAGGACCACTGGCTTTAGGTGCCCACCGAAACATGGAGACGGTCATAGATAAAAAGCAAGTAAAAATTTTTTTTATAGACTCCCCCCAGGTCCGAACCGGGTGTCTTAAGGTGGCAAATAGCATCAATTATTTTCAAACACTACTGGTAGATGACTCTGATATCGATTGATCACTAGGTAATGCGAGCAGCAAAATTTATCGACGCCTGTATTAGTTCGTACTTTTTTTCCGCTTACCTATTCAGAAAATAGTTTTAAGCACAAAAAATGCTTACATTGACAACTTAAATTGTAAATCTTTTCGACATAAAATAAGATAATATACTGTACTATGCGCGTGCCATCTATGAAACATTTTCCAAACTGCAAATAGCATAAGCAGGATAGGGATTAGAAGAACCACGATTAATTTCGTTACTAATGAGGTTAATAACAGATTTTTAAACTGCAAACTCTCAAATAGATAATTTGTAATAACATACTGTAAATACAGCATGATTACTTTACTATTTTCACTACAATAAATAAAAGAACTGAACCGTTCCGCAGGCATGTTTTGTTTATTTATTTATTCATTAACTATAAATGTTTTTACTTGTAATTATAATATATTATCGACAAATGTTCAAATATATCATGTTGCAAATTTGAGCACGGTACGTTATATATACTCGGTTTTTAATTGTGGTTTGTTCTTATGGCCAAATAACATTGGTATTTGCCACCTTAAGCATTAAGTAGTAGTCGATTGCTCTAACTACTAGGCCAGTGACCGTAAAAAATAAATAATGTAAAGCAAATAGATCTACACTTTCTTGCCCCAAATTGCTTTAAATGTTAACATAAAACCTGAAAGATGGGTTCCCATTACATCTTATGTTTTCATTATGAAACGCCAAAACGTCTTCTATTTTTATGACTTTCTTGAGGTTTAATGCCTTTAATATTGCAGTGTACTTTTCACTACTATATGGTTGAATTTTGATGTTATCTCTCCAGAGACTTTTATGGTATACTGTTTTTGGCAGCTGTGTCCAAGATAGCTTCTAGGGGCGAACGTCCTGCACATACGGAACGAATATGGGGGTGATTTGATACTCTTTGGTTCGATCACCTTGATTTCTTCATTTTCTAGTGCAAATGTTTGGAATCGATTTGTGGTGGTAGTTTCTCTTGGTTTACTGTACCAAACTCGGTAATCCTCTTTGACGTACGTTTCTGGTTACATTTTCTGAGAGGATCGTTTGTGTTTCCTTGGTTTACCTTTTGCCATACTGGGCCTTCTTCTTGGTTAGACTTTCTATTAAATTAATTTCTTTCTTTAAAAAAAAAAAAATTTATGAAACATTTTGTTTTAGACAGATACTCATAATATAACATAATATTTAGATCTTTCATGTGAGTACGTAAATGATAGAAGTTTAAACAATAAGATTTACATAGGCATTCCACATATCGTTTGAGAGTAAATTTTTTTCTCGAATTAAGTCGATCAGTTCCCTAGAGAACTCTACGGAATGATAAGTGTTCTATACGTATTTGAGTGGTACAAAGGCATTTATACATTACAAAATTTGGAAACCGCTAGATCAATGTGATTGGAATAAAACACCTCCATCCAAGTACAATTTGACAGATAGGGTAAGAGTGGTCAAACGGACACTGTAAGGGTTTTATAGTTATATTTAATAAAAGCAACATAATATTTAAGAACTAATTATTTGGTTTGATATCTCAATTATTAAGCTAACAAATGATGAGATTAAAGTTGAAAAAATAGAAACAGTTTTGAGAACTTAACCTAAAACAAACATAGTGAAAATGTCCGTCTGCCCCACACTCCTGGGCAAACGGACATAAGGTTTAATATACGTTATAAATAGTTAAATTCGCACTTTTAGTCGCAATGAATGATGATAAGAACGCTATTCAACTTATCAGCTGAATTAAGAGCCATTTTATCTTTATTTACAGCAATTATGACAAGATTCATATTTTCTTGATTCCACGAGCTCCTCTCTGTAGTTCTAATCCGGATCCGTACTATTTTTCTGTAAACATTGTTTAAAAAAGCATAAATACTGTACTATCCGGTTCAATCAATATCAATCAATCAATATCAATTTCAATCAATATGTCCGTTTACCCCGCATTGGAATTTTTTTTAATTCAAAATCTAAATAAATATTAATATTAGGACAATGAAATTACGTGGCAGTAATTCCAAAGACACTTGGTTTTAATTGACCTAACTATAAGTTTTAAATTTTTACTAAAATACTTAGATTCTAAATAATTTCTAACAAAATATAACAACACGTTAATTTTACTTACATTTCCCATCACTCCTCACTTTTAACATGCAATAAAGCCTTAGATTGGAAAAATTTTAACAAAGTTACTTTCTTATTAATTACCTCAAATGTCAACGACACTAGTAATACTGCAATAATAACGCGGCGCCTTTTCTGAAAGAACTTACGAATTCTTTTCTCAAAAATGTCCGTTTGCCCCATGTCCGTTTGACCCCATCTTACCCTAATCGTTACTTGCAGAGTAATCGGCACGTTGAAGTCACGGATACAATATTGTTGGTTAATAAGTTGGCATCACGAGTACCAACTGCTAAGAATAGATAAGAATAAGCAAAATGATGAATAAACATCAATAACGTGTCATACGAAACTTCGATATTAATCTCTTCGTAATTCGTAAATACTAAGTCCAATAGCGAATCACTACTATTGGGCTTTGGATTTAATTGTAATTAAACATGCAATCAGTGATACTAACACCAATTTTATTATAAAAGAACTCAAACCAACTAAGACCTTTACACCGTCTAATTCCTCTTGTGCGCGTTCGAGAGATTTCCTTGTAAAAACTTTTTTAACAAAATAATATTTTAATGCTTTAAAAATATCGCAGAATTGTTTATTGTAAATAATATCAAACAGCCACGTAGTAGTTCTTTCAAAAATAAGTTAAAATTCTGTACTAATTAAATCTATCGATCTTATAAGATATTAAGTTCGATGATTAAATCTAATAGTTTAAATTATTATCTAAACTGCCTTAAAATTCACGATTAAAATAATTTCTCAAATTTTTATCTGTTAAGCTAAACGAACACCGGGTGCTAAGATTTATCTGTTAACATAATACTATGTGTTTATATTATGGAAGTAAACGATTGTTGTTTATTAGCTTCCGAAATTCCTTGCTTTGATATAAGCACATGTTAAAATATAAATCTCAGTTTAGCAACATTCAATATTATTGCTATGATTTACGCTAAAACTACCGAAAGCAAAGAACTTAAATTAACTGATTTTGAGTAATTAACTTGAATTCAAAACCAACAATGTCGTTTTAGATTTCAATTCAAAAGACCGATAAATTACATTAGCTACAAACAAATTTGTCAATTTTTTCAAAAATTTGGATCTGCCTACTAATGATAAGAAATCATTGAAGTTATTAATTTATGCAAAATTTACTTCTTTTATTTGAAGCCGTATGGTTATGTAGTTGTGTGATCCGCTTTCAAAATGCGAGGTCGAATAAAGAAAATCGAGAAAAAGAAAAAGCTAAGGTGTTTGAAACATAATAATATAAGACTAGATTATCTTGTAAAAAGTAACCTAAAATACTAGTAAGGCGATTTTTTGTTTTTGACAAAGCTCTGAATATAAGCTGGAGAATAATGGCAAAGTTGTGAACCACACATGTGATGAGTTATAATTTATTGTTATATCTTCCTACCATAAGCAGGAAAGAATGGGTACATTCTTTTGGTCTGAACTTATACCTTAATGTAAAGGCTGTCTATTATTTATTTAGATGTCTCAAAATGAAATAAATGGATATGTACTCGTTGATATTTTAAAATATCGATGAAGCTTGAAGAATTCACTTCTGAAAGATTGAGTAAGTTTTTATCTCAAATTGATTTTGTTTTACCACACATTTTTTGATATCCTTTAATATATCAAGTGCGAAAGTGTACGTAATACCCTAAGAGTGCTTAACTTACAACGAAAAGAAGCTCTCTGAAGTGTATATTGGTCGTGCCGTATACTTAACGATTGTGGTTTAATATATACGTAAACGTGTAAATGAAACAAGATGTACTTATTAAATAAAGTGATTATTCATATTAGAGCTTACGATCCTTTGAAGGTCTTACCAAAATCTACAATGAAAATTCTAATAATTAATTTGTAAAGTAATTGGAACTGAACAACATGAAATCAATAATAATTGATGAGATTTGAGGAAAACAATATTTCCTCAAAATTCTCTCTCAATAATATTATTTGAATTCTTAAGTTAGAATTTGTGTTTACAAAGGTAACGCAATGTAATGTGTTCCCATCACAGAAACATACATGTATTTGTCGGTACGTGATTTAAATAGCTTCTATTATTCAATAATAAGCTTTCGACTATGCTGTATATTAATAACATGTTAATTATATTAAGGACTGTTTTATGTAGGTACTATTTATAGGTAAACTTCGAATTCTCTTACATCGTTGTGTAGCGCTTAGTATTAAATAATAAAAAAAGCATAGGTTAATTATGAGCATATACGAGAGCTGTATGATAAGTACCTGTCCTAGGCAAGAAATAACGCTGATAGTATTTAAAAAGTGACATTGTTAGTAAATGTAATTCACAACAGTACTGTCAAACTTTCAAGACGCTGCGTGGTTTAGTTTGTGAATACCACCCATTTACTAAATATGTAGAATAAATTTTGTTATTTTACAACAATGGAAAGAATTAAAAATCCAGAAAGGATAAAATACTAGTTTTTGAAAAAGAAAACAATTGATTGAAAAGAAAACCACTGAAATACATTTATACAATAAAATGATTTTCTTCGACAGAGTACAGACTATTTACGTTTACTGTAAAAAAACTTATTTTAAATTGTAAAAATAGTAGTTAGAGCAATCGACTACTGATGCTAAGCACCCGGTTCGAGCCCGGGTGGAGTCTACACAAAGAAAGTTTTCTTTCTGACTCTCTATCTATGACCGTCTCCGTGCTTCGGAGGGCACGTTAAGCCGGCGGTTCCTCTAATTTGATATGTCAAACAAGGTTAAAAATCACCCCCATTGGCTGACCAACGCCTGGTTTTGTTGGGATTTCGGGCCAGGTGGACTGGTCCGGTGGCTACCCAGCGGCTACGGTAGTTAAAATCCTTTTAAAAATTTTTAAATTTTAAAATTTAACAAATTTGTTTCAAACTTTACGAGCTTACTGTATAATAACTACGCTTCTACTTTTTTGCAGGTCTATTACTAATCATTTGATTATACAAGAATTCATATTCAAAAAAAAATCATAAATTTTAGTTAAACTTTGGTAGTCGATTGCGATACTTATTTTGCTGCAATATTCCATTGAATTGCCCTCAATTAGCAGTAACATTTATGTTTCGGAAGTTATACCGGTTAATTGCATTTGATTTATCAGTTTTGTTTTTATTTTGCTTCGAGTTTAAATTATAGACATTTTAATGGAAACGTTAAAAATATAACAAACATTTAATATTATAGTAAATTGCTAACAATTTGTTTTCATTTAATTTCATAAATAATTGCTAATTTAAAACAAAATTAAATTATAGAAACAATGGTTAAATTTCTATCAATATAATAATAAGTCCATTCTGATTATATTGTTGATAATAATTGCAGTAATTAATATAATAAAAAAAAATAAAACAGACAATTTATAGCTTTAGTTTTAACAAAAAAGAAGTGAAGCATCCATACAGCATACAGCAGTTACCTATCATTGATTATAACGGCCCAATACAAAAATTTATAAGAAAAACAAGTCCTCACTCAGAGAATCTATCTGACCTATATAGTCGATAGTAAATGTGTAATAGATAGTTTTAATCGGATTTGGTTTAGAAAAGCCTCTTTCATCATTCCACCACACTGATGGATGGTAGGACTAATAGATATGAATAATAAACTATCGTAAGACATTAAATACATAATCTAAGTAAATTATTCACATCATATCCCCAAATATTTACGAATTACATTTTCTTAAATACATAATACCTACCTATGTACATAATACTAGGTATTTTGGTGTTTCTAATATAAAACATTCGTTTACAAATCAACCTAGTATTAACTTTTTGAATTGATTTATTTGAGATGATATTAACACGAGTAACTAGAATATATCTATATTACAGAATGTACATCATAATATAGATTTTACATAACGAATATGAAACGTATTTAATACCAATCCTATTTTCATTACCTAAAAGCGTGTTCATTGTAAAACACGGAGGTTAAAATAGTTCAACAACAGTTGAACTTATTTATTAATGATTTTTGATTGCTTTAATATAAGAAACATAAAGAAACAGACAAAGAAATTTTTAGTAGGGTAAGATGGGGTCAAACGGACATGGGGCAAACGGACATTTTTAGAAAAAATTCGTAAGTTTTTTTCAGAAAAGGCGCCGTGTTATTATTGCAGTATTACTAGTGTCGTTGACATTTGAGGTAATTAATAAGAAAGTAATTTGTTAAAATTTTTCCAATCTAAGGCTATTATTGCATGTTAAAAGTGAGGAGTGATAGGAAATGTAAGTAAAAATTAACGTGTTGTTATATTTTTGTTAGAAATTATTTAGAATCGAAGTATTTTAGTAAAAAATTTAAAACTTATAGTTAGGTCAATTAAAACCAAGTGTCTTTGGAATTACTGCCACGTAATTTTATTGTCCTAATATTAATATTTATATAGATTTTGAATTTAAAAAAAAAAATTCCGATGCGGGGCAAACGGACATATTTATTGAAATTGATATTGATTGATTGATATTGATTGAACCGGATAGTACAGTATTTATGCTTTTTTTTTAAACAATGTTTACAGAAAAATGGTACAGATCCGGATTAGAACTACAGAGAGGAGCTCGTGGAAGCTCGTGGAATCAAGAAAATATGAATCTTGTCATAATTGCTGTAAATAAAAATAAAATGGCTCTTAATTTAGCTGATAAGTTGAATAGCGTTCTTATCATCATTCATTGCGACTAAAAGTGCGAATTTAACTATTTATAACGTATATTAAACCTTATGTCCGTTTGCCCAGGAGTGTGGGGGCAGACGGACATTTTCACTTATGTTTGTTTTAGGTTAAGTTCTCAAAAACTGTTTCTATTTTTTCAACTTTAATCTCATCATTTGTTAGCTTAATAATTGAGATATCAAACCAAATAATTAGTTCTTAAATATTATGTTGCTTTTATTAAATATAACTATAAAACCCTTAGAGTGTCCGTTTGACCCTCTTACCCTAATTTAGAATTGAAAAATTAGAATCGTTTTAATAAAACACATAAAAGTTTTGGTTTAATCTTATTTTATTCATACAGTGGCATACTGGTGTATGGTAGACCGGTATCAATTTTAACTTGTGTCGATTGTAACAGTGGTAATTACAGCTTCATCTTACATTTAAAATCGTGATAAGGGAGTTATAACAAATAGTGGCCTATTTTATTACTTATTGTTTGGTTGAAATAAATTATTTCCTGTCGATTATATTTTAAAATTAATAATAATACAGTTAAATATAAGTTTTTAGTGACTTACAGTTTTTGGTATAAAAATTATATACAGGGTGTCCCCGTGACCGTGAAGAACCTTTGAGTTGGTAATAAAGAACTCTTTTCTAAGACAACTTTTCAAATATAATTTTGTCCAAGTCCAAACCCTTGGGGGTTACCTCCCTTTAAAGCAATTTTTTGAATTTCTGATTTCAAACAGTCATAGCTCTGATATTATTGATTTTTTAGACTTAATCGATTACAACTTTTTTAAAGATCACTTGTTTATCTACAAATTAGATTATAACCTCATGTTGTCTAGGATAAACAAATTTTGAGTTATGAATTAAATTAAGAGAAGAAATGTCAAAAAAATTGCAAGTTTTATTTTTTATTTTTCTTACAAACCCTGTATCTTTTAAACTAAACTACTTACAAAAAAACTAACGACCCAATTTGGATAGAAAATTTAACGGCCTATAACTTTAGTCTACTAAATTTTTTTGACTAACCAACCCATTTCACAAAAAATCCCAAAATAATCAACAAGGTCGTACAAAAAATTTAATAGTCATACAGGGTGTTGCCGTGCCTACGGTAAATTTTTGAGATTGTGATAAAGGACACTTTTCTAAGACAAACTTTTAAATAAAATTTTTGTCCAATTCCAAACTCTTGGGGGGTACATTTTTAAAAAGTAGTGAAGTTCCCTAGTTTATACTTCAATAGTAGATAAACGTTATATTTTATATCGTTTGGGTAGTTTTCAGGTATGCGTCATACTCGAGCTCTTGTAGGACAAACTACATAACATATTGGACACAACAAAATTGTATGTTGTTTTGAACTGTGGCAAATTTGTAGTGGTTTATTTTTCTTTTACGATATAAACATATAATAATTGTACATAAAATTCTTTCTCTGTTCTCTGATTGCTATAATCTACTTCAAATTGATTAAAATAAATCACAACCTTTTGAACAAAAATTTTTTTAATAGTTACTTACAATTTGAGTTTATTCTGATCAATGATATTTAAATTAATAGATTTTTCAAATTTCTGTTGTGAAATTATTGTGAATATATGCTACTAGAAAATTGGCGGAGTAGTTTTTTAACGTAACAAATATTCAATTTATGTAAAGAAGAATAATAAAATTATCAATTAACTTTCTAATAAAGAACTATTTTTAGAAAGACTTACGAATTTAGATTTGACTTTTAGCGCGGGGTAAAAATACCAAATCTTTCAAAAGTTATATTTCAGACAATTTTTTACTAAATTATCCAATATTTGCCTCAAATTAAAAATAATTTATAAAAATTTTAAAGTTTTTGGTACAATAATTGATATAATTAGTTACTTAGATAAAACTTATTTCCCCTACCAAAAAAAATTGGAGACCTAAGCACTGAGGTTGGTGGTTGATATATTTTGAATATTCTTCTTTACCCAAATTGCCAACTTTTTGCTTTAAAAAAGCTACTACCCAATTTTTATTTGAAACGTCTTTTTTTAACTAATTCCAATAGCCTAATATACCAACTGCTGGAAACTGCTTTGGCTTTAATTAATACTTTAAACATAGCCTTGCGTTGGCGTAACTAAAGATACGGGAGTAATTGATGCGGCGGTACACCCACCAACGATACAAAAAAAAACGAAGCATAAATATAGACCAAAGTAGTTTACGCTCCCGCTCTATCGCTTTTGCAGATCCTGTTAACCTGTGGAATATTTGAAATAATTATGCAATATTAATTTTACAGGTATTTTATTAAAACGTCGTTTTATGAAACAAAGTAGCTTATAAAATATTTAATATATATTTTTGTTTTAATTTAAAAAAAAATATAGTTATTTTGAAAACTTGACGATTGTTGACAATATCGCTCTACTGTAGACGAACTTGAACCGTAACATCGAAATCAGCTACCATATAAGAACTGAATTAAAACGAATTTGACATTGTTATATTATAAAACTCTAATTTTGTGTATGTACGGCTTGCCGCGCGGTTAGCCGCCTAGTGCGTATACACCCTTAGAATTAAAGCGAATGGAATGTTTTAGAACATTGCGGGCTTGAAAATCAACCGACAAAAATTGAAGCCGTTTTTAGATATGGCCGTTAGGTTTTACGTGAATACGTAATCGCAGTGCATTTTTGCTATTTTGCCATTTTCACCGATTGGGTAAAAATTCCTAGTGCCTATTAAACGACATTAACATTGGTCGTACACACACACAATAATATTTGTTACGAATTTTTATTAAATTTTTGAACATGATACCGATTTTATAGACGTGTTCACGTCTAAACACATTTAAAAAATTAAGACAGAAACGGGAAACTTAAAATTATCATTTTACAAATAATCAGTTTAGCTTTGCCATTTTTTAAATCAAATACAAATATTTTGACATGTTAATTTGATTTGTACGGATTCGTTTATGAAATACATATTGTTGATAATAATACTTTCCACTACTAGCCATAAACACTATCATTTTAACGAAAGTGATCAAACTGTGAACCACGCCTTCTGTCACCTGAGGTGAATAATTTTTTATTATTCACCTGAGGTTAATAATGAACATAAATGCGTTTTCCGGAAACTTCGGGCCATTTTGAAAGAAAATTTATGTGTAAAACAATTAGCATAACCAAGAAATGCTATCAATAGTGTTTAAATAATTAAAGTCGGTCTATAAATAAGATTAATTTGATATTTAAAATGTTGATTAAATTGGAATTTTGTGACGTTTAGCAATTAGGCGAAATGAGAAAACGAATTATGACAGCTGAAACTGGAAACTTTATAAATCGATTATTAATAATTATTACAATCAATTATCGTTACAAATAGTACATTTTTTGACAAAATAGTTTTCGTCAACATCTATATACTTTGTATTCCACGTTCACTAGTTTTAGCTTCTATACATAGTATAGAAAGAAGCCTTATGATCTGGCTTCGTGTCCGTCCGTCCGTCTGTCCGTCCGTCTGTCCGTCCGTCTGTCCTCCGTCCGTCCGTCCGTCCGTCCGCATAATTCAAAGTCACTAAATTAGTGACAAAAAACCTTTGTCACTAAATTTTTACTTTAGGTTTCTATACATAGTATAGAAAGAAGCCTTATGATCTGGCTTTGTATCCGTCCGTCCGTCCGCATAATTCAAAGTCACTAAATTAGTAAAAAAAAAACCCTTTTTGTCACTAAATTTTACTTTTTGTGGGCGGATGGACAAACGCTGAATGGATTAACAAGATTCAAAATAATTAATTGAGATCAAACACACAGAGTTGTGGACGCTTTTCAATTGTTTATGAGATTATTTTATTCATCTTACACTTTTTTGGGTTGGTAATAAATGAACTAACGAATTAAAGGTGCGAAAGAGTGAAAGTAAAATTACGTAAAACGTAAAAATAACACTTACAAAATGCAAGTAAATTTCTTATATAGAAAATTTTGTTACCAACTAAAAAATTAAGATAATCTGATGATCGTGCAGATAAAGAAAAATTATAAATTTAAATTAAAATAATTACAAAATATTATATAATTGTAAACCAAAAATGGTATTTTTGCAATGTATAGAAGCCTAAGAACTGCGGTCATCCGAGTTCCACCTTGTTTATTCGATTTTTAATGTAAAACCTTTAGTCAAAATTAATTAAACATTTTAAGCAAGTGTCAACATAAAACAAAAACTATCATTTGTTTTATAATCTTGAAATAAATAAATTAAAACGATTTAACTTTATTCATTAAAATTATTATTATAAGAGTAAACAATACTAGTAGTGGAAAAATAGTAAAAAAGGTTGAAGGAACCCCGGCCCCCTTAAATCCCGGTCTACGCACCTTGGTATTTAATCTGGCGCTAGGGTTATAACACTATGCTTCACTACCTTGGTGTAATAATATACTATTTTAAATACTCCTAAAATAATATTTTTTAAATTTAATTGACAAATCAAAAATAATGTTCTTGATTTAAAAATATCAAGGCAAAGGTAAAATAGCAATTTTATGACAAAAAATAAAATTAAAAGCAATAAAATGTACGAATGCGGTAGGTTTTTTCGACGAAAAACTGATTTGCAGTTTTTCTCCAAAATAATTAGAAGATAATAATTATAAGGAAGATAATAAATTTAATTCAACATTAAAAATTCTGTAGTGTATGAATGATTCCCTGTACACGAGCATATTTTAAGTACCACTTTTAACGCGGCGAGTAATGTGCTAAGAGGATGTGTAACAAAATTTGCAAGATTAACGTAGTGAAATGCTGATAATACTGAATCAATGGTGTTCATTCTAGTGTGGTCATTATCAGCATTCATTCAGGAACAATTAAGGATCAGGTGCACTACGGTATATACGGAAAAAGGTTTACAACGAATTTGAACATTAGTTGACTATAATAGTAGCCTGTGTGTTTTTTACACGTGACGTGATGATCCGATATGCATTATACATACTATGTGCTATGTAGTATGAGTATTGGAGGTCTTAAAAATTTTAATTTATTTTTTGCTAATTTTTCCTTCGATAATAATTCGAAATTTTATTGTAGAAACATGACGTGTCTAGAAGGTAGATATTATTGATCGCAATCTCAAAAAAATTATTTAGATAGGTATGAAATTGAAGTAAACCCAATTCTTAGCAAACCTGCTTCCTTTTATTGTAAGTTTAAATTTATAAATTATCTTGAAAATTGGCTGCTGCGAGACCTCAAGAATTTTCTTATAGTAATACTTAGTTAAATTTATTTACGATACAAAGCAGACAAATTTGCAATTTAAAAAACGAGAAGGTTAATGCTGCATTCATTGCTCACTAATTGAGTTGGCACGATGTTCAACGTGAATAGAAAATTTGAAAATATATAAAATCCATCATACAACTCATTAAACATGTGATGCTTTGAAAGCCGTAATATGGTTCAGTAATCTAGCCTTCTTACTTTAAGGTCTGCTTCAATTCAATTTAAAAGATCCGGTACAAATTCCTACAAAATATAGCTTTAAAACTAGATATTCTTCAAGCTTAAATAATCTTTGTAGAGAAATTGAATTTAGATGTAAGCTAAACCCTTTGGTTAGATATTGATTTTCAAGAATTATTTTTTACTTTACTTTAAAATACATGTACCGCCTAGATCTATGTAAATTAACATGTTCTATTGTGTACATATTGTGTTTTACGTGGTCTTTCTTGAAATTTTCGAAATTATATTACATATAAATTTGTTTCATTAAATTTTAATTAAATAATATTTCACCAACAATATAAGTTGCCACCTACGTCAATTAATTTATTGCATTTTATAAGGTAATTAATTTTAGCAAATGCCAAAGCAATTAATTTTAAAGTATTAATTTGCTGTTTTGTTTAATACGCATATAAATTGACATGAACAATCACAGTTGGTTAATTAATTCAAATTTTAACTTTAAATTTATTGGTTCTTTAATTTTCGTACACGAACTTAATTTCATGAAAGAAACCATAAAATATTTGACTCTTTTAGGTTAAAGTAAAATATTTCAAAAGAATCTTTCGAATATTTTACATACCTACTTTACAAATTTTCTTTTACAAAATTATTTTAAACAGATTTACCTTAGGTTAGAATTATATAAAAATTTGCAGCGTTTAGCCTTTGCTGAACGTAAAATTTTATAAATTATTGAATCATAATTTTTAAAAGCCAAGTACTTAGAAGATTTTATTTTTCAGGAATGCTCAATTTTTTTGTTCGAAAAACGAAGTGCTGAAAAGTTACATAAACCAAAGCGGAAAGAAACTGTTACTGAAATTTTACGAAGCTCGGTTAGACAATTGGAGAGGTTTAGACATCCTAAAATACTTCATGTATTACATCCAATTGAAGAATGTTCTGAAACTCTTGCATTTGCTTCTGAACCAGTATTTGCTAGTCTTGCAAATATATTAGCATTTCAAGAAAATAACAGTAATCAAATATCTACTCCGCCTGGGCTTACACAACAGTCTGCAACTCAGAAACCTAATTATGCAAGAGAATACCAATTTTTAGATATCGAATACAAGTATGGAATTTTACAGGTAAGCCGTTTTAAATTTTTTACGTTTTAATGTGAAAATGTGTTTTATATTATTAGGATGGCATTTAAGCAACACAAGATTTATATTGTGTTTTCTCACCCGGCCACTAGACGGTATGTCCAGTCAAAATAGACATTTCACTTTACAAAAATTTGCATAAAGCTGAAAATTGGTATATACCTTAAATGCACTATTAGAAATAAAATATCAAAAGTCTCCACCGCTCCCACTTCTGCTAAAAATTTTATTCAAAGTCAAAGGTCATAAATATTAGTTTTTCACATTTTTCTTGTAAACTGTAAGTGTTATCTTTAAAGTAGGTCAGACAAAAGTTGTAGATCATGGAATTATCTACAAAATTGTTTATGCACTTCACCATTTCTGAGATATCGCGATTTCAAACATCGAAAATACTAATACCTACTCTAAGGCTGCGCGTAGAATGGAATCGTTTTCGGACAAATTCTGACGAACAATAATTCTATCCTTCAGTATTACCGATCACTGGCATCTATGAGTCTACGTCAGACGTGCTTTGGTATCAATGAAAATAACTGATGTATCTTTCTTCTCAGAACATTATACAGAAATCCAGCAAAGAAGAAGCGAAGATAAAGATATTACTGTTGAAATAGCATTTAAAGATTATCAGTTAAACTAAAATTTTCCCGAAATCAACAATAATCCGTGCCACTTTAATCATTATCAATAGTACGTTTAAAAATAAAATATGAGCTGGACATTTTGGATATACAGATAAACTTTCGATAAATATATTTTTATTCTATACTTGGCTTTCCCAAGGTTTTAAGTAAAGTCAAACAATAGTTTTTTCATTTGTTGAATTGTTCTATTTCTGTTAGCAATTATGACGAGCTCATTATCAGCTTAAGCTTGTTTATAAATGCTTCACCGTCAATGTTTCAAACATCGTAACTAATACTTCCATATTAACTTATAGTTAACGTCCGATTTGACGTATTATCTAGTATACAATGCGCATAGAGCGAGAATCGGTAATGTGAAAAAACAGTTCGTTTGTCAGAATTTTAAACGGATCCAGCACGCAGCCTAAAGTGCGTATTATTTTATTTTAAAGATGTTTAAAATCGCGATATCTCAAGAATCAGTGATTCGTAGGAAAAAGTATAAGCAGCAATTTTGATAGCAGAAAATTGCATAATTACTTAGTAGTTAGAGCGATGACTACTGATGACTAAGGCATCCGGTTACGAACCCGTGAGAGTATACAAAGGAAAGTTTTTTTTCTGACTTCTGTTACAATTATGACCGTTTCCGTGCTTTCAGAAGGCACGTAAAGCCGGTCTCGTTAATGTTGCCATCATTAACAAAAATATACGCACATCTGAGCAAGTTAGCAAACTACTTAGATGTAAAACAAATAATATGCCAAAGTACCAGCAGTAGCTTTCGGATCTTTGTCGAGGTTACTGTTGGATATAACAGGACCTAGTCCTAATTTAAGAGGAAGAAGAAGAAGAAGAATTGCATGATCTACAAGTTTTGTCTGATCTATTTCACATAATACTTCCGCTTACGAGAAAATGCAAAAATAACCGATATTTATAACCTTTGACCTTGAATAAAATTTTTAGCAGAATTAGTAATTGGGAATTATGAAAATTTCATTTGTAATGATGTATTTAAGACTTGTACCAATTTCAGTCTAGCTTATTGCAAAGTTACACTTTTTGTTTATTTGAATGGATTGTAAGAAGAATTTTTGAATTATTTGAATTTGAACTATAATTCAATACAATGGTTAATGTTCGAAACCCCCCCATGCAAAAAAATATTTGCCTTAATTAATTTGCAAAAGAGACTTGTCTAACTTAGTTAGACTGTAGTCTAACTTTTTGAAGCGGTGACCGTTGTTATAAAATTTTAAATTGCTAAAATCAATTGTGCTATTTTGAGACTTTTTGACCAAGAAAAATGTTAAATGTGGTGTAAGAATGCAATAGAAAGTACTTAAATTTATTTTAATACTTTTATTAAAAAATATAAATTTGTGGGGTTATAACCATAATCCCCTAATCGACCTAATTCATAGGCGTACATATTATAATTTTATTTTTGTGCATATTACGAAGTAATTTAAAAATTCTATATATATTTGATTGCCACGTCAAAACTCTGGAAAGAAAAAGGAAAATCAAAAACGCCGAAGTCAAAACGTGTACATTGAGTATCACCTTTGCCAGTATGCTATACCAATATGCCATGGATGCCAGATGCTACGCCACTGGCAATTGTAACAAGCAGTTTGCCTCTCGATAGATACTCATATGCTCCTTCTCCTATATATTGTAAGCAATAGACCGAGATTTGTTGGTTATACTATTCCGTGGGCGCAAGAAAAAATATAATATAAAGTCGGTTAATAAAACATAAATGCTAATCTTAAAGAGGATTTAACAAAAATACGTAACATCACCTTAGTAACACAACTATAGGTAACTTGAGTTTCTGCGATTTTGAGGTATCTAGCTTAAATTAATTTACGTAAAATAGTCGACTAATGCTACAACCGAATAACTCGAGAACGTTATTTTTTAGGACGTATTAAGTAGTTTATTAATACATCAAATAGGCATGTAAATATGTGTCCAAGTAAGCTGGTATTTCATTTTCAAACAAATTTTTCAAAAAAATGCATTTTCGAGTTACGTAGTAGTAGTACGAAAGTGACAACAATATATAAGTATTTCATAAATCATCATAACAATCATGACAAAGCTAAAAACAAATAAATTGAAATACATTTCCCTAAAGAGAAGCGTCACGCTCGCTAGGGCGAAACGTCAAATAACAAAAGCATATCATCATACATTTTCTGGTGCTTTCCAGTTATTTTGGTTAGCTTAGCTCTAGAACATAATTACAGTGACGAGCAAAACTGTTCAAAAAAATCTAGTATTCTTTAAATTTGTTTAAAACTTTACCAAAAACAAAAAAGTTTGCTGAAATATATTTTATTATAAATTAAAACACAATAAAACTACCTAAACTTGAAAAAACATCCAAACAATTCAAATAAGAATAATAAAAAAACATATTGTTGAAAATTATTATGAACAGTATTGCGACTGATCATAAATTTATAATTTAAACAACCTTTTTGTACTTTGTATGACCTCCTTTGGTTTTAATCACTAATTGCATCCTTTTTGGCATACTAGTAATTAAATTATTCAAAATTTGAGAATCAATCTTACTCCACTCATTATTTGTTATGGTCCATAACTCATCGACATTTTGGGCTGATTCTTTGCGGTTAAAATTCTTTTTTTAACTATACACCAAAGATTCTCGATTGGATTTAAATCGGGGGACTGCGGCGGCCACTCCATCACTTTAACATTATTATCAGCAAACCATTTTTTAGTAATTTTAGCCGAATGTTTAGGGTCGTTGTCTTGCATAAATATGGTATCACCTACTGCACAACCAAATTTAGCAAGGCTTGGTAAATATGAGTCTTCTAAAATGTCAATGTAATCGGTTGCTTTCATAATTCCATTAATTTTTCTTAATATTCCTACCCTATCCCCCTGGAAACAACCCCAAACCATCATAGAGCCTCCACCAAATTTTAATGTTTCTTTCTGTAGGGCCTACATTTTATCATACCATGACCAAACACGGCCATCTGATCCCATTCGATTAATTTTCGATTCAGCTACCATGTAACCAACCACCAGTCATCTACAGTCCAATTAATATGGTCTTTTGCGAATTTTAAACGCTTTTTTTTATGTACTTCGCTTAATAAAGGTTTTCTTATTTTAGTTTTAGCTTTCATACCAACTTCCTTTAAACATCTACGAACGGTATCATTAGAGACATTAATTTTTAAGTTGTCTCTGATAGTATTATTGGCCTCTACGGCATTTTCTGCAGCTCAGACACTATTAACTTGCGAATAATTCTTTTGTTTGAGACGAAGCTTCTGCGGTCGTCCTCCTCTGTTAATTTCTGTGGTAATTTTAAATTTCTTTCTTAATTTTGTAACAAGGCCTATTGAAACCGCATGTTTGCTTGCAATTTCTCTTACTGAAATACCTGTTTTAATAGATTCAGCGATCTTCTTTTTAAATCTTCCTTAATACGAATAGGCATTTTTATTTTCTATATTAAATGAAAAATTGATCAAGAATACTTAAGTTATAATTAAGTTAGCACTTACTCAGTACAAATAAAATAAAATAATAACGGTTAAACTTTCGTTTCACAGCAAATAAAATTACTTTCTTGACACTTGCAAAACTGTTCACTTCGAACGTCACCTTAGCAATGTGATAATAATATAATAAAACTGTTGTTTTGCAAAATAGTATAAGTAATCAGTGCGTCATGCATTACTTCTCATATGATCAAATGTGGGATGTAGATTTTATACATATTTCAGGTAATATTATATTTATAGCAAAAATTTACTTATTGTGAACAGTTTTGCTTGTCACTGTATATACTAGATACATGGGTACATCGTATGTACATATGTATATAGTATGCGACTCGTGTAGTCATACAAGAAGTAATCAATTACAAAATTTAATGTATTACAATTCGTCATCTTTTAGACTTAAACTTTAAAAATTCTCTATCTTTTAACATTTTGTTGAGTTACTTTAATGTTAAGCCATTTTACAAAAATATAACATTAGTAAGAGATGGGGATATTTCTCCCAACTATCCGTTTCATTGTAACAACATCGCATCACATGCTATTGCTATTTACATTATGGGTCAAATTTGAACTTGAAAGTCTTTCTAAAACCTCCAAAGTTGGCAAAATTTTACTTAACATTTGCGCTGTAATAGATCAAACTGCGCATGAAACTTGAAAATTAAAACCTTTGGAGAAACCTGTATTATCAAAATTACAAATTAACTCTAAACAAAAGCAAGGTCCACAATTTACTGGAATAAAGCATAATGATGGAAATAAATATGTGAGAAAACTCCATCAATTGGGAGAGGAAGCAGCAGTTTAACTGTATCAGCGTTTTTCATAAAATTTTGCTAAATGGATCTAGTTAACTAATATTTTTTTCTAGATTTTCAGTTTAATCTTTGTTTTGTTTGCATCTGTGATTTCAATTTAGATCAGCATAGTCGGTACCCTTTCATTTACCCACTTCCCACACTGCCATTATATTTGCGGTCTATGTGTTTACCAAGAGTAATCACGGTGGTGTACCAAACTTCAGTTAATTATTTGAAGTTTTTAGACTTGCTAAGTTTGCATCAGGTACGTCTGTGACCCTGACTTTTTATTCAATCTAGAGAAACCTACTAAAACAAGTTTATAATAGAGTTTATAATCTAAGCGTCTAAATGAGTTTTCGGTATCATAGTTGAATCTACGAAGTCAATAAACATCTATTATTTACCCTAAGTTGAGGGATAAAAAACCAAGTTAATTTCTTATTTCAAATGTACTTTAAGTTAGTAAAATAGGTAAGCTTTGTATGGGACAACTAATCGTTCAAATTTGAGTTGAATTCAAACTTATTGCACCATTGCATACTGGTCATTACATATTGTATAGCACAACTGTGTCCAAACACCATACTACAGCATACTTTTAGACGCCCAAATTTTGTGTATTTTTTTATAATATAATAAACAAATATGAGAGAACATAGTTGAAAAAATTCAATATACGTACTAGAGAATCGAACCCACGTCTACAGACACCATAATAGCAATCAATACTCTTTCACACCTACAGTTAAACAATCAATATTACCGTGCTTTATATAATTGCTGATATAATAATTTTCCTTTTAAACTAACTGACTCATTCATTAAATTATTTCGCCACTTTTAGACTAACTTCTTAAAGCTGAAATTTTATTGCTTATTAATTTATACAATGACAATTTACAGATTGAGAAAACCATTTTGATCCTGCTACGAGTTTATTAATATTCCTAGTTTTATCATTTTACTTACTCGGATAATATTATATTTTTCCTGGGTTTCGAGTGACGATATAGTACTATTGATTAAAATTGAGAAACGTTTCTAAGTTGCAAAAAGAAATACTAATAATTTATTTGAATAATAGTTGGAATACGTTATCTTTGTTGTACATATGTTATGTATATACATAATTATAATAGATACGGTGTGAGCCACAAATTAAATCCATGTTGATTAGGTACTTCGTGTCCATTTATTGTACTTTCCTACTTGTAATGACTTGTCGTTGCACTTATTTACATATTATGCTTCGTTATTACGTTACTATAAGGTAATCTAACTAACTAAAATCTAGAACTTCTCGACTACCCTATTCTTATCCTATTTAGTTGCAAGGAAAATAAATAAAAAGCTTATTAAGCATTGAATTGATAATTTGTTGCTACATTTTGTGGAAAATTACTGCTGAATGAATCAAATTTCGTGTATTTCTAGCACGTGTAAAGCGGTAATGCTTCATGCACATTTCCATGACTGCGTCGCATTATTATTACTACGTTGAAGACATGTAAATTGTTTTAATACGAATCCAAAATACATAATAATATGATAATCCATAATAAAAACAGCAATTGTAACTTTTTTGATCATTATTATAATTATGATAGATGTATAAACAACAATAAAATACAATATAATAACAAAAATTATTTTGTGACATCTGGCAAGCAGTAATTAGTAAAATCTAATGTTTATTCAGTATCATCTACATACTACCGCTCAGAAAAGCATAATTTTAACACTCATTTCCATTAAATTTTGATTTATAATTTGCCATGCATAGATGGAATTTATTAAACGTTTTTACCAGCTCTAAAACAATCACTTTGATTTTTTATACAATGATGGTAAACTGGTAGACCCTAAACAATAGGATGGTAAATTGGGATGTTATTCCAAAACAATGTAAAAGTCGTCTTCAAAAAAATCCACTATTTTTCCTGAAATGTTTTCAACAAAGTTTATATTCGACTTTGCTACCGTACTGCTTGTGTGTAGATACATACATACATATATCTATCAACAACAACAAAAACTTTCATTTTAATATTCTTTTAGAAGCGATTATTAAAACAATATAAAAATAAAAATTCTGGAACAAACAATCTGCCTGTTACAATAGATTGAATCATTTTAAAGTTTAGTAAGCTATTAATTGATTATATAAATTGGTAAATTTTTTCATTTACGTATTTGAACAAATATTTTAGTTTAAGACATTGTTAATCAAGCATGTTTCGATTTATAAAATCTCGTCAGTTAAACATGGACCGATAAATGAATTTAACTTTTAATTTAAAAAATATATAATATGAGTAATTTTTAATAAGATGACACTGAACTATTTTCTTACTTTTTGCTCAAGTTCATATCTACCCGCTTGATAGTACTTGGCTAAATGTCACATCATGCAATATCGAAATACTGACTAAAATTTAATTTAAACCTCTAATTAATAGTTATTTAAGCTACTAGGTATGTAAGGACCTTATTAACATTCAAGGAAGTTTAATATAATCCCAGGCGGAAGCCGAAGATTATATTACTTTCCAAGAGTGTTAATAGTCCTTATATGCTGTGTAGCTTATTATATTTTTCCCGCTACTACAATGTACCAGATTAATGTAATTATTTTAAAATCAATTTTGACATCGATTGTCAGAACTTTAATTCGAATTTTCATTTCGTTTTTTTTATTTTTTAAGTTTGATTTGATTGTTGCTTAGTAATAAACAAACAATTTTAAATAATCAAAATAGCAAAATATGGAAATTGACAAAGCCGCTAAAATTGCTTGCTTAAATTTGCTACCCGTTAAATCAAGAAAAAGATATGAATATACCTTTTACTATGCATTCAAAGAATGGTCGAAAAAGAAAAATGTGGAGGTTATATCAGAAAACATTATGCTTGCATATATGCTTGAACGATCGGAAAAATTAAAGTTACCGGCCAGTTTATAGTGTGAGTATTCTATGTCAAAGACTATCATTTACTACAATGTAAATGTCGATATTTCAAAATTTACAAAACTAATTGTGCGGCGTAACTACGGCTTTCGCCAACAAAAGCTTCTCTGACTTTAAACGGTCGTAGACTTATCTGGCCTGCTGCAGTTAATGGCAAACTTTGGTCTAGCTCTCTGAAGAGGAATTTAGGTGTGGGTTAGGCGGTCGGTGCTGAATAACCGACCCTTCAAACAATAGACAAAAATAAAGGCGCCACACACTTTTTTATCATCTGAGAGGTGTAATGCTAAAAATGTAAAAAGTTAAGTTCAATAAAACGCAGCACCCAGTAAATCGCGTTTAATTCAGAAAGCAAAACAAAATTTTGAATAAACAGGCACAGTACATAATTACTGTACGACACAGTAATGGAAATTACCAGTAAAAAATTATAACGTCAGAGTCGCCACCTGAAAACAAATAGACAAAATAAATCTGACACGGTTTTCCAGGTGATAATCATACAATTGGAAATGTCCCCAATTCAAAAACAAAATTTTTATTGTTAGTAATGGTTGTAACCGTGTGTAATGTACAAATTGAGCAAACATTATAATTAACGGCAAACTATGTTCCGAGCCACTGGAAAAAAGTATTATAAATTTCGTCGCCCTGTACAAGGTCAGATAATCAAAGCTGACACTGGTTCGCAATGCAATCAACAAATTGGAGAATGCCACTATATCTAAGTCGAACAATAATAAATTAGTTATAATCGCTATAATCGGTTACCTCAAAATAAACTAAATAATTGAGTGTACACTTTCAAAATAATTAAAAAGTCGTAAGTCAGAGAAATATATGTCGACAACTTATTCAGGAGTTCAATTAAAATGCCCTACCATGCACAATGAATTCAAAAGCGAGAGCGATCTTATTTTTTCTGTAACTAATAATAAATTATTAGGTAACAATTGGTTACCTCAAAAGTAAGAATAAAGGCCACATTTCAAAAAGTCCAAAATACTAAGCAGAGGTATGGACAATAAAAATGCTAATCTACTTATTAATAAAGTAAGAATTTTTTTGCATTTAAATTTATAATAATTCTAAACATATGTTCAGTATTCATTTAAAAATGATGTACCTCGCACTTTCTAAATTGTTTAAAAGTCCTCACAAAAATATTGATTATCTGAAAACTTTCAAAAAGTATTTGGAAATTCGAATGAAACTAATTAATAATTTTGGTTTTTTCTTACAATATCAATTCGGAAAGTGCATTAATGAGCTAGTTGGAAAACACACATTCGCGAAGATTCCAACGATTGCAAAAATTTTAAACTTGCCAGAATTGCATTTGTATACTGGGCATTGTTACCGACGCTCTTCTGCTACTTCAGTTGTCAATTCTGGAAAAAATATTTTGGGTTTAAAACGGCATGGAAGGTAGAAGTCCATTACCGTAGCAGAAGGCTATGTGGCGGAGTCGATTAAAAACAAATCAGATGTCGCCAACAAAATACTTTATGACAAAAATGCAAATGACTCCAAGAATATTAATTCTACATCAAAAATAATTAATCAAGATTATGGTTCTTTTCAAGTGGCATCAATTTCATTATCTCAGAGTATGGCAGTACCATGTAGTGACCAGGAGACTGATTTTCTGGAAAACGAGCATGTAATTATAAAAAATTCCTTGTTTTTAAATTGTACATTTAATTTTCACAAATAAATACTTCTAAAATATTAATTTATCATTATTTTATTATTTTCCTAGGAGCGTAAGTGATTATTAAGTTCCGTCGTCAACGAAAATTATATAAACAAATGTTATGATCAACTTACGTCTATTGTAACTATAGACATATGGCATACTTACGTCAACAGTAGCGGGAAAAATTGTATTAATTTAATGTATTCAGAATAATTATTTCTGAAAATTTAAATTTATCTTTGTATTCTATTAAATAACTAATTATCCTATTAAGTTCATACATTCAATTCGAAATACATAAACAATGTTATGATCAACACACATTGTAACTTGACACATTGATATTATCAATTAGCGAAAAATTGTATACTGAATGGTTTTCAGAAGTATTTTAACATTCAATATTTTTATTAAATAACGATTTAAAACGCTATGTGAAGGAAAATACACGTTAAGAAATGTAGCATTAAAAATTTAATTTTTCGCCACAATATATTAACTGATTGCACATTATGATCAGTTTACTAAAATAATTTAACTAATTAGATTCTTTGGGATACATAAACAGTTGAATACTACCAGCGAAATATTCCTTCGTAAAAGAAAATTAAGATGTCACGAATTATTAAAGAATTTCATTTCACATGAACAGCAGTCTAAAATTTAAAATTTTTATTTAAGAATGAACTATATGCGTAAATATTTAATGAAAAGATAAACATTGTAATTAAACATTTAATTTTAAAGTAAAAAATTATTTCATTATTGTAGTACGAAAATCTATAATTTAATTTCATGTATTTTGAAATAATTATAAGATGAGCCCTTAATTAGCTATAAAAAAATAAAATTTGCTCTGATTCACATTTTGAAAAATACGGCTTTAAAGTTAATTTGGAATGCAATTTTATCATTGGCTCTTTTGAACTTTAACCCCGCCCCAAAATTGAAAGAGGATGTGGCGACTGTAAATATACCAGAATCTCGGTTTTCACGACGAATTATGATAGATAATGGTGTAATTAGCTAATAAAAAGAATTAAATTTGTGATCGGACAACAAATTTCCGAAAAAATCACTTTTGTGTGAATTCGTTTCGGAGGTGGTTGCGCTGTCAAAACCTACTCTCACCGCCCTCGCCCTCCGGGGCTCGTGCGGGCTTCGAACGGTTTTGACACGCGCTAAACTCATTAAAACATCCTTAAGCGGCTCCTACTCGAAAAGTTTGAAAGTTGACGCGACGGATCTCAGAGAGCGACTGGTATCCCCACCACTAGTCACTGTCGACCCAGGCACAGCACACGTACCGCCAACAGAATGACCGCCATATTGGAAATTTTACAAAAATACACTTACATGTATTTCTTATGGAAAATTGCAATTTTCAAAATTAAATTGTGGCCTTATTACAACTCCGACAAGATTGATCCTCACCTTAAAGAGCTTGTATTTTGCGTTCTTTCGTTTGGTTAAGCCATTTTATAGGAAAAGTGTACTTTTGAGTTCAGGATTCTTGACTCTACTCCATTTTTACTATGCTTAGATTTATATATTAATTTTTACATAATATGGTATATTGTTGGAACTATCTTAATTTGTTAAGGTGGCAAATACCAATGTTATTTGGCCGTAAGAACAAACCACAATTAAAAACCGAGTATATATAACGTACCGTGCTCAAATTTGCAACATGATATATTTGAACATTTATCGATAATATATTATAATTACAAGTAAAAACATTTATAGTTAATGAATAAATAAATAAACAAAACATGCCTGCGGAACGGTTTAGTTCTTTTATTTATTGTAGTGAAAATAGTAAAGTAATCATGCTGTATTTACAGTATGTTATTACAAATTATCTATTTGAGAGTTTGCAGTTTAAAATCTGTTATTAACCTCATTAGTAACGAAATTAATCGTGGTTCTTCTAATCCCTATCCTGCTTATGCTATTTGCAGTTTGGAAAATGTTTCATAGATGGCACGCGCATAGTACAGTATATTATCTTATTTTATGTCGAAAAGATTTACAATTTAAGTTGTCAATATAAGCATTTTTGTGCTCAAAACTATTTTCTGAACAGTAGTAAGTGGAAAAAAGTACGAATTAATACAGGCGTCGATAAATTTTGCTGCTCGCATTATCTAGTGATCAATCGATATCAGAGTCATCTACCAGTAGTGTTTAAAAATATTGATACTATTTGCCACCTTAAGTTATAATAATTGAAATTACTTACTTATTGATTATGTACCTATTTGCATCGTGGAAAACGATGTCAAATTTAAATCGAAAAAAACTATCTTCTTGAAGGCCATTCGCTTTTCACATTAGTTTCAAATCCACCACTGAAAATATTTTTGTATTCCACATGAAATTAACGGAAAATTTGTTTCTGACAACAATCGAAAGTGTATAATTACTACACAATTTTCCAGTTGTGTACTTTTCCAATAAGCAAAGTTGGTAAAGGGACTGTACAGTAGTAATTAAATATGTAGGTTTAAATCTTTATCGGAAAATTGGGTTGAATAAAAATCTAATATTAACTACCTATCATCACTTAATCAAAACTTTAAAAATACTTTTTTAAAAAAGTACTGAAATACAATAATATTATGCAAACTACAATTTTTAAATATATTTCTTCATATTGAAATACACACATAATAATATATTAATTATTAACCTACCAAAAAGCGTAAAATGTAGCTTCTAAGCTTATTTAAAATTATATTCCTTCTTAAAACTTATAACAGAATACAGAATACTTTTGCTTTAACTTGCCAATTAAGGAACGTTAGGTAGAATAGCAACCCGGCAATGCTTTTTTTATCACAGGGGTGTGTTAACGACGCATTCTTTCAACGCGCAAGATATATGATGTAATACAAATAATAATGCTCGGCTTCTATTTGCGTATACCAGCTTTCCCCCAGACATATACGATATATTTTCCTTTTAAATCATGTAGCGAGTTTACTTCGTTGTAGATGCTATCATAAAAATTAGCTACTAAGGACACATTAACTTCTAAGTAATCGATTCTATACACAACAATTCATATAGTACATAGTCAAATATTAATTTAAAATCAAAATTAGTGTAAAGCATAAATCTATTCTTCGTAACTATATACATAAAAAAGAGTTAAAAATATTATCTACCCACATTACAACATGACATAATATAAGAACAGAAAATCTGATATAATCAAACCTTTCCATTTATTTCAAAATTTAATACAGGTTAACAAAATTCATATCGTAAACAGGTAAAAGCAAAATAAAAATAAACCTGAAATGCTATATAATGTAGGTGAACTTCAGCTTTCATAAACTATATGTGCAATAAAGATCTTTCCTGTATAATATCATTGTAAGACTTTGTACTTCTTTGGTAAATTTATTTCCAAAATTATATAATGAAATATATCAATAAAAATCTTGAATAGGTGAGAGTTAGTTAAATCATTTTTAATAAGATTTATTAAAAAGCAACTTTTAAATGGGAAATTTGTTGTTTTTCTTGGTCTTCCTCTATTATCTGTTCGTTTGACTGGTTTTACAAATTGATACAGTGCATTTAAACCGCCTTATCTTTTAAACTATATCCCCTGCTGAGTTTCCTTTATTTCAAAGAGTTTTAATAAATTTTTTTCCTTGTCGTTGCAATGTTTAGATCTACTCAAAGCAATATACAAAATAATGCGACTATGCAAATGCAAAACAAAGAAAATACAGCCAACCTGCTCAATTAAAATGCAAAATATTGTTTATAGCTGTATGCAAGCAGCCGGAAAAGTATACGTTCCTATTATAATTTTGCCAGTCACAAATTCACTTATTCGACAAGGAAGTGTGCACCTGTTGAATTACCAATTTTTTGTTCAAAAACCCACTTAACGCAAAATGGAAGTGTTCCTTTATCAACCTATTACAGTGTTTCCCATTGAGCTGAATATGCGAAAGATTATGTTTTTTTATTACTTCTTCCACAACTGTTATGATATATGTACATAGATACAAATCTACTTTAAATTTTTTATAAAAAGAAAAACTAAAATCGTTCACGTACTTTGCAACGCTTTTCTGTTTATTTTAAAATAATAATGGGCATAATAGATGTGTATAAAATTATTTTGTTATCATTTTTACAAATATATAGCTTACAAAATTTTAAAGATATTTTAAAAATAAACTCTAATTAAGGTATTTACTTAAATCCGGGGAATAATTAAAAAAGCTTCCGCTAGTAAATAAACTTAGACTAACAACAACTAACTGCACTTGCAAAGTACTTCTATTTATTGATTTTAACAAAATAACGTGATCAGCGTTCTAAGGGTTGTTAACATTAAACATCAGTTTTAATACTTGCTCCATTAGCAAATACTTTGAAATACTTTATGGATTCCAGATGAATTCCTTCTAAGACTTCAATGTAATCTACTTAAAGCACGTCCCACACTTTACATATTACTTATTTCGTTTTAAAATATAACTATTACATTTAAACTTATACCATCGATGTTTTATTAAATAGCTACAAGGCTACGACATATCTATATCCTACAAGCAGGTTACTTTGATGCACAGATGTACTGAGGTGGGGGTGTTTTAGAATGTTTTCCTTTTGGATAGCATCTACAGCTCCTGCAACTGCATATTCATGGATGATTATTTTGCATACACTATTACTTTGGTAACATAAACAAATTATTCGTTTACGACACTAAACAAGCAAAAAATCATGTTTATTCATATTTTAATAAGAATTAATTAATAATTTTAAGTTGGTATATTTTTTTAAGTGAGTTACCATATACCAAAGTAATTTATAAATATAAAGTAAATTTTAATTTAAAAGTGAATAGTGAGGTTATCCTACGTTGCTGTAAATTTATTTTGATTGTTGAATTAAATTATTATTATCTTAATTTCATTGAAATAACTCAACAGTGCTGCTCAATTAATGCTGACAATCAAGGATGAACGAACAGTATTGCTTTATAACGCAAATAGTTAAATTTATTGTATTTTTGTTCACGATTTAGAACAAGGCATTGTAATTATCTATATTATTTCTAAAGCTAACTAAAATTTGTTTATTTTATGCAACCTGTAACACACCATCAAAAGAAAATCAAAATTTAGTGGTTATTACCCTTACGGTATGCAACTCGTGATATACCGTCAAAAGAAAACATCAAACTTTATTTATGATATTCTTTGCTTCACAACAAATGGGTGCATGTCGTAGCTATTTAATAATAGATTATGCCTACTACAGTTTTTAGAAAAGCAATTTTTAAGATTTAAGAAGTTTAAAACCACATTGTATAAAAATTTTGAAACTTTTTGAATTTATAAGTGTATTAAAGTGTCTGATATACCGCTGAAAAAATTTTGTTTAAATAACCTTTTATTGGACTGAAATTATTCGAAAAGTCGATAATTATAAAAGACATCCTTTGTGCACTTACTTTTAGTGAGATTTTGATGAAATGCAGATAGAATAGAGATACATAATCAAGAAAAATAAAATTTTATATAAAACTATTCTACTGCTATCGGTCTAATACAGCGATATGTTGATAAAGATATTGAAGGTCAATTGTTTACACAAGCAGTAAAAGGTAAAGTAAAAGGTAAAGTAAAGTAAAACGTAAAAGGTTAGTTGTGTATCAAAGGTAGAAAATATTTCCTATATAGTACGAGTATTAAAAAGTTAGTGTATTTTCAAAATGCGAAAAAGTTTTTTGCCCACCGAACTTGAGCAAAAATACAGTGAAATGGCCAAGTTTGCAACAAATTTTATAAAAAGAAGAAGGATTTTTTAGAAAATTCTTGAACACGTAAACCTGGTAACACGTGTTTTGAAGGTTTGGGACTGATTATTCCCCTTTAAGGTCATAGAAATTTTTACATTTTTAAGCTCAAAAATTGTGCTTTATTCAATATAGAATTTTCAACTGTTCGGTCAAAGTTCTACATTTTAGCTTGGAAATCATTAGAAAGCTCCGAGTCTAGACACGGTTTTTAGTAGTATTTATGTTAAAGTATGGACAATCACCAAATAAAATCCTTTGGGAATCTTATTATTGCCTCATTTTCTTAAGCTATTGCAAAATCACGAAAAAAACTGTTCGTTTTTATAATAAAATCCTTCATGTTTATGGAAAATATCATAAATTAATTGATTAATTAATTTTTACTGCATTAATTAGTATTTACATACTTCATTAAATTTTAATAATTGAATTTTTTTACAATTCCAGAACTGTAATATTGAATACCGAAGGTATATTTACTTTACTACTTCTGACGAATAAATAATGAACGAATAAAATAATGAATTGCTTTTCAAGTTTTTTTTAAATTGATTTATCTATTACGTTGGTTATACAAGTTGAAACACTTTTAATAAATTGAACAGTGAATATTTTACCATAACGTATTAATAGTATATTACATAGCGAGGTGGAAAGCGAGTCATTACTAACTGAGGTCTGTAATTGGCCGAAGTTAGTAATGACGCTTTACGCCGAAGCATGTATACTATTTTATTCGCAATCGTGAAGTTGGGGTTGGTTTAATGGAAATAATTATGATTTCTAATTATTGTTATAACCTAACTATATTTGACATTTGTATCAGCGCCTCTATTTTAATAGCTCATATCACGTTAAAACCACGCCCATTTTGTTCATTACTAACCGGCACGTGGTATATCGAGTGAAAAATTTTCATTACATACTGGTAGGTCTTGGCAGTTAACAATATGCTACTTTCAAACTTTTTAAAAGTCGGGAAACGAGCAATTACCGACCGATTGCGAATAAAATTGTTTTTCCACTACTAGCCATAAACACTATCATTTCAACGTAAGTGATCGAACTGTGAACCACGCCTTCTATCACCTGAGGTGAATAATATTTTATTATTCACTAGTAGTTAATAATGAACATAAATGCGTAGTCCGGAAACTTCGGGCCATTTTGAAAGAAAATTTATGTGTAAAACGAATTAGCATAACCAAGAAATTCTATCAATAGTGTTTAAATAATTAAAATCGGTCTATAAATAAGATTAATTTGATATTTAAAATGTTGATTAAATTGGAATTTTGTGACGTTTAGCAATTAGGCGAAATGAGAATTATGAACACAGATTATGACTTATATGACAGCTGAAACTAGAAACTTTATAAATCGATTATTAATAATTATTACAATCAATTATCGTTACAAATAGTACATTTTGACAAAATAGTTTTCGTCAACATCTATTTACTTGCATTCCACGTTCACTAGTTTTTATTCGATATAGAATTTTTTGTTTGGTAATTGTTTTGTTACATTAATATTATTAAAAATCTGTATATTTTCAATTGTAGGATAACTGGATTGTGAAGATATTAAAGAAATTAGTGGTCGAAACAGAATCATGAAAAATTTATGCGCTTCGATGTGCAAATTTATTCTATCGTTAGAAGTAGTCGTTCGCAAACTTGTATAACCTTTACTCTATTAGAAAATTTACAATCTCCGTACTATTGTAACTACAGTTTAAAACACTTCAAAACGCTCAAAATTTCTTATTTGATTAATTGATGTTGATTGGCTTTGGACCATACGAGCTATGCTCGTTTTAACCGAGTGAGTCAGCTATATAGCCCTCGGCTACCGTAGATGACTTCCAACCCCATGTTGTTTCAACTGCAGGATATTTCCACCGCTAGCAGCTAATATTGTGGCTGAAGTTCTTCGGAAGCTATGACCCGTGTAAGACGCAGGGTTTTGCAAATTTAAATACATTGCAATTTTGTTTTGTACTTGCCCTATTGTATTATGACCAATATTTTGCTTTGTAGCTTTTCCATTGTGTATACTAATAAATAATTTTGCATGTCGGAAGTTGGTCTAATTTTTAAATATGTTTTACAATTTTCATCCAAAGGGGTTCCATAACAACAAATTTTCTAGATGAACCATTTTACTATTACGAATGTTTATAATAATCATATCATCTTTTATGATAACATCAGAAAGAAGCAAATTGCAAAGCTCATCGCATCTGACTGAAAACGGAAGACTTCTTAGCACGGTAATTCACATTTTGGCGTTTTAAGAACGCAACTAATTTGAAAAACTTTGAAATGTCTATGTTGTCCTTTAAAGAAAGAGTTGATTTTAACATAGAATAATGTGCCCATAAAGTGGAAGCTTTTTATCATTGGCATAACTTTGGAAATATGATAACAGTACATTTTCAGATATTATAACCACACTTCGCGCACTGCACCAATTTTAAATGTTACATAAGCTTTCATATAAAGAGTCTTGGATTTTTCCGGCAGTAGCTTGTCTACCACTGATTCAACAATCTCTCTCATTTCGGGTGGTGTACAACTTTCACTCATTTTTAAAAACACTCGCAAAACTTATAAATATCAAAATATTTAATGTAACCTTTATGTCAAAATTAATTAAACATTTTCAAGCAAGTGTCAACATCAAAACAAAAACTATCATTTGTTTTATAATTTGAAATAAATAATTAAAACGATTTACTTTATTCATTAACAATTATTATTATAAGAGTAAACAATCCTAGTAGTGGAAAAAATAGTATATAAACCACGGTAGTGAAGCGTGTTATAGCCGCGCTTAAATCCGCGGTGCTACGCACCTTGGTATTTAATCTGGCGCTAGGGTTATAACACTATGCTTCACTACCTTGTATAATATACTATTTGTACTCTTTATATTATAGAGTATAAATTAATAATGAAACGATTAAAGCCGCGCTAAATATCAGCAGTGTCGCTGATCGTTTTAATTTTAAACCATTTCTTATCTTGATGACTAATTTGATTAAAGATTAAAAATTAAATACTTAATTCTCGTACAATTTACTAGAAGATTTCATATTATAAGTAAATCAAAGCTTAAAATTATTTTAATATGAATTACATTATCCTCTTCTGATTTTTTTGCTTTTATTTATTTATTTTTTATAAAAATAATAATAGAACTAGATATTAATTTTTTAATTGCAATACACGAAATATAATAAAAAAGTCTGCTTGAACCATTTGAATGGAAGCTTTAATTTAATGCAACAAGTAGTTCGTTGAAATGCAAAACCTTTCTACACAGATTATCAAATAGATTATTTGATTGGAATCCTAAACAAGTAAATCTGAAGCAACATCATTTTCCATTATATTTCAAATTAAAATTAATTATTAGCGGTAACTGTGACCAAACGATCTTATTATTGGTCGGTTCTGTGGATTGTAATGATTAGCTTTACTAATAATATTATTGCTATATTTAAAATTATTATTTTCTAAAATTTTAAAATTTTATAAGAAAGTCTAACTTTTTCAAATATAATATTAATATTACATCTAGGTTCATTAAAAAATTTTACCCTAAACAGCGTCCTGTTCGATTGCTTGAATAAAGATTAAGTTCAGAAGCAAATTTTCATTAAGGAGTTACCTACCTACGAAACGGAGATTTCATTTAATTAGGGCATTATTAACGTATAATCTAAATAAGTTTTTTTTAATAATTTAGTATCACTTGTTCGTTGAGCAGGATTAGAAGCTTATAATTTATTATTATTAAGTTACCTCTATGCCTTGATATTTTAATAAATTTTTGTCTGGAATACGTATTCCTTATTAAATTAATTTATTATTACTATTTTTTGGATCATATTCCGAGTTAATTATTAATAGTATTTTTTAAAACTGTGTTAGTAAACCAGATTTATCAGATGTCAGATTTTCAATTTAGTTTGCCTGGCCAGGAATTTTATGTTAAGTAGAAGGATGCTTTTTTACTGGAAATGTTTGTACTGATTGAAAAATTATTATATTGTTTTGAAATTTGTTACCTAATGTAGTTGTATTTAATAAAAACTAATACCTTTATTATATTTCTTTTTTAAATTTTCAGAAAAATTATTCACAGAAAAAAAATAAAATCCTTAAAAGATTTTCTTTGTAGAAAATTCATTTTGTTACTATTGTAAATAGTGTCTGCCACGTTAGATTTACCAAATCTAAAGTGAGACATTTAGCTATTTTCGTTAAATTTTCAAATATTTTTGGTCAAATTTAAACTATTAAAAACTAAGTTGCTACTAGCAAAGCTTAACATTCCACTTGAACAATTTGCAGAAAATAGGTTTATGTTGAATGCAAGCAACGATACCACAGCCATCTGAAGTTACGGTATGCCGCTTTAGGCCATTCTCCCCCTAGATAGGTTTTTGTAATTTTTCTATTTAACACAAACGGAAGTTTTAAGAAACCGTAAACTTTATGATCTGAAATTTAAAAAAATAATTTAGTAAAAAAATTACCAAGGTTGACGTTTATTGTTATTTTTGTAAGATAGATTGCATCCGGCTATGCAGTTTAGAGGTTTCCAATTAACCAACAAAAAGAGGATTTTAAAATTTTGGAAAAGGGATTGGTTTTTTTAAAGAGAAGAGTTTTGGATGTTTAAAAGAAATAAGCGTACAAGCAATAGTTCAGGAGTTACTCAATCAGAAGTTAAAAGATCGAAAAGTCGTGCTTTTAGGCAAGTATAATAATTCCAAGCTGCCGGCGTCGCTAGAGAAAATATTATTTTCTGAAATTACTAAAATCTAACTTGGTTTTGGATTAAAGATTAGTGGTATTTATTAAAAGATTTTGAAATGGTTAAATCAGTGATGATTCACGTTATATGCAATAGTTTGTTCATTAGCTAAAACATTGTCATTCCTCTTAAGAAAAATTATAATATGTGATATGTTTTTTTATCCCTGTTATGGGTGTTGGTGTAAGCTTTGCATCAAGTTTGTAGGTATTATGGAGAAACAATTATTTTTGTCTTGTTTATATAAGTCATGGCACAATACATTTATGTGCATGTCTAGTGTAAATTGATACTCATTTTTAAACTTTAAATTTACTTTTGGGCATTAGGGCGTAAAAGAATATGAAATTAAAATAATAATCATAAATATAAATAACCTTTTCAGAACATTTGCAAAAAAAATTATATGTATCTTTTTTATAATGCGATGAAGCTACAAGGAATCTACTATATTATTTTATCTACTTGTGGGAGCACTAACTTAATCGTGTTTTCACAATTTACTATGTGCGACTACGGTATAAATTCTTATAATTTCTAATTTATAATCACATCACATACGTCGTTAGAAAATTTACGTCGTCTTTCAGTAATTAGTCTTCATTTGTTTGTATATTATCTATAGGTAATAATTACAATTTATTCGAACATGATAATAGAATAATTCCAAAAATTCCATATTACTTCTCTTATTACCTACATACTTATTCGTAGAAATCTATATTTTATATTATATTTTAATACTCACGGTACTTAATTAAATATTTGTTCTAGATAACTGAAGCATTATCCTTTCTTCATTACTCGGGACATGTTTTGCACAGAAACGTATGCCCTGCAAGTATTCTCGTCACTCGAAAGGGAACGTGGAAACTCGCTGGGTTGGAATTTACAGGTAAGTAAACTTGTTATTTATACATGCAACCATTTTATTTATTTTAACATGAATTGATTTAATGTTGCACTGTTAATCTAGAAGTTTTGTGCTGTAGTAACTAGTATTACTTATAAGCTCGATACAATATAATTTTTCATAGAATATCAGAAGTTTTAATACAAATTCAATGAAATACGACAAAATGTAATCTATTTTGTAACACCCACGTGTACACTGCAGCACTTTATTCTTAAAAGTAAAATTCAACTGTGCAGACAGCATTTTAGTGCATATTATGCAATAAAAGAAACAATAAAAAAGATTAAATTAATGCGCCCACACCTACTTCTTCTGTAATTTTAGAAAGAACATTTTTCTAGTGTTCCTGTTATGGTTTAGCAAAAAGTTAATAATCTTTCCTGAAAGCAACAGTCAAGCGCTGTTGTATTATTAATAATACTTAATCAAGTCACTTTTCTTAAAGGTACTAAAACAGTGGTTGCTTAAATAACCTTTCGTTAAACGGATTTTTAAAAGCTTTAATTAAATATTAACCTTGCATTGAATTATTTTAAAGAATTAGAATTTCAATTTACCATAAAATAATGATATTAAACTTCGTGTTGTGCAAGCACAAAGTAAAAATTTAATAAATTCAAAATATAAATTGTTAGTCTTCATTATTATTTTACTAGAATTCATTTACTTTACTTATTAAGAAATTGTTACATTTTAATTCTTCCACAAAAGCTAGGATTATAAAACATCTTTAGCGCAATTGATTTATTAAGATGATAAGATCAATTTTCACTTGAATCTGAATCTTCACTTGAAAAGTTGATACTACAAAATCCACCAAATTAAATTTTAGTTGTGCATTGAAAATAACAGCAAAATTAGTCAATTAATAATAATTACAGTATAAGTACATTGACAATCCATCATGTATTTTTAAGTTGCATGTTATGTATGTACATACAGAGGTTCAGTTTACATATATGTATGTACATATGTATGTACATATCTATTAGTGGTGTTATCTTAATATATGGCATCTTGTACTTCAGCCAGTAAATAAATTATTTTTCCAACGGAATAAATACAAATGATGCAAGTAAATATTCCCATAAAAGGAATTATTTTGTACTTCTTTAAGTTGAAAATATAAATAAATAAAAATAATGTATGTAAATGTAAAACTATTTATCATAGTATATCATATGCAATATTTTATTATTTCTTCTTCTTGTTCTGGTGCCGATCCGTTATCAAATATTAACGACTATCATGGCAATTCTTAGTTTGTCGGCTCCTGTTTTTATTATTTATATGAAATAAACCCTCCAATAACGCGATTGGTTTCTACCGCGTTAAATGGAAATTTATCCAATTTATCACAAAGTCCTCTAAATACTGGGGATACTAAATACTTAACTTTGTTGAGATTAACCTTCATTATGCTAGACAAAATAATGGTCTTCTACATAAGCATACTAAATTTTGATGGCTTATTGCAGTTTAAATTCTACGAATGAAAATAGTACCTCAAAGCCAGCACCTTGTGAGAGATTAATGTGCAGAATAAAGTATTCGCACCCTGCATTCAAATACAATAAAATCTTATTATTTATTAAACAAAATATAAAATTAAAAATGTAATTCAATATAATTAATGTTTATACTCTATAAATGAAAATTCAAAAAAAAGTTTGTCAAAAGAAAATGTTTTGGCGAAAATATAAGTGAACTGTAATATGGTCGATTGTGTCAATCGATGTTAAATGATACCTGGTCACTTACCAGTACTTGGTTTGGCGAACCTCCTCCTTTCTTTCGATAATGGAACAAATAGGTTAAAGGCGGGAGAACAAAAGATAAACACTGATAGCTATGATGATGTGGTTTCACAATTATTCAGCGGGCAAAAACACTTTTAATAACCTGGTGGTTATTTTGGAAAACAATTTACATACTTGGTTGGTCTATACCACAATAATGTCGGATATTATTAACATTTGGTGTGCTGTAATGTGCGTACCAGGACGAGGGCTAAAGTGGTGTCAACAGATAAACTATTTTTAATAACAATAGATTAATAATAATTCTTGAAATATTAGCGCAAAAAAGTATTTGCACGTGTACTATTTTATTAAGTTTCTAAACGCCCAAATAAGCAAATGTGAATTACCTTTATAATCTTAGAACGAGGAATCACCGATGTGCTGTGTATGCATAAAATATGTAGTTTTTGTTTAATTAATCAAAGGTAAACTTGAAAATGGGACGCAAAGATAGTGAAACAACATTAGCGAAAAGAAAAATGACATTAAATTTATACAAGGAAAAAAGTCATATTCTGAAAATTAGAAAAATAGTAAATAGAAGTAAATTTACAGTAAGATCCATAATTAAAACTTTTAAAAATAAGAAAAATCTAGAAAGTGCATCTTGAAACGGTCGTTCACAGAAGTTAACTTCGAGAAACATAAGAATTATTACCAAATTACAGTTAATACCCCATCATCAATTAGAAATAAATCCATCAGCCATTCAAAAAAAGACTTAGAACAGAGGGATATTAAGATATTATGCAAGAAAGAAAAATAAATAAAAAAAAGGAAAACAGTTTGCACACGACAATCAAAAAAAAAGTTTAAACTTCTGGGACAATGTATTATGGTCTAATGAAAGTAAATATAACATTTTTCAAAGCGATGAGCGTGTTTGAGTTTGGAGAAAACCAAATACTGAATTTGATATTTAAAACATTCAAAGTACTGTAAAGTTTGGTGGTGGTGGAGTGTTAGTTTGGGGGTGCATGGTATCATCCGGTGTGGGTGAACTTGTGTTTATAGATGGGATAATGGATTAACACGTTTATGTAAATATTTTACAGGGAAATTTAAAAAAAAAGTTCACAAAAAACTAAATCTTACGAAATCCTTTTACTTTCAAAGTGACTGTTCAGCCCATTCAGCTCGTAGGTGGGTCGCTTATAATGTTGCACATACCGTGCACACTTGTCCTCAAAGCCCTGATCTTAACCCCATTAATAATTTATGGGCTGAATTGGAAAGAAAAGTTAGAAATCACCATAGTAAACCTCAATTAAAAACGGTGTTGTTAGAAGAGTGGGCCAAAATTAGTCCAGAATTTACTCGTAAACTTGTTCATTCGATGCCACAACGTTTAAAAAATGTAATTAAAAATAAGAGACTTCGTACAAAATATTGAAGGTTGCAATATGTACCTTTAAATTTTGTAATATGTATACTTTTTCACACTTGTTTTTTAGGAATTAAATTTTAATCTGTTATTATTCTAAATAGCCGATTTTTAAACAGTTTTTGTAGTACATATTTAGGTTTTATATACTACAAACATTAATTATAATATAATAAATTATTGATTTTTTATTTTGTTTAATTAATAATTAAATTTTATTGCTCTTGAATGGGGGTAGGGAGCAAATACTTTATTCCGGCACTGTACATTAACAAAAAAAGTTCGATGTACAGCTGTTGTCATATAATAGCAGTAAACTTTAAAAAATAATTAAATTAGAAAGACATAAATAGAATTACTACCAATAGTTTTGAAAAAAATTTCTTTACAATAAAGTGCACTATATCATAAAACGTCTAAAAATGCAAATTCATCAATCAAAAAAGTACAATTCATATTATTTTATTAAAAATTAATAGAATTAGTAAAACTTGCAATCAAAAATAATAGCAGTGCACATCTAAATTATAATAAAACTGAATATCAGTTTAGTTTTGAGCTGTTATTTTGTGTTTTAGAACTAATAGTTTTAGGGTGTTGCCTATTCTTTATAACAGATGCACAACCACGTGGCATAAGAGCAACAAGACTTTTGCATTATTCGCCAGTTATATTTTCCCATGAAAATTCGACTACTAGCCAAAATTTTTCATTATTTTTTATTGTATATTCCAAACTGCTTTTTTAACATCTGTACAAAAATTTTCAATGGAATTGAGATTAGGAGATTAGACAGGCCACTCCACGACTTCAATATTATTTTTGGGAAACTGCTGCTTTACTGCCTTACTCGTATGTTTTGAGTGGTTACCTTGTTGAAAGACCCAAACAAATTGAATTTCAAATTTGGCTTAAGGCAGCATAGTTTCTTTATAAGTGGAACTTTTTGTGAACTGCAGACATTTAAATTTTAATCTCTTAACCTTCTCATCTTAGAAATCTAACACTTTAATAGCTAGCTATAATTGATACGACTGTGCTCTAAAATTACTTGCCCGCAAATTAAAATGTACAAAAACAAATTATAATTGAATTTTTTAGTTGAATATAAATTATGCGTTGTTATAATGTTGCCTTAATTTAATTAATTATTTAATGAATAATTAATATTTTATATAATTGTAAATTTAATTTAGGAATATTTAAGAATACATAAGTTAAATTAACAATAAAAAAAATAATTTTCTACCATATGTTTTATTTGATTTGCGGTGTAGTAATTAAACTTTATTATTATTATATATAAATTCTTAAAGCATTGCAAAATTTAGAAGATAATTTATAGATGTAATAGTATAAAGAATGTTAACTTGATTCTGTTGTTATTTTCCTATTTTATTTACAAAATTGATTATAAGATTTTTATTCAGTACGACATACCTTGCAACTAAAAACTATAGGCCAACTAAATTCAACGGCAGGTCGGGTGAATCAATTCGATTACAATGAGGTGTCTAAATTCGGAAAAATGTCAAAAATAATTTCAGTAACAGTAAAATTTCGAAACTCACCAAGTAGTTGTTAATGTATTTATTAATAAATTAATGGAGCGATTTTAGTCATTCCTTTCAATCTGAAAAATTTAAGGCTTAAAGGTTCTACTAACGTAAAAATATAAAAGATTGGAATTTATTAAGTTTATATTTATTATATGGGTCTCCTATCCCAATTTACTTTTAATTAATATTACACCCTGCAATTTATTCAAAAAGCAATATTTAAAAAATACCAAGCCCCAAATACCTTTCATATAATTTTAGAAATCTTACTGTTAAATTTCTATAGAAAAAAATACCAATAATAAAAACATACCCGTTATTTTTATTTTTTATATCGCTTTGCATTTTTTAAAAATATTTTTGAAATTATTTAAAAATGCACCTGCTATTTATTTAAGTTTGTTTTAATTGCAAGGTGTAATAATACTCGATTAAAACAGATTTTAAGGAGAGGTATTTTTTGCGTCTAAAAACATTTAGTTTTACTCTCGGTATAATCGATTTAATCGATTATGTTAGTTTTAAAAACGTATAGGGCATATCCATGTACCTTGGATATAAATACATATATGTAATATGTAATGTCATGTTATCAACTTAAAAACTAAGATAAATAACCTTAATAAAGTAAATTGCATCGTCCGGTTAAAAAACCGCAGCTGCGATAGATGAAGTGTAACCTCGGATGGAACTTTTTGTTGGAACGGGTTGTTAAATTTTGGCATGTAGCATTTATAGAAGGTTCATGGCATACCATTGGAGCCATTTTGAACACAAAATTTCATTTCATAAGCTGGCCAGAGCAGTTAGCATTCTAAAAATTAAAATCTTTCCTACGGGTAGCACAGATAAAAGTTGGAATTGTTTTGCATATCCAATAGCAGCGTCCGCATTTCTTGGCACTATTGTAAGTGAATCCAAAATCCAAAAGTTTCAAATAAAGCTAAAATGAGCAAAAGAAAATTTCATCCTTCGGAAAATCTAAAAAGAGATTTAGATAACATAAAAATTGTAATTACATCATAAGGCATACCAAAAGTTGAGGATTAATTTGTAGAACGATTTGCTATACAAGTGAGGATGGTAGATGCAAAATTGAGTCTTCTACATTGAAAAATGTGAAACTGTTACCTGCAGAAATGTAAAAAATGTTAATTTTAGTAATAATTTTGTTAATAGGATAAGGATTTAAGTGAGATTAGTATTGTAAGATGGGGAAATTTAAAAAACTAAGTGTTACGCAAGTGGTTATGATAGGAAAGTGTGTGGAAATAAACATGGAGTGCAAAAGAAAGAATTCGTACTTTGACAGATGATTGTGGAACGACCAGTGAATTTGGGAAATTTTTTCTAACAATTTTGTGTGGAACTGCTTAGTAGTCTTTAATTTTCGTGAAAGTTTCAAAAGGATCCGTTTGATAAGAATTTTCAGCCAATTGGAATCGAGTTTTGTTGGAAAAACCCAGTTATAAAGTAGAAATCCTCAATTTAATAGGCTTCGCGATGCAAAAAATACGATCAGTCGACAATTTTCACTTGCCCAGATAGGACGTGAAAATTTCGTTCCTAAAAAAATTTCAAAATGAACAATAAATTATAAAATAATTTTGTCGACATACAACATGCAACTACTAGTGACGCTATAGATATTTTATGTAACAAAAAGTGATTTAAAGAAAGTGCAACGGAGAAAAAGTTATTAAAGAAAAATTTCGTATTTACCTGTGAGAATGTTGATGACGATGTCCAACAAGATTACATGTTTGGAACCACTGCGTATTGAAGAGGAAGCAATGACCTGGTAATCAGCTGATCGTACACCGGTTTGTTATTTCTTTAATAATTTAAAAACGTATAACATGAACGATTTTACAACGTTTTAGTTTAATTAGTTTTAAGTAATTTTTAATTTAAATGGCCACTTGTTTTCTTAGTATAATTCCTAACACGAACACATCACTACACAATAGATTAATAAAGAAAGAATCTACTTTGGTGACATCTTTAGTCATTTTGTAAAAATTTTAAAATTAATACAGATTTCAACACAAAAGGCCAATTTTTTGCGGGAGTTTATTTAAAAATTCAAAAACAGTTTATTCACAGTAACAGAAGCGAAGTTTTCTTTTCAAGATTGCAGTTAAAGAAGCAGCAAAAGTAGGTACATCACAGGTGGCATTTCATCTACCGTTGGCAATTTTACATGCAATTCAGGTTGGTTTATTTTGCAATTATCAATCTATTAATTACGTCGAGGCAGATATTACAAATTTGGCGCCCAACTTAAGGCTCGATCTTGCCAAGTAAATACTGGCAAACCAATCGAGAACTCACGAACTGATAGAAATTTTAAAAATTAAAGTAAACTTGTCAGGTAATTTAGAAATTTTAAAAATGAATACTAGGAGCAAAGGGTTTGCAGTAGAAGGGGAGGAAGAGACATTGATAGAAAACGTTGAAAGAGATTTAGATCTAAAAGGTAGTTTAGGGGAAGAAGAGACATTTTCGGAGACGGAAGTAGAAAGTAAAAAAGGGGATACGGTAGAACCGGTCACGACACAAGGCTCGGACGAAATGATTAAAATGTTTATGGCCTTTATGAAAGTAGAATTAGGAAAACAAAGTGAGGAAAATATAAGTATGGGAAAACAAAGTGATAAATTCGATAATAGGAAAAGGTTGGATTTTCAAGATTGCAGTTAAAGAAGCAGCAAAGTAAGTACATCACAGGTGGCATTTCATCTACCGTTGGCAATTTACATGCAATTCAGGTTGGTTTATTTTGCAATTACAATTAAATTAGTCAGGCAAATTACAAATTGGGAACTTAAGGCTCGATCTTGCCAAGTAACTTGGCAAACCAATCGAGAACTACGAACTATAGAAATTTTAAAATTAAAGTAAACTTGTAGGTAATTTAAAAAATTTAAAATGAAACTAGGATAAGGGTTTATAGAAGGGAAAGGACATTAGAGAAGTGAAGATTTAGATTAGAAGGTAGTTTGGGGAAGAAGAGACTTTGGATCGGAAGTAGAAAGTTAAAGGGATAAAGGTAGAAATAGGAAAATGGGAGAAATTTTAGAAGAAATAGAGTTGGAAACAAAGTGAGGAAACAAAAGATATGGGAGTAAAATTATAAAGGAAATAGGATAAATTGGAATAAAGAAAGTTGAAAACAAATAGAATAAATCAAATATGGGAAATGGAAGAAATTAGTAAACAAAGAATAAAAGGTGATAGGGAGATAATGGAAACAAAATGATAAATTAGAAAATATTGAAAATAAGAAGGAGATAGAAAAGATAAGTAAATATGAAGGGATGGAAGTCAATATGGGACATTTAGGGAATAAGCTAGAGGAGGTCGTGCAGGAACAAGATAACCTGACTCGGAAGATAGAAAACTTAAGGTGAAATAAAGGAAGAAATCAGGAAAATAGGAGAACTTCTAGAAGAAATACGAGGGGTTGACAACAAAGTGAAGGAAACACAAAGACATGTGAAAAAGAGGTAGAAAACATAATAAAAGTTGAAACTAAATTAGGGAAAGAATTAGGGAAAGGGAAAGATAGGGAAATAATGGAACTAAGGAAAAGTAGATAAAGGGAAAAGATGTTTGAGGTGAGTTAGTGCAGTTATTCAATAAAGATGAGGGAGACAGTGGATTAAAATATTACGGGGACAATAGATTAAATCCAATGGTATATTTAAATAGCATAAGCAGGAGGTTAAGTAAAATCAAAGACAGCGATAGGGTTAAAAATATAATAAGGAACAGTTTGAGGGAGAGACGGAGACATGGTTCCGATAAGGAAGTTTGAAAGATTTGAGGAATTTAAGGCGCTGTTTATTAGGCAGTATTGGGAGAATCGGAACAAGGCAAAGTTAGAGAGAAGTGACAACGGAAAGTATAAAGGATACGAAAGATCGAGAGAACGGTACGCTATAAAATTGATAAGTCAAGCACAGCAAGTTGTGCCAGCATATGAAGAAAGATCTAATTAAGTACGTGGGGATCACTTCGAGCATGATTTAGGTAGGAGAATAGGTATAGAAAAATAGAAACGATAGAGGAATTTTAGATTTGTTAAAAGATTCGATGGGGCGGTAAGATTCTCAATAAAGCTGGGGGAAAAACAATTACACTAATAATTAACCGAGGTAGACCACAAGGGAATAACTATGGTAGAGGTGAATACCAGGCGAACAATGTAAATAGAGGTAGAGGATACCTACGGTAGAGGTTTCAGGAACTACGGTGGACAGGGTAACAATAATAGGACGTTCGGAAACACTGGTACGGAGAAATAAATAAACAACGATCAGGAGGTGGGGCAGGTTTGCCGGACCAGTAGCGCCACATTTTAAGAGAGGTTAGATGGTATAAAATCTATCGGCACCTCGGGAGTTTATCACCACAAGGAAGAAGTTTAGAACTTGTAGATATAAATATTTTACCCAAAATTAAGATAGGGATTGATGATTTGAATTTGATATGTCAATACGGGGCAGAAATTTTAAAAATGAGGAATAATTTTAAAAAATGATACAATTTAAGGATAAATTTGTTGAACATAAAGGGTATTAATTAATTACAGCCAACGATAAAAGATGACAAACGATAAACAAAATGCTTATGGCAAACATTAAGATTGGTAAAATTGAGTATGTATGAGGTTATGATTGAAAGGTTTGCTATGGAAGTTTTATTAAAGGTATGGATTTGTTAAGTAAGTTTAAAGTAAGAATAAATGTGGAAATGAAATGTTGAATAATGGGAAATTAATTAAAAGAAAGATCAATAAAGATGGATGAAAAGTGAAAGGAAGTGAATGTAAGGATAAAAAGGGTGTGTTATTTTGAGATAAAGGGAGATGAAATGTCCGGAGGAAAATAAAAGAAGTGGTTGTGAAAAATATTAAGTGAACACATAGATTTAATTTTAACGAGATTAAAGATTGCTAAAGGGTTATACCCATCGAACTTGAAACAAATAATAAAACATCAAATTTTTACCAATTTCAAGGCATATAGGGAACAATTGGAAGCTAGAGGAAGATCAAGGGGAATAAATTGAAGGCAAATACATATTTAAATCCCATGGTAAGTTGTGAGGAAGAAAGAGGGTTCAATAAGGTTGTGCTTGGATCGAGACGTTTAAATATTATAACAAAGCACAGTTGAGGCTCCGCAAAACATTGATGTTTTATTGGTAAAATTGGGACGAACTCAATTTTACAAAGGATTTAAAGAATTCGTTTTTGGCAAATACCGTTGAAGTTAACTCGGAAAGTATACGGGATTTGATGAAGGAATTTTCCAAGTTTAAGTAGTACCAATGGTCTGGCGTCGTCTTCAGCGGCACTGGTGAGAATGATGAAGTCATTTTGGGACAATTTGAACAATTTTGTGTACACTACATTGAGACATATTAATTTTAGCAAAGATTACAAGGATCATTTTAAACACATTGAAATCATTTTAGAAAAGTTTACAAGAAACGGGTTAAAGTTAAACATCAACAAATGTCAATTTGCACAAGGAGGTAAAATACTTAGGTTTTAACATCAGTTATAAGGGATTACAGTAGAAAAATCAAAACTTCCGAGACCGACAAACTTGAGAACATTAAGGGTTTTTGGGGATAATCAATTTTTATAAAAATTTATAAGACAAATTTTTCAATTAGATTTGAAATTTTAACTTAATTAAAAAGGAAACAAAAGGCGGCAACAACAAGAATTTTTGAAAATTTAAAAAGTTTTAAAGCCCAAAAATAATTTTGGCAAAATTTCCACCCATTTATTTTAAAGACGGAAATCATTGGGACAATGCATAAGGTTGTTTTATTCCCCAAATACAAAAAATAACATTGAAGTAAAATTTAAATTTTAACAAGAACATTAAGGGTAGTGAATTAAATAAACATTTCAAAAAAAGGAAAAAATTTTGCTATTATTTAATGCTTTAAACAAAACTAAAATTTTACTTATTAAGGAGATTGAACCAGACAGAAAGGCAAATTGAATTTTAATTGAACGAAAATTTTAAACAAGGAATACAGAGGTATTTTAAGCAGGAGTATGCTGGTTATAACTTAAAGGGAAAGTTAAATACGGTAGGGTGCTTAAGTAGGAAATAATAAGGCCATAAGGAAATTTTTTGGTATGAATCAAGTTAATCGAAGGATAGATTAGGGGTACATTTCAATAATTTAATCCAATTAAGGAAAGGTTTATAATAGGGACATTCAAAGGGTTTCAATTAAAGAGGTTTCATTACAAAATTTGAAAAAAAAGAGAATGGCGGAAGTTCAGAAAGGTTTGGAATTGGGCGGGATTAGAAGATGTTGGCAATTTATTGGTAAAACATTTTGGAAAAATGAAATTTTAAAGTTAATAAAAGGATTTTAAAATTAAAAAATGTCAATAAAAGTGTTGTTTGGGAAAATACCGAATATCAAATAAAAAAAGATAAGAGTTTTAAAGTTGAAAATAAAGGAGATTTGGTGAAAGATTAATTTAAAGTAATTTGAAAGAGAGGAAAAGATGGTTTTAGGCCACAATTAAGTAGGTTTACAATAATTTTCACAAAATTCAAAAATTGTAAAAAAAAGGGCAAAGGAAAGAGTAATAGTTAATAAAAAAGGTAAATGATTAAGACGTGAAAGGTTTTGAAGTAAATAATAAGTAGGAGGTAACAGAAATTTAGTTTGAGAAAGGAGGAAAATTAGGATATAAAGGAGAAGAATTATAGTGAGTAGAAGAAGATAGGTATTATAAATGATTAAGACGTAAAGGTAGTTTTAAGTAGACGATAATGTGGAAATAGATGGGAGGAATTAGTTTAGAAGCAGGAAATTATATGTATGAAAAGGAAAGGTTTATGTGATAAAGGAATTAAGATAGACGATGAAGGAAAGAAAGGAGGTAAATAAGTTAAAGGAAGTTAGGTTTAAGCGAGTTTTAGAAAGAATAGATGGTAGAATAGGATAATGTTAGATTTTGGGCATCTAATGCGAGGAGATGAAGTGAATTTAGAATTAAAGATTAGGTTAGAAGTAGGAAAGTTTATTTGAATAGTAGGTTAAGAGTGTTAATACAAAAGTCATTGAACTATTTGAAACAAAATTTTGAAATTCCATGTAAGACAAGTGTTACCGAAATTTAAAAATTTTTATTTAGGGTAATTATGTCATGTTATCAACTTAAAACTAAGATAAATAACCTTAATAAAGTAAATTGCATCTTCCGATTAAAAACCGCAGCTTCGATAGATGAAGTGTAACCTCGGATGGAACTTTTGTTGGAACGGGTTGTTAAATTTTGGCATGTAGCATTTATAGAAGGTTCATGGCATACCATTGGGCCATTTTGAACACAAAATTTCATTATAAGGGAGACAGAGATTTAAAATTAAAATTTTTGGTAAAATAAAATTGGAATGGCAAAATAAAGGTCCGAATTTTTGGAATTTAATGAATAAATAAAAGTTTAAAAAAGCTAAAATAGAAAAGAAATTTATTTGGAAATTTAAAAAAGAATTTAGGAAAATAAAAAGTAAACAAAAGGTCCAAAAGGAGGATTAATTTGAAAGATTTGCTATAAATGAGAGGGTAAAATTAGAATTTGAAAAATGTGAAATGTTCCCTAAAATGTAAAAAGTTAATTTTAGTTTTTGAAAGGATAAGGATTTAAGTGAATTAAAGTATTGAAAGATGAGGTTAAAAACTAAGTGTTACGCAAGTGTTATATGGAAAGTGTGTGAAATAAACATGAGTGCAAAAGAAAGAGACTTTGACAGATATTGTGAACGACAGGACTTGGAATCAACAATTGTGTGGAACTGCGTAGTATCTTTAATTTCGTGAAAGTTTCAAAAGGATCCGTTGATAAGAATTTTCAGCCAATTGGAATCGAGTTTTGTTGGAAAACCCAGTTAAAAGTAGAAATCCTCAATTTAATAGGCTTGGATGCGAAAAATAGATAGGAAAAATTTTATTGCAGATAGGACGTGAAAATTTCGGTTTAAAAATTTCAAAATGAAAATAAATTATAAAATAATTTTGTGACATACAAATGAACTACTAGTGACGCAAATATTTTAGTAACAAAAGTGATTTAAAGAAAGTGCAACGGAGAAAAAGTTATTAAAGAAAAATTTCGATTTAAGTGAGAATGTTGATGACGATGTAAAAGATTAAGTTTGGAACACTGCGTATTGAAGAGGAAGAATGACTCTGCAATAGGATCGTCACAGGTTTGTTATTTCTTTAATAATTTAAAACGATAACATGAACGATTACAACGCTTTAGTTTAATTAAAGTTTTAAGTAAATTTTAATTTAAAGGACAATTGTTTTCTTAGTATAATTTAACACGAACAATCATAACAATAGATTAATAAAGAAAGAATACTTTGGTAATCTTTAGTCATTTGTGTAAAATATTATAATAAATTATAAAACGATTATAAAAAAAGGCAAGTTTTGCAGGTTTATTTAAAATTAAAAAGTTTAATTAAAGTAACAAAGCGAAGTTTTCTTTTAAGATTCAGTTAAAGAAGAGAAAAGTAGGTAATCACTGGTGGCATTTCATTACGTTGGAATTTAATACAGATTTCAGGTTGGTTTATTTTGCAAATATCAATCTATTTTACGTCGAGGCAGAATTACAGTAAATATTCTTAGATATAAAATTGTAAAACATAGCCAAAATGTATATTATTCATAAAGCTTTTTACTTTAAATTCATTTGAGTTTTAAAAGTGTTAATCAGAGTAAACTTCATTTTGTAGAGAATCGAAATAAGGTGGTATGTTGCAAACGGTGGTGTAGAAGATTTTATTTTTTAACTTGTATAAATAGGTACAAGCATGTGAAAAACAAAATGCTAACACGGGCGACCTCAGGAGAACTTTTGGCAGCCAAAGAACTTCAAAATTTTAGGACTTTTTAGTTTTTGCATATAACTCCTAAACCGTGGTTCCTATCAAAACATTTGTGGTTTAACAAATTAAAGAGCGTTAAATTCTGCGTCGAATAAGTACCACAACTTAATAATTTGGTCAAGTGGTATGGTCGAAAACTACGGTCAAAAACGATGATTTTTCTAATTTTGTCAAAACTGAGATTTAGTATATGTAAGTGCGCGTCCGGCATCGATCGCGTTGCACTAAATTCGTTGTAACTTTTAAACTAATTAATGAAATTGAGCATTCAAAAGCTCAAATGAAAGAAGAAACATGTAGCTATTGGACTATTATATTTTCTAATATAAAAATGAATGTATATAAGAGTAGTAAATGTATATAGTTGGAACATACGGAGATATCCGATAAAATCGCTAAGAGCTCTACCATTTCTACAATTCTTAAAATAAAGATCTGAAATTTTCATAAATTACTCTAGAAGTAATGTATAAAAATATCCGATAAGTAAAAAATCTCAAAATTTAGTATTGAAGATGTATACTTCAAAATTTCAAAATTTTGGGTAAGTAATAAAATCTGAAATGTATACCTAACTTTAACCACATATTACTCTTGCTTAAATCGCGTTATTGGATTTCTACAGGTGCGATTTTTAAAGCTTGAAATGTGTACTTTAAGATGCTATAAGAGGATTTAGGTTAAAAAGTAAATCAACCTTTTTTATTTTACAGAAATAAAAAATAAATTTTTGTTTACTCCAAAATTCGTTAAATTAGAGGTACGTTAAACGTTAATAACTTTTATAAAAAATTTATTTAACCTACCTAACTAGCATATATTATTAATAGGACTTAAAAATAAGTGAATTTAGTGTAAAAAAAATTTTAGAATATATAATAATAGCTCTTAGCGATTTTATCGGATATCTCCGTATGTTCCAATTATATACATATACTACTCTTATATACATTCATTTTTATTTTAAAATATAATAATCCAATAGCTACATGTTTCTTCTTTCATTTGAGCTTTTGAATGCTCAATTTCATAATTAGTTTAAAAGTTACAACGAATTTAGTGCAGCGCGATCGATGCCGGACGCGCACTCACGTATACGTATATCTCAGTTTTTGACAAAATTAGAAAAATCGTCGTTTTTGACCGTAGTTTTCGACCATACCACTTGACCAAATTATTAAGTTGTGGTACTCATTCGACGCAGAATTTAATGCTCTTTAATTAGTTAAACCACAAATGTTTTGCTAAGATCCACGGTTTAGGAGTTATATGCAAAAACTAAAAAGTCCTAAAATTTTGAAGTTCTTTGGCTGCCAAAAGTTCTCCGAGGTCGCCCGTGTTAGCATTTTGTTTTCACATGCTTGTACCTATTTATACAAGATAAAAAATAAAATCTTCTACACCACCGTTTGCAACATACAATTCCTTTACTGACTGGCCTCAGTCAACATTAAAAATACAAATTAAAACCCACTTGATTTGTATGTGTTAGGTTAGGTACAAAATTTGACTAAACGTTAGGAATGATAGCTTAATAATTAAAATTTGTATTTCTTAAATTTGTTATGGAATTTTTAAATATTACTATAATTTTCAGTTAAAGCTATTATAAAAAAAGTAAGTTATTAAATGAAATTTAAATGATGAATAGCACAACACAGTAAAAATTACATTTTTTGCTAGTTTTAGAATTTTTTAGGTAAATTCGTTGGCATAAACAAGTACAAAGCCAGAAGCAAATCGAGCATGCACAAACGTAGACAAGGTCCCGTTTAAAACTCTAATTAAAATGAGTCAAGCATTTATTACAAGTATAAACAAAGTTCGGGGCTTGTAAAACGACAAAAGGAAAACTTCAATGAGTTTTAAATGTTTAGCCAGCGCTTTGGTCTTCAAAACCGTTTTCTATTTCACATTTAATAACTTGTTATATAATTAATTATAATAAACATATTTTTAATTCCTTCGACATGTTTTGTCTAATAAAAATTTCTCGATCGATAATAAAGGTTTTAGTTTCACTTATTTCTTAAAAAATTGAATTTTTATTAAAATTCAGTATACCTATACATATTTCCAGAATGTGAAGATAATAGTAAAATTTATACGCCTATGAATTTATTTACTGACATACAAATTATGCTGCAAAATTTCAGTTGATCAAAGTGCAAACAAAACAAAGTTGCATTAGAAAACACTGCAAAGTAGTATAGCAATACAAACATAACCTACAGGTGCATAGGTAGAATATGTGAAAAACAGTTCCATAATATTAGTCACTCAAAACACTTACACTAAACACTTTTAAGAATTTGATTGTTTTAAGTTTTATAAATGAAATACACCGTTAGTGGTATCATTTCGCAAACGTATGCATTGTAATATGGCAACATCCAGAGACAAATTAGACTAATATTGCAAAGAAGATTCACTAAATATTACTGGAAATAATGAACCCGAATTATTGCTGTTTCTTCAAAACGGTAAGATCGCGTACTATTTTGTTGCCTTTCTTAATGTAATTTGCCAGAAGGCTCTTTTCCAATAGAATGGAAAGGATGGAAAAGATTCCCCTTTCTTTTTAATCAAAGAAAAGAGGTAAAACTGATTACAATCTAGGCACAAATGGTATTAATGTAGGCTCCACAGCAATCATCTGTAATACATAGTTAATTCATTTTGAGGAAGTTTCTAGACTAAAATGACTAAAAACCTAAAACAATAATACTTCTCATCTTCTTTGGTCTTGTATTCTATTTTGTTATCTACTAGATTTCTCAAAACATTCCTAATTGTACAATTTTGTTCATTTATTTTTTATGTATTCCATCGCCATTCTAGGTATCTTAATTTTAATGTTCGTCTTAATCTAGGATGAGATAAGATAGTGTCAGTGCTTATTATTTATTATGTCAAAACCATCTTATTTCTTGCGTTTTGATAAATCTTGCAATAAGTGAATTATTTTTTTCTGCCTTTCATTAATTTACGATTTATTATACCTCGTTATTATTAGCGTTATTATTATATTATTAGCGTTTTCATATTATGTATTGTGATACATTTTGTATCTTTAGCTAATACAATGGCTTTCAGTATTTCTCTGTAACTAATTATTAGCTACTCTTCGCTTGTTGTCGTACATGAAAATTTCGCCGGATGTAGAAATACCTGAGGTATTGAGCTTTTGTGTATTAAAATAATAATTAAAAGTATAAATGTGCTACTATATCTAGAAGCTGAGTTACTATTAGCGTTCATTGTAGTGAAATTAATTTATATGCTATGTAGCTAATAGCTACTACCATATTAAATATTTACTTACTCGGTGAAGTTGTTATTGTAATTAAAGGAAAACTATAACCAATTTATCAATGTATCAAATTGCAATTTTGCTAGTTATAATCTAATTTATATCAAATCCAAACTATGAAGTTTACAAAACTATTGTGTAATAAAGATTTATTCAAGTTTGCACAATGTTTTCAATTTTCATAATTTTATAAAAGTAACTGAAATAAAAAATGTTTGTCTAATATTGCAGACCGCGTTAACGATATTGATGGTGTTGAGCCTGTTCCCTGTCAACCATGGACTTCTAGACTTTCTAAAATGGCACAACCCAACTTAGATTACGTGGGTGAGTAAAATCTTTTTGGTAATAATTATTATTATTAGTATCTAAATATTTACAGACATGTTAAAAAAATGATTTACTATGAAAAGTTCTTATGCAAATATCCCTATATATAAATATGAAATATCTGCCGTTAATAGAAAATATTCTATAAAATAATGTACTATGGATTAGGAATACCCCCAAACTAAACCGATTAGTAAAGTTAATAATGCCAAAAACAATATTTTGTTTTTGATTTCTTTTTATCAATTCAAGAGTCTTTGGGAAGAATAATAAAGTCTAATCTGAATGATTGAGGTTTAGTGTATAAATTAAAAAAAAAATTTTCTTTAATAATTAATGTTAATAATTGAAAAGAAAATTTTCTATAATGTTAATAATCGAAAAGAAAATTTTCTTTTTCAATTTATAATTCAGCTCTTTTTTTTGCATTTTTAAAAATTTCTTAAGTTTACTTATCATTTTTTTAATTTTTCTAAATTTAAATTTTAGCGCTGCTATTGTATAAATTTTAAATTGTCTACAGCATCGATGCTGTGTAAAACTTTCAGTTGCTTTGAATATTTAAAATCTTAAACTGTGAAATATATTTTATTATATTTATACTGCTATTGTGATGTTAATTATTTTTCCGTGGTCATTGTAAATATTATAGAAAGTGTATGAGCTACTGGCACCTTAATGCCCAGTTTCATAAAGCTTTTGGTTACTAGCTAATAAAAATCATTGATTAACTTTAACGGCTTGTTAAAAGTTTTATGAAACCGGGCATAAATGTTTGATAATAATGTCTGTCATATCAACTTACCAAACTTAGTGATAGAAATGCTACAAAAAACATCAGACCTGTCCCAACCCTTCTCGATTTGAGCTTTTTGCCATAAACTGTAAATACTTAAAATGTGAATACGCATATGAAATTCGCCTTCTTTAAAATAAATCACTTACTCGGATACCTTTTGGAATATGAGAATGTCATTCACAGCCTCTAATATTAGTTATGGGATCGTATTTCTAGAAGAAACAAATTTTTTAGATCTTTAGAAATTCTATATAGCTCCTTTTAATACTCTTCTACTATTCTTTATATTTATTTGCGTATGTAATCTTAAAAAATAATGATAACTTTAATACCAAAATTTTAGAAAAATATTCGATTGCTTTTGGTGGTTTTAATTTTTTAAATTACAAATTTTAATTAAATACCTACGTAGTAATAACCCCAACAGCTTAAAGCTTAAGCATAAATTTATATTTCTCGTTAACTTTTATGAATCTGAGGAAATAATGTATTGGTCTTATCTGATATCGATTAATAAATTATCAAGTTATCTTTCCTGAAAATTTTCATTCTGAATAGTGAAATTAGTAAATTTTACATATTTTTGAGGTTACCTGACAATTATCAAGTTTTAGTCAAGATTGACAAGCTATAGCGCTGACGGAATAGCGAAATTTGACAAAAACTTGATGGCTGAAGTCACATAATTTAATTTTTATATAAAATTAATATAAATTTTTATTTCTCATGAAAATGCTATTTCATGGTTATTCAGATGCTGGCACAAACAGTAGTTTCAGATAGTATGTACACTGATAATGGCTATAGTCCCTTGGGTAGGTACACAAAAGTTACGTGTAGTACTTACTACATACTATGTATAATGTTCCTGCATCCACCTGCATTTGTATCTATGCAGAATGATCTCGGCTAATATTTCATTCTAAGCTTTATATGCAACGTGAAGAACGTAAATATTTTGATTTATGTAACACAATTGACTGACCGATACCACTAATTAAATTTTCTATAAATCTAAAAGGTTTTTTATTTAGTTTTAATTTAATACCTACTCATTTTTACCACTAATGATAATTTTACATTATTTTTGCAATCTGCAGCGAATACATCATTTCATGCACTTTAAACATGGCATTGAAAGGGCTTGTTTTCTGCACGTAAGATTACTCATGTTATTTGATCTTTCGTAATCTTATCTTTCGCGAGATGACTTACCTTCACTTTACCGCACTACTGGTGAGTTATTTTCATTTCAGCATTGTCCAGATTGAGCAACTTTGTTAAAATATTCTTTATTTACCGAATTGCAGATTTGCAAAATATTTCAAACGTACTCAATAGGTTTTTGTATTTTGCTGACCGCCTCCGGGTTCGTCAGCAAAATCAACCTCGAATGGAAATGTAGCCTATTAAGTACTAGTCACGAAAATAGCTATATTACATCTACATTCATATAGGGTAAACGATACAATTTATTATAGGACACCATATAGTTATTATACAGTAGTGCTCTAATGCTCAAAAATAAGAATTCTATTAGTTAAAACTAGTCATTCTTTGCTAGATCTCGTTAATGTAATATTGGCGCGAAGTCATTAAATTATTTCTAATAATGGATGATAATCCTTAGCGCTGTGTTGACTTTTACAAAATTACATGCGAATTCGTAAGTAAAGACGACTAAACACTGTCGGTAAACAAATAGTGTGGAAAAAATGGAATACGTAGTTCAACAAGAAAAATGTATGCCCAATTATAAAACAAGGTGGTGGCAACCTGATGGTTTAGGGGTGCATGACTGCAAATGGAGTTGGAAAACTTCAATTTATCAACACTACCATAAACAAATTTCAATAAATGAACGTTTTAAATAAAAATTTAAAACCTAGTGTTGATAAATTGGGCGTACAAAACGTCTATTGGTTCCAGCATAGCAATGACCTCAAACATTCCGCTTATATTGTGAAGGAATCGTTGCTCGATCATGTGAGAAAACAACTTAAAATCCTTCCCCGGTCACCAGTTCTCAATCCTACTGAGAATTTGTGGCAGGAATTGAAGAGAAAAATACGACAGAAGCCCATTTCCTCAAAGGATCCCCAAAAACCGTTATTTTAGAAGAATGGCAAAATATTTCAGAATCTACAACTAAGAAATTAATAGAATCCATGCTACGACGTTTTCAAGCTATTATAGTTTTCAAAAAAATTGTGAACTTCCTAGTACTGAATGAATAATTTTTTGACATGGTTTTCCTTTGTTATGTTTTGTTTATTAGAATAATATTTTGAATTAAGTTTGTTTTCATTATTTTCTTGTTTATGTTTATTATAAACTATGCTTTAATATATTAAAAATTAAATAATTACATATAATTTGATATTATTTGTGCAAGTTATTATAATAACTTGTAAGATTTGAGTAGTGGATGAATAATTTGGTGGGCCACTGTATATTTATTATGAACATTGAAAAAAATAAAATAACGGAAAGTATACTTGTTCACGTAACTAGAAAAATATGGAATATTATTTCATACTGAGCAATCTTATTTTATTTTGTAAGTTTATCTAACAACGTAAAAGATCAACATTTTAATAGAAAGAACTGAGTATTATTCGAATAAACTTTTCAGAGTACTCGTATTTTAACTTTTTAAAGTTACGAGAGGTACTTAAAATTTGTGATTTTGTTAAATTTTCAGTTAGATATGAGGATGCCGTCACTTAGTTTTATGATTTCAACCAAATAAAATACAAAAATAAATCACTTCTGTACTTTCATAGTTAAAACGGCAGAATCTTTAAAATTCCGAAAACACTCATTTTAATACCACAAAACAACAAGAAACAAGAAATATTTCTTGAAAGATGGTATTTGTAAGGGATTACATTATAAAATTCCACAATTTACATTTTATTTTTTAATTACACTGTAAGGGCTTGTTATAAATATTACTTATTATTTTATAAATTATTTATTATGAATTATTGGTATTAGTTTACTTTTGAAAACAATATTGTTGAAAAATGTTAGTTACTGTTTATTTCCTGCCAATATGTATTCTTAAAATTCATTTATTACAAAAATAATAATCCGGATATCATATTTTTATTGTTTCAAATATCAAGTTTAATTTAGTAGTACAAACTTAAAAAATTCCTATAGAAATTCTTAAAGCTTTACTACAACTGCTAACAATATTGAAAGAATGGCAATATGGAGCACGCATATATGTACATACATAATATTATATAATATTCTTTAACTCTCTTTCGAGTGCACTTCACTGGTTATACCATAAGATTAAACAACTTGATGACTAAACTACATCCAACTTTTACTAAGTTGGCTATATCGCAAACAATTTCTAAATACTTCATCCCTTCGGGTATTTTAATTAAAACACTTATAAAGTAGCTAAATATGTTATCTAACGAAATATCCTTCTCAATGCTCAATATGAAAATAATTTTATCTTATATTTTAGAATTTACAGCACAAAATATTCATAGCGATTAAGTTGTTTAGGATTGCCTAACTGAGAAGTTAGAAGACATGTGTCTAATTTATTTTTGAATATAAAATACAGTTTTTATGGCCAAGGGTTAAACAGGGTACTGTCTTCCCCTGCTCGTACACCTACACTTTTGTAGTATTATGCAAAATTAAAGTTTGATGTCAAATTATCAAAACCTATTTCGATATTATGTACGTACTTGAACCTTTAAATTAAAAAAATGTACAGATTCTTTTATTTTTGTTTTGCACCGTGTTTTACTTCTATTGAAGTTAAATATTATGTTAGCTAAAGCTTTTCAACGTTCATAAAAAAAATTAGTAAACAAATTAATGTTCCAGCATTTAAAAATTAGAAAACCTTGTCTAAGAAGTGGTGACCGACGACAATCATTGCTTGGCAGTTGGCGCGATTAACTGCTGGTACCGGGTTCAAATCAAGGGAGAGTCGGACGTTTGGAAGGCATGTAAAGACGGCGGTACCTCTGTGTTGATTACTACAAGAATAAAGAAAAACGGGGTCATAGGCACGTTCCCCAACCCAGATTTAGCAACCACGGGATTTTAACTCCAGAACCATTTTCTATGGAAAAAGGCCTAGTATTTTTTTAGAGTGTATCAAAAAGCTGAAGAATAAGAGAACAGTAATCGACATGATACTGTACCAAACTTTAAACTTTCATGTGGCAAAAAGTATAGATAAATAAAAAAAAAATTTTACCAAAAAAGCTCAAAATTGTTTAAAATTAGAAGCAAGGGAATTTGAACACTTATGATATTGTCTTTGTTTATTTGTTTAAAATTGAAGTTTAATAGAATAATTTCTGAAAAAAAAAAATTCTTTTTTACAAAACATTCTTATTTTTAAAGACCTTTTTATTGATACTATTTTTGACTCCCCGTGCTATTTAAAAATCTAGAGTTTTCGACATTTTGGAGCAAACTTTTCAGGATACCAACATTTTCGAGATAACCAAAAATTGTACCCCAAGCTTCTATGACTAACCGTTTAAGAAAATGCTCGATATGGGTGGTCTGCCTTACTTTGTATAAATTAGTAGCTAGAAATTACGATAATATAATTAAGTAGACAAAAATATGGGATGTGGCCATGCCCATGACTTTATCATACTTTTATTAAATGTAGAATAAAATTTTATTTAACATATTTAATTTCACAAGTTAATAAACTATTTACATTACTTTTATTAAATAATATTAAAAATATAATTTTAACACTCCAGTGCACGGGTGATCTAAAAGTTACACGAGTGCACGGGTGAGGCCTATCAGGCCCATATTTAAAAGACGTGTAAAATTGTTCTGTTCATATATTTAAAAGTTTTTATTAATACAAACTATGATTAGTGTTTATGAATATCAATAAATATATTGAAAAAAACACAAATTTATATAGTTTTTATCAATAAGAAAAACATTGTTTTTTACATTGATTATTAAAACTCGCTACAAAAATAAACTAAAAGTTACAGAATAAAATTTTATGTTTTCCTATAGTAAAGAAGCTAATCTAACACAAAATATAAAAATTTATAAAAATGACAACACAAAATACAAGTATTTAAATTTCAACTTACATTTTGCAATGCATTCGTCGCAGCATGCTTATATGTTGCATACACAACCAAACCTTGCAAAATTTACAAATTTCGGGTTTCTACATGTGCAGTATTTACAATATCCTAGTTTTCTAGAGGGGTTGGTTTGCTGTTCGTTGAGGGTTGCTACCCCAGTTAGTCGACTAGCTATTTGACGTGCTTTTCTAGGAATGTATTAGTTGGTTGCTCGTTGTTGCATATGTTTTACTAAATTTACTGAAAAATTTTAAAAAGTACATAAGGCATGTCGTGCCAATAAAATTTAAAGCCATTGCGACCATCTAAATTAAATTTTCGTCAAAAAAATAATTTTAGATCATTCATGTACCCAAGTTTGATGGTTTCTTGCAAATTCCAATATTGCTGCTGTTGATAATTTCGTTTTTTCTTTCGACGATGTTGCCGAGTACGGCCCTGCTATTTTGAAATTTTTTGTTGCTAATGTGATGTAAAGGATATCGACTAGTTAGATTTACAGTGACTTATCACCTCATCTATATTTCCTTGTTCAAATTATAATTCAGGTCGACTATGTTTGTATTTTTTCGCATTTTTAAAAATTTCTAAAATTTATTTATAATTTTTTTAATTTCTCCAAATTTTGTCGCTGCTATTACTAATTTAGTTTTAATGTACTACCCTTTTCAGGTAATTTAAAACGGTAAAGAAGCAGGAAAGAAAATTGAAAAAATAAAGTGAAAAAAATCTAAAGTTTACGACATGTTTTACACAAAACTAATAAGTAAGAAATTGTGTATTATCAAAATACAAACCTTTGAACCAGTGATTTTAATGCCACAGTTTTGTATTTATTTTTTAAATTTTAGTGATAAAATAAAACATACAAATTATTAGCTCCTTGAGATTGTAAAATAACCTGGATTAAAATATAACAAACATTATTTTAGAATCTTTTCTAGTGCCCAATAGCAAGAAATACTCTAATTAGTTTGGAAATCCAAATTATTATCTTTTGTTCCGAAAGTAACATTTAAAAATATCACTAATAAGCGTAAAATGAAATTATGAGTTTTCAACAGAAAGTTACACGAGTGCACGGGTGAGGCCTGTCAGGACATTTGATTTTTTCGAAGTAATGGTGCCATAAATATGTTTTAAAATTTGATCATAATATGTCTTTACATTTTGAGAGGTATAGAAATGGTCGCAACAAAAAAAATTTTCTATAAAAGTTATAGCGATATTTGTATGTTGCATGGACTGACAGGCCTCACCCGTGCACTGGAGGGTTAATAATAAAAGGAAAACATATTTTCATTAACGAATTTGACCCAAAATCTGATCAGCTCTAAGTCTCAATGCAAAGATACAAAGTATTAAATTTAGTTTTAAAATCCTTATTAGTTTTTGGAGTTTTCAGTAAAAACTTATACTAAATAAATAGACTAAAAAAAATTGTTTCCATAAACCAATTATAAACAAAATTTAATCAGTTCTAACTCCTACCATAAAGGTACAAAATCTCAAATTTGGTTTTGAAACTCCTACTGGTTTTGAAAATATTAAATAAAGACTAATATTAAATTTATAAATAAAATTAAATTAAATTAGATATTAAAAATATAATTTTAAAAATTAAAAAAGCAATAGTTTTCATAAACCAATTTTAACTAAAATTTAATCAGTTCTAAATTACAATATAAGTATGCGAAATCCTAAATTTAATTTTTAAATTCTTATTAGTTTTTGAATTATTAAATAAAAACCAATATTAAATTATAATATTTAAAAAATAAAATAAAATAGTTTCCATTAACCAATTTTAACTAAAATTTAATCATCTCTAAGTCTTAATATGAGGATACAAAATCCCTAACTTGGTTTGAAAATTCATATTTGTTTTTGCTGTAGATGGCACACAAAATTTGACCACACACACACCTAAAAATTTTTGGGAAATGGTCTTATTTCGCTCATGGGACCTCAAAAGTGTAAATCTATCAAAATCACAACTTTTTTCTGCACGAAAACATTTCATATGATAAAATAAAATAAAAAACAATAGTTTTCATAAACCAACTTTAACTAAAATTTAATCAGTTCTAAATCTCGGTATAAGAAGCAAAATCCTAAATTTGGTTTTGCAATTTTCATTATTTTTGAAATATTAAATAAAAATTAATATTAAATAAGAATTAAAAAAATAAAACAAATAGTTTCCATCACCCAATTTTAACCAAAATCTAATCAGCTCTAAGTCTCAATCAAAGGATAGAAAGTCCCAACTTTAGTTTAAAAATTCTTATTATTTTTTGCTGTAGAGCGTACACAAAATTTGACCACAGATACACACACAAATATATTTTTAGAAATCGTCTTATTTAGCTCATGGGACTTCAAAAAGTGTAAATCCATCAAAATCTCAATTTTTTTCTGCACGAAAACTATACTTTCTCATATTTCATAATGATAAAGTAAAATACATAGTAATGTTAGTGATAATATGCTTTTTACTAATATTTTTGCCCTAAATTTTCTGACGCGTCTTTGGCCGAAGCACCAAGTCCCCGCGATATTGAGACCCAACGGCCACCCCCACTCAATGCAACGAAACTATAATGGGTATTCAAAAATTGGCAGATTATTTGAATTAATTTTAGAATTTAATTGTGACTTTTCTAAAACAGAAATTCAAGAATTAATTTTCTGTGAAAATAACAACAGTATATTTAGGAAAATGATTTAATTATAAATTTACTCAACTGATAATATTTTCTATAAACTACTGAAATATCTAAAGATTTAATTTTCTAATTTAATCACTTGATTTTTAAATAAATATTGAGTCAAATTTTGTAATATAAATTAATTGACATGTTCTCTAATGAACATGCAGTACCTACATATGTACGTATTACCAATAAATTGTGAGTAAGTTGCGGTTACGAGATAGAAATCAGGTTGCCTGCTTACTGATTATTACTGACGCTGATAGGTAAATTAAACACCTTTAAACCGATTTAAAACAGTTTAACCTCGGAATTTTGCTCAGACTATCGGCGTCGATAACCAGTAATAGGCAATCTGGCTCGGTGTATGAATACCTTTAGATTGAGGTACTTTTTTTTCGTACTGCAGCAGTATTTTCCATAACACTTCTTTGTAAAATAAAAGTAAATTAGAAACAAAATTGATTCAAATTTATTGGTGTAAATAAAAACAATGAACATATGTAATACATATTAAAAAAATAATAGCAAATATTTATTTACACATAAACTGCTACCATGAGCTAATATTTTTGAACTACTACGTTGCGTTGTGAAGCCGTCCAAATAGAAAAAAATACTTATATGTCTACTGTAGAAATGCCGAGTGATTTCTGAGAAACTGTAGTTCAAAATTCAATTAGTTATTAGTCTTTAACGTGGTTTTTAAAATAAACAATTTAAAATAACTCGATTTACATTATTATGTACTTAAAATAATAAGTTAATTTTATTTTAAATTTTTAACAAAGTACCTTTTGTCAAATGAATTGTATTATTATAGATTAAATTTCTATAACTATATTCAAATCTCAATTTTATCACGGATCATGCAAGTCGTTGTTAACTATTGTAAAGTATATCTATACGTATAGAACATCATGTAATTCTGAACTAAATTACATTTCAACCAGCAGATGACTGTAATTGAGTGCTGAACAGAAATTTCTCCCTACCATTGAAAACTAAAAGCTAAAACATTGAAAATTAAACGCAAGTTATACATTTATATTAATTTTGAAATTCATTTTATATTTTAAACACATAAATACAATGGTATGAAGTCATACTATTTTGAAACAGCACCGATTTCTACTGTACAGTTTAATTATTGGTTTGTCAATTGAATTTTCTTTAACTACCGTATTTATTAAAAAATAATTAATAAATTATAATTTAGTTTAAAATAAAAATAATGTAAATTAAATATTTCTGGTAGAGCTATTAATTTTAGTTTACATATAATACAAAATAGGTAAATAAGTACTATTATTTATTTTTTAGTAGTTTTCAAAAACGGTAATTTATTCTTGCATTTATTTATAAATTCTAAAGTAATTTTTATTAATTGAGATCGACTTACAAAAATTTATTCGATATTTAAAAACTTAATGTAAATTTGAATTGGATGTTATTTATTTTGTACGCCAGTTATTGATTTCAACGAAATTCAACCCTAATAAAAAGTATTTTAGCGGAATAATTTTTAATTCACATAACCTACCTACCTACCTTCCCACATTTAAGATTGATTTGAAAATAAAAATTATTTTTAATATTTCCGAAAATATCAACTTAATACAGTTTACTTTGGTAGTATCAAATAATATTTTTGGTGATTGGTTTTTTATGAGATCGAGATGTTATAAGAGCAGTTTTTTTAATTTGTTAAGTTATTTAATGATTTTCGGAAGAATGAAATAGTAGGTATTTAACCCATTTAGCCAATTAAAAGCGAGCTATTTTCTTTGTTCGGTAGAAACGCCTTTTATACTTCAATTAATAAGGTTACTTGTCTAATTTACTCTCTTGCAAAGAATTTCCTTCTATTGTTATCGCTTGATAAAATTAAGAAAACCGGTTTTTAACGCCAAAAAGGTTTGTAAGTGAAAATTGTCTAGCAATGGCAATAAATGCTTTTATTAAATAAGTTGAGATTATTGCAAGTTATGAAAAAAAACGGATTTTGTTTTATTAAATTTCGTATTTTATATTTTGTTAAATACACAATTTTAGAAAATTTAAAAAGCAATAAAGGGAAATATGATCTTAATAAACAAGGATGCCAATTATTTACATTAAATTTTGGTTATTTATTTTTTTCTTTTTCTAAAAGTTATCAAAAGGTTATCTACATAAATTAATATAGAAATTATATATATTATTAACCTTTGAAATTAATGTTTGATTCAAATTTTTTAAAATTATAAGGTTAAATGAACAATAAAACAAAAATTATTTGTGAGCTTTCAGCAATGGTTAATTATTAAACGCCTGATGACAGCAGTAACCATTGCTGAAAGCTCACAAATAATGTTTCGTTTTATTGTTCATTTAACCTTATAATTTTAAAAAATTTGAATGAAATATAAATTAATATATTTCTAAAATATATATTTTAAATTATTAATATAATATACATGGAGAGAATTCAAAATTAAATACCTTGATAATCTGTAATTTGTATAACGATTAATGATTAGCATACAGTGAAGTACCATTTTTTACGGAGAAATTTTGAAAATTCGAGTCTAAGATCGTTTTTTACGATCTGACAAGCTTTTTTGGTGCTACTCGTTTCAAAGTAATGTACTATGAATTAATAAATATAGGGATGCGATGTTACGCCTAACTTACAGACAGCTTACTGCTATAAATTGCATTTGCCAAATGATGAAATCAAATAGGAGTAATATTATTTTTTAATAAGTAAATAGTTCGAAGTTTATTACAAAAGTACTTACATACTATATATGTACATATTATGTACCTTACATACTATAATATGTTATATTAAACATTTAGTAACAGCAATTGTGTAAATTTCATGAGAAAACGTGCGAAACTCAACTTATACCTGTGCGTACTTACATAATACTACGATATAAAATCTGATTTATATCAAGAATACATTGTTCCAATAGATCTAAAACACACACATTATTCAAATAAACAATTACGTGAATTTATAATTTAAAAAAAACTTTTCCTCAATTAATGCATAACACAGCGGATTTATCCATAATTAAGATAAACCGTTTGTAACTGCAAAACAAATAGTTGCAAAAGCAAATGACAGACTGAATTTTATTCACAATAAAAATTATCGAGCTGATCAAAACACGTATGTACATCCGATGAAATACGATATCTTTTCTAGATTCTACAATGACTTAAACATTAATTTCACAATTCAAGTATAAATTACGACTAAACTGATAAAAAAATTGTGATAAAAAATATAATATAGTTTTATAATAATCACCGCTCACCACTGCTCATTTTTTCTATCCTTATTATACACGTTGGTCTGAGAAATACTTCTACAAGCACAGAATTTTGAAAAATATAAGCACCCTCAACAGGTTCTTATAAAAAAATCGGATGTGGCCATGCCCATGACTTTATCATACGTTTATTAAATATTTAAAAAATAATTTTTAATAATAAAAGGAAAAAGAAATTTTCTATTAACCAATGTGATTCAAAATCTAATCAGCTCTAAATCTAAATATAAAGATACAAAATACCAACTTTAGTTTTGAAATTCTCATTAGTTTTTGAAATATTTAATAAAACTAATAATAAATAAAAAGATTTAAAAAAAATTGCTTCCATGAACCAATTTTATCCAAAATTTATTCAGCTCTAATTCCTGCCATAAACATAACAAATTTCAACTTTAGTTTTGAAAATCCTTTTAGTTTTTAAAATATTAAATAAAGGCTAATATTAAATAATAAAATTTAAAATAATAAAAAAACAATAGTTTTTATAAACAAATTTTAACTAAAATTTAATCAGTTCTAAATATCGATTAAAATATGCGAAAACCTAAATTTAGTTTAGAAATTGTATTACTTTTGAAATATTAATTAAAACTAATATTAAATAATAAGATTTAAAAAATTTAAAAAATAGTTTCATAAACCAATTTTAACCAAAATTTAAATAACTTTAACTCCAGCTATAAAGATAAGAAATATCAAATTTGGTTTTGAAAATTCTGTTAGTTTTTAAAATATTAAATAAAGACTAATATTAAATAATAAAACTTAAAAAATTAAAAAAACAATAGTTTTCATAAAACAATTTTAACTAAAATTTAATCAGTTTTAAATCTCGACATAAGTATGCTAAATCCTAAATTTTGTTTTGAAATTTTATTAGTTTTTGAAATATTAATTAAAACTAATATTAAATAATAAAATTTAAAAAATAAAAAATAGTTCCCGTGAATCAATTTAATCCAAAATCTAATCAGCACTAAGTCTCAATATAAGATTCAAAATCCAAAATTTTGTTTGAAAATCATTAGTTTTGCTGTAGGTCGCACAAAAATTTGAACTCACACACACACACACACACACTATACACACACAAAATTTACACACACACACAGACATTTTGAAATGGTTTATTTTACCAGACCTCAAAAGTGTAAACCATCAAAATCTCAATTTTTTCTGCCATTTAAATCCCAATATCTAGTCCCAAATAACCAAATAAAACTTTATGTAACATTTTCTTCTGATATTGGTGACAAAATTTAAAATTTGAATTTCATTAGTTATGATCAATGAGAGGTTAATCTATCACCAATATCTCCGGATAATAAACTAGGTGATAGAATAATTAAACCGAAAAAAAATAAAAGGAAAGCAAAATTTATTTTCATCAAATAGAGTAATGGATGACCTAATTGGTTTCATATTGAACTATAAATTAAATTTTCTTAATGAGCAAATATTATTTTGTTTCAACGCAATACGATTTAATTGAACTAAAACTATTATAAAAAATTGTGTACACTCTTGGGAATTAGCACAGGGTTAGATCAAATAACTATATGGTATACAGCTTTCTTTCCCTTAGCAGATTATAGGAAGATACTGAAAAAGTTTTAAAATGACAAAATTTAAAAAATATTATTTGATACAAAATGACAGTTTAGTTATAACTACCATAGTTCTGCTTTAAAATAAATAATTTATTATTAAACATCTGATGACAGCAGTAACCATTGTGTTAGTAAACAATTCATTTTATTGTTTATTTAACTTATTAATTTTGAAAATTTTAATTTAATATAAATAATTTATTTAAGTAGAATTACACTGCATAACTTGTATAATATACTTTCATTAAATAAAGTGCAAAACAACTACATAATTTAATTGACTGCTACTGTAGAAGCTCTAGAAACTAATTCTACATTAAAAGTTACTTTGTTAGATGCAACAGTTGAAATCTCTATTAAAGCTTTTCCTAATTTTACTTCAAACGAATACAAATTTAGGACGACAAGATAATTGCAGAAATTAATTTAGAGAATAATCCGCCTAATACATTTAAAAATAAATTAATTAATAAGTGTAATAATGAAATATGTTTAATTATCCACATTTTAATTTATAAGCTGTATTTTCTTTTTCATTAGACCTTGGACAAGCTCATGTTGCTCTACTAAACGTCATATTATTTGGTAACCCAACCCTTGTACTTGTAGGGTATACAAAACTATCTATAATCTATAATATTATTAATCTTCAAGAAACTATTATAATAATGAAGTTCATTGAAGTTTCATTTTAGTTAATGATCTTCAATATGTTCCAGCCTAATACCTTGAAAGTTTCAGAAACTTCACATCTTTAACTTGAGAAAATGTTAAAATGTTGACTTTGTTTATAAAAAAACTCGGACAGAAAACTGCACCGCAAAGACTGCTTAAGTTTTATCATTACTTGGCCATTTTAATGGTAGATGTAATTATACGCAGCAGATGCCTTTGCATATTATTTAAATCACAGTTCTGAAAGCTTGGGTTTTTGGAAACATTTGTGGATTCTTAAAATTGAAGTTCTTTTATTGATCCGGATAATTAATCAAGAAAAAACTAGCCATTTGTAGTTTAAAACAAAGGATTTTTTTGGTACGATGACGAAAATAATACAAATTAAACTCGTTCTTCAAGCGTTTTCAGGAAATATTAAAAAAACTTAACTTGATAATATCATTATGCTAAAAGTAAAACAAGTGGGAATTTTACAGTTCGTAACAAATTTACATCAAACGGTAGCAAAAGTGGTTTTACATCCGGCGACAGGTTGACTATAAAGTAATTATTATTTTATTCCAAATAAAAGAACTTTTTGTAGTTCGTTCGTCAAACCCAAAATACTCAACACAAATTTATTTTTTTCAAAAGTACCATTTTTAAGCCTGGTCTAGACGCAACGATATATCCACAACGATATTGTTTCAAATCTCGTAAATCACATAAATTGTTGCGTGTGGATGAGAATTTGCGCAAATCTGAAAACTGTGCAAACCTTGTACAGATTTCTTGTTAACAGTGAAGCGGACAAATCGAAACACACGCGAGAAGGATAAGGCTAATATACCACCGATTATACCGCATACCTCTACTAATGTATCGTATACAAAACTGAATGACAAAATCGGTGTGAGGACGCTCCAAAACTGCAATAATATTAGATATGCAACGATACCGTTACACATTATTTATCGTTGCGTCTAGACCAGGCTTTAGTATCGAAGTTATCGGTCGTCTGGTTATTGATGTAATTTTGTTTGTGTATGTAATTATTTGTTGTGTATTTAATTAGGCAATTCTGACCGTTTAAATTATTAATTTCTGTAATTGTTATTAATGCTATTGGTACCTTTGAATAAACTGTTCACTATTTTTAGTTTCATGAAATATTTTATGTAGTTTAATTTTGTTGATACCTGTTTTGGGCAAAACAAACTCATATGAAACGATCAACTCACGATCTTTTTCGGCAATTTTGAACTTTTTCGGTAGGTTCAGCTTCTTCAAATCAGCTCACGTACCTGTCTAAGCTTGATCTATAAAACCTAAATAATTTTTCTGATACCAAACTGAAGGAAAAAATCCATTTCCAAGTTAATTCCAGGTAAAAACATTAAATTGAAATTATTATTACAAGTAATTATTCCAATTCAATTTAAAATATCGTGAAAATGCTACAGTTGTCAACTTAGGTAAACACAATTTATAATTTTAATACTTCTATATCTCAAGGTTAAATAATATATTTTCTATATTTAAAATATACAGGAATATGAACTTATAACTTATTAAGTCATCTAAAATAATTATATTAATTAAATTGTCATGAGAGCTGTTTAGATACACTGTAGCTTCCCCCACATAATTAAATTGTAATGTAGGTAACTAAATTTTCCAAGATGTGCTTAAAAGGTTTGACATACATTTACATGCTGAAATTGGTGCTTTCATTTACTTATAGCTTAGATGATACTTGAAGTGTCTAAATTATACCTATTTATTTAGTCACTGCTAAGAATAACTTGTTTAAGTTCTTTTTGTTTCTCGAGAGAAAATAATTTCTATAATAATTTTTGTTTACCTTTCAGCTCCAGAAACACAAACTCAATCTATATGTAGTATACTTAGCGATATGTTTTCATTGGGTATGGTAGTATGTGCAATTTTCAATCAAGGAAAACCGTTGATCCAAGCTGGAAACTCAAGTTCGGCGTATCTTAAGCAGTTGGAAGTGGTAAGTAGGGTAAAAGTATTTACTTAATTTTTATTGGTACTTCTAATTTACAACTACAACTCATTTGAAATGTAAATTTATAACGAAATGAATAAGTTTCTTCGAAACTTTACTGAAAGTCACAGGTATCGATTTCAAAGTAAGTTAAAGTTCATAATTAACCTATTCTAGAAATTAATGTTTCAAACGATGTTTAATTATGCAATTAAAAATGTAATTCACATTCATTACTTTACAAAACTATATGAACTGAGATAATGTGAAAACAACAACGCAAATATTGCAGCGAAATACAAGACATAATGAAATATCAATGCTTTTGGTTAAGGTTTATATTGAGGCGGATACTTTGCTGTTATTGAATTATTTAAGCAATACAAAATTCAAAAACAATTTGAGAAGAAATTCTAATTCATATTAAAGAATAACAGAAAATATTGAACAATAAATTGGGCAATTTTATAGCATTTTATATTAAACTTTTCCAAATACATTTAATTTATTCGTTATTCGAGTATAGTCAAACAAAAAATGCATAATCAATTTTCAATACTAAAGTGCACAAAATATATTTATTCATAGGTCACATTATTCACGGGTAATTATTATATTATAATACTTTAATAGTATATTAAAAGGTAGTGAAGATAGTGTTATAACTAATTGCCAGATTAAATCCCAAGGTGCGTAGCACTGGGGATTTAAGGCGTGGGTTATAACACGCTTCACTACCGTGGTTTATATACAATTTTTTCCACTACTAGGATTGTTTACTCTTATAATAATAATTGTTAATGAATAAAGTAAATCGTTTTAATTATTTATTTCAAATTATAAAACAAATGATAGTTTTTTGTTTTGATGTTGACACTTGCTTGAAAATGTTTAATTAATTTTGACATAAAGGTTACATTAAATATTTTGATATTTGTAAGTTTTGAGTATATAGTTGACGAAAACTATTTTGTCAATAAGTGTACTATTTGTAACGATAATTGATTGTAATAATTATTAATAATCGATTTATAAAGTTTCTAGTCATAATTAGCTGTCATAATTAATTCGTTTTCTCATTTCGCCTAATTGCTAAACGTCACAAAATTCCAATTTAATCAACATTTTAAATATCAAATTAATCTTATTTATAGACCGATTTTAATTATTTAAACACTATTGATAGAATTTCTTGGTTATGCTAATTCGTTTTACACATAAATTTTCTTTCAAAATGGCCCGAAGTTTCCGGACTACGCATTTATGTTCATTATTAACTACTAGTGAATAATAAAATATTATTCACCTCAGGTGACAGAAGGCGTGGTTCACAGTTCGATAACTTACGTTGAAATGATAGTGTTTATGGCTAGTAGTGGAAAATACTATTATATACTTTAAAAATCAAATCTTTCAATTATTATTGCAAAATAAATATATCGAAAAATATTTTAATTTGTTTCAAACAATTTTTTTGCTTTTGTGACGAATATTGCCACGTATGAAAAATGAATGTTTTGAACCTTATTCCGTAACTGCTTTATTATCGCAACGAATTCGTTAAGCTCGTAAAATTTGGTGTACACCCAAAATTAACCGTAAAAATTGAAAGAAAAGCAATAAACATTTCGTGTAAACCAAATTTTACGAGCTTACGAATTCGTTACGATAACGAAACAGTTACAGAATAGGTGTAAAGGTATCCCTTATGCTGATAATAATAGTCAAGATTGGTTCTCGAAATACCAGTTATTGCTATGATACGGTATAAATATTATTAATCTGATTAGTAATTCTAGGATTGATGAAAGTCCAAGCAAAAGTATAAGAATTGTAAAGATGAAAAATGCCATACAAATTTACATGCATAATTTTTTATTACTTTCTTAAGTAGATGGCGTTACTAAAAATAAGTGCTTTGATTGGTTAGAAGAACAGAAAAAGGTTATGGAAATTTTATTTAAGTGCCCTGAAAGGTTAATTTTGTCTTTTGTGACAAATTGTAATTCCATGTAATAACCAGAGGGAAACAAGAAAGAAATGATAAACATAAATTTATATGGCATTTTCTATTTTTTACAATTCTTATAGTATCTTTAATTAAAGTTGGGTTTACTATTCCGTTAGTTTAGATTAAATTTAAACAAAAAATTTTTAATTTTGATTTTCCCCTAACATTTTTCACACATTACCAATGACTTATTAACCAATTACTGAACTGTATTGTATTTATTGGTTAAATGTAACTATAAGTTATTTTTATTACATACGCCCTATAATAATTAACCTTTTCCACATACAGTAATATCTCTGTAAATACTTTTAATGTTTTTTGCACAATCTATTTTGTTTGTAACCTAGTATGTTGAACAAAACATGATAACAATAATAAAATTCACCACCTTTTTGAGATGGGGTATTATACACATGGGCATTTGTCTGTTGCAGTTTAATCATTGAGCTTTTGTCATTTGAATTTTTGCTCCGGAATTTTTCATATAGTACATCTACATATTTATACATTTATATTTATGTTTATGTAGATTAGACAATATAGACAAAACCCATGAGTATGTTGTTATCAAGTTCATAGAATAGTGCATATATTTCCATGCATTATTTTTGTTAAATAAAATCTAATATTCTTAATTTTTTAGCTTGAAGACCAAGTCCATAACATTCTCCAACGGGTACCATTACCATTGCAAGAAGCTACTGTGCGCCTATTAAATAAAGATACTAGGCAAAGACCAACTGCACAATTATTATCACTAATTAAATACTTCAGGTAAATATGAATTAAGTTAAATAATAAATTTGTAAGTTATATCATCAACATAAATAAACGAAGAGTTATAAAAGTTTAAAATTAACTTGATACTACTACTCATATTTAATGAAATACTACAAACTCGGGAACTCCAAACTATAGAAGCCCATTACAACTTTATGTTTTATGATAATATAGGAAAATTGAATGTAACCTTTACTGATAAAATAACCTTAATTGGTAAACCCAGTACATGACTATAATTTAATAAATAATATATTATGTAGATGTATTACCTAAAACTTTTGCTAATACACATATATTGGTTGCCTATATATTGATTCGGAAAAAAATTCTATTATGTTGGGACAAACTGTACCTTTTCTTATATATTATAAAAACCAAATGGGTACCTGAATTCCACTGTATAAGTTCTTGTTGGTTAAACATTTTACATGTTTACTCCAAACGTACCTATGTACTACTTACATAATTTCAAATTTTTTTCATTACTTTTTATAATTTAGTATAAAGCAAGATATGTGTATCATTATTTATTATTGCTAACACACAAAATTTTACATGGAAATACATTATGAAATTAAAGATTCATTTTAATTAAATCCGTGTCCCATTAGAACGCAGTTTCAAATCATAAATTTTCAAATTAAACTGGAATTTAATTACTTGAAGTGCAAGTAAATAAGTAAACTATTTAATTATAATTTAATCAATAAGAAGAATCTAATAGTTAGTACATACTGAAATCTAATGAAAAGTTTCGCTTAGGTAAATTATCCATAATCAATTTAACAAGAAAATTATATTTTATTAAAATTTTATCAATTAATAAATGCAATTAGAATTTCATAAACTTATAAAAACCATTTTGTCTTCTACCTCAGACGTTGAAGCTTATTTTGCTTATCAAAATTAGTTTACGTTCATCGAACGACACGTCAAACCGTGCAGCCCGAGTCATTTCAAAGAAAACCGAGCATATTTTTCATTTAGCTTTTGGTCTGATCACATTAACTTGATTTAACACTTGGCATAAACTAAAAAATTCCAAATGTGACTTTCAAAATGGAACAACTCCGTCAATCACGTATTAGATAGTTCAATACTTACGAACAAAATAAATTATTTTATGACTCTTTGTAAGCCAATCGCAATACTAGATTCAAGTTAGTTAGAAGAAATTTTAAATGAAGAATCGTGTCGGTTGCACAAAAAATCTTTCAGTGTTGCTATCCAAAAGGTTTACCAATTTCAAACCTCTTATGGTAAATATTATTAATAATTAAGTTGACTTTAATCCCTGCAAAATATGAATGCACAATAACTTTTTTATTGTGACACTTTTATTATGTAAATCGCTGAAATAAGTCAAAGACATAGATAAATCCATATTATCGGTTTTTCTACACACCATTAGAAATTCCTTATTTTAAAAATTTTGTCGTACATACTAACTAAATTTTTTTACTATAATATTAAAAAGTAGTGATTTAACATTAATAATATTTTATCGACAATTATATGTAGCTATTATAATTATCAAAACCCTAAAATTGTTTTAAATTTTAATGAGCCGTTTTATTATATTATTTTTACTGTTATAGTAAATATCCAAAAACATTATTTTTTCTACGATGCTTAGTTTCCAAGTAGCATGTCAAGAAAATCGCTTGAAGTTGAGCAGGTTAAAGCCATATTGACATTCACAGTTTTAACATGTAGTATGTAGCTGAAAAAACGGCATTATAGATATATACAAACATATTATATTTATGTAATAATATATACTGTATATTATGTTTATATTATCATAATGTACCAATAAATTTTGAATATGCACACATTTATTTGTACACAAATAATAAATTAATCTAATGATTAATTAGAAATGATAAAAAAACTTTTGAATTTGTGGAAACCGCCTATAAAAAAACTGCGGTAGCTTTTTTTACGAATTTTTAAAATGAATTTAACAGGTCATTAGCAAACACACAGTTTTATTATAAAATTAGTTACCTTAGATACACTGAATGTACTAATTGGAATTTTATGTTATTGATTTTACAATAAGAACAATGAATTTATTTTAGTACTATTTGTTTTAGCGATCCGGCAGTTCACGCACTACAATTTCTAGATGTAATCAATATGAAAGATCCCACTCAAAAAGGACATTTTTATCGTAACACTTTAAAGGAAGCATTACCGCACATACCTAAGGTAAGAAAAACTTACGTAAACATCTCTAAAAAATTGGAATATCTACATGTAATATTTAATTTAGGTATTAAAATAAATCTATAGGTAAAATTTGCAAATTTATTTGACATCCGAGCATTGCTGAATATATAATAATAATAATAATGAAACTCTCTCCTAACTATCAAAATGCCTATTGATGTAATTACTTTCTAACGATATACATAGTCAACAGCGATGTTCCAGCATGATTGATTAATGGCTTTGTTGCTAACATGATGAGGTAAACGCAGGCCATGCCTATTTGAAATTATCATTTTCAACTCTATTGATGTATAGATAGTAAAATTAAATTTAACTATTCATAAATATGATTACTTTTATTTTTGACAAAAAACATTCTAATTGAGAAAAGAGAACAAAGCATTTGCGAATAAAGTATAACTGCACAATCTGAAAATCATAATGGTAAAATTTGTTTGTAACTAATCGTAAGTTGAGCTAATTCTTAATAATAAACTTTTTTTTGTATTCCTATTAATGTAGATATTATGTCATCCACCAGCAGTGTGATATAAACCATACATCGCCAGGCTATAGAGCGGGAACCGCAGTTCAATGCATGGTCGCGCCAGCTACACTGCTGGGATCTAAAAGCGATAGGAAACAATAGATTCAAATGAGGACTAATCCACCTCGTGAAATGAATTATGAAAATTTCAAACAAGTGGTTATTTTTTGTCTGAAATAGTGGCCAGTGTTAAAATGGTACAGTGAATAACTTATAGAGAGAAAGAGAGATCATCTTTGTTAAAATAGCGCAGTAATTAGTAAATTTACTTTGACAAAGTTTTCGAGCATCCTGTTCTTTGTACAAAATGTTAGGTTGTATTCACTTGATAATTTCCAATATTTATAAAACGTAGTTTTAGATTATCATAATAAACTAATCGAAAGTAAAATAAAAACAGAAGCACAATGCAATATATGTAGGTATACAAAAAGCGCCATAAAATTATATTTCTGAGAATGTCAAATATAAATTGAATTGATTTAAGCTTAAAAAGTTTTTATTCAAACTGAAAACTTACTAACTTATGAAACTTTGATAAAAATTCAGTTTAGGTTGTATACAACTTGGTGCTTATTACCAATATAAATCTTTCGATAAATCTTGTAAAAGATACTACTAAAAACCTGTTCAATTTATCTTTATTTTTTAGAGATAGATTTAATAAAATGTATCCAAAATTTATATATAAAACTGATCCATTAGGTACCAGCGGTAAACATTGAAAAATAAAACTCTTAAAACCTTGTTTAAATATTTTCCTTTTCGTTTTCTGTTTGAACTTATATCGCTACATTTAAGTTCTTCACAATTGAAAATTACCATCAAATAATTTTTTTTCATCAAGCACTTCTTTAACAAAAACAACCTTTGCATAAGAACTATACTTACCTTTTACCTTAATATTTACCTTTGTGAGTTAAATTTTATGAATAAAAGCAAGTTGTTGCGGTTGACAAGTCTTAAAACTGCACCATAGGGAAATAAGGTAAATCAGGTTTCAAGATTCCTGTGCCCATCGTAATAAGTAATACAGAAAAATAAGAATGTTATTTGAATGATATTTATTTTCGGCTATAAAAACTTTTACACCGGGTTTTCGAAGATATGCACCGAGTTAACTCGGCGCCGAAAAATGGATATTAGGGTACAACTATCTAAATTTAGCACAAACAATACACATATGTGTATATACGAGGCCCATATAATGTCCTTATTATACTGATCATAACTAACAATGTAATGAACGATGAATTAATTAAAAGATGAAAGTAATATAATAAATTTTCTAAATATTTCTGTATTTGACCATTTTTACAAATTTTTATTTGTATTTAAATTATTATACTATCAAAACTTTCATGAAGTTTTTCGAAAAATTTTTAATAAAATAATATTTATATAAAATCTGATTCATTCACCTAGTTAACTTAAAAGCATTATTTACATAAATTTAATAAAGGTACCTACTTCAAACCTACACAGTACATACATCATTTTATTTTACATAGAAATGTTATTATCCCAAATACTCCTTTAATTGGCAATTATTATTAAAAATGAATAATTTAAAGTAAATTTTAATTGAATAGAAAACAATCGTCTGTTTTGGCACATGAAAATAACCAAATGTAATTTTAAGGCGGTTATTTTAACAAGGTTTCGTCCACAAGTATTAACGTTTTGATTACATTAGCATTACTTTCAACTATAGTAATGCATTTTAAAAAATTTAAGATAATAAAGCGAAACGGAACTTTTTCTTTGTTAGAACAAAAACTGTTAGACAACATCTGTCAACATTTATAATTTATAAATTATTAACCCGTGAAATTAATATTATTATAGCTTAAAATTTTAAAACTTTTCTGTTTATTAAAACAACTAATAATAGCAAAAACTAATTGCTTATAACAAATTAATACTTAAATCCTGAAATGTCATGGAATCAAAAATTATGAAATTACTTAAATTGCATTTAATACCGGTTGAATATTTTAAATAGTGTGCAAATAATTATTATACAGCCAGTACTTATTGAATGCCTATGAATAAAAATTCTATATTAGATTAAAATTTTTAAAATTAAAAGGTTAAATAAGCAATCAAACGAAATTATTCGTAAGCTTTCAGCAAAGGTTACTGCTGTCAATATTAATTTCAGAGGTTAATAAATTTAAAAAATTCTACAGCTTGAAAATCCGAGCGAATATTTTATAGGAAGAGTGATAAAAAAATTTAATCTGCAGATTTTTAATTGCAAATTACACGCACTAGCAAATTTATAAAATTAGTTTTTAACAACAAAATGTTTGTAATCGATTACAAAATGATTGATATACTAAGCAATAATATTATTCGATTGAATTCCTTACAAAATATAAGTAAGAATCTACAGGGTGACCAGATAATCAAACATAAATGAATTATATATCAGCAGAATTTCTAACATTCCTGCTTTCCATTATAACAAATGAAAATAAAAATGCTATCGATCGAAAAAGATTTCTATCTGCTACTGAAGATAGCCCAACATGTTTTGCTCTTTTATTATTATTAAAAATGATTATTTTTGTTTATTGGTACGGATTTTTTAAAATTAAGAAGTAAACATTCGGTGTTTGATATCTTCGGACGCGGAAAGAAAGTCTCTTCTGATTTATACAACTTTCCTTCTTATCTGTTTATAATATGAAAAACACAGAAATCTTTAAAAAAACTGATTACCTTTTTATTATTTCCCTATGTTTAAGTCTCGTCACCCGTTATAATGTGTTTTCTCAATTCGGAACGATTTAGTCACTCACGCTTTCCACTCGAGTATATCATGTAATCTCAAACTCGCAATATGATTTACAGAAAAAAACTAAGTCAATCGCTTGCAAAGCTCGCTACATCCTCAAAAAACCAGATGGATTAATTACAATTGAAACTCTTCAAATGCCATCATTATGAAAATTTAAAAAACAATCTATTTCGTCTTCAGTTTTCATCTTCTATGAAAATGGAACAGATACGTGAAGGTAAAATTGGAAGCTATCTTAGTTTAAAAAATACTAAATGTTATGCCAATTTCACATGTAGTATTGATGATTTGACAAGTAAAATTCCTCTGGACTGTAACTTGGTAAAAACAAATCAAAACTATATGCAATTTGACTAAAGATGCATTCCAATATTTTTCATGCAGCTTCATCGACTTTACAAGTGGTGTAAATTGTAATCTATGTTCCAATTTAATACGCATATTTCCAAAACTTCATGGTAAATTAAATAAAATTGTAATATCCAAATTATAAATTGAAATGAAAAATCCAAAAGAAAACATCTGAAATATCTAAAAAGGCCGAAGTAAAATAATAAATTACCCATACAAAATCCACAGCTCTTAAATCATACAACGATAACGATCACATAAAAATCAAAACGAAGAATAAAAAAAACTTAACTTTCTCGTTCTATACAACTGAAAATCGAAGCCACCAAGTTCAAATATATGTACAGAGCGTTGCAAAATAAACCGTACGATTCAAAATCAAATATGAAAGATGGAGGTTTGTTAACAAACAGTAATGCAGATTTAAATGCAAACTGTATTTTACAACTAAAAACTAAGACATAATTTTCGATAAGTGGAACTTATAGTTTGAAAATAGCCAATAACTAAAAGGGATTACATATGATCATTTAACCCGGTTTTTTTTCCAAAATTTGTTAACCAACCACAATTTTATTTTGAAATTCATATGTATATAACATTATTATCTTTCTTAATTTCTTTATAAAACTTTTAATTCGCAGTTCGGTTTCCTAACTCTTCCTAAATTTATTACTGCTTGTATGATGTTTCTACAAACGCAATTTTATGGAATGTGTGAATATTGTGAATAGAAGATTGTATCGCATGTAACGTGCGGGAAAATGGTAGAAGGCAATTTGATTGATTTTTGTCTGCATAGTATGCTCATTATTTATATGACAAATTTTGTAAATGAGTATTAGTGCTAATTTATGCTATCACAATAAAAAATGATTCTCCTTTATAAACTTTAATCGATTTTATTTAAGTGTCCTATTCCAGTAATCGTATCAAATAGAATTCAAGATTACTTTAGCTACAAAAAATGTATCACCTCAAAGCTAAAATTATCATTTTGTTAATTAATATGAATTATGGAATAGGGTCGTAAATATTTCTCTCCAAATCATAACATCAACTGGGCACATTCAAAATAAAAGGGTACATTTAAATTTCACTCCAAATTCAATTTTCTCATTAAAAATATGTTTAAACAATCTTTTAACTGAATTACATACATATACATAATATTTTAAATAAAATCTCTTATCGTAAATTTTTATAACTACAACGAAATTATGTATCTATAATTTTTACAATTCATAAATAATATGTTACAAAATGTAATATTATATTAGGTAAAGAAAAAAGTTGGTGGCTTTTAACCGATAAATGGCATCAATTTGAAATAATTCCGGAAAGACAGATCTCAACAACACTATTAAACGCTCGATCAAAAATGATACTTCGAGAGTTACTTTGAGTGCACTTTGGTGCAGTGACAGGAAAGTTGTTTGCGTTTGAAAATTGAAAAAGCAATGAAAAAGTTGTGCTGTGTATGGTGAAGATACTTTATCAAAATCTGCTACGTGAAAAATGGTTTACTCGCTTTCTGCTAGAAGGGACTGGAAGAGACTGGAAGGAATTGTTTACCATGAGGAACTTCCAGTTAGTCAGACGGTTGATTCTCAACTCTACCGTAGACAACTAAAGATAGTGCGCGAGGCAATTAAAAGAAAACGCTCAGAATTGAATAATAGGAAAGGTGTTGTATTCCACTTCTTCGAAGACCCGTCAAAAATTACGAGAGCTTGGTTGGGAAGTTTTGATGCATCCACCGTGTAGTCCAGACATAGTACCTTCTGACTATTACTTCTTCCGATCTCTGCAGAACTCTCTCGATGGAATTAAGCTAGTTTTAAAGGAAGCCTGTGGAAAACATTTGCTTCAGTTTATCAACCAGAAACTACAGACTTATTCACCGATGGCATCATGGCTCTGCCCGAAAAATGGCGAAACATTGTCGATAATAATGGAGCATATTTGGTTTGAATAAATTTATTTTTTCACTTTAAGAAAATCAGTTGAATTTTACTAAAAAAAACGCCACGAACTTTTTCCCTTACTTAATACGATGGAAGTTTTATTTAATTTAACTTACTAAAAGTATAACATAAACATTTAAATCTTTTTCATTTTTGAAAATTTTTTTAGAATGTTTCTTTTTACATGGGTTGAATAAACAATAAAATATAATTACATACCTAATTATGCATATATTTAATGACTTCTAATATGGCCTATTTATCACTTCTTAATTGTGATGAATTACTGAATAACATTTTTACTAAACCCTACACCAAATACCAATAATAAATAATTAAATAAAAAATCGATGTCAGAATTATTTTTCAAATAATGATGAGGCAAGAAGAGAATATAAAATTTTGTGCAATAATCTATTTAGATACTGTATGAAATTTCTAAAAAAAAAATTAAAACTACAATCAACAATATTTTTTAATATTCTGGTGGTCTCTACTTTAATTTTCATACAATCCTGAATTTTTTTTATAAAATCGTAAGCATTAAAACGCTTCAAAATTGATTACATTACTACTTGAATGTGTAAACAAACTTGGAAACTTGCTGAGAAGATGCCTCAGATTAATGTTTGAACAAGTTATGAGTTTTTATACTTAAAAACCACACCCTATGAAACCTCTATTTAATAAAGAAAATTTACAGATAATTTATAATTAATTATCAAAGAACAGCGTTTTTCATATCTCATTTAATTAAAAAATTGTTTGTTCCTACATTAGATCATGGGCATTTCGGCGCTTAAAATTATATATAAGTTGTGAACAAAAATTCACCTATAAATTTAGCCTTTAAATTTGAATTACCCAGTAGTACTAATTTAGATTGACCAAAACTTACAAAAACACTCTTCCGATTTAAGGTGTACAAAATTTGACAATATAAAGTGCATTACAAATATTTAAAAATGTTTTCGTTCAACCACAAACTTAAAGAACACTTGGGTGCAGACAATTAATGTCGTATTTAAGAATTAAGTTTGAAGACGGGTGCAAAATAATGCATTTTATTGTAATTAAATAAATATGCTGAAAAATAAAAGAAGTACGGAAAAATGATCAAAAACCCTTGTTAACAGTTTACAAGGGTTAGTTATGCCTTTATTCGGGACCGGTCAGAGAAGGGGTGTAGCTAATGCAAGGTATCCGGGCTCCCACAAAACATCATCCCCGGTTTTGACTGATATTAAAATTTGAATTACCATAGTACTAATTTATATTGACCAAAACTTACATAAACACTCTTCGATTTAAGGTGTACAAAATTTGACAATATAAAGTGCATTACAAATATTTAAAATGTTTTCGTTCAACCACCAACTTAAGAACATTTCGAAATTAAGTCGTATTTAAAAATTTAATTTGAAGACGGGTACAAAACAATGATTTTATTGTAATTTAAATATGCTGAAATATAAAAATACGGAAAAATGATCAAACCCTTGAACAGTTACAAGGTGTTAGTAAATCCTTATTCGGACCGGTCAAATTATCTAATGCAAAGTACCGTACAAAACATCATTGGTTTTGACTATTTAATTCAAGTAGAATTTACATAGTACGTTCCTTCTATTGCTACTTGCCTTTAAATGTTAGGAACAACGAAAGAGTAATAAAGTTTTATTTTAATCTGTAAATTGTTTTCTCAACTGATAAGTTCAATGGTTCAAATATGAAAAAAGTACAATAATTAACTTTTAGCTACTTCTTTTAAAACCAATAAATAAATAGATAATTAATACAATTTTAATGGGTTTTAAATCCATTGATATACTTCTATTATCAATACAAAGTACAACAAAATGCATTGATTAATATAATACCATTTAATATGTTATACAATGTATCATTTGGATTACAATTGGCTTTGTTTACTTGAATAATCTTTGTATTTGTATCTACGAAAAGTCTCCAAAAACTTCTGCTTTTAATCATACAATACTCTTTTACTTTCCCAATATAAAAATCCCAAAACAATTTTTAATTGGTTTAAATTACATTATAATTTACTGTTAGAGTATTATGGTGAGCACTAAGCCAAACATGTCAAAATAATTTCACTTTTTACAATATTCTTGAAATTGGCATTTAGATATTACTTTGAATTATTCTGTTTTGTACATACCACGGAACACCGACAATCGTTCTTCGGATTTGTAATGATTGCAATCTCTGAAACATTTCAATAATTAGAAACTGAAACCACGTTAAATTCCTACAATCGTTTTCAGAATGAATTTATAGTAATTGTATCATTAAACTTCAATATTCAGTCTTAAAATATTGTTATAATTTGGGCAGTTATAATTTTATCTAATCACCTGAGAATATCTCATAGTTCCTAACATTTCACATGTTTTTATGCTTAAGATAAACCCTTATTACCTAAAGCTTAAGGTGGAGTGTAAAATATAATTGAAGTATAAATATAAGGTAAAATATTATAAATTGCTGTATAATTTATAATATAAGAACCATATGCGAAGTACTTTTGTGGCTAAGTATTTTAAAAATATAACAATTAACAATTAAGACGTCAAAAACATATTTGATTTCGTGATCAAGTTTATCGAAAGTCTCAAAATAAGTATGGGCATAAGTATATTTAGCATTACTACTTTTGGTGATTGATTATTGTTTAGAAAAACAGACGTATTTTTTTTCTCAACATGAATGTCAATTGAACCCACTTCGCTTTATACTTGGTACAGTTGTTTCCCCCTGTTGTGATAACAAGTATCTAGGAATCTACAGTAAATTTTTTTTCTATTTCCAAAAACTGCATCCTTTATGATGAGTGTCGGCACATCTCAGTAAAGGAAGTCGACGAAATATATTACGGTTTCCAACTTGACAACGTTGTCTGTTGATAATCTTTTAAACTACACCAATTATTCTCATAAGGTTTACTTATCTAATTCCATGAATCAAAGCTTATGTAAAATAGGAGTTTCGATTTAATTAGCCAATTATAATGAAAAGGGCATAATTTACTGTTTTGCATTGAAATATAGTAAATTTTTCTACTATTAATTTAATAAATTCTTCAAAATATTAGTAACGAGTACACAATAAATTAATTTTCTTCTTAGAAATTATGGTACCAACATGTGTGGCCAAATTTACAACAAGAAATGAGAACACAAGAAGTATTAGCAGCAGTTCTTCAGCCTATTTTATATTTAATACAGGAATCTACAATAGAGGAATACGAGTCCATTATTCTTCCGTCCTTTAGGTAAATATTTCAACAGATATTATGTATTTTAAATAATGTTTATTTTAAAATGTTATGTTATTGTTTAAATAACTATCCTTACCGTACCGCTTGAGCTACACATCCTGTATTATTTACAATGTTACATTTCAGAAATGTATTTTCTACTCCTAAGTCAATCCAAGCAACAGTAACGCTGCTAGAGAATTTGCATTTAATTTTAGAAAAAACTCCTCGTGATGATATACGTTCGGAAGTTCTGCCAATGCTGTATAATGCATTCGAAAGCACAACAATTCAAGTTCAAGTAAGATTTTTTAATAAAAATACAGTGTTAAAATTCTTTCATTTATTTTTTAAATAAAAAATTAATGCTCGTTATTTTCAGAGTGCGGCATTAGTAGCTGTCACCAACGTGTCCGAATATCTAGATGAAATATCGATTCGTCGTATGGTTCTTCCAAAACCAAAAATGGTATTTGAAAAAAATCAGGGTGACTTAAAGATAATATCCAATGTTCTGTCTTGCGTTGAAAGAACGTTAGATCGTTTAGATAAAAGCCAAATAATAGATGAAGTATTGCCTCTTCTTTATGAGGTGCGTCTTTCAGATCCGCAGATAATTCTTCGCGTAGTAAGTGAGTATAAAATTACTTCATTTATTTTTGAATTAAATTAAAAGGTTGTTACGGTAATTTAAATTTCAGATATATATAGACTGATGTTAAGCGATAAAAAATACGGATTGTCAATTAATCTAATGGCAACTAAAGTAATGCCTTCGTTACTACCACAAACAGTTAATCCATCTTTAAATCTGGAACAATTTACGATTTTACTAGAAGTTTTACAAGAAATGTTGGAACAAATTGATAGAAATCAACGTAATAAATTAAAACTAGATAATCTGTCTCTCCCAAGTCCCGATCGTCATAGGCCATTAAGACACCAATATAGTTCAGATAATATGCACGTGCCGCCATTTAATATACCGAATTTACGAATCGAACAACGGAAAACTTCGAGCGCCGAAGATATGGCTAGAAAAAATTCTACTGGTTGGTTAACAATAACTTAATAATATTATATTTAATAATACATATGTATGTACTTTCGAATAATTTATTTTATTACAGGTGGTGTGTTGGGAGGTTGGTGGTTTGGAGCGTCCCCATCGTCCCCAGATAGTAATTTCCTACGTGTGGTTAACGCTTTTCCTAATAGACGACTTTCGGATAATACATTGATGACACCAAAAATTCGTATTGCACCTTCGTGTGCTTCTTCGCCAGGAGGTACTCCGGGAGGCGGACTACCAATTCGACGCCACTCAAGCATTGGCCCTCAGGAGCGGAGAGGTTCTACAGTAAACCTCTCTCCGCCAACGGTAATAATATACATTCAGATTAAAATTGAGTTCGTGTAGATTGAATTATAAATTGTTTTGGTAATTTGTTTTGACGCGATAAATATTAAATTTAAATTTCAAAACACATGTTGAGATATAAATAAATGCTGAGATAGCGATTGTTCGCACAGGGCGCGATAGGCTACAGCTCTGTGTCCCGAGGGGGCTCGAGCCTGTCTGTGCCGTCCACATATGTAAGTGCAGAGGTGTGTATCGCGTGAGTTTAATTATTGTTCAAACGCGAAAAATATGTGCACCCGTGGCGCAGCCCATTAGCGAGTTGCCCCACGGCCTCCCTGCACGAAACATCATTCACATCACTTTGTTAATTGTAATTTCATTCTCATTTGTGCCGTCCGACCGCTTGGAACTTGAATATGTTGATTGCGCTGTCTCTAATCAGCTTGCACGGAGCATGATAGTGAGTATTTGTTTTGGTGTACATTAGTTGTAGATATAGATGATTACTGTTGCATAGTACCTACGTATTTATAAAAAAAATATGACGCTAAACATTGTATTAAAGATTGTTTTTGCATCGCTAATAACGTCAAAACTATCATAACACTGTAAGGTTAACGTAAAGCAAATACACAGCGCTGACATGATTAATTACAGGGAGGTTCGATGCCCAATACAAGCAGCAGTGTGCCGTATCTTCTCAGTAGCAGTATGCAGAGCATCAGATCGCGTAGACCCTCGGCCGTTTTTGGCGGATCACAAGGATCGGGTTTACTTCAACAACTGGGCTCAGGCATGGTAAGGCTCACCTCTTCACACCATCAGGCCAACGGCAGAACGTTATCTAGTAGCACAGTTAGGAAATGCCCTTCCCTGAACATAACATTTAGCTGAATGTACGTACGTATAAACGTAGGTAATTACATTCACACTCCTGCTTTTCCCACACTCATTTTACCTCTGTCTTGCATTATCACTCACCTGCGGGGGCTGTTGAGTAGTGTTCCTAGTAGTGAGCAACAGCCTCCGCTTAACTGTTGTTTTTGATGTTCCAGTACAACTTATTTTCCGGCCGCCAATAAACACCACTTCGTTGATGATTTGAGCTCATGCGTTTCTCTTGATTTACATATATTTATTATAATGGAATAACCGATGAAGACAGAAGTGGCAATCCAAACGACAATCACAGGCGCCAACACAAAGCCGATCCTACTATTAACTGTTATGTGTATTCATGCAAGTGTATTTCCTAATCATTGTCTTACGATACCAAATAGAACCTAATCCTAAAATGAAGAATTTTCGATTGATAGCGCTGCTTTTTAGTATTTCTTTTTGAAAGCAGTTTTAATATTAAAAATTTGTCATTCTAATACAGATTGTATCTATCAAATTTTAAGAATTATTCCTTGACAATCGTATATTTAAATATAATAGAATTTGGTATTTTACATAAAAATAATCTATTTAATTATATGCATGTATCCAAAATTATATGTCAATATGTTACAACCCCATGTGATTTTCGACACAAAATACCAGATCCATTGCAATTTAATTTGTGTCGTAAATTTGACTAATAAAATGCCTCTGATATATTATAATATACAATGTTTTATCTGCTGTGATTCCCAATCGGATAGCATGTTCTTTCTTTACGATGGTTGTGCCATTTGCTCAACATAATAGCATAGATCGACTAATTTACTAATTATCATCTCTCTTTCTCTCTTTATCTCTCTCTCTATCTCTGTATGTGTGTTCTAAGTACAGACGCCAAATCGACAAGAATTAACATTGCCAGGTTTATTGATTTTAAAGTTGGAAATTAAGAATTTATGATGTGCTTGACCTTTCGTTATTGACCATGTCTTTCCGTCAATTAACATACCTGACTAAGTGTCAATTTTTAAAGAAAAAATATTTCAAACATTCTTTATTATTCAATTTGAAACAATGTTAGTTTTAGAATTATTTTTCCTACAACTGAATTTTCTCACGTAATTCTGGTTTTATACGATGAACATATTATGGAAAATAGAGGAATACAAGCCAACTTCTAGAAATAAAACACTGCTTTGTTTTTAAATGCACATAGTACAATAATTGATTTGCTAAATAATATCCACGGCATTTCGATAATCGCCGAAGGGCCGAGGAGAGAAATTCCTTAATTCGAACCAGAAATTCCAGTTTTACAATTTAATCAGTGATTAAAAATATGTGGTGCAAACCAATAGAGAACACCGTTCACTTTAAATATTCAACGTCGAATGATAGACAAAAAGTAATATTTACGTGACAAAAAATTAGCTAGATACTAAAGGGAATCCCCTAGATAGGTAAATGTTTTCATTATCAAACTCGTGTAAAAAGCATCGGAAAATTTTTAAAGCTAAATTAATTCAAATTGAGTAATGAGAAATTCATATTGCAGACCATTTTGTGAAAATTTAATATTTTTAAAAATAATTTTACTGTTGAAAACAAACAAACAATGAGTTACGAGTGAACAACAATTGAATTATAAATGAATGAAAATCATTATCAATGCATAACAATGAACTTATCATATTAAACTTTCAAATGAAGTAGACCTCGCAATGGTCATTCTGACAGGTTGAACGTTTGTATTATTCGTTAAAAAACTTAACCAACACTTTTATTAAAAAATTAAAATGGCACTTTAAAATTTAAATTACGTTATCTCTAGTTGTGAGATAGCGATAACGGCAAGCATTTAATCGTCGTTAAAAATTTATTGCGTCGATTTATGTTATTTGAATACTACCGAATGCTATGACAATGAGGAAATAATATATTTTAAAATATTGCGATAAGAGCGTGGAATAAAATTAATAATTTATTGTTCTATGCAAAATGTACGTTTTCACTTGATGTGTAAATATAAAATCGCAAAAAATTTCATTTCAAATAATAATTTACCTATTTATTACATGTTCGACAAACGACAATCTCAACTTTGCACTTTATATTCGCTTTACTATAAAAGAAATAATGTCAATATGTTTATTGTAATATAGAGCTATATTAATATAAAATTTAAAAATTTTATCTATATACATATAAAAATAATTTAAGATATGTAAATTGTATAATTTTTTAACTCCTTCAGTGTAAATATAGCATTTAGTATACATGTAATATTACGATGGTGGTTGTGGAAAGTTTTTAAATAAAGATTGAAGTACAAATCAATAATTCAAGTCAAATTACTTATTTACGTTTAACTCAATTTTCGCCCAGACACTTACTGAAAACTGTAACGCAGCTAAACTTACACTGAGTAGCACAAACCATAACTAAAATTTTCATGGCAGAAAAAGTTTTCAAGTTTGCTATAATATTTTCAAAAATATCCTCATATTAAATCAATATAATTATTAGCGGAATAATAAATTGATAGAATAACTACTGCACTTGATATTAATATTATGATTTATTTTTAGTTTTTAATTAAATCGACAAGGCAATTAATTAAAACAAACAAATTGAAAAGCTTTCGCTTATTTGCCAAGTTTAAATAAATATCTTTATTAAGACATGAAAGGTATAATTTATTCCAATTTTTAGACAAACGACAAATTTCCAAATTAAAATTATCTTTATTAAGGCACCATATAATTGACATTTTAATAAAAATTTGTTAAAATTGTTAGTTAAAAACCGATAACTATAAAATTCTAACATGTGCGCTATTCCACCACAACAATTAATCTGAATTATTTTACCGCACTTACATGTTGCCGTAATCGTGTAAAATTTTTTCCAATTTTTCAAAAGCTGCAAGAAAATACTCCTCGTCGACGTCAAATTTCTTGTAATGATGTAAATAGGCACCTTTCGAAAACATAGTCCAAAAATCTTCCAAAATTATGTTAATAGGGAAATAAGCGGCATTGTTATTAGTGGATAAAGTCAGAAATTTATTCAAATCTTTAAACGAACGTGGCTGATGATAATGAAGAAACTGGTATTGATTTGGCACCCACGGAACGTACATTGTACTATCCTCTATTGGTTTTAGATCCTCTTCTGTAGGAGGTGTGCATCCTCGACTTATCAGAATATTATTTATACACTTGAATTTTATTTTGGGATCGCGAAGTGACTTATTATTGTTGCCATACATTATTTTTAATAAATTTTTTAATCTATTAACTAGCACAATCCAAGTGCTAGGACCTTCAAATTTTACATGCTCTTTCGGTACATGTGGAACACTTTTAATTTGTACAAATTTGTAACTTGGATGGGAGGCTAAAGTTGAAACTATTTGCGAGACCGACATATTGCCAACAGGTTGCAATGCCGAAGCCAACTGTTGCGCGATTAAGGAATTTAGGTCACTAAAGGTTACGTTGACTAGCGATAAAGATTTTGAACACATATGATGCACCGAGTCATTTTCATACAAATACGTCATGTTCGTTATATCATACACTTTAGCCAAAGTTAATAAACTATTATAGTTTTGAGTAACAACTTCGCCGGTAGAGTAAGGCAATACGATAGCATTGATCATATTCTTATTGGGATACATATCACGTAAAACTTCAATAGTTTTACTACCTACTCCTGAGCCTGTACCCCCTCCACAACTTAGTATGCTAAATATACTAGCTACGGTATCACATTTTTCCATTTCTTTTCTTATACTCTCTGTAATATCGTTCATTAACATTAAACTTTTAGATGAATATCCATACGCCCAATTATTAGCTGCACCACCGTGCGATTTTGCAACAATATTTTTAGTTCTATACAATGAATTATCTGCATTGCAAGAAACTTTATTTTCCGTGTCAATCAGTATCGATCTTGCCTCCAGTTTTCCATGTTTATTAATATTAAACCACTTATTTGTAGCTTCGGTAAAGTAATCTGAATGAGTCCGTTTGCTTCCTTTACTTGCGTCATTTTTAACATCGTTATATAGATCGTTAAATAATACTCGCCCAATTTGACTTCCACACTGTCCAAATTGCAAAGTAATTATACTCATTTTACCAATGTACCATTTACTGCTTAACGCCAATTTCCCATTATTGTGGAAAATTTAATATTATGCGATGGGTGAATGATCACGTAGGTAAAATATCCCTAAAAAGTAAAATTTGTTTTAACTCGAATTTTATTGTTAGTGATTAATAAGACTAATAATTTTCAGATAATTTCTAAACATTTATAAAATTTATTATGTCATGATTTAAAAGATGTCAGTATGATTTCACTGTCATCAATGTCATTTTGAAACTTGAAAATCATACATTGCTAAAAAACAGAATGTATAATAGTCCTAAATAATGTATGATCCTACACATTCTGAGAAGCTTATAAATAAAATTTTCAATACATAAATTTTATATTAAATTTAGTTTCAGGATCCGAGATTATTTTTTAAAGTATTTGACATTGCTTTAAAAGGTGGTATGTGTAAATTACGAATTCAATGTAAAAATCCATTTATTGTTGAACGATGGGTGCCAAAGGTACAATTAAAACACTAAGGCGTACCTTATAATCAAATTTCAAAAATTATATTAAATTATTGCACAAATAAAAATAGAATTATAATTAGGTACTACATACATTTTCAAACTGATGAAAATAACATGAAACACATTTTTATCCTTTTCCTTTGTTCGAAAAATTTATGATACAAAAAACGAACATTTTGACGAGCCTTGGGTAAAATATATAGTGTAACTTCGTTTTCTTTTCCTGCTCAGGCTACACCAGTCACTGCACAGACCACGTCGATTTCCATTCAGAGCTTGAGAAAAGTAAGAGCGAACATTTATATGTGCACATGTTTTTCAAATTCGCACAAAATAAATCATTTTAGTGTTGCTTTTACATGAATAAAACAAAAAATTTGCATAATGAAAACAATTAATCAAAATTGTTCATTTTGAAAAATCACTGAGTGGTTAATGTTTAAAAAAACCAAAAAGGGAAGATGATGAAAAATTGTAATAATAGAAATGTTTTTAAGAAAAATGTATTATGAATTATTGTTTATCAATTTTTCATCTCACAACATTTCGATAAGTTTATCATACATGCAGCTAATTCTTTCAAGCAATAAAACCATCGCAAGAAACGCTTTTTTATAATTTTGCTATAAATTTTTATTTTTTAATTTGAATGCTTTAAATATTCAGTGTGAAAATCGATCTACTAAAAAGAAATCTATTTTGTGAAATTTTGTCACTTTTCATCTAAGAAAATATCGAAAAGTTCATCATGCATACAAATAATTCTCTAACCAATAAACCATCGCAAGAAATGCTTTTTTATAATTTTGCTACAAATTTTTTTTTTGTTAATTTGAATGCTTTATATTTTCTAAGTGTACAAGTCAATCTAGTGAATGTTGCTCCCTGTTCACATAGGCATAAGGTTTGTTTAAGTTTGATAGTTCATATAATTTAAATGTAATAGGATAACTTGGCTTCGGGGTGGTTTATGAACCCAAGAAATCACCAAACTGCTGCAACAGACCGTCTATGTCGCTCCACTGCTTCGGTAGAATCGAGAAGAAATCTATGGTGGTCTACATCGTTTAGAGGATCGGCAACATACACAACATTACGAAGATCATCACCAAGTGTAGATGGATTATAAAAAGCTACCATTAAATTTTGTTAAATATAAAGTCAATTTTTAATATGAATGGCTATAAAACTCGTTTGTTTAATGTAAATTATATCTTTATGACCATATTAATCTATATTTAAAACAGTTTTTCGATAACTTATCAAAAAAGGTAAATCAAAACCTTAAAGTGATTACAAGAAATTGTTTAAACTAGCTAAAATATTGAAAATTCTATTTTACAAAAAAATGTTTATTAGTGTGAATCTTAAAATTAAATAATAGAGTATAAGGTATAACGATTAATACTATCAATATTGTATGCAATCTATTAAATCATTAAATAATTTAATTTATAACATTTTTTCATTACATTTTATTCAATCACCTCACGAAATTATTTAATATCCGAATGTCGTTTGTATTTCATAATACTTTTTCAAGAAAAGTCTCTTTAACAAGTTATATTGAAGTTGAAAGGATATCTTTACTGTAATAGTAGTCTACGAGATCAGTGGAAAAAGAAACAGATTTTCTTTTCTCACATGTTACGTACGTTTTATACAATTTCACGTGCGAAAGTCGTCATTAGGACAATCAAAATCGATATGTCGATTTCTATAAAATCGTGTGCAAAATTGAATCAATCGAAGCAAACTGCTTTGATAAGCGATAACTTTGAACACGATTTTAAGCCATAAAAGAAGTCTTTCATTAAGGTGCCTTTAAAAGTTCATTATAAAACTGATTGTCAGTGATATTAGCTTTCAGCTCGTCTTTGTCTGCCTTGCAAAATTTACTTATTTCGAGTTACGATACGATTTCTAATGAGGTTAATGACATAATCAAACCAGAGTTTATCATTTCATACGTAAGTTAGATAGTTTATGACTCATATACTAATGTGGATATCCTATCCTCATGAATTATGAGATAAGAGTTTAACATAGAATAAAACAGCTCAGTGTGGAATCTCTTGTTGTTTTTAATGCCATTCAATATTATGATATGGTGATTGAAGGAGCGAATTTCCCATTTTATTGTGACCTTATGAGAAGTCTATCAAAACGAGATGAATAATTGAGTAACTTAGGTAAACGATTGAATGAAAACAAATTGAAAATTTTTCTCAAGTTTTTAATCGTTGCATCTATACATTTTTTCCTATGTCTTCCCCTAGATCTGTTTTAACTAAATTTCCATTAAGTTACTTTTTTTATTTCTTCCATTCCAAAATTTCTACAAAATCTCAGAATATCTCTGTGAACAATTTTTTTGTAGAAATTCATCATTTGTCAAAATTTATAATTGTTTATCTTCTTAGGACTAGTTATTTTCCTTATAACGTTGAATTCAGACACTTTTAACTGTTATTTTTCATTTTATGTCAAACACATCACTTGAGCCGAATATGTCACAATGGTTCATATCAGACTTTTCGTTTTATATTTTTGCTTATATTCCTATTCCTCGACATCACTTTTTATTACCATAATAAGTTCTGTATTTTCTTTTTTATTTCAAAATTAATTTCTTTGACTTTATGTTATTTACTTGTTTGTATTTTCTAAATTCATAAACTTTCTACATTACACATCTTTAGTTTGTCTTTTGTACTATTATTTTCATTTTTTTTTAATTGCGCCATCATTCTATTATAGATCGCAATCAATTTTTTCTTAGTTGGTATTACTACCAGATCATCTGCAAAATATAAAATTAATAACCTTCTCTGTTCACCATCATTCTCTGGTAATTTGTCCTTCTTATTGGGTGTTTCACCACAAGACCGATCAGTGGCATCGACAACTTAACATCAGTTCTTGAATTTGTTCACTAATAGTTTTATTAATTTTTGCGGTATATTTAGTTTTTCGATAATCTGTATCAACAGTGTCCCTGCATTTGCTTCACTGAAGTCGACATACAGACATACAAATTGGTTTGGTTTTTGTGCCTCACTTATTGCGATGGCGACCATTCATGGAGACCACAGTTTTTTATCCTTTTTCATATTCGCATTCCACCTTATAAATTCATAATAGTGATATTAGGGTTATGATGGAATAGTTGTTTGATAGAAACAACACATTGATCACTACACATTATTACTATCAACTTCTCTTGCTCATACTTTTTGTCTGTCTTACAAATTTGAGACTTTCCTATATATTTTGTGGAAATTCGGGTTTACAATAGGAAAAGGCATACGAGCCGGTAATTCCTAACATGCAGCTTGCAGATGTTGATATTAAAAAATATTAACCCGAATTATTATAAAGTTACTAATCAAAATAGCAATCCCTCCGGAAATAGCATCTTTACCATTGGGATCCCTTCACCCATATCTTTTCACGGTCTAGGACAATTAGGCGCAGCCGAATAGGCGCAGGACATATAGGCGCGGAGCCGTTTAGGCGCGGGACATATAGGCGCAGAGCCATTTAGGCGCGATGCCATTTAGGCGCAACCCATTTAGGCGCGACCCATTTAGGCGCCGAGACATATAGGCGCGATCCGTTTAGGCGCAAAGTCATTTAGGCGCAATAAAAAATATTATAAAAAAAAAAACTTTTTGTGTGAATTCGTTTCTGATGTGGTTGCGCTGTCAAAACCTACTCTCCGCACCCTGCGCGACCCTCCGGGTCGCTCCGGGGGCTCCGAGCGGTTTTGACACGCGCTTTACTTACTAAAAACATCCTCAAGTAGCCCCAACTCGAAAAGTTTGGAAGTTGAGGCAACGGATCTCAGAGAGCGACTGGTATCTCCCACCACTAGTCACTGTCAACCCAGGCACAACACAAGTACCATCTACAGAATGTTTGTCATATTTGGCATTTTATTACACAATACGCCTCCAAATCTTTCTGCCATAATGACATATATTGATAAAAAAGATGAGGCGCCGTTGAATCATCGGTTCACTTTTTACGGTTTTTTGTCACTTAGCAAATCTATCTATGGTTTTAATAAGTTAGTGAACCTATTATACTATTGCATAATAAATAATAATATAATGAATAAGAACATAAATAAAAAATACTGTAATAGCTTTGCGACTAAACGGATCGCGCCTATATGTCTCGGCGCCTAAATGGGCCGCGCCTAAATGGGTCGCGCCTATATGGGTTGCGCCTAAATGGCATCGCGCCTAAACGGTCTTTGCGCCTATATGTCCTGCGCCTAAACGGTTTTGCGCCTATATGTCCCGCGCCTAAATGGCTCTGCGCCTATATGTCCTGCGCCTATTCGGCGCGTCTATTCGGCCGCGCCTATTGAGCTGCGCCTAATTGTCCGGGTCCGATCTTTTCATACTATATAGAGTTTTTTTACAGATTTCTCCGTATCTCGCATTTTGTTTTCCAATCTTCTCAATCAGTCCAGTCTCCTTCTTTCAGGCCTCTGGCTGCCATCGCCTCTTTCACCTCCTGCTCCCAGGTTTTTGCTGGTCTACCCATCTTTCGCTTGATGCCTTGATGCCACTACACTCTTTAAGAGTAAGGATCGAAGAGACCCATCTTTCTTCTGAAACTTAGAGTCCAGTCCCATATTTTTTTTGGCCATCGACACTTCCGACCCGTAGGTTGATATGCTTTCCACAATTACCTTGTATATGGCCTTTTTTGTTGTTTTCTTTATTTTGTCATTCCATAGTATTGGGTTTAGTTGTTTTATAGCTCTTCGTCCCTGGCCTATTTTATTTTTTATGTCTACGTCGCCATTACCCGAATCAGAGAAGGTGACACCCAGGTATTTGAAGATTGGGCTCATACTATATAACTCAAATTTATGTTTCACAAAAAATGGTGCAGTAAATGTGCGGCTTGAATCAAGTACACTTTCGTTTAAATGTATTGATTATTCAAACATGACATTCCTCTTTCGACAGTATCTGATGGTAATTTTTTATTTACTGGACGCTTCGTAGTAAAATTATTTAAGACTCGTCAAATTAACTAACGTTTTTAATATTTTGACTTGGATGTTCTTAATAGCTTGTATTGGTGAAGATAAAGCATTTTATGAGTACATTGAATTTTATTTGTAGATCCTATTTTGATGAGACAGTTCCATTTGCAGTAATTACTGACCGATGAGCATTAAATTAGAAGCAATTTTACGTACTGGATGCGACATTTTCATAAGTATACGTATTCCCTTCGCATTCCATCGAAGGCTTCTCGACTTGGTCGAGTTTTTTTTGTCATATTTCTCTAATTTCATTTCAAGTCTTCGCTTTATTATTACATAATATTGTACGTTATTTGATTTTCTAACTAAATAGTTCAATTATTATTTTTAAATGTATATTCTCGCAAAATATATGAAACATGAAAACATTTTTAAAATATTATCTTTATATTTTATCATTTAATTTGCTTATCCCACTATATCATAAAATAATCGATTTTGATTCGCCCAATTTAGGTTATTAAAATAACTGTTCAATCATAGGTGGATTACGGATAGACTCAGCATGTACTCACATAATGTAGTCATTTAACCTTTTAGTACCTAGTTATTAAATATAGAAAAATACAGACAATATCTATAATGATTTATGAAATTACAATAAATTGTTATAAACAAGCAAAAATACTTATGAAAGCACCGCAAAAACGGTTTTAGCTTTTCTAAATTTGCTCATTCTAACGTACCTACACGAATTTATCCTGCATCAAAATTCAACACTAAATCAGAAGAGTTGGATTTAAAACAGTTGAAAACTCTAAATCGTATCACTATATTTTAACCAAAACCGATCAATGAATGTATTCGTAAACTCACCGGTGGTTATAAATGTCACTAAATGTTTTATCTCTTATTGTAGACCACTAAATTTAATAAGTTCTTTCAGTCAAGAATAATAAAACATTGTGCACTTAAATTTTACTTGCTTTTTAGTTCTTAAGAGCCGAAATCTATTTGAGGTCTGCCAGATGGCGACACAATCAAAAAAACATACAAATTTCTAGGATCGTTTTCACTTTACTAAGATAGAATTCTTATAAATTGAAATAGCCATTTTAATAAGCGATAATCAACTTGACGCTTGATATATTTTAAAGCTTTCAATATTGAATACTTTCGAAACTACGAGCTTGTAAATAATCAAAATTTAAAAAAAAATTCACAGAAATTAACCAAACTAACTAGATTTGAGCTTCACTCTATTTCAAATTTTATTTGAAAATTTCAGATGAATCGCACGTCCCGATTAGCTTAAAACCATCTTTTTGTGATCTAAATATTTACAATAAGTTTATTTGTAAACCAAATTTTTGAACTCCCTAAAAGTAGCTGTGTAGGAATCAACCGTGAGATGACACTATTTACGTATACATCATCGACGTACGTACGTACCTAGTAATTTTATAACGTATGTCGAATACGACCTGTCATCTGTTGATTTCGTAACCTATAACTTTGTATTTCAAAGAATCAATTTTTGTAAAAATGTATGTGTTGTGTAATTAATAATTAATTGTAATAATTTATGTAATTAATTTGTGTGTTGACAATCAAAATGCAAGAACCGAGATGAAGTGAAATTTTCTCTTGTTTTACATATAAGTAGAAGTATGGATAACAATGTTTATTTACAATTTATCTCCGACTTTTGTACATACATTATAGTTTAAATAGAAACACCAATTAAATATATGTAGTAAGTATAATACTTTTTGTTTTTGAAGTTACACGTTTTTAAATTCTTTGTGTTTTCACAGCTATTTCGATAACCCAGAAGATGTCAAACGGAGCGATTTGTACACAAAATTAACTAAGAAAATCTTAAAGTTGATCAAAAAATTGTCAAGTAATTAGTAAAATAATTGCTGACCCACTAAAAGTGCAGTGTTTTCGACTTTCGTGTCAAGTGAATAACCATGTTTGTAATGTTCTTCAAAATTCTTTTGTTTTATATTATCACAAAATTTTATTTTTAGTAAGTCGTTGTATCTGTGTTTGGATATTTATTAAAACATGTAGTATAGTAAAACTAGTGTAGATCAATAATACAAAAATTTATGTTGACAGGTACTTTCTTTAAGAAGTACCCTATATAAACTGTGTAAACAATTGGACAATTGATTACAGTTACCCTAAAATCTGCAAGTATGCATAAATAGCTTTATTTGTAAGGGTTCACATAATTAAGAAAGACTAGTAAAAATGTATAAAAATTTATTAAAATCATTTTTAAAGTTATTATAATTAATATTTTGTAGAATGACCTTTATTTTTAATGACTACCTCCAATCTACGAAGCACAGAACAATACATAAAAATTATTTTGCAATATCTGCAAAATTGTATCGTACAGGATGCGGGATGACATCACCTCAGTGCAGTTTGTTTTATTTTATGTAACATTAAAATTACAGAAGAGTTGCCTGTAATTAAATTGCATGTTATTCGCGCTGGAATTTGTTTTTGCAGTGTAACACAAAAATATAAAAAAAATGTTTATATTTTTAGCTCATCACAATAGAACCTCGACGTACGTGGTAATTTTCGAAAAAATTACACTTGATGAATTTCAAACAAAAATTCTCAATCTAAAAAATTCTCGTCCTAATTTCACGGTTTATTATTATACAATTTTTTATTATATAAATTTATAATAACTTTTCTGCAAATAAAACATAAATAACGTATGTCTTTATTTAATCAGAAAAGTACTAGCATTGAAATTATAGAACATTCCTGCATTTATCGCCTGGACTCGCATTACCAAATCACGTGTTCATCACGTGGTTATAAACAGAAAAGTTTTGAATATCCAATTCTGAACAATTATTTCTACAACAGCGCCATCTTTTTTTGAATTAGACAAGAACCATAACATCGACAAGTTTTAAACCACGATATCACGAATACAAAAATTACGTGATTTGACGCACTGAGCGCCATCTACAACATTTTTTTAGAACCTCACATAAGAAATAGAAATTATTTCGTAACGGAAAATAAATTTTCCTCCTTAACCTAAAAATTTTGTTTGAATTGTGCAGAAGCCGTCAATTTTAAATTACTAAAGTTTTCAGATAACATTGCCATCTTTTGCTAGTAATTTTAATCTCTGTTTACTTTTAAAAATGTTTTCTGATTTATCGGCCCATATTAAATTCTAATTTTATCTCCCTCATTGCAAATTTTTGATCACATCTGTTTTATTATTATTTTTATATGCTACCTTAAATTTTTTATTATTTAATCAATTTAATGGATACCTAATATCAAAGAGTAGTATATTAATTTCTAATAAAATAATTAAAAACCAAGCAATATACCACCACTTCATGTGACTTGATACAAGGTTAAAAATATATTTTAATAATATAGCATCTAATATACTATCTACATTTGTATATAAAATGTATGTACCTACAAACATCCTTGATTTTATTGTACTTGCCATGTACATTATATGTATATACATATATTATCAATTAAATACAACGTTAATTTGTAGAGGAATATAGCCACCTAGTGCAATATTAATCTATAATGTTTAATATGTTACCTACTATAACTAATTAAAACATACAAGTTTAAGAAAATTAAAAAATTTTTAGAAAATTAACGAGAAAAAGAATTAAATCGGCATTAAAAAATACAGTTTCTTGTTCAAATACTATCATAATTGCATTTGTTAGATTGGTTAGATTATAAAATACATATATAATTTTACCTATTAATTTTGTTATAATTATCTACTTTACTGGCTAAATATTGAAATCAATTTTTTTTTAGTTTGTGATAGACGAACTCTTTCTACTTTAATTTGTTAAGGTCGTCATTATAATTAGTTATTACTTGGAAATACCATGACGAGATGTCTATGGTGGGGATATAATTGAATTTTTCTGGTTAGTATCAAATAACTGCTAGAGCAATATTATTAAATTTTAGTGTCAAACTAAAAAAACAGTTCAAAAACAATTCCAATAGTTTTTTATTAGTTAACGTACTAATGAACTATAATGAATTCTCTGAATTCATTACGAAATTAATATATACATAGTTAAATTAAACTAAAAGTAGACATTCAATTGTTTAAATAAGTGACAAGTTGGATATTTTTGCTAAATACGTAACGAAACATAATTAGTTGGCAATGTGATCACAAGAGGACTTATTAGTGACAAATTAATACATTAGTGGTGTTATCTTTTCTATTAAAGAAAACAAATCAAATGTTATTACCTACTTAATATAAGGTTTTATTAATTCATAACCGTAATGATAACAAGTGATAATATATCATATTGTTCTGACGGTAGTTATGATACCACTGATGATGAAAATAGTATCACCAGTGCAGCCTCTTCATCCAAAGAAGAAAATCACCAGGAGTTGGTATTATCAAATAAAGAAAATCAAGGAAAGTTAGCGTTTGGCAATATAGCAGTTGTAAATTCCAGTAATGTTCATTTTGGTAACAAAACAATCTACGAAGGACCTGTTACAATTAAACAATTTTTATACGCGAAACCTCAAACTAAAAGTGATTTAAATGATGGTCATAGTAAACCCCCCTACGAAAATAAATCGTGTGTACCTGATAGTGTAAATAGTAACAATAGTGCAAATTCGGGATGTGATTCCTCTGAAACTACTATAATTAATAAAAATAACTCAAATTCGCTAGAAAATAAAATTAAAAAAGGTAAGAATATATTATTTTTATTTATTTATTGTATAGGATATTCTAAAACCAGAGATACGTTATAAATATTATAAAAAATAAAACGTGTTTTTAAAATAAAAATGTCACGAATAAGTTAAGTAATATGCGTATGCATTCTCTTTTTGTAACTTTTGCGTAATGCAACACATTACTTGCAATTGTATGATGTGATTTTACTATTTGAATGGTGTGTCTCCTTGTGCGTGTCATATAAATTACCATCACAAATTACCAAGAAAGATTTCATTTGGTTGGGTTAGACCAGTCTATGAGTAAAGACTATGTAAAGGTTGGAATTGATGAACATAAAATATTTATTCAATAAATATCTTATTGCTTATACTGATATTTATGATAATCCACGTCATCAAAAACGCATAATCTTTAACAAAAATTTCTTAATAAGACCACCCTTATTAATCTGCTAACATTTTATGTCCAAATCATGTCACAAGATTTATTTCCATAATCGTTTTGCTTTTTCTATGTAATAAAAATATTTATTTTCTGCACAGATGGACTGATTACATCAGCATTCATTTACTTTAAGATTAAAAATACATACCTATCTAATCTATTCAAAATATAAGTTCGGTTTAATAAGCGGTAATTTAATTGTGGCCCAGAACTATGTAGATTTTGTCTCAGAAAAACATATTGTAAAAACAACCTAAGAGTGATCTCAAATTTTTAAGGCAATGCTAAAATATATTAAAACTCTCTGATGCATTACTTTGATTTTGTAAGTAATAAGTCATGTGTATTAATTAAATATTGAAAAATTTTAAAGATCTTCAACGCTGGCTTCATTTATTTCTCTCTTGATTTTTATGAACCAAGTTAATAAAACAGTTTTTTATAAAAGAAAGAATCGATCAATATAATACATTCGTCTGTAAGAAGTGTTAATAGAATAATTATGAGCCATGGTGACAACTCTTTCTCTGCCAATGAACATGCATAGTAAAAATCGTAGGCTAGGTATAAAAAAAGTAATGCATTACTTCAAATGAGTATTTTTCAATTTGACCCTCGCATTTCCTGATTCATGGTTACTAAATCTGTTTTTTTTAATTTTGATTTTCCCAGCAGGATGTACTTATCTACCTACTATAACTTTTTAATTCTAATTTGGGTTTTATATTTTCATTCTTTAAAATTCAAAATGCGTAAATAAAAGGAATGTGGAAAATTTCAGCTCCAAGCTTAACGAACTAAAAAGGTTACTGATTTTTTCAAATAATATTCAAATTACCACAATCCGCTTGAGGTTGAATCAAAATTAATGTGCTGACGTAAAAGACCAGTATTTAAATTTAAATTATTAAATTTTTAACGAAAAAGTGTAATGTAATTAAAAATTAACAAATGGAAAAGCTGAAAATGTAAACTAAAAAAAAAATTTGTTGAAACCCCTATAATAATAACATATGAAATTTTATGTCAAATAAAATTTTTCAAATTTTTACAAGCCAAGTGAAATTTGAATAATAGGTAAGAATAGGTAAATAAGCATTTACAAATTTTTGTTCGTGTCAACCAATGTTATAAATCGAAATATTTTTCATGAATTAACTGTACATATTTCTGATGTATATACATAACTATAACATTGATGTAAAAATTTATTACGTTAAATAAGTTGTTAACACTACAATTTATAATTCACATAATCGTGAGGATGAAATTTGGCATTGTTTATGAGAAATCTAGATATTTTTTTTAAATCAAAAATATACCAGGTGGCCGACCGTATACACGAACATAGAGAATTAACATAAGAAATTAGTTTTTTAAATTCCTGTTTTCCATTTTAACAGAATTTAATGAAAAATGTATCAATTGAAAAATATTTTTTCCGCATGTAAAAGTATGCAACATTTAATATTTAATTATTTGTAAAAATGTACATATTAATTTATATAATTTAAAAAAGATAATTTATGTAAGATAATAAAATTCAATTTTATCATTAAGGTGGCAAATACCAATGTTATTTGGCCATAAGAACAAACCACAATTAAAAACCGAGTATATATAACGTACCGTGCTCAAATTTGCAACATGATATATTTGAACATTTGTCGATAATATATTATAATTACAAGTAAAAACATTTATAGTTAATGAATAAATAAATAAACAAAACATGCCTGCGGAACGGTTCAGTTCTTTTATTTATTGTAGTGAAAATAGTAAAGTAATCATGCTGTATTTACAGTATGTTATTACAAATTATCTATTTGAGAGTTTGCAGTTTAAAAATCTGTTATTAACCTCATTAGTAACGAAATTAATCGTGGTTCTTCTAATCCCTATCCTGCTTATGCTATTTGCAGTTTGGAAAATGTTTCATAGATGGCACGCGCATAGTACAGTATATTATCTTATTTTATGTCGAAAAGATTTACAATTTAAGTTGTCAATATAAGCATTTTTTGTGCTCAAAACTATTTTCTGAATAGGTAAGCGGTAAAAAGTACGAATTAATACAGGCGTCGATAAATTTTGCTGCTCGCATTATCTAGTGATCAATCGATATCAGAGTCATCTACCAGTAGTGTTTGAAAATAATTGATACTATTTGCCACCTTAAAATCGGTTATAATGGGAAGCAGGAATTTAAAAAACACCAATGTTTGGGTGCACGGTCGGTCATCCTATTACATTTTGTTATTTCCAAAAACAACTACCTTACAAAGTTTAGGAGAGAATGGAAATTCAAATTGCGATTTTGCGGAATTTTTTAGTTTGGGCCATCAGGTGAACTGTTGTGAATTTAAGAAAAAGTTCCAAATTTACATAATTCTCACCAATAAATTGATAAAACATCAAGGTTAAAAAGAAGTTACATTTAACGATATTGGAAAATCTCCGATACTAATGTAAACTCTATCGTAACAAACTCAATACCTTGGTCAATTTTTCACGTTATGATTATTAATTTCAGATTATTATATAGGCCCAACACCAAGTTCTAACAAAATTATATGTAAAAACACAGAATTTACAACTACAGTTTAAAAACTTATCAACATCCAGTAGACCAACTGCAATTTTGACATAATAATATTACGATTAATTTTATGTTCCAGATTAATAGTATATTATACACCAAGGTAGTGAAGTAGTGTTATAACCCTAGCGCCAGATTAAATCCCAAGGTGCGTAGCACCGCGGATTTAAGGCGCGGGTTATAACACGCTTCACTACCGTGGTTTATATCAATTTTTCCACTACTAGGATTGTTTACTCTTATAATAATAATTGTTAATGAATAAAGTAAATCGTTTTAATTATTTATTTCAAATTATAAAACAAATGATAGTTTTTGTTTTGATGTTGACACTTGCTTGAAAATGTTTAATTAATTTTGACATAAAGGTTACATTAAATATTTTGATATTTATAAGTTTTGCGAGTTTTTTTAAAAATGAGTGAAAGTTGTACACCACCCGAAATGAGAGAGATTGCTGAATCAGTGGCAGACAAGCTACTGCCGGAAAAATCAAGACTCTTTATATGAAAGCTTATGTAACATTTAAAAATTGGTGCAGTGCGCGAAGTGTGGTTATAATATCTGAAAATGTACTGTTAGCATATTTCCAAAGTTATGCCAATGATAAAAAGCTTCCACTTTATGGGCACATTATTCTATGTTAAAATCAACTCTTTCTTTAAAGGACAACATAGACATTTCAAAGTTTTTCAAATTAGTTGCGTTCTTAAAACGCCAAAATGTGAATTACCGTGCTAAGAAGTCTTCCGTTTTCAGTCAAGAAGAAATTACAAAATTTCTGATTAATGCACCGATGAATGTCATATTGTAAATAAGGCAATTCTTATAATTGGTTTATCTGGGGCTTGCAGATGCGATGAGCTTTGCAATTTGCTTCTTTCTGATGTTATCATAAAAGATGATATGATTATTATAAACATTCGTAATAGTAAAATGGTTCATCTAGAAAATTTGTTGTTATGGAACCCCTTTGGATGAAAATTGTAAAACATATTTAAAAATTAGATCAACTTCCGACATGCAAAAATTATTTATTAGTATACGCAATGGGAATATGAAGTTGGCAGCAGTGTTGAGTTTGTGATATTTTGGTAAATAACAAATAATAAGGGATTACATTGATCTGGAGAGTAAATAAGGCAAACAGGAGGTGAAAAGTGTAGTAGTAGGAGCTTCTCGACCGAATAGGGTAAAAACAACACCATAAGGGACTGGATTGCAACTGCAAAATTTTGAGGAATTGATAGAATTGAAGGTTAATAGCAATATTATAGCTCTACCGCGTCATTAAAGTGTGAACAAAGTGAAGTTAGGTGATCGAAAAATCATATAGCCCTACCGACCCGTTAAAGACCTAGTACATCAAAGTTTTTAAACCGTGCTGTTTCCTTTCGAGGGGTCGACCCGAGGAATAGTGCGCAGCGGGAAGTAAACAAGATCTCAATGGGCAGTAGATCTAACAGTGTTGGATCATTGAAAGAATTCATAAAAAGGAGGAGAGAAGATTCCCCAACGGAGCAGCTGAGCGAGGCAACTGTCTTCCAAAAAAGCAAAAGAACCTTTAAGACACCAACTAAGGTCGACAAAGAACAAATAAGCAGAGCAGAGAGTGGAGATATGGAAGACCTAAAAAAGATGATCGGCGCACTGACTCTCACAGTTAACGCAGGTTTCACAGAAAATAGGAAAGAAATGGGGGAGCTAAAATCGAAAATTGACAGAGTGGAGGAGCAGTGGAAGACGGAGAGACTCGAACTGAAGAAGGAAATTGAAGGGCTTGATGACAAGGTTCATAGACAAAACGCGATGATAATTGGCTTGGAAAGTCAGGTGGAGAGATACGAGAAAGAAAGAAGAAAGCTAAATATTGTCATAAAGGGAGTACACACTGATAATGAAATAAGCGAAGGGCTTGTGGAAGAACTCATCAAGAAAGAACTAGAACTGGAAGTAGAAGTGGTTGAAGCTTTCAAAATGGGAAGAGTACCGGGAAGAGAAGTAATAATCGCAAAATTGAGAAACTTTAATCAGAAATTATCTGTGATGAAGAATAAGAATAAACTTAAAGGAAAAAAATTAATTATCGAAAACGATCTTACACAAAGGGAAAAAGTGGTGCAGGACAGAATCATAAAAAAAGCCAGAGAAGAGACCAACAACGGTAGGAAAACTAGAGTGGGTTACAGAAAGCTGCACGTGGATGGCAAACTGTTTGCATGGTGTGACAAAGAAAGTAAGCTCACACCTGTCGAGATAAAAAACTGAACGCAAAATACGGAGCGGACGGAACGTCTCAACCGGAAGCTCCAAGTACATCAAGTGAGACAGGAATAACAACAAGGCATTTCAACAGGAAAAACGAGAACGATCAGAGAGACAGAAGAGAAGGATGGACACTAAAAAAAAGGAGGCGTAAGCATGAAATATACAGAATTGGTACTTGGAATATAAGAACGTTAATGAAACCAGGAAAAATGACAGAGGTGGCACACGAACTGATGAGATATAAGGTGGACATAGGAGCGATACAGGAGCACAGGTGGAGGGGGAAAGGCGAAATATCAAAAAAGCACTACACTATGTTTTTTCAGGTGAACAAAACAAGGAAAAATGGTACAGGATTCATAGTGGCGAAAAGATTGGTTAAAATGTGTTGTCATTCAAAGCAATAAGCGGAAGACTCGCATATCTTAGAGTAAAATCCAAAACAAATTTGTCCATCATAAATGTGTATGCTCCGACGGAAGATAGTAATGAGCATGAAAAAAGAAGTATTCTATCACGAATTAGAAGTACTATGTGACAATGCCCCCAAACAAGACCTACTGATCGTGCTGGGTGATTTTAATGCGAAAATAGGCAAGGAGCATCACATAAGATCAGTAGCAGGAAGCCACACCATACACGAGAAGACAAACAACAACGGCGAAATGCTTTGTAACCTGGCAGAAGCTCTGAACATCATAATCTGTAGTACCAATTTCCAACACAAGAAAGTACACAAAATAACATGGGTGTGGCCTGGCGGAGGAAGTAGTGTTGGAAATCAAATAGATCACATACTTGTATCAAGGAAAGGAGAAGCCACAGTAAATGATGTGAGAACATACAGAGGAGCAAGCGCAGACACTGACCACTACTTAGTGATGGCAAAAATAAAGCAAAAGACAGCGAAGCATACTACTACGAATAAAATGAAAAGAAGAATAGCTAAAGAAGAACTAAATAATGACGAAACAAAGAAACGGTACCAAGAAAGAATTAAGGAAGAACTAAGCAAAAAAGAGAAGTTTGTGAAGACATGAACCAGGAAATGAACAGTATCACGACAAGCATACAAAAAGTTGCAAAGGAAGTAATAGGCTATAGAAAAGCAAAACAATCTAAAGAATGGTACGACGAAGAATGTACAGAGATTAGTAAGGAGAAATCGGAAAAAAAAACAAATGGGTAAAAACTGGAAAACAAGAAGATCGTGTCAGTTACAGAAAAATCATAAAAGAAGCGAACACACTGTTTAGGCAAAAGAAAAACGACTGGATAATGGAAAAAATGAAACAAATAGAAGCGAGTAACAGAAATAACAAGAAAATTTTTTACCAGCTAATTAAGAATGAAAAACGAGAGCATGTAATAAAATCAAGAAGCATGAAAGATGAAGAGGGACGAATAGAATGCGACTCTGAAAAGATCAAACAAATATGGGTTAATCATTTCCAGAAACTATTGAACAACCATCATGATATAGAAAAAAAGCGTACGAGAAAGCATGCACAGCGATGAACAGCATGTAACGACGCCAACCAGGGAAGAAATATTGGAAACAATACAAAATATGAAAAACGGAAAAGCTCCAGGTAGAGACGAAATAGATATGGAACTAATTAAATATGGAGGAAGCGAGCTTTGCGAGAAAATATGTAACCTGGTACAAAAAGTCTGGAAAGAAGAGAAAATGCCAGTAAACTGGAGAGAGAGCGTAATAATTCCATTAAAAAAGAAAGGCGACCAAGAAGAATGCAAAAACTACAGAGGAATAGCCCTGCTTAACTCCACATATAAGATAATGTCAGCAGTAATTCACAAAAAATTAAAAGATTTCACAAGACACAAAATAGGAGATTACCAATTCGGATTTACCGAAGGTAGATCAACGGTCGGAGCAATACATGTGCTCAAACAAACAATGGAAAAAACATGCGAGTACAACACTGACTTACATATTATGTTTGTGGATTTTCAACAAGCCTTCGACAAAATAAATAGAAAAGAAATGTATATAGCCATGAAAGAACTAAATATACCACCGAAGATGATAAGACTGACAAGAATGACATTAGAAAATACGGCAGCATGCGTAAGAACGGCAGCAGGCGAAACGGAATGTTTCGGGGTGAATAATGGAGTTAGGCAGGGAGACGCTCTGTCGGCTACTTTGTTTAATATATCATTGGAAAGGATTATTAAAGGAATGAATGTGAATGGAACAATAGCGACACGAGAGGGCCAGTTAATAGCTTACGCAGATGACATCCTCATAATGACGAGATCCTTAAGGAGCTTGATAGACCTTTTTGAAAACCTGGAAAAAAAGAGCAAGGCGGATGGGACTGCTGGTAAATTACAACAAAACCAAGTACATGAAATGCGACAAGAACGAAAATCACATCTTAAAACATCTATGTATACATAACAACAAAATAGAAGAAATAGCAAGCTGTAGTTACCTGGGGGTGCAAGTCGACAGAAACAGTAGTAGGCAACAAGAAATAAAAAAAAGGATACAAACAGGTAATAAGGCCTACTATGCAAACAAGGCGCTTTTGAAAGATAACAACCTGAAGAAAGATACAAAGATGAAAATTTACAAAACTGTAATACGGCCGGTCGTGATGTACGCTGCGGAAACACTGTGCATGTCTCAGTCAGAGATGGAGCAAATGAGAGTGTTCGAAAGAAAGGTACTCAGAACTATCCTAGGATATAAAAGAACAGAAAACGGAGAACAGAGGGCTTGGATGAACCACGAAATAGCAGAAGTACTGAACGGAGAGGACATAGTGAGGTTTGCTAAGTCGCAAAGGATCAGATGGTGGGACACATCATGCGAAGCAGCGACAATTCCATTGTAAAAAAGGTAACGCTATGGAAACCGGGAGAAGATAGGACAAGAGGAAGACCTAGGGTTCGATGGTGGGACCAAGTAACCGGAGATCTGAAAACAATGGGAATAAGCGGCTGGATGATAAGTGCACAAGATCGACAATGCTGGAGAAGGGTTGTCCCGAAGCGGCCTCCATACGAGTTTATAATGTAAAAGCAGGTTATTAATGCAATGTAATTGTAATATTTTGAAACATGTTTTATGGGGTCTAATCCTCCCCGCCAAAGGGATATGTAAAATCCTGGACACAGGATAGCAATATTCTAATAGAATGTAAAGCTAATAATAATAATAATAATAATACGCAATGGAAAAGCTACAAAGCAAAATATTGGTCATAATACAATAGGGCAAGTACCAAACAAAATTGCAATGTATTTAAATTTGCAAAACCCTGCGTCTTACACGGGTCATAGCTTCCGAAGAACTTCAGCCACAATATTAGCTGCTAGCGGTGGAAATATCCTGCAGTTGAAACAACATGGGGGTTGGAAGTCATCTACGGTAGCCGAGGGCTATATAGCTGACTCACTCTCGGTTAAAACGAGCATAGCTCGTATGGTCCAAAGCCAATCAACATCAATTAATCAACATGTCGATGCTTCCTCGACGCCACCAATTCCTGTACAATCTGGTTCTACAATTGAAGATTCCTCGACACCACTAATTCCTGTACAATCCGGTTCTACAATTGAAGATTCCTCGACACCACCAGTTCCTGTACAATCCAGTTCTACAATTGAAGAGGGGCACATTATCAATAATTCTGTTATTAATGTACCTACCTCTTCTAGTTCCTTAAATGTTGGAGGAATGAGTATATCAATGGAATGCCATAATTGTAACATCAATTACAATTTTTATAAATAAATTTTCTTAATATCTTGTGTTTATTATAATCATTTATGTAATACTAATCAATCAAGTTGTTAGTTATCGTCATAAAACCTTTTTTTTCAAACAACTTCCAACTAGTAAGAAATTTTGAGCGGTGATATTTTAAATTGTAGTTACAATAGCACGGAGATTGTAAATTTTCTAATGGAGTAAAGGTTATACAAGTTTGGTAACGAACGACTACTTGTAACGATAGAATAAATTTGCACATCGAAGCGCATAAATTTTTCTATGATTCTGTTTCGACCACTAATTTCTTTAATATCTTCACAATCCAGTTATCCTACAATTTAAAATATACAGATTTTTAATAATATTAATGTAACAAAAACACTTACCAAACAAAAAAATTCTATATCGAATAAAAACTAGTGAACGTGGAATGCAAGTAAATAGATGTTGACGAAAACTATTTTGTCGAAAAATGTACTATTTGTAACGATAATTGATTGTAATAATTATTAATAATCGATTTATAAAGTTTCAGTTTCAGCTGTCATATAATTCATAATCTGTGTTCATAATTCTCATTTCGCCTAATTGCTAAACGTCACAAAATTCCAATTTAATCAACATTTTAAATATCAAATTAATCTTATTTATAGACCGATTTTAATTATTTAAACACTATTGATAGAATTTCTTGGTTATGCTAATTCGTTTTACACATAAATTTTCTTTCAAAATGGCCCGAAGTTTCCGGACTACGCATTTATGTTCATTATTAACTACTAGTGAATAATAAAATATTATTCACCTCAGGTGATAGAAGGCGTGGTTCACAGTTCGATCACTTACGTTGAAATGATAGTGTTTATGGCTAGTAGTGAAAAACACATTTATAATTTTTTTAATATAATAGAAATAATTTTTGAAATAACATGATATAATACATTTTGATAATGAATACCATTAGCTATGGCAATTTTACAAATGGTAGGGTTTTGATATAAAAAGATTACTAGCATAATTAAAATATGTATGTATGTACTATATCTAAGTAAAAAATAAGTAAAAAAACTGAGCGTAATTGTTGCATTAGCTGCTAATTTACATTTAAATATGAGCAAAATTAAGATGGAAATTTTGATGCACCTAGCTCTGATTGACCTATCATTGTAGGAGTTGCTGAAATCTTTAAAAATTATAAGACCGGCATGAGTAGCATAAACATTGCTACCGATTTAAACATCGAGCACAATACAGTTTTAAACCATTTATATGGCTGGCTATAAAAAGAAGCTCGATATGTTGGTACCACATGAACTCACTGCAAAAAATTTCCTAAACCGTATTTCCATAGTTTTGCTGTGAAGTTTTAACGCATCCAACCTGTAATGCTGACCTTGTGCCATTTGACACATTACACTTGTCACATTACCATTTGTTTTGGTCTCTACAGAACTGCAGAACGAGACTGATCGAAAAATATTCAATTCCAATAATTTTTAAAAAATCATCGCAATATCTATAGACATTTTGAAATAGTCAGAACACAAATTCGGCCATTTAACATTTGATCCTAATTTTTTAAGGAAAAAACAAGTTCACAAAAAACCTTCTCACAAGACTGAATTAGTAGTGTAGTTATTAATCTGGGCTTCCCAATGACTTCAAAAGCATAACACTCAATCAAAATCTGTTTTCTAGAGATCTCAAAAATACTACCCACTTTTTGCAATTGTAATAAATTATTATTAATTATGATGTAGTAATTATAGTAAATATAGTAAATGTAGTAATATTATAAACTATAACTTATTACCAAAAAAATTACATGCATAAACACGAAAATATAAATAATCTCTCCATTCTAAATATAATTGGTTTTATTTATTAAAATACAGACTGCTTGCTGCTCATATTCACATGTAATCCTTGCCGTACCGGGTCAACTTGTACATAATATCCACGGAAATTTTTTAATAAAATTACCTTTTTGATTGTTCAATAGTTTCGAAAATTTTAAATCAAATTTTACTGAATACATCTTGTTAAAGACTTGTGAAGTAAAATTTTACTTTTAATTTTCTTAATTATTATTAGATATTATAATTTTTTTCTTGTTTGTACTAACTTTTGTTTGTAATATTCTAATTAATTTTTATTGCTTCAGTTTTCATTTACTTCTTTAGCAATAAGTACTTGTAGTTTTTGTGCCTTTAAGATCAATTTAATTTAAATATATTAAATAAAATATATAGGTACCTAAATAAATTTAAAAAGTATTAAAACCAGCATAAATTAGTCTCTTAAACTGTGGGTCAATAATTCCCCGGTTTGGTATCTATCGTTTGCAAATTATTTTTTTTTTTCTTATGTAATTTATTCTTAGTTTGGCTTTTGTTTGTTTGTTGTTTTCTTTCCGACCCATAATGGTATTTATAGAAATTAAAGCAATTATAATTATTTTCATGGAAATATTTTAATGGTAATTATTATTTTTCAGATTTTCAATGGCTTCAAAATATTTTACGACAACATTTGCCGTTAACGATAATATTATCAACTCTACTTCTATTATCTCTAGTCATTTTAATGGGCGTTTTATTAACAAGGCATCGGCCTACCGAAATATCTTATATATATCCCACCGATACAAACGAACAAGATCAAAATTCCCCTAACCAGTATCCTCATGGTAAGTATAATACACGTGGATTGTATTGTATTATGATTATTTTTTAAAGCAAATTTCATATTTATTAACATTTATGGTATATCAATTTAATAGCAAAATATAATAAATTATGTAACACATAGGTAACTAAATTGTTTAAAAATTTTCCATTCTAAAGTACAATGAGACACTCAAACGTAAGTTTTAATAATTACTGCTGCCAATTTCAATGTTTTTGTTAACAATTCGAATTACTATTGGAAAAAAATGTTTACCTTATGTATTTAGTGTTGTTTATTTTTGAAGTTATTTGAGGGTACATAAATATGGATTATATTGTGCAGTGCAATAACATTGGAAACTTAGTTCTACAGCGATTTACTACAAAGAACTTAATGGAATTGTAAAATTTCATAATTGCTGAATTTTACTACAAATTTTGATTGGTAAGTCGTTTTGTATCAACTTTTTACTAATTAATAAGTTTTTCGTTCAAATGTCAAAAATGAATTTTTAAATTAATCTGATAATAGGTATTTTTTTGCTTGAAAAGTTTGAAACAATTTTAGTGAACTGAATTTTTCTTAACGTAGTACAGAATTAAACAAAATAACGAAAAGCAATCAAAACATAAAATAAACTTACATGAGAGAAAAGTAATCAGTTTTTTTACTAGTGTGTGAAACAAAGTCTTTTTAATACTAATAAGATGTGTAATGCAATTTTTAATTGACCTTAGAATTTAATTTAATTGGAAATTTATAAAAATTCTCAAAATAGTTGACCTTCTTTTTCAATTTGTTATGCTGTTCACTTACAGATCACCTGGAATTGAATAAAATAAATATGGCCTCAACATGAAAACACAAAAACAATAAAATTTAAATACTAATCATTTTGAACTACCAATATGTTACGTTGATTATGTATAGGTTTAAAAAGTCAAATTATTTTAATAACGAGCAACCAGGTTGTGCCATTTGATTGTATATCACATAACACCACAGAAATTATAAATATTATAAAATAATAATTATCGATAATAATTGCTGACTATATCGCTATTAAAAAATTCCTCTTAATAAAAATATCTACGGATTTGCAAAATTAATTATTTTTATGTTTTATGAATGTTATTCTATAACATTTGACGACCTCACCGTCATGTCGGTCGTCAAATATTATGAATTGAAGAAAAAACAGATCGATATTTGGGTGAAATCCTGGAATACGCAGGTAATTAATATTATTATCTATTTATGATAAACCAACACTATGATAAACAAAACAGTCATATGGATAATTTAAAAAATATAGGTTAAGATACAGATTTATTTACAAAATATTTTTACCAATGTAACTTACTTTCGCAATTTTTCAAATTATTTAAAATTATTCAATATAGTTACTATTATAATCCTCCTTAAATTATTAGATGATAATTATGTTGTATTAAATTTAACATTGCTGGTTTTAATTATTATAGTTGCTGTTGTAATAACATAAAATTGCTGCTCTGGAAAGACTGTTTTTTACACTTATTATAAATTTTGAAAGTGATTTTCTTTCCGCACTAGTGCAGAAAGTAAATTATTTTAAAATTAAAACTACAATAACTTTTAAGTCATGTGTAATATTTTAGAAAAATTATAGAAGGTTGTTAAAACAATACCTTTAACCTCCGATGTTTAAAAATATGTAAACAAATATCAACAGCAAAATTCAAACACAAATATTAGATGACGTGAACGGATTTTAATTTACCATAGCCATAGTTTAATAACATCGCATTCATAATAAATGGATGGTTTTTTCACGTTAAAATTAAGATATTAAAAAAAAGAACTTGAAACTTTATAGCTTTTTAAACATTGAATAGGTACAATGCTAATTTTATACTTCCTTTAAAATTATAAGAACCAATAAATAATCAGAAATGTTTATTCTAAACTAAAACATACGTTTTAAAAAGTAACCCTTCAATTTATTTATATAAAGGTGCTATTTCACGTAGTATCATTAAAAAAATATAAAATTATACGTATCTACTGTACCTTTAAAAAATTATGAACAGAATTCTAAACAAATTTCAAGGATTTATTTTACAAAACCACAATGTGTTATCTGAACAATACAAAAATATATGTAGTCTCATTAACACTTACTTGAACTATAATTTAACCTAGAACAAACTGCAAACAGAAGTTTTGCACTAGTGTGATTTGTTAGTGATTTAAAATAAGTCAGAAAGTTTACCAAAATTTTACCAATAATGAAATCACCGCTTTTCGAATTTAAATTGAACCCTATCACCGCCAATTTATGTATACTTTCTCATTTTATTTCGAGAATATTTAACAAAATATTTAGTTCAGTATTTAACAACAGGTTAATTAATAAAGAATTCTTGTGTACAGTAAGAATTCTCCAGGAATTCCCTATAATTCTGCAGAAAATTTCAGAAATTGTTAATTTTGAGAATTTTTATGTAAAATTAATTTTTGATGTTTTTAACCCCACGGTTAATGTGAAATGTAAGATAAATAAAATATAACAAATTTATACACATACATAGTAAATAATTATATAAAGTATAATATTCATTTGGTTTGATTTTTTTGACTTGATGCTTATTTTTAAAAATTATATATAGGTACCGTAAATATGTTATTAAATATATAAATAAATATTGTTTGTATTGAAGTATTGTTCAAATTAGTGTCGATAATATTCGGCTATTATCAAGGTTATAAATATAACATTATTATGTTACAATAAAGAGTTTAAGGAACTATTAGAGAGAAAAAAGATTTGAATTAAAACATCATTTTTTAAAATGACTAATTGGACAAATGCAAAAAAATAATACAAATAAAAAGGCTTTCTGAAACTGAAATCTGCAATGATATTAACAAATCAAAAGAAGCCTTACAAATATTTTGAAATGAAACTTCCGATCCATTTTCTTCTTTAGGTATCACGTGTTGGTATCAAAATCAAAGAAATAGTCGAAGCAAATAACTTGTGAAAACTGAAGAATTTCAGTTGGAAGATGTAATTTTTTTGGGATATATTAATTATGTGCCTAAAAATCCACATATGCAGATAAAATGCACCACGTGATAGTGACTTGGTTTTGTAAATATTAACAATCAATCAATTTCTCTGAATAGGTTAGTACAATCCTTTCTAGCCATAATTATGTTGTGCTTATCATATCCAAGATGCATTAATACCTCCTGTCAAAATATATATTGTCACTTTTTATTTTGGTGTTACAGTTTTAGTTTGTACAAAACCGCAATTTTACAAGCCACGTTTCACCTGCCGCGGTTGTGTTTTCTAGGCTCATCAGTAGGGGGGTTCCATTGCGGTATACTTAAGCTATTCGCGAATGAAAACTGATTGGCATAGAACGCCTGAATGTTTAAAATTAACTGCTATACAACGCATTTGAATGGAACATTGAATTTCTTGAATACTTATTCTGTTACGCTATCCTCACTTATCCTTTATTGGGCTCGGAATAACTAACAAAACAACCTGCCAACGCCTTAAGTTAGCAGTTGATCGTCGCTGACAACCAGGCCAATAACCGTCTCTTTAAAAATAATAATTTTGTCTTTTAATAAGAATTTCAGAGTTTAAGTCTTAACAGAAATCTCAACGTTTTCCTTTATGGCCTCATTTAAGGTTGCGACCACAAATCGCTGCGCTAGATCATTTTTATATTTTTCAGCAAGCTTGATATATTTCAATCTGTTTTAGTTTTATCTCCGATTAATTTACTCGAGATAATTTCGAGTCATTGAATATATAATTAAATCCGAATGTTCAATATAAACTAAAATAATATTCCTACAAGATTCATTCCTACGATTTTCCATCTTATTATTTTAATCTATTATACTTTTGATAACTTCTGTGACTTATTGTTCAAAACAATCCACATAATACATTATTTATTTCAATTGTTCAAAGTAATTACAATGGAAATCACTTATAGTATCATTTACAATTTACATCAGGCGGTAGAAAACTATTACAGCTTGTCGATTTATTGACTATTAATGACAATCTCCAATTTAAGCCCGAGTGGAGAAATATTTTTTTGTATTTTGACCATCTTTCTTCGGCAGGCAGTGACAAACCACCAATGTAAATTATTGTCATAAAAACTCTTTTTGAAATAGAGTGTATTGCGCTTCCCCTGGTTTGAAACCTTCGTTAAACAAAAATCTTATATCTTTGTGAAATACTTGGAACGCAGATCACAAACTCTGAAGAAGAATGAATCACGAAATTTGTATAAAAGAAGATACGGTTTATGAAGAACTACCTTTACTGATTACCGGGAATTTCAAAAAAATTTTACATCGTGTAGTAGGTAAATAATTATACATACATTTATTGATGCATGAATGTAAAGGACACCAACAAAACATTTGAAATTCAACATAAAAATACTTTTTGTTAAATTAAAATGTATACCAAAGGGTAAATAATAAATATACAAACTATTATTTTACAATATTCTAAAAAATATAAAAATGATAAATCTTTAATACTTTTAATTTAAAAACGTGTTTAACTTGTAAAGGCCATTACCATAATATAGTTTGATACGAACGATAGTCTCCACTTGGAAATACCAATAGTTTGGAGGGGGACGTAATTGTTATTTAAAATTCAATGTTTAACTCAGTTTGACGTTAACTCGCATAAGCTGTAGAAGTTGCGGACAAATTTTTAATTAATAAATTAGTTGTTGTTATAACTCATCCTAGGAATTAGTTATCAGTTTACATACAACGTTATCAACGTTAAAGTGTCTTTTAGGTCAATAATTTTACTGGTTACTTTACAGTGCAGTAGTGCAATAGTTTTAATAACGAGAAGTGAATTTGTGACAAATAATTAACAATATTATAATTATCGGTAGTTGTATATACGTATAAATTATGTAATAACAATAAAAGGATAATGAATAATTTAAATATAATTCGCATAATATATTATTAAAATTGAACGATAAAATTTGGAATTTAATTGCTGGAATTATATAATTTACAATCGGAAATGGTATCAACGCAAAGTTTAGCTACTTGTTCTAATAGTAACAGCGAAGTTACTGATGACAATCTTAGTGTTAGTGGATCCAGCATATCGGAAGGAGATAAAAACGTTGAATTAGCGTTACCAAATAAATCTAACACAGAAGACACTTCATTTAGTAATGTAGCTGTTTCAAATTCAAATGACATTCGTTTTGGAAATGAAACATTTTATCATGGTCCTGTAACAATCAAACAATTTTTTATATGAAAATCCCGATTTTCCCAATAATGATGTGAATGACCATAACGAAAGAAATGTCAACACTAAATTGGCATTAGAAGATAATTTCATCCCACTACATCACGTACCCAATAGCAAAGCCTCTAATGATGAACCAGGTTTTATGCCCGATACTAATATTATCCAAGATAACAAAAATGTCAACAACAACGTACAACATACAGAAGTTAAACAAGGTATTTTAACGCAATTACAATATACATTATTATTGTGTACCTACATAGTACGTAAATTAAACATGAAATAATTTTATATTTCACACAAAAGATTTTGTCCTTGCATTTTATAATACTGGAAATTCATAATATAAAAAGCATTTGATAAATTTAGCTACAACAGGTTTGAAAATAAAATTCCCGCATGACGTTATTAACAAAAGTTATCTTCTAGTTTTCCAATACACATTTCAAAAATAAAAAATAAAAAATACAATTATAAATTCCCATTATCATAATCATCAAATAATGCAAAGTTTAATTCATTCAAGTAAAAACAATTTGCACATTATTGATGATAGTTATTAATAATGTTATAAAATTTTAAAACAGTTTAATATTAAAAATTATCTTATAAATTTTCAAAATAATTTCTTAAAATTTCGAATTAAATTTCCAAACGCTTGAAACGAAAGTTTGAAATAAAGCTTTTTGTTTTGCAAACGAAATAAAAAAAGTTCATTTAATAATTATTTATAGTTGATTAATATTTTATAATTAATATTTTGATCTCAGGATGCTACAGTTACTCTATATCCCGGTCTTTTTGAAAGGGACGTCAAAGCAAAATGCATTTGCACTGATAAACCTAAATAATTGCAGAGTCCTATTTTTATATAAATCAACTATCAAACAAAACAGTTATTAAAAAATAAACACAAATCACCTTAGTTTTTTAAATTGAAATTTCTTAGAACAACTACGAAAATATTACAGTTTTAGCCAATTAGCCAATAACTGGCTACTTTTATGCCGTCTGACGTTACATTTAAGGAAATCAGTACGTAGTCTAAACACCAAATCGTATACCACAATTAATTCGTATCCTGGTCATGACCATTACCAATATCAAATAACACTTCCTATTCGTCACACTGTCAGACTGAAGTAAAATGATGATTTTATTCTATCGATAACAATTACATGTATTTTCAACTAGACGTTTCCAAATTTTAAGGCTTTCCTATCACTGAAAAATGTCGTTATTGTAATTTCCAATTTACAGCCTACATACAAAAATATGTATTTTACTGAAGAATTCAAAACTTGTGTTGTGGTTTAAAATGTTTTCCCATCTTGGATTTGTTACGAGTTATTGAATTTCCGTTTTACTTCTTTGTTTACTTTTGCCCAATTTAGTGTCAAAGAAATTTTTAATCGCTTTTACAAAAGTTATTATCAGTAAGACATATTTATTTACAGTTAACAAATTAGCATTCTAAAGCAAGTGCATAGTACCGGTATAATCTGACTATCCTTTCTATCGCCATCCTTTTAACTCTGCATTCATACGTATCTACCAGGCAGTGCTGAAACACAAAAATCCAACGTTTATAATTTTTTAATCAATTCCTAAGTAGCGAAAGTTGAAAAGTTGAAATTCCTAAGATCTCAATTGGGTACTGTAAAATATGGCATTTCCTCTTATTGGTGTATCATGTATTTATATGATGAAAACACCTGCCTTTCTCATTCAATTTTAGATTTTCACAGTATAATAATTTTACAATTTTTTGAGAATTTTCAAATTCACAAAACCCATAATAATGGATCACACTCATCAACAACATACATATATTTAGATTTATCTAGATTTGCCTCCAATCGTTAATCTATGAAGAAAACTATCAATTAAAATTAAATTTTATATCAAATTTACATTACAATCAAATTGTAACTTTTAAATAAATGCAAATTAAATTATCTATTTAAATTTGTATCAATCAAAATGAAATTATTTCTAATTTAATCAAATCTTATTTAATTCTTTTTAAATCTCAATTCGATTGCAATTTTGTATTTTTATAATAATTTGAACAAATTAAATTTTATATTTTTTTTTATACTTTTCATTTGCTGAGAGTGTCTGTGGTCCATACTCCATTTAACGCTCTTCCCATTAACTCACATTCTTTCACAAGAAAATCTCGGCTTTAGACGTACATATACGAGTATACTTCAGAAAGTAGATCAATCAATACTCGACTACTTCCAAGGCGTATATAATCAAACCAAAATTTTTCCATTTCCGATTTTTTTCATTTTCAATTTTTTAATTTTCATTCTCGATTTTGTTTTTTTACAATTTTACTTTCTTTTTTTATGAATTTTTCAATGACAATGTTCAAATATTCAAGTTTTGTTATAATTTGGTTTTTTTATAATTTTTGTTTTGTTAATAAATTTTCTGTAATTTTCATATTATGAATTTGACATTTTCTTCTTTTTTTAAATTGTAAAATGTTCTCCAAGACAAATTTTTGCAGAAAAAACAATATTGTTATCGTAACTCGCAGGATATGACACATATAACCCATCATGATTAAACTTTCTATTTAAATTACTCGAATACTGAAATTAATAAAATTACTCTTTGAATGAATAAAAAATATAAACTAGCAAGGACATTATCTCAAAAATATAACTACTTACTCACGATCAGTGTGAATTATTATGGTTGAAATTTCTACTCTAAGCGGTAAATTTTTTTAGATACATGGTCTATTAAAAGCTTTTGGAAAAATCATATTAAGCTTTTTGTGATGGCGGCTGTAATTCTGCTCTTGCTTATAATATCGATAGTTTGTGCTGTAATTTTCACGTATAATAAAGGTAAATATTTTTTTGTTAAATTTTTATAAAAAGTGTTATGGGTAAAAAAGGTTTACAACTTTACAACCTATAACTTATTTTTTTAGTTCTACTTTTCCATTCGCGTAGTGCAGTCGTAAAATTCTTCAATGTGAATATTATAAAATTGTTTGAAGAAAGTCATGATTTGATGAAATGACATGAAAAGAACCTGCATATTTGAAGTAACCAAACGCGAGTCTAAAAAAAGTTTCTCAAAAGAAAATCTTTTTTGTTTCTTCATAGCGTACAAATATTATTTAAAAATAAACAAAGTTGTAAATCTTTCTATACCTATATCTTATGTAATAAAATTTAGTATTGCACAAACACAATTTTTTCGTCAGTTGAACATAAAAGTTATTAGATATTCGTAAATAGTGAAAATTAACGTTACTATAAATATGTATGTCCAAATATGTCTTAGGTTATTAAGTGAAGAACAATAATTAAATAATATTTTAATATTTAGAAGAATTGGAGCTTAAATAATGAGGTTTTTAAATCCGAAAAGGTTTCACTTCTATCTAATGCGCTTCTCCTCTTTTTTACTAACAAACTACAATTCGCAGCGGTTTTTCGGACACAGATACCTATTTTATAATCCAAGGTTATTCCACACCACACACCCTGGTGTTGCAGCTTGCTCCACATCGAGGATATGGCAGGAGGTCTATTCCATTGATGATCATCTTTACAGCATGTTAATTATATATATATTTCGGGTTTCCTTTTGCAAGAACAACCTAAGTCGTTTACCCGTTCTCCCAAGGAGTCCTCGAGCATTTTATCTGTCGTATCAATAAGTGCTATATAATTATGCAATTTTTTCCATCGTCATTCGTCGGGTAGTAAGCGATTTTCTCGAATGCTTACACCTGGTTAAAAATCAGATAATAAATCTCTATCACTCAAAAAACTCAAACAAACAATTTAATTTTGAAGTTTACAAAATTACCATAAGAAACATGGGAGCATAATTCTGGTCATTTTGTTAACAATATGTGCGTCCAAGCTGGGTCTTAATACTTACCACTCGACAAACTACCAGTCGACTCTCGGATCCGGTGGCTTAAGATTAAAAATTTTAAGTTTTATTATGGCTCAGCGATATTTTTAATAAATTTAATCTCTTCTCGGACCACCATGCTCAAAGATTTATTTTATTCGAGATTGGTTTTAGCTTGGAAATATTTTTAATGAGTTTTCTCGAAAAATTATTATCATCAGTTGACTCTCAGATCCGCCGGCTCAAGAATCCATAATTTCAAGTTTTGTTATGGCCCGTGGATGTTTTTTTAAATGTTGCAAAGCCGAAGGCTTCCATTTGCAATTATATTATAAATATAAAATACTAAAAAATTTAATTTTTTATGGACGGCGTTACGTTATTCCAAAATAATTTTTAAAGCGTTTTTTCTTAAATTTGTAGACCGACCGCAAACTCTATTTTTGTATGCGTATATTGCATTATCTTTCATAATTGCTTTCGAAAATCTTGAAATTAGTAGTTTTGTTTACTACGACCGTTTCCAAAAAGCCTTCTCGTACTTCTGGCGATGTAATTCACAAGAAGGTCAGTAATGGGTACTCATGCCACTCTGTCAAGTTTGTAGATGTTGAACTTTTTAAGCTTCTGTGACAAGAGCACACTTCAAAATTTAATTTTTCGTCGATTCTTTCGTACTTGTTGATTCGAAAGGTACACTTTTGATGTAATTACCAAATTGTTGCTTGGTTGAAAATACTACAGATATATTTATTCTCACATAAAGATTTATTTTAATAAACCTTTTTAGATTTAGGAACCTCCGAAAATTACAAGCTACCAACTAACAAAGTCAAAAATCGTCAATCTCAAAGCAATATAAGTAATTAATATTTGCGGAAATGCTAATTTTAAATGCTGAACTAATAATTGCAGGACTGAAATTGTTCTAATACTGTAACAAGAAAAGTAAGAGAGGTAATTTGTAATAAATTTTAAATTCAAAATTTAGTGTTTGCCCGTAGTTGCATTGAAAATTAAAAATAAAAATGCATTAAACATTAAATGCATAATAAGATGGCACTAAGAATAATGAAATAATTACTTTAATTAGCGATTTCATAAAAATATTGTACATAATCATCATATTATGTAGTCGATACTTAAAAATGGAGATAGGTACAACAATATGAATAATTATGTTTAATAATACGATGGAATAATCTATTAATTATTAAATTAAATCGCTTTCAAATAAATAACACTACAATATTTTTTAATAAATTAGTAATAAAATAAAACCAATTTCAAAAGTTACACATTTTAGTTTCGAGTCAAAACAAACTTGTAATTTCTGATTTAATGATTTTAATGTGTTTAAATTTTTATCATATTTTGGCCACTAGAATAGTTAACCTTTGTAAACCTTGAAAATTAACTACATATTTTAGTACAATTTATATGTATGAATTACAGATCATAACTTTTTTATTGTGTTATAATTTGCTCCAAAATTAATTAAAGGAACGTGCTTAGTGGTGGTATATTCACTAGTTATAATGAAAACTAATTATATGTATAGCAATATTGTTCAAATATAATAATATGTATTAGTTTTAATATAATTTTAAAAATTGTTCTTTTTGAAACCAATCGAAAGTATAGAAAAGTACAGGATGTTGCTAAAGCAATCGTTTCTTTAACGTTATCTCAAAGTTCAAAGTTATATCATAATAAACTCGTAATTTTTTAAGTCTGGTCATTTACCGCGAAAAAGCTCTATCTTGCTTATTTTTATTTTGCAGTATTGAAGGTACGGCAGTAACACTAATAATTACGAAGTTACTTAAACTACGGTCATTACGTTATAAACTAAACAAGTTTGCGTATTGGAAGTAAAACAATATTGGTAAATTATTTGTGCAATTTAAATTTTCTTTTCTTAGTTTTATAAAATTGGAATGTGTAACTCTAAATAATTCGTTTTCATTTTATTTATACCGTTCGTTCTTTTTTCTTCTTTTCAGATTTTATATCGCGTGAGGAATGGGGAGCTGTGGCTCCTAAAGAAAATCTAACGCAATTAAAACTACCAGTTCCTTATGTAATAATTAGTCATTGCGCAACCGAAAATTGTACAACTTTATCGACTTGCATAGAAATTGTTAAACGTGTCCAATTCTTCCATATGGAAAGCAGAAATTGGTCCGACATCGGTTACAATTTCTTAGTTGGAGGAGATGGAAGAGTTTATGAAGGTAGAGGTTGGAAACCCCAAGGAGCACACACTTACGGCTATAACTACAAAAGTATTGGACTTTCCTTTATTGGAACTTTTAATGATTATTTGCCACCAGAACGACAAATTGTTGCAGCCAAAACTCTTATTCAGAATGGAGTAGAGCAAGGATATATCGAGAAAAATTACAAACTCTTCGCTGCTAGACAATTGCAAACTACTTCAAGTCCTGGATTAGAATTATATAAAGATGTAAAAACTTGGCCACATTGGACTGCAGAACCCGATGAAAAAAATTATAATTTTATAGACTGATCATTATGATATAATAATGAAAAATATGTACCTAATTATTATGTATGTTATACAAAATAATCTTTTGCTTAAAGCATGCGTTTCTTTATTTTGATGATTTTCCAAGAAAATTTATTACTTAATACTTTTTAAGTAATTGATTAGAAGTAACTAATATTTTTTATAAATTTTACTTAAATTGTTAAATAATGTACTTTTCCAAAATTTAATAAATTGAATAATTAGCCAATTTAAGCAAACACTAAACTTTGAATATTTTAACCGCTTTGTATATTATTTTTATCAATATTTTCCTTGAACTTTTAGCATAGACTGACATTATAAAATAATATTAAATGCATCATGATTTATGTCTCTTTTATATAGTATAAGTAATTTTAAATAATTAAAACCTTGTTGCCATAATAATATTATTACTCTTTTTTACATGTAAATATAATATAAAAAAATATAGCAGAAGTTTTATTTGAAAGTTGATAAGTATACAAAAGATAGGTAATTAATTACTACTCATATGTCCAAACATAATTGTGAGTTTGACATGAATATTAAATTATTGATTCCTATTTGGAACGATTTCGCTATAGTACTACAAGACAACTTGGATTTCTACACTACACTCTTGTTTTGCACTTCATTACTTGGGAAACATTTTCCGTTTTTATAAAGAATGATATCCGATAGTGATGTCATTATGTACACATTATTATTCAAATCATAATAATCAGAATTTAAATATAGATTTTAAAGTAATCAAAATTCCGTTAAAAAAAACAAGATTATTAAAGATATATTTTTAATATCACTGAATTAAAAATGCATCCAAAATTTTATTATCGTTGTGATTCAATTTTTATTGATAAGAAAAGATTCATTTTTGACATTAAGCTAAATTAAAATATATTTGTGGGTTTAACGCTTCCGTTAATGTAGATAATCGCATTAGTAAATAAAAATTATTTATCAATTATACAACCATTGAATATATTTTATATTGTGCACTTTTTTTATAATAGTTTAATTTCGTTTTAATATTTTAGTATTTTTACAGATGATCCTTTGACAATAATTACTAGAGTAGGATGGATAGCACAACCCGTTGAAGGTTTGGCACCGTTAACGCTACCAGTGGGTTACGTTATAATTTCAGAGACACAAACTGAAATTTGTAAGGATCAAGGAAGATGTATACTAATCGTAAGACTCAAGCAGAGCTACGATATAGATAGTAACAATCGTACAGATATTAGCTACAATTTTCTAATTGGAGGTGATGGCTACGTATATGAAGGCAGAGGTTGGAATTTAGAAGGTGCACATACTTATGGGTATAATTCCAGAAGTATTGGTATAGCTTTTATTGGAAGTTTTCAAAATAAGTCTCCTTTACAAAATCAGATACACCTGGCAAAGAAATTAATTGAGGAAGGTCTTAAAATGGGGTACATCGTATCAAATTATAAGCTATTGACCAATAGACAAGTGGAAGTTACAAAAAATCCTGGACAACTACTGCACGATGAAATTAAAACTTGGCCACATTGGCAAAATTTATAATATTTATTACAATGTAATATTTTATGGCTGTGTTAATTTTAATCTTTTAATAATATTCTACAATAAAGTATGTAATGTAAATAAAGAATAACAAGTTTGTTTGACAAGTTTTAATAATAAAAAATGTACAATGAAGTCTACACCGCAGACAATAATTCTTTTACATATAAATGTTTATTAATAACTTGTGAAAATATTTTTAAGTATTAAATTAGCAATTATTACAAGTTTTAATAAAATTTAATAAAATTTGACAATTTGAATTTTTCCTCACTTACCTTCATTGAACACTTACGTCCATTATATAGCATATGTACACTTATATTTCGTTCTATAAAGTATTCGTCAGAAGGACCTGGATGAATAATTGAATTTTAAAATGTAAAAGAAATCACCAATTGTCAAATTCAATTAAAATTTCATTAACAATTGCTAATTTAATACTTAAATTAAAATAATTCTTTTGCATTTTAAAAATAATAAGTAGACTTTGTAAGTCAGAAAGGAATATCTTGCATGCTGTGACGATAAATAACTTATTCTCGGGCCCAAATAAACTGTTTTAAAAGTTTAATAAAAGTTGTACGTTACTAATATTGTACATTAGTAAATCTAAACATTAAAAAATTAGTATGTCGTTACTTGTACTACAGTATAAACTAACAAAATATTTGAGTTACGTAGTGATTGTAATATGTGTACATTAGTTCAAATTGTAGTAAAGAGAGAGAGAGTTACATCAAAATAACAAAAAATTTAATTCATTCCATTTTAAACTATGACGCAGGGCTCAATTTATTTGAACCTGAGTATAGGTATGAATCCAATAGATGCAGTATGGGTAGTTCGATAGTATTATTAATTATTAATTTTTAATATCAATCAATAATTGTGCTGTGGTTCGTATTATTACGCGTTAACCTGTATATTCACTTAAATATACAAGTAGGTATACAAGTAAATAAAAACTACTGACTGCAATTCGGTCTTACAAATTTAATCCGAATGTAAAATTATTTATCTGTAAATTGAATTAAATTAATTAGTAAATAAAAAAGAAGCAGAACGCGCTTCGTTGTGTAAAGTTAGCCTGATGTACTAAAATTTGTGCAAATAAAATCTAAATAAAATTCTTGTTTATCTTTGCGATAAGTAGTACCTACCTACTTATGAAAACAAAGAAACGGTTGGATAATTATTTAAGAATTTGGAGATTGATACTGCTACCAAACTCTATTATTAAAATATTTCGATTTTATTAATTTTACAATAATAGCATGAAAGCGATAAAGCAGTTTTGGACTATCAAGTGATTTTTTATTTTAGAAAGTTTTAAAGATTTTTCACAATTTGACTCCTAAAGAGGTTTATTATTTTCATTGGGAAAAAACTGCACATAGATGAAATAGTAGTAAAATTGAACGTAGATAAGAGAACAACTGCCAACATTTCTTACAATTTTTTCATAATAGGTAATAATATACTTAATATTTAATTTTGAAAAATATTGTCTAGGAACGATTAACATTTAACCTCTAAGAAACTTATAAAAATTTTAAAAAAATGGAAGGTTATGTTTATGTAACTTCTGATTTTGTAGTCATTTTTACATAATATGTTCATATATCTATCTATTCCTATCTTAATCCGTTTTGGATGTAGGCTTTCTTTAAAAGAAAGCTTAAGTATAAAAACCCCACGACTGCTTAGTCTGGGTTGGGGAATTTGCATGTAACTCTTTTTTTATTGTTGATGCTGGTAGTCATCAACTCAGGGGGAACCGCAGGCTTTACATGCCCTCCAAAGCACAGAAGACGGTCATAGATAGAAAGTTGGAAAGAAAATTTTCTTTTCTAGACTCCTCCCGGGATCGAACCGGGTGCTTTTGCATCAGTAGTTGATCGCTCCAACTACTGGGCCAAACCGTCTCTGTTCATATATAATATTGCATTAATTAGACAATATAATATAATAATAATAATATAAAAATAAGAACTACCAGTTAACTAAAAGATCTTTGAGAAAAATTAATAATTATAATATTAATTACTTGCGATTTATTAGGTTTATGTTGTTTATGAAAGGTGGGTTGCAAAATACTCAATTGTACAAGAAAATAAAACTTTAGTGCTGTCTACAGCTTACTTCATTGACAGTAGTGATTTGTCCTTCACGTAGCAGATTGTCTCGGTGGTATATCAAAATAACTCTTACTTACTGCGTGGATATTTTGGTACTACCAGTCAACACATGTATTACAGCTTCACCAAGCATACAATAATTTGTAGTGGGTGTGTTTAGCGCTAATAGAATTATACGTTTATTGGTTCAACAGTACGTAACTGGACTTTCATTGGTTCATTCAAATTTTATCATATTAGTTCACATATTTTCCAAAATTATTGTAAGCTTGGTGGCACTGTATACTTAACCGCTAAACTGTTACCATCTCTTTTATGGTCAAAATGATCCATTACCACAAACTATTATAAGTTGCTATTAAAATTGAATAACTTGTATGGTAAATACATAATTAAGTATCATCAAATTTTCATCAATACTGAAATAAATTTCTTTAATTTTAGATAAGAATGTAGGTTTTACATTACCAGGAAAATTAAAAATAATTCCACGACCGGAATGGTTAGCTCGACCAAGTTCTGCGCCGTTGAAAAATTTATTAAAACCAGTACCATACATAATCATTATGGAAACCCAAACTATTAATTGTACAGCTTTTCAGGAATGTCAATATCAAGCAAAAGTTAAGCAGGACTACGATATGGATAGTCAAAATAAATCGGATATTAGTTACAATTATTTAATAGGCGGCGATGGTTATGCCTATGAAGGAGCAGGATGGGACTACGAAGGCACCCACACTTTTGGATATAACAATAGAAGTTTAGGTATTGCTTTTATTGGAACTTTTCGCAATATTCCTCTAGACCAGAAACAAAAAATTGCTCTAGATCAATTAATTACAAATGGTGTTAAATCGGGATATATTGATCCAAATTATAAACTGTTAGGCAACAGACAATTAGAAAATACTCTAAACCCTGGAAATATGTTATATGAGGAAATAAAGAAATGGCCAAATTGGATAGAGAAACTGTAGTAATAAGTTTGCCGAAAAGTATTTTTTACAATACAAATGAATCTGGAGTGGACCTAGCGGATACGGGCCCACTTTAATTGTTACAACGGCAATAATTGTAAATATAGAAATAAAATAAATCATAAAATGACTGCATAGAAAGATCGCCATTTTAAATTTAGAAAAGTACACCTTTCTTAATGCTACATGGGGCGAAATGATCTACTAGATACATAGTTTTCTTTTAAATGGCTGTATTTTTCTAACAAATATAACAAAAATTATGTGTCTTGGGATTGCATCCTAACTTTTGTTATTAGACATGTTAGGATAGTTGTAACTGTTAAAGATTGTTTACATGCCCTCCTGGACTTGCTTTTTGAGAAATATTTTAATTTTAAGATTTTCAAGCATCGATAAAAGAATAATTTCTACAGTTAATTTTATTGCTCTCTATAGATGGGGTATTTTTAGAAAGAAACATATGTTTTCATAGGTACTTTCATAGATATTTTCTTAAATTTAAAATTAAAAACCCAAATAAAATTTTCAAGCAATTTTAATAATTATATTCTATACATTTTTTAATTTTTTTTGTATAATTAATGCAAATATTGCTTTCGAGGCATGTGTAATAAATAAACGATAAAATAATGTACATTTTTATACTTCCTTTACCTTTAATTTTAACTTTAATTAAATGAAAAAAACCGCGTATCTCACAGTTACAATGTGCCTGATAATGTAAGTTTTGGCGCCCAATGTAGGGTTAATATCGTTAAACCTAAAAAAGGGACAACATAGCAGTACAATTTATATCTTCATACCGTTGTTAGTTGTTATAAACTCAATAACTATCGATAATATTGGGATCATGTAATGATTCTCGAGATTATATATATTATTAACCTGTGAAATTAATATTAAAGTAAAATTTTCAAAATTAATAGGTTAACTGTTAAAATTAACAGCAGTAACCATTGCTGAAAATAATTTCATTTTATTGTTTAATTAACATGTTAATTTTGAAAATTTTACTTTAATATTATGATCCTCTGTCGTCAAGCTTCTTTAGTTGTAAATACGTATTCTAATAATAATAATAATAATTGTATTGTTTAGCAACAGCTATAATATGATACAATATTGAAAAATTAAGTTTACTAATAAGGAACTTTTAAAAATAATAAGAAATAACTGAAAAATCTTTACAAGTACCTAACTAATTTTAGCATGTGGTCCTAAAAGTCTTTTCATGTCATTTCAATTTTTAATATTTACAGGTAAGTTACTATAAATTTGTACCCCCTTAAAAAATAGTAACCTTTCAGTTGTCTCTTCTTTTAATTTTTGGTATAACGAAATTCGACCCACTTCTGGTGGAATATTCGTGGACTTGGTTCACATATTGTAATTTATTATTTAAATACTCAGGTAATCTTTTAAGCTTCAATTTAAAAATGTAAATAATGATTCTATAAATAATACTTTGTTCTATAAGCAGAATCTAGCATGTATTTCACAACTGTATATTTCCTACATTATTTAAGGATTATTTCCATACATTTATTTTGAATAATTTTAATTTTTTTTCTTATTAAATATAAATAGTATTGTCAAACAATAGTCCATATGTGGAGCAATAATTAATTTATACAACAACAATTTTGTATATAAAATTAAAACTATTCTTCCTAGAAAAAAACATTTATCTTGACATTTAATTTATTTTTATCAATTTTATTATTTATAAAATTTAATTTTTGACTAATTATCACACCCAAATATTTCATTTGCACAACTCCCTCCAAATTTATTCCATTAATTTTTATTTTTCTATTTACACTCCCAAAGTTACCCATTATAATAATATTTTGATTTAGTTGCATTTATACTCAACCTATTTACACTTAACCATTCAAATAGTATTATATATATAACATTACTAGCAGGTAAGAGGGTTTTACTGGCGAATGGAGGATATAACTGACGAGCCGCAGGCGAGTCAGTTACCTCCTTGAGCCAGTAAAACCCGTTACCTGCGTGTATTGTTTTATATTTTATTTGTTTCTTATTTGTAAAGGTTAGATAAATTCCAAAAATCTCAATAATTTGTCGCAAATGTCGTAAGCTATGGAAGCGTTGCCATGAACATGTCTGTAAATAATACTACTACAATACTAGTAAATAATACTATTAACTTGTAAAATTTTGCAAGTTAACTGTCAGTTTTACAAGTTAGTGACTTGATAAATAAACTTTCTTGATTAATATTGTGTTTTGGAAACTGACGTTTACAAATGAGAAACAAATAAAATATTTTTCAAATCGACATTTACAATATCGATCATTTCTTCCACTTTCTTGCCAATTATTCACTTATTATTAAGATTACTGGTTCAAATGATTAATATACATACATACATATGTATAATATGATTATAATAGCATAATAAATTCAGATTTATCACAAAACTTCATTTTAGCTGATATATTGTTCTTCCTGTGCTTTTTTAATGATTTTATACTGTTGTTTAATTTAACAAATGAATTATCTTTTGGCCGTAAATGTGCAGTTATTGAAATGCAAGCAAGTAATCAATTGTTTTACAGCATTTTAAGCTTAAGTTAAATGCTAACTTCTTACAAAGATCTTTCATATGTTCGGATATTCGGTTTCTTTTAGTAATTGGTCCAAGTATTTTACATTTCCTCCTGTTGATAATAAACCTTTTGCAAAGGAAAACCGAAGAGAGAAGCGAAAATTAACCTATTTGGTTATTACTAGGTTATTCATAACCAAAATCATAATATTGCCGCAGTGCCTATCTTGTAAATCTTGAAGTAACCGATGAAATGTACGTGTTATGTAGTACAACAATCACATGTAATTTAACTGTAAATTGTGTAAATAAATAGTTTTAATAAATAATTACTAATTCAATTCTTTTACATAACTGATCCTTAGCTGATACAATAGAAGAAGTAAATTTCAGTAGCCTTATACCAAAACGATGTTCAAGGTCCGAACAATAACATCAACCTAAGTTGATACATATACATAAGTACACGCAAAGAAATCCATTCTTACCATTCTTGAAATCCACTCAATCATGACAACGTTCTTAAATTAAAACAAATAATTTCTAACTCAGAATATCAAATTACTGATTGCTTTCAGCAATGATAGTTAAGTACGACATTCTTAAATTTTGTTTCAATTTAAGAACCTTGGATGATTGGGTTAGATAGAACGGATTTTTTTAGTGTAATTAGTACTACGCTCCTAATAGCCGCCATTATTTTTTCTCATCTAGCTTTACCTCCATCAGTAACATTAACCACCTTTATAATTATTACAGTGAACAGAATTCAGTGTAGGTATAAGTACATACATTATAAAATTATTTTCAGCCTCATCGGCATATTATACCAGCAATAATTACCAAAAAAATATTCATAATAGTATCTATTGAGAGATAAATCGATGGTATTATAAACGGCTATTCAATGGAATTGATAGAAAGTCTCAAGCGATTGTATTTGAATTATATGATTAAACGATTGTTAATATACTAGTTCAATTTAATAAATTTTAATTTATTTATCCCCGATTTCTTCACTCATAGTTATCTTCAAGTTAGTAAACTTGACGAAATAACCAATCAGGCGACAACAAAGTAAATAAATCGATCATCTAAAACAACATTCGTGTTTACGAACTTTGTTAGCGCTTATAACCATCAGAATATCCAGCAACACCCAGCAAGCAAAATAGTACGCGTTCTATCACAAAAACCAGCATGAAAATAAGCAAGCTACCCAACACGTGACGTCACTTTCCATCACGGCCGGTCGTAGTGCAGTCTAACTCGCAGCGAAGCAGCAGCGCAACGACGCCAGCGGAAGTATATCACAAATCACCGGAATGGACCTACATTGTTAACGCGGAATCCGAACCGCGGCATACGAAAGCTCAGCTACCGTACACTGGATCTCCTGCTTTATGTGGCACCCCATCTATCACGGAACACCGGCGAAAATTAATCGACCGACTCGAGATTCAAACCCACGTTTTCCAGGCGTGAACCACGAATCCGAGCGACCGGACCAACTCCGAGCTCGGTGTCGTCCGCGTAGAGTGCGAGGTTAGTAGTCGGGGTGGCCAGGGCGGCTGGTAGTTAGCCCCGGATCAGGATCAGGATCATCTCCTTGTTTGGGATACCAGGGCTTAGCCCCATACTCCCTGTCCTCTACTATTTCCAATCTAGGCGTTTTTCATAGAGGATCGTACCTATTTTGGTCCGCCAGGTTCTGCGCACAGCCATTTATCCGCTGACGCGGATTTAGCTGGTCGAGATTAGCTCTGACTGACTTATCATTTGGCGCTCGTCCTCGACCTTCCCCCGTCCCCCTCTTTCCATTTGCCGATTAGAGCCGGCATTTGGTCGGAAGGGGTTTTTGGTTGGGTCGGGATCTGCGCGGCGAGGCACCGTTCGGTCTAGAGCGGCCGCGACGTGTTACCGTGCTTACCGCTCCTGACCTTGCGATGCCCCGGAGCTTGTTGAAATAAATAATTCGTAGAAGAGCAACCTAGTCCGTGAGATTTGTAGTAATAGTACCTATTAAAACCTGACGAAGTATGAACGCGATCGGGCAAGTTTGGGCAGGGCTTTAGGAGGAGGGCCTAGAAGGCGGTGCAAAACTTACGTGATCCCATCCAGAGACGTCAGTGGCCGACCATTTCGACTCGTCACGCTTCGGCATTGCTCATGTGTCCCGGTATTAAATTACGAATTGCGCTCGGCGCCCCCTTCGTCCTCGTCGCTTTCGTAATCGGTTTCTCCGTCACCACCTGAAACACGCAAAGTATTAATAATACTGTCCTCTGTGATTGGCTGCAGGATTGCTTTGGGTCTCTTGTACCGTAGATAATCATCGAGCTGGTAGTTACCCAGCTCTTTGATCATCGGGTATTCCGAGTTTCCCGCGGCTTCGTAGAGTTTAGTCGCCGCTTTTCGAATAAACTCTTCGATGGATTCTATGCCGGAATCCTCCCGCAGCCTTTGGTTTGAGACGAACCATGGGGCCTTCATGGCTCGTCTTATGGCAATGTTTTGCGTCCGCTGGAGCTTGGCTATGTGGCTTGGGCCGCATAGCCCCAGACGGCGCCGCGTACGTCATGATCGGCCTGATCACCGCCTTCACCAACATCAGGCCGTTTTTCGCGTCGAGTTTGCTATTCTTTTTGTTGAGTAGGGGGCCAAGAGCGGACATGGCTCCCCTCGCTTTGTTTGAAACGTCTTTGATGTGGAGGCCCCACAGTTAGCCCCGCCTTATAGTTGATTAGTGCATATCAAACCACAAGTACCGTCAATAGAATGGAAGATTTTCCGCTTTTTATGACTTTTAAAATCGATTTGTGGCGTTATTGAAAATATCGCCTCCATCCTCATCTTAATAAACTCAACGTTATACCGTCTAACTACCTATAAAGAAATTTTTATAAAATCTCCACAGACGGCAAGCGGCAGTTAGCGAACTTTAGCCAACTCGAGTTCTATCTAGCTAGTGCAACTGATGTTTGCAGAATCTCTTGGAAAATGCAAATTTAAATAATTTAAATTTACGACATATAGTTAACCTTTTCAATAGATATTTAAGAAATATTGTTGAGGTTGTAGCTCTCATTAAAACAATATCAAATTGTCCGACGTTTCGGGCTCTTTATTGACCCATTTTCAAGGCTAGAAAATTATACATAAATAAAAATCAAGTACATGAATAATTAAAGTTAACCTACCTGCGAGAAGATAATTATAAGCTACTAAGACACCCTTCATTTGGTTCTGAACGAATCTGAAAATGTGCTAAAGGAATCATTAAACAACCATTTTTAAAAACAAATAGCCGAGACATTACTAATTAAATAAGAAAAATTTTTAAAATAAACTTACGTTTATGGTTTATTTTCTTTCTCCCACGTGACAATTTTGATAAACCAACAATGGGCATCGTTCAGCTTCGTTCAACAACAAAATAAACCGAGGTAAAACGAAATGATTTTATTTATGTATAATTTTCCAGCCTTGAAAATAGGTCAATAAAGGGCCCGAAACGTCGGATAATTTGATATTGTTTTAATGAGACCTACAACCTCAACAATATTTCTTAAATATTAAATAATTTAAATTTTTATAATCTAAATTTAAAAAAGTGTTAAAAAGCATTAAAGTGTTAAATTATCAATTTTGCACTGCGAACACTCTGTATAGGGGTGACCAAACAGAACTGGTACCCCAAATATCAACTACCCTTGAACCCTGTATATTAAGCTCGATGGTTCCAGCCATCTATTATATTTTAACAGTACCACAGAGACAATTGAAAAAATAAAACAGTGAACTTTAAAATAAAAGAGAAACAGAGAATAACAAAAGGAATAAATGAGGTTATAATATTTTAACGCGCTATTATAATGTTACTAAAATAATAATAATTACTTCTATACATCTAAGTTTTCGGTTTAGTTTTACAAATTATTATAAATGTCTCAATTATTAATGATTTGTGTGAAATAAAAACATTTTTCAAAATCTTCTGGTTTAATTGTAATTATGGTAATTAATCGAAGAGATATGAAGCGAAGACATAAAGGCGACAATAATACCTGTAGTTTGTTAGACGAGAGCCCTAAAAGGTAATTTGCATTTAGAATATATTAGATATTGTTATATAATAATTTAAATTTTACCACCAACAGAACAAAGGTTCATGCACAGCGTAAATTTGCACAAGGATCTAATGTTAGTAGTCCTATGATAACTCCAGTAAAGGACATTGAAAAGCAAGATAAATTAAAATCAGATGTATTTTCTGAACCGCAAGATATTTTACCTATTAACCGACCTCACACAGAAGATTTTCTCACATTTCTTTGTTTTCGTGGTACATCGATGCTACCACCAACATTAAACTTTTTTAATGTTGCACCTGCAGACACGAGAGCACATTCAAAAGCAACAGACGAAGATCCAACTGACTCATGTCCTCCCATTGCAAATATTAACTTGAAAAGTGTAACGGGAGCAAATGAAAGACCTTTTATAGCTTTTGGCGTTCGAAAACGTGCTGACCCCGTTTTAGTTAGTAAACACATGGATAAAAAGAGAAGGCATGCACTTGCTTTACAAGCACTACGTCGAAAATATCAAGAACAGAAAATGGCTAAAATACGTGCAGTCACCATCAGTAAATTATCTGAAAAAGTATCGAGCAAAAATAACTTGGTGCGTACCAGATCGGTCACTAAAACTGAAACTGCTGTCAAAAAACACATTCCTGCAAAAAATAAAGTAAAAATTGTATCCACTAAGCATGTTAAACTAGCAACCAGATCTTCGATCACTTCTACACTTCGACAGGCAATAAAAAATCCTATACGAAGACACATTCCAAAAAAGAAAATGTGCCTTAGAAGTTACAGAGGAAAATTTATTCAACACGAATTGCAATTGAAAAAGTCAAAAAAGCCAAAGATTGCAAACAGAAAACATAATAAAGCAAGTTCTTCAGATTTTTCATCTGATGATGATCAACCTTTGCTAAATACAGTCAAAGTTAAATCCAGCAAAACGGCTCTATCGAAAAGACACAAAAAAAGTGCTGTTATTCCGAAAAAACCTGCTGAACTAAAGTAAGAATATTTATATTTAATAATAAAATTTCTTTCTCTTTTCTTACTATCATGCATGTTATTTCTTTTTTCACACTAAAAACAAATAAAAGTTATTGCAATTTAATGTAGTTTACTGTTGACAAATCAGCTGTAATGTATAAGCTGCTCTAAAAGTAGTATTATGGTAATCAAAGCATTTTATTTGCATGTTTTATGTTAAAATTAGTTTATGTAACTTCATTGTTTTAAAACCTCTGTTCTTACAATACATTCTAACTTGAATCACAATGGAATCGTGTGGTTGTCAATTAAAAAGTTTTTATTAACATTTAAACATTTTGTAAACCTGGTGCAGTCTTAAGTGTAGGTTAGAGTATAGCGAAATCGTGTGGTAAATTGTTTTTTTTTAAGATTCCATACTACTTGTTAATACTAGAGCTATGTACAGTATGTCCAAAATTTGCTATCCTATATTCAATTTATGGACAGTTTCCCACTAACACAGAAAATAATGTAGTGGTGCCATGGGAGGCTGAAATTTGGTAGAGGCAGTTGGGGTGTGGCGGGGTTTGAACGGGAAAATTGTGGGTTTTTTATTGGAGAGGAGGCGCAAAGGAGCCCAGGATTTCAAAATTTGTTCTACAGAACTGAAATTTTCCTGAAAGGTAGGGGCAGCAATTCAGTATGTAAATCTGGTTTTGCTACTTCGAAATTTTTCCGGAGGAGACGCAAATTACAATGCGCTTTTTTTGTTTCTTTTTTTTTTCTAGTCTCCATAGTTTTAAAGGGATTCGATAAAATTTAAGCTGAGTGGGACCATTTTCTTCTAACGACTAGGTAATAGATGCTGTGGGTGCCTGGTTTGCAGAGCAAGAAGAATTTTTTTTTAAAGATTAGAGACTTTGCAAGTACATTTCAAACAATAAACTATTTTGAGTTTAAAATTTTAGATTCCTTCTACTGTAAGATTATATCAGTACACCCTTGTTCATATTATATAAAGCAGAAGATCTGTGTTTGTTTACAAATCTACAGTACTCATTTGAATTGGGAGCCCTGGTCCACTTTACATGTAAAATTGCACTGATAAGTACAATTTAGAATTTGTATATTATGTGTACAGCCGCTATCTGCCAGTTATAGATATCAATCAATCAAAGTTCATTCGTCCATTCTATTTTCAATAAGTTATTAATGAATATTTCTTGCATAATTATTAAGTGGCAGTTATCAAAAACTAAAAATAGATGCAAATGCAAAGGAAGTTATTTTTGGCAGAATATAACCACTTTCAAGGAAACTTACAATCCAAATTTTTTGTAAATGGATTTATTCTAAGTGCAAAAAGAATGTTATAAATTGGAACATCTTTTAAATTGTTGTTGGCTTTATTTTCTCTATTTTTACCCTTTTCTCTTAATTACAGAAATGCTCGTAACTCAAATTGGACGTAACTTTTGAGTTATGTCCTTCTTCGTTGGGGGTGTTGACTTGGTCGTTTTTATAATGTTCCTGATAGCTCACCTTCCTTCCTTCGCTTTCCTAGGGCATTGATTCGTTTTTTGTTTCTTAGGAATGATCCATTTGTTTTAAAGAATCTGGTTGCTTTCTGTGAAAATTTTTTGAAAATCTATTATTGCTTTCCAGTTTTTCTATTACGTTTGTTTGTCAAGTGCAAGTTGTAGTAAAATCTACAAAATAACATTTTATATTTTTAACACCTTAACGCACAGCTCCCCCCATTCCATACATGGAATTCGTATACCTGCATAATTATGCAACTCCGTGGATATCATGAATGCACATAATTCTGCTTATTATAAAGCAACTAGTTTGAATCTGCTTATGTCAGATTTGATATTTGATTGCTTTTATATACCAATTTAGGTTTGTATATGTACATAATGGGTTGTATTTCGTTTACTTTGCTTTTTTTACATAAAATAACTAAAAATAAAGTTAGTTCTCATTTTGTGCAAGAAAAAAATTGTTCTTTTTTTACCCTAAATTAATAAAAATATTGTGCGTTAAGGGGTTAACGTGTTTTTATGCAGTATTATTACTGTAACAACTAAAATGAGTATTTAATTAAAAATTAATTTTAAAAGTTGAATTAAAATTTTAGAGAATTACATAAAAAAATATAGTTTTCTCCATTTTATTTCAAAATTTCTACAATTGGAAGTTATTTTCTAGGTTGTGTATATCTGCAGTAAATTACACTGGTCTGCTCGTTCCTTGAAGCCAGTGTAAGTTTATGTTATACTAAATTACTCTGAGTAGAAGGCGGTTGTAGCCTAGCGCTTAAGGGCAATATCAGTGTAAAGTTAAAAACATCGATTTCTTTTGTTGCTTAAATAGATAGTTTTGGCCTTTAAGAATATGCCTACAAATTTTCAAAACAATATTCAGCTTAGAAGTATTCGAAATTGGCGCAAAGCGTCGACGCTCTTAGAGCCTCTTATACGGCCAGACGCTTTTCTCGAAACCACGTTTTTGACCTGGTTGACAGCATAACTCTGTCAAATTTTGTCCGATCGACTTTATTCAAAAGGATTCTCTTCAGAAAACTTATCACTATCGCAGCATCGTAGGAAATTTCAAAATTTTGATTAGAACCAAAATGGCGGCCATTTGAAAAAAGTCAAATTTACAAAAAATTTTGCGGTAAATTGTTAATAAAAAAAGTAAATACTTTATAAAAACTCTACGATGCTGCGATAGTGATAAGTTTTCTGAAGAGAATCCTTTTGAATAAAGTCGATCGGACAAAATTTGACAGAGTTATGCTGTCAACCAGGTCAAAAACGTGGTTTCGAGAAAAGCGTCTGGCCGTATAAGAGGCTCTAAGAGCGTCGACGCTTTGCGCCAATTTCGAATACTTCTAAGCTGAATATTGTTTTGAAAATTTGTAGGCATATTCTTAAAGGCCAAAACTATCTATTTAAGCAACAAAAGAAATCGATGTTTTTAACTTTACACTGATATTGCCCTTAAGTGCGCGAACTACTAAGCCGAGCACCCCGATTTGAATTCAAGCAGCATGAGAATTTTATTCTGACCATCTTCCGCACCAACCTGTTCAGCAAGCAAAACCTGCAACTGCTAAAAACCTTGAAGGAGAAACCAAACCAATCCTTTAGAGAACAGTTAGGGGGGAATTGAAGAGACCTATGTCCAAAAGTGGACGAATATAGGCTGACTCTTTATCTTTTTTTTTTTTTACTTTGAGTAACTTGTACTGTACAAATGAGCATAATCAGTTCACTTGCACCATGACAAACAAACGTAATTTTCTGCACTACCTTACTTGAAGTAGTTAGGAGCAGACAAACGAACAAACTCTTATAAATTTCTGGAATGCTAAGGATTATTTAAACTTTTGTTATTAATTTTATTTCAACAAAATTTTAGTTTCAATTTTTCAGTTTTAAAAATAAATTACTAATCCAAATTCTTTTAGTTACAGAATTACAAGAGCATCTTCATTATTTGCTCCAAAATTGGATCAGACTGTAAAGCGTAAAATACAAATATCTAGATCTTCAATTATTACTAAATCTCCATTTGTTAAACTGACACCCCCCAAAAATACACAGAATATGGTTATTAGTGAAAAATCAAAATCAACTAGCGCAAAATCAGAGAAATCGATTGAGGAACCAAAGACATCAGAAAGAAAAAGTGACAGAGATTTAAGAAACTTAAAAAGAAATGATTCAAATGTTGATAAAAGCGTAAAAAAGACTGATTCTCATGATAATGACGTGAAAAAGAAATCTAATAAATTGGATTCCTCTGAAAAAGTAAATAAGAAACCTTTGGTGGTTGAGAAATTGTTAACAAAAAGCCCCACTGTTAATGTATTAAAAAAATTAGAAATTCCTGCAGAAAATACTAAAAAGTCTAATACTTCACAATTAGATCTAGATAGTACAGAAAATCGATCAGAGCAGAAAACTAAAAGAAAGGTTGAAGTTGAACCAATAATTGAAAAGGATTCAAAAGCAAAATGTGATAAATTAATCGAACATAAAGAGGGAAAATCAGATAAAAATGAGACTCTTCAAGAAAAGGTAGTTGTTGTTGCATCGGAAAAGAAAATAAAGAAGAAAATTGATGTACCACAAGAAAAAGATGTTAAAGTGAAGTGTAAAGCTGAACTTCTTTCTTCTGAGGAACCAAAAATTTCACAGAGACCAACCAGGAAGACCAAAGAAGCAGCTGCTATTTATATGGAAATTCTTGGTCACAAGCTTGTTCATGATGGTGAAATTGATGATGACGATACTTCTATAGATAGCTTTCCAGAACTACCAAATGTGCGTAAAACAGAGCAACGAGAGATTGAAATGAAAGCCACGGTGAAATCTAAAACTGATTATAAAAACAAAGAAAGCCTCATTGTGGTAGAAAAGGAAAAACGGATTGCTAAAACTGAAGAAAAATCTGCAATAGATCTTAAGCAGCCTTCAGAAAGCAAGCCCATTTTAAAACAACCAATAAAAAAAGACTTGGATAAGAAAAGCAATTCTAATGTTACTCCCAACAAAGATGTAATTGATGAACCAACAAAGAATCCAGAAGTATGCAAACCTGAAGATAAATCGCCTAAAATCGATACTGAAAAACGCACAACTAGAGGTTCATTACACAATAAATTAACTGTTCCTAGTGGTTCCAGCGATTCTGAAAATAATTCCGTAAAAATTACCGTTAAAAAGGATACTGTGAAACAAACTAAAAGTACAAAAACAACAAAAGAAAACCTTGAACCCAAGACAACACCTTTGAAAAATAATTTGGATAATCCAAAGGGAAAACCTGTAGAAAACACGAAAACGGAAAAAGAAAATGATAGCGAGTCGGAAAAGTCGATTATATCTAAAGAAAAAACAAACAAAATCGTTAAAAGAGTTAAAAAGTTGAATAAAACTCCAGAAAAGAAGCTTGAGAATAGTTTCAGTGATTCTGATGAAGAACCACTTTCGAAACTAGCACAAACTATAAATAAATCAAGTGATAAAAAGCTTAAAAATAAGAGAAAATCTGAAGAGATATCAGACAAAGAAGTTAAAGTTAATAAAAATGCGAAGCAATTGAAGAAGGATACTAGTGAAAAAATCAAACAACCAGAAGAACCAATTCTAGTTGTGAGTGGTAAACCAAAACGTGAATGCACTAAGCGCCCTCAAAATTATTTACCTTTATTTTCATCTTCTGAAGATGAAGAACAATATTTTTATGGATTTGTTAAAACCGAAAATGTTAAATCGAATAAAACTACAAAATTACAAAATAAATGCCATTCGACACCAACTGCTGATCTTCTGTGTAAAGATGTCGATAAACGTTTTGGTAAGGGTAAAGTAAATATGTCGACCGAACAAATTGAGAAATGGTTAAACGACAGTGCCATGGCAGGAACTGCAATAAAAAAAGAAGATGATGAGTTAATGAAATTTATTGAAAAAAATTTGTTGGACAAATTAGACGAAGATATATTAAAAGATCCTGCAACAATTGCAAACGTAGTTGATAAAAGTAATGTGATGGAATATGAAAAAAGAAAAGAAAATTTCTGAAGGGATGATTTCTGTATCGAATGCACAATTAAAATTGATAGATCGTAAATCAATATTTAATAAAGAAAGAAAAACTGCTTTGCCAAGCGTTAACGCGTTTTCAGCTAATAATGAAAGCAGTGTGTATGCTTTTGAAGCAGATACTGAAGATACTGTAAAAACACCTTTTAGAAGACCTGCACGAAGACCATCAAGTACTGCCACTACAAGATCAGAGGACTCTTCAAAATCGGTTAAAAAGGCATGCACTTCTTCTTCAATTAAACCTAGCACATCAAATAAAGATACCGATAAACAAGAGGTTTCTGTCACGTTATCAACTGATGAATCTCACAACTCAAATTCAATAGCTGTACACTTAGATTTAGAGTCAAAAAATGTATTAAAAGAAACAAGAGCTGTAGAAAGTGCAGCCCAAAACGATACAGAAAATGGAGACAAAATATTTTACATTCCCCTTACAGCCTGGAAAGCAATCATCAACTCAAGTTATTCAAGGAGTTGCTGTTAAAGTAGGAACTAAGAATACTTCAGGTCAAAATCAGCAAGTTGTCATGAGTGCTAAGCTGGTAACTCACACACCAGTGGGTGCTCAGAAATTAAGAGAAAAACCATTAGCAACTTCAACGCCCATGGATCCTCCATCAACCACAATACAAAAGTCTAAAATTTCAGATAATTTAAAATCATCTTACAAAAACAATATTAATCAAAAAATGCAAGATCGTATGTCTGAAAATTCTGAAGAGTTTAAATATAAAATACCCAGTTCGCCAAGTGCTAGTTCATCTTCAAGTACTAAAATTTCAAAACGAACCAATGTTAAACCTAGAATGCGTTCTGTTGAATTTTGTAATCCAATTACTACCAACGATTTTCCAACTGAACAAAAAACACCAATGTTGATTGAAGCCCCAGTGTTTCATCCAAACGAAAAAGAGTTTCAAGATCCTTTGGAGTATATTGAAAAAATTAGACCTTTTGCTGAAAAATTCGGAATATGCCGTATTGTACCTCCCAGTAACTTTAAACCGGATTGCAAAGTTGCAGATGATATGAGATTCACGGCTTATAATCAATATGTTCAAAAGATGTTACATCGATGGGGACCAAATTTTAAAGAATTAATGGCTATCAGCAAATATTTAAAAACGCAAAATATTGCTTTAGTGCATCCACCTTGGGTAAGTTAGAACCGCTATTTCTTTATTCTAAAGTTTAAGTAAATTTCTTTAAACCCTCCCTCTTTTCCATGTCGAATTTTTAGGTGTAACAGGTGTCATCATTTGAGCTCACACAAGCGTGATCACCTTCATTTAAATATTTTTGTTAAAAGGTATTCAAATTAGGAGATATAACCTTTTCATTTGTTATCGATGACTTTGAATGGTTTTTCTGTCTAAAGCAGCAGTCAACAAACTATGTCCCTCCAAATATTTTCATCTGGCCCCCGACTTTTATATAATGTGAATTTCGCATACATTTTAATAAATATTTTTAATTATAAATTCTAATATAAACTATATTTTTGTATTTACTTGCAATGTAAATTAATTCTTAATTATCTTCTAAATATTTTTCGTCTACCTCCCCATGCTTTTAAAAATTTCAAACTGGCGTTTCTCAAAAATTTGGTAACCCATGGTTTAAAGTATTGCATATAAATATATGCTCTTGCGGACTTTTTTGTAGGAAATTTAATTTTCTAAAAGTGATTTATATATGTATGTACGTGTATGCTATTTCATCATATTTGTTTTCCAGTTTATATTATGTTGTTGCTAACAAATTATATTTAAAAAAATTAATATATTAAAATGGGAAGCTGTAGATCAACCACAAACCACGCTTTTGAGTATATTTTTTAAATTGAAACGTAATTAATTACCACTTTAATTATAAAAAATTAGTCGCGCAAAAATTAAAAATTCATGCCATAATTTATGCCATAGTACAGCCAAAGACATCTAAAGCATCAAATTCTGAAGTGAATATACATTTTTTTGCACACGTATCCCATTAAAGAAACGTAAATGTACGTAAAAATTTAAAATGTATCTTATAACTAAGAATTCGACTTGGGGAGAGGGAGTTAGCACCATGTAAGTACCTTTCCTAAGCTTGAACTGTTTTTAAACGCTTTTTTTCTTAGATTGGGGGAATGGAAATAGACTTGCCACGTTTGTACCAAATAGTTCAATCTCTTGGTGGCTTAAAGGAAGTAATTGAGAAGAAAAAATGGCCAAAAGTATCTGAATTAATGAAAATACCTAAATCAGCACAGGATAGGGTGACCAAACTGGATGATATTTATTGTAAATACCTTTTACCATATGACACACTTTCACCAGGTATATTTCGAGATTTAAAAGTTTGAGTACCACGTTTATCGATTACTTTTATAGCTGAAAGAGAAAAATTATTTGATGAAGTGGAAACTGATTGGGCTAAACGTGAATCTCGTGCTTTACTTAAATCTCAACAGAAAGTTACCACACTTGATGCTAGTCTTAACAGTTCAGATTCCGAATCTGAAGACGAATCTGAAGAATGTATAGTTAAAGGTCGAAATATGGCTTTGAACGCTTTTTATCGTATAGCCCGTAATACTATGAGTATGTGGTTTAAAACTATGGAACCTTCGGCACAAGAGGTAAATTATTTTTACGACATTTTATTTCTTGTTAAATTGTTATTTGTTTTTCTAATTAGGTAGAGCAAGAGTTTTGGAAACATGTGACCACAAAACAAAACCATATATGTGTCCATTCGGGTTCAATTGATTGTGGAAATTGGGGATATGGATTTGCAGTTTCCAAAAATAGTCCATTTGCCAGACATGCCTGGAACCTTAAAGTATTAACCAATAATAGTGGTTCAATTTTGAGATCTCTAGGACCTGTTATGGGTATTTTTTAAGAGTTAAATTTCTATTTGTTTAAAACTAATATAACATATTTGTAGGTGTGACAGTTCCAACTCTTCATGTAGGTATGGTATTCAGTGCCTGTTGTTGGTATAGAGATCCTCATAGTTTACCATGGATTGAATACCTTCATACCGGAGGAAATAAAATTTGGTATGGAATACCAAACTCCATGAGCAAAATATTTCACAAAGCTTTAATAAAATTAGTGCCAAATTATTGTCGTAATAAGGCATTATGGCTACCATCAGATACAGCCATGGTACCACCTAGTCGTTTGGTAGAAAATGGGGTTTCCTTGTGTCGAACTATTCAAGAACCGGGACAGTTTATAGTTGTTTTTCCCAAAGTGTTTACCTCGAGCATTTGTACTGGATATGTAGTATCAGAAAGTGTTTACTTTGCACCACCTTATTGGCTAAGCGCTGCTCAAAGTATATTTGACGATCTCCAAGAAAGTTGTGAGCCTTCCATGTTTTCATTCGAAAAACTTGTAGTCAAAGTTGCATCGGATGTGCGATCAAATATAGAAGTTTTAAAGCTCGTTATATCAATTATACAGTTAATGCACGACAAGGAAAAATCTTCGTGGCAGAAATTACAAACATTAAATTTGGTAAATCAAGAAAGGATACCGTTGCCTGATATACCTGTGAAGAAAAGGAAAAAGTTGCAAAGTGACAGTGGAGAGTATGAGTGTGAAGTATGTTCTAAAAATTTATATATTTCATGGGTAAGTTTGGTGTTAAAGTTGGAGGTCATGTAAATTCACTATACTTTGTTTAAGGTAACGGAATCAGAAGATTTAATCTATTGCTTAGATCATGCTATAGAATATATTGAGAGTAAAAAACTCGAAGTTGAGAATTGTACCTTGACTTACATGTACAATAACGAAGATTTGATTAATTTAATCGAAAAAGCTAAAAATGCTATTGAAATTAAATTACAAAAGAAAAATACAGGTAAAGTTTCACTGACTTCTTAATTTTTTTACGTTTTAATACTGCTAACGAGTGTTCTTAGAATTTAAAAAATTAAAATGGAAGCTTGATATAATGTGGATTTGTATTTTAGATACATTTTGGAATATTTATTTTTAAAAATGTTAGAGGTTTTTAATAAGTTAGATTAAGTTTGATCTACTTTTAATCATAATTATTTATTGTATTGAATTTTAATTATATTACTACATAAAATAACAGTGCTTTTTTTATAGCGTTTTCAATTACTAATCACTTTTTTTATTCTTATAAAGCACGCCTATTCCAGATTTTCTAAAACTTAACAACAGTATAGCTTGTTATTTTATTAGTGTAAAAGTGCCCCTTTTGGTGGAAAATTTACAGGATTAACAACTAAGGAAAACCTTCATAAAGTTATTAGTACTCTGAATAAAATGGGCTATTTTTTCTACAAATATAAAAAATAATTAGATTTAATAAAAGGAAAAGGTCATTGGCCTGTTGTTAGCGCAATCAACTACTAACGTAAGGTGCCCCACCTGTCGAGGGTGTGCATTATCAGACGAAACGGCGGAGCATGTGCTTTGCACATGCCCGGCTTTAGCGTCCAAAAGAGGATCCATGTTGGGGGATTTCTGGCCCACCATGGCCAGAATTTGTGGCACCCTGCCCTCTAAGATCCTCGATGTGGGATGGCTGGAGGTATAGGGGGGCAGAGGGCTACTACTGAAACCCGGAGGTAGCATAATGGGCCCGGTTTTGTGGCCTGAGTGCTTGCGAAGCAATTTTACCTCCACAAATAATCCAGATCCAAGGCTTGAATCCGGGTAGAGCTCACTTTGCAATGTCGTCTCCGTGCTTCGGAAGGCACGTAAAGACGGTGGTCCTCCTATATTAATGAATTGCCATCATTAACAATATAAAATAGGATAACAGGCACATCTGAGGCCAGCTTAGCAAGCTACTTCAGATGTAAAACAAATAATATGCTCACAGTACTAGCAGTGACTTCAGAACTTCGCCGAGGTTACTGTGGGTTAAATAAACAGATCTAAAAGGAAGTTAAAGAAGAAGATTTAATAAGCATTCAATAAAAACTATAATATGTCGGGTGGCAACAAAAGTAAAACAAATGAACATGGGCACTAAAAGTAAACAATCTCTTATGGCAGATGGCAAAAAAGTGAATCTTGAAAGAAATTTATTGAATGATATCATTTTTCTAACGTTTGAAGAACAATTACGTTGAAAGTATGTCCTTCAAAAGAGTTAAAAGGTGATCAACGTTGAAAGCTTGCAGGTAGGATGATGTTCTATGTGGAGATTTATAGATAATTTATTTTACTTTCATTTATCTTGAAACTACTTTTACGTCAAAAGGAAACGGAATTTAAATCAAAAACTGATAACTATATTTTTAAACAAAAATTAAGAGTTCTTGCAAACTAGAGACTTTTTATTGTTTGCACAACTTCTGATATGTCGATGTGAATTTTGAACAAATTTTGTTCAAATCTCTTCAAATAATAAAGACAACTTGTTTTGAGTTTAGATAAAACGCAGCCAGTTTTGTTTGAAGCATTTTTAGGGCTACATTAAAATAAAATTTATTCGCGAAATAAATCCAAAGATTACCCTCTAAAATATTACACGTACTTAAACAGACATCCATCCTTACTTACGAGCACTAATAATATAAATTCTTTACTGTTCCTGACATTGAACTTTAATCAATTTCAACATTTGTATAATTTTTTGTAAGATGACGATAGCACCACTGACCTATTGGGATTAACTTTAAGATAAAAATAGTCAATATTTTAATTATTATACTGCATAACTAACTCTTGACCTAACCAACTGAACTCATTAAATTGTAAATATAGCTGTATGTAAATATTTTTAATTTTAATATTTTCTTCCTCTTTTTGATGAAAGCAAGTTACATACTTCTAGTGATTTTAGAAGAAATATATTTTTTCAAATTATTTCCTACTGATAGATAGCTCCTACATGCTTTATGATTAAAATATTAGTATTTTATTGGTTTTCTGAAAACAGTAAGAAAATAATTTTCAATAAGAGAAGTGACGCACCATAGAAGGTGCAGCTATTTTATATTTTCTAAAATTCTAAAATCATATTTATGTTCATTTAATAGATCTAAATAAAATTTAATTTGTAGTCGATTGTTTTCTAAAGCATATCATATTTTTTAAAAATGTTCATTGCATTTATAACAATATATAAAGACCAAACGTTAAGTATTTCCAGAAAAAATCTGTTCTATGAATAAAAGAATTCAAAAAACTTCTTTACCTGTTCGGGCGTAACTTACATACTATGTTGGGTGGTGACATATCCTATGTCTAAGAATTTTATTTAAATTTTTTACTTTATGTCTATGAATTTATTGTATTTTTAGAAAACTATTTTGCATTTTAATGGAAATAAATTTTCATCTTTTTATTAATATAATTCAAAAAGGGAGAGGGGTCTTCTAAAATATTTGTACTTCAGACTATTTAAGTTTAAGAACCACTTCCCTAGAATTTCTAGAAGGAACTTCATTTGTAAAATTGTCTTAATTTGATGTTATAATTTTGGTAATCTAAAATTTTTTGAAAATAAAGTCAACCAACATCAATTTTAAAATTTTAATTGTGCTTTCTCGTCTCACAGGGGTACAATAAAAAACTAACAATTATTATAGTATCAATAAATTAATATTTAGTCACTACATTTTGTACATGTTAAAAATATTTAATAATCTGTATTACTAAAAATATTTGACGTCTGTACACACCATTAAAGTTTTCGTTTTTATAAACAAGTGATAAAAAATAAAAACTTTCACATATACTATAACAAATAAAAAGAAATGCATTGGAAAATATATCAACATTGCTAACGTTTAACATTACTAATGATTATTCCAATAGAATTCAATAGCAAAATAAGTCTTATGTACATTTGTATTTTTGCGATGGGATATTGTGATGACGTTTGAGCAAACCTATCACTTCCAATTCATTTTTTATCGAGTTTCCATATCTGAAATCATAATAACTAAAACTTAAAAACATTTATACTACAAGAGGAAAGGTGTAGCAGAAAAAAAATTTAATTTCCTTAATACTACCATCAGCAATGGTTTACAAATGAACGTTAGCAACATTGATAATAACTATTTAACACAGAAAAGCGAAATACAACCTAAATAACAATGCAACATTTATAATTATTTAAGTAAAAAGTGAACACAAAATAATTTATACCCTAATCAAATGGTATGATTACCGATCTCTTTGATTTAATATATCAAATAAAACTTGTGTACTGTTACTTTCATTTTCACTATCGCTACTTATGGATAAACGATCACCAGAATCGTTAATTAAAGATTCGGATACCTCAAATTTGTCTTCCTCCAAACTATCGAAGTGATTTTGACCCTGAATATAAGTGGATTGAAGTTTATGTATCACGTGACTTGCAATTCCTCCCAAACATAAAAGTAACCCCATCGCATTTACAAATGAAATATTATCACCATTTATCACGACTGCAAGAATGAGCATGAAAAGTTCCTAAAAATAAATTATAGTATAATAATTTTTAACTAAATCCCTTGTCTGCACACACTTATGAATTAATAAGATGCTTTTAAGTACGAAAGGAAAGTATTTCAAAACTGGTAAACACAAACAATAGGAGAGAAAGTTGTTTTTGACATATTTAAAACTGCTTTATAAGAAGTTACTAATTTAACAAAATTATGAGGTTTTAGATTTTGATTGATTGATTACACTAGAAAAAATTTACGTAAATTTTGTAAAATATGAAAATAAGAATTAACATGTTACGTAAAAGCCAAATTTTTCTTGTTTATAAATTAAAACATCTGAAGAGAAGAATTCTAAGAGCTCATTAGTAAAATTTCATTTTTATCGTTTATTGCAAAGGTACAAGTTGGTACCGATGTTATTAATAAGAAAATACACTATCTAAAACGAATTTTGATTTCTTTAACTGTTTGAAGTTATGGCTTCCTTATTTGAAAGATAAACATTTCATTATTTGGAAATATCACAGAAATAGCTTGCCCAAATTGTAGGAAACTATATAGTTCCTTCTTAATTAATAAAAATGTTGAAATAAATAACAGGATGCTTTCTGAGAAATCATGCGGTACAATAACAAAAATTATATCAACATTCTAGACCCAATATTGTTAAAATCTCACTTATTAGTGTACAGCTAAAAATTCGTAAAAGAAATATTTAAAATAAATTGATTAAACCTACCTTAAAAATTCCAGCAATCGATAGCGTTAAACTAGATGTATATGTAACAACCATCACTTCGGTAACTTCCATAAAAAATGCTATCACTGCTCCCAGCAATATTTTTAAAATTAAATGAACTAATATGGAATGGCCAGCAGAATGAAACGTTTCCAATTTGCTAATTAAATTTATGCCTAAAAATAAAAATCTTAGCTCGTGTAAAATGGAAAAAAATGAATTGGAAATCATACCTTCTATGCCAACAGCAAAAGGTAAGACAGTAATAATCATACAAGGCTGCATATGATATATCATGTCGATTGGATTTTTCATTCCCATTTTAGATTTTTGTAAAAGTAATTGGGTACAAGTCCACCTTAAACCGCTTGAAATAGAAGCTATTAACAATAAAATGAATCCAAGAAAATTAAATTGCGTTGCTTCGTATGTAAATAAAAACAACCCAAACGATATCATCACCACAATTATTGACAAACTCCAGGACTGTAAAATTACAAAATAATAATTAGCTGAATAGTTTAAGCAGACTAGCAAAAACTGAAAAATTAAATTGACTTATTTCACCTTTTTTTCGAGTTTAAATAAAATGGAAAAAGCTAATATAAACACAATTGTTGTCGATTTTGTCATTGTGTACCTAAAAGGAAAAAAAATTTGAGAAAATCAAAGTTAGATTTTTAAATAAAATATCTTACAATGAAACTGTTACCAATTCCAAACCCCAATTTGATAAACTAATATCGATACCACTAAACATTCCTGTAGGTAGAACAGCCAAAATATAATCTTTCCAATTTACTACAATTCTTGGTCTTCCTTGTTGATATATCAATATCGCACGAATAATGGCAGCCAAAAAAAATTTTATAAATAAATGCACCGTAACAACAGATAGAGGAAAATGGAAACTCTAAAAAAATTACAGATTTTGTACAACCACAATTTGATAATTTTGAGACAACATACCTGATACAGCCATCGTTGATAAAAAGTTAAACATATCGAAGGTACGAAATATATAGAAATTAAAAATAATGTTCTGAAAGAATACCATAGACAAGTTGAGGTAATAATTTTATGTCTTTTAACGTCAACATAATTTTCATCTTCCGAAAACCTCTGAACGGCTTCGTAAAGAGATTTTTTTACCATGTTATATACTTCTTTTCCCGCTTTTAAACATGTTAACACTTAACCAAATGGATAATAATCAGCCACTATCTATTTTATGATCGTAGATACATGCAGAATTTAATAGCATTTATGATTTTAACTAAATTCCATATGTTCCTGATTAGAAAATTTTATTATTGACGTATTTAAACTTAAAACGACCCCCGCTTTTGACACTTGACACTTTTTTATATTTTTTGCGTGTCAATCCAAAACAACATTTATTTTTGGTTATCTAATGCAAACGTTGTTGTACTACTTGTATAATAATTAATTTTGCTGACCTAATTTAAATAGATAAGAATGCTTATACAAAAAATTACAAAATGTAGTCAAAATTGTAAACAACGCCGGCTATATTTTTTTGCCGTCGGTCAGGACCGGCTTAAGGAAATTTAAAAACAAATTATTGTAGTTGAGTGGTATTCAATCCAGAGCACGCGTACTCATCTAACATTTCTGATGAAATTTAAACTTACACAACTGGCATCACAATAAATTATAATATTGATTTTTTTAAAGGAGGGGGGCAGTCACAGTTTCCAAATGGTGACTTTCCAAGTCTTTCGGGTAATGCCAAAACCGGTCACTTTGTTAGGTTAGAAACCAGAATCCGTTAATTGGATGGTCAACCAACTTTGGAGCAAATTGAGTAATTTATTGGAGCAGGCAGAAACTAATTTTAGGGGGTATTTATTTTTAGTTAATTTCATAATCAAATTAATCTAACAATAAGGTCCTAACCTTTAAATTCATAGATGGGAGTAATGAGATCTAACGTAAAACGTCAAAAAATTTAAAGATTAAGTAATTTCAGAAACAGCTGATTGCCTTTAAAATATTCGTAGTGGCGATAAACCATTTTGAACTATTTACAAATTTATTTCATTTCGCCGTACGCTGCTTATTAAAAATGTCCCTGAAGTCATTTTTTAGATTTTTAAAATCTGGATGTTCCCGATGACCCCGTGTGTGATCAAATTTTTTTGATTTGCGGTTGACTCACTCCCGTTTCGCCCGCTCATAATTCCATATAAATGAAAAATTCTTCAAGTTATAAAACTTCTTTCCATACAACATTTGTTATGTAGCTTGTACTTTGAATTCCTTTCAACACCAATAACAGGTCTTCCTTGCTGGGCATTTGGAGGAGTTTGGCCACGCTTTCGACCCGCACTCCGGTGTTGCGCTGCTTCACAAAGCGAAGAAGAGGATGCTCCTTGGCACAGTAAGCTTACAAAATTAAAAAAGCATGCAGAAGTGGGAAAAAATATATCTGAATGAATTGGACAGCTTAACAAACGCAGCCATAATTGACATCGTACTAAGAAATAGCGATAATGCAATATTGCGATATAGGCCAGTCAGTAAAGGATTGTATGTTGCAAACGGTGGTGTAGAAGATTTTATTTTTTATCTTGTATAAATAGGTACAAGCATGTGAAAAACAAAATGCTAACACGGGCGACCTCAGGAGAACTTTTGGCAGCCAAAGAACTTCAAAATTTTAGGACTTTTTAGTTTTTGCATATAACTCCTAAACCGTGGATCCTATCAAAACATTTGTGGTATAACAAATTAAAGAGCGTTAAATTCTGCGTCGAATAGTACCACAATTAATAATTTGGTCAAGTGGTATGGTCGAAAACTACGGTCAAAAACGAATTTTTCTAATTTTGTCAAAAACTGGATATACGTATACGTGAGTGCGCGTCCGGCATCGATCGCGCTGCACTAAATTCGTTGTAACTTTTAAACTAATTCATGAAATTGAGCATTCAAAAGCTCAAATGAAAGAAGAAACATGTAGCTATTGGATTATTATATTTTAAAATAAAAAAATGAATGTATATAAGAGTAGTATATGTATATAATTGGAACATACGGAGATATCCGATAAAATCGCTAAGAGCTATTATTATATATTCTAAAATTTTTTTTACACTAAATTCACTTATTTTTAAGTCCTATTAATAATATATGCTAGTTAGGTAGGTTAAATAAATTTTTTATAAAAGTTATTAACGTTTAACGTACCTCTAATTTAACGAATTTTGGAGCAAAAAAAAATTTATTTTTTATTTCTGTAAAATAAAAAGGGTTGATTTACTTTTTAACCTAAATCCTCTTATAGCATCTTAAAGTACACATTTCAAGCTTTAAAAATCGCACCTGTAGAAATCCAATAACGCGATTTAAGCAAGAGTAATATGTGGTTAAAGTTAGGTATACATTTAAGATTTTATTACTTACCCAAAATTTTGAAATTTTGGAAGTATACATCTTCAATACTAAATTTTTGAGATTTTTTTTACTTATCGGATATTTTTATACATTACTTCTAGAGTAATTTATGAAAATTTCAGATCTTTATTTTAAGAATTGTAGAAATGGTAGAGCTCTTAGCGATTTTATCGGATATCTCCGTATGTTCCAACTATATACATTTACTACTTTTATATACATTCATTTTTATATTAGAAAATATAATAGTCCAATAGCTACATGTTTCTTCTTTCATTTGAGCTTTTGAATGCTCAATTTCATTAATTAGTTTAAAAGTTACAACGAATTTAGTGCAACGCGATCGATGCCGGACGCATACTTACGTATTACTAAATCTCAGTTTTTGACAAAATTAGAAAAAATCATCGTTTTTGACCGTAGTTTTTGACCATACCACTTGACCAAATTATTAAATTGTGGTACTTATTCGACGCAGAATTTAACGCTCTTTAATTTGTTAAACCACAAATGTTTTGATAGGATCCACGGTTTAGGAGTTATATGCAAAAAACTAAAAAAAGTCCTAAAATTTTGAAGTTCTTTGGCTGCCAAAAGTTCTCCCGAGGTCGCCCGTGTTAGCATTTTTGTTTTTCACATGCTTGTACCTATTTATACAAGATAAAAAAATAAAATCTTCTACACCACCGTTTGCAACATACCACCTTATTTCGATTCTCTACTGACTGGCCTAATAGTTTTGAAGGTTTTTTAGTTTGTTACAATAATTGTAATAATTAGCAGATTAGATTTTATTGTCGGATATAATATATTTTTAATATGTTGACTTGTGTTCTGTTTTTTTTTAAGTTATTTTAAAGATGGTTGTAATAACCAAAACGCGTCAATAGAATAATCAGTGACAGTTCGAATTCCCGAATCGAGATTTTTGCCAATTTTAAAGCGTTTTATGAAAGATGGGGGTCTAATCAGCAGATGAAAACAAAAACGGCTTTAAAAATTAATTTGGAATACAATTTTGTCATTGGCTCTTTTGAACTGTAACTTCGCCCACCGAAATTAAAAAAAGTTATAGGGACAGTAAAGATACCAGAAGCTCGTTTTTTTACAACGAATTATGCAAGATGAGGGTCTAATTAACTAATTCAAAAATTAAATTTGTGATTGGGTCACAAATTTCGGAGAAAAATCACTTTTTGTGTGAATCCTAGTCTTGAGGTAGTTGCGTTAGTCAAAATCTACTTTCCACACCTTCAGCTCCGCTCCGGGCGCTACAAGCGATTTTGACAAGCGTTTTACTTACTAAAAACATCCCCCAAAACGAACCAACTCGAAAAAGTGTAGTTGACTAGGCGGATGTCAGAGTACGACTGACTCCCTCGTAACGCTGCTCTAATTAGCCCCACCTTGCCTTGCCTTCTTGGCACTGTGGAGTACCAGGGCTTTGCCCCGCACCTTCTTCATCTGGCTAACATCTGGATTCTTGGCTCTGAAATAAAAGAAAGTTTTGCGTTGCTGCGGGTCGCGCTGAGGTGGGTACCTCTGTGTTGGGGTTACGAGTTTTCTGATTTTATAGGGGGAGTCGCGGAGCTGTTTGCGCGTCGCGGTCTTCCCGCATGATCCCTTCGCGAGAAAAATAGCGTTTGAAAGTAGTGGTTGTGTTGTTGTCCCATCTCGCCCTTTTAGGGCGAGGGCTTGCGGAGATGGGGTTGGGGGTGTCGCTGCGGAGTGTAGAGATCTAATTGGGAGGCTGCAAAATTGCTCTAAGTCTCTTATACCGCAAAAAATCTTCGAGTTAATACTTACCAAGCTCTTGGATTAGTGGGTTTTCGGAGTGCCCAGAGGTATCGTAGAATTTTTTCGTTAGATGGCAGATAAACTCTTCGATGGACTCCACACCGGAGTCCGCCTGCAGTCTCTTGTTTGTGACAAACCATGGGGGGCTTCATGGCGCGTTGTAGGGCGATGTTGCTGGTGGAGATAATCGAGTCTAAGTGGGATTTGGCTGCGTAGCCCCCAGCCCTACAGACGGGGACCGCGTAGGTTAGAATGGGTCGGATGATTGATTTATAGAGGATAAGTAGGTTTGGGATTGAAAGTTTGCTGCTGAGCAGGGGGTGGAGTGCTGCCATTGCAGTTCTTGCTTTTATTGCGGTGTCCTTGATGTGGAGGCCCCACCGTAGTCCCTTGTCAAGGGTGACCCCCAAGTATTTAGAGATGTCGTTCTAAGGAATCGCGGTGCCGAATATTATGAGGTTTCGAGTGGGAAGTCTGAGTGATTTTAGTGAAGATCTCCGTTTGTAGGGATTCGAGCAGACTGCGGGTCTGTCGGTTTGTCTTGAGAAGTATGTTGCCGTACTTTTTGCAGGATTGACCTCAATGCGTCAAGTGCGGCACCATACTTCAAGCCCATCGAGGGCCGCTTGTAGGCGGTTGATGATCGGATCAGGTCTGAAAGAGCTGGTGTAGAAAGCGGTGTTGTCCGCGTAGAGTGCAAGGTTAGTAGTCGGGGTGGCCGGGGTCGGCGGGTCTGTGTCGGCAGGTCGCGAACGTAGAGGGTATAGAGAAAGAAAACTAAAAGCGCACCTTGTGGCGTCAAATTTGATTCGAAAAGATCTATTGCCGAGAAAGGACACAACCAGCCTCACGAGACATGGCTGGATGTTTGCCTCGTGCAGTTTGTAGAGAAGGCCCTGGTGCCAAACTCTATCAAATGCCGTGGCTACGTCGAGGAACACCGCTTTCCGTTGCTTAGTTTGTATTCCAATACAGCGTGATGTGTTCTACGAGGTGCATTATTTGTTGGGTTGTCGAGTGGCCCGAAAGTAGAACAAAATTCAAATTGCTCGTTTTGAATAAGTTGGCCTTTGTTTATCGTGCGTGACGGCCTGCTCTGGATAACCCTTTCGGCAAGTTTAACCAGGACGGCAGCAGGCTGATGGGTCGGTATGAAAACGATTTGCGGAGGTTTTGTTTCGGTTTTGGAAACATGATGGCGTCGGCCACCTTCCAACGACATGGAAAGTGCTCGAGCCTCAGTGCTTCGTTTATGATTGCAGAGTTATCGCTGCGGCGCCAAGTTTTGGTAATTGACTAATGGTCATGTAATACCGTTGTAATACCGTCGGGTTCCGGGGCCTTCTTTTTCTTTAGCGTTTTAATCACCTTGACCACCTCTAAGTAAGAGGTGTGGCGATTGGTTGAAGGAGGGGGTTGCGGGGTGCGGCGAGTCGAGCGTAGATTTTCGTGTTTATTTTTGCCGTGTGGTCTGGGTTTAAGACTTTAATGTTCGGTTTACATTGGGCTTCTAAACTGTCAGCTAGTGCCTCAGCTTTTTCCAAGGAGCTGAGAGTTTAGCCGTATGGGTTGTGGAGAGGGGAGAGGTCTCTTGTTGCGAGGACGCTTGATGAGACCCCAGGCCGAGGGGTTTTCGAATGATAGTTTGACCCGCTTCAGGTGCGTTTCGTTTACTAGAATGACGTCAAGGTCGAGGGATAAAGCAAAGTCTAGTAGTTGGAATTGCTGTCTCCTTAGGGCGTTGGCGTTCCAGCAGGCGATTTGAAGCGCGGTTGGTCTAGTTTTGAGCCTATTATTCATTAGCGGTTTTGCAATTGGCCTGAGGGGAGGCGGAAGATATTTTGCTTTTTTTGAAGGTGTTTTTGGTTTTTGGCGTCTGTTGTTGAGCATTGCAAATGCCGTTTGCATTAGCGAGTTTGCTAAGAAGGTGGGGTCTGTTTCCTGCGGGTTAGGCTTTGGTTTACGAGGGCTGGGTTTAGGGAGTTTTGGAGAGGTCGGTCGATATGTTTCCCTGCGAGCGGGAGCGTTTGCGCGGCCTGGACGTCTGGGCCCGTTACGTTTCTGTGGGTAGCTGGGGCATCCCTGGTAGTTGGCGAGGTGTTCGGATCCGCAGTTTGCACACTTGGCCTTCGAGGTTTGAGGCTTGGTTCAAGTGTGTGAAAGGTGGTCGCCCGCACATTTAACGCAGCGAACATCGAGTGACAGTTGTTTTGGGTATGCCCAAAGCGTTGATACCGATGGCATTGCGAGATGTAGGATTTTGGATTAAGGTTTTCTATTTGGACGCTGACGTCCATAACTGGTTCCATTAAAATTTCAAGGCCCCGAGGCGTTTTTTCGAGTGTGGCTTGTAAGAGCGGAAGGGGTATCTTCTGCGAGCTCTTCTTGAACTGCACCACGTCGATTACAGGGAAGCCTGCGAGGAGCAGGTTTTTCTTGATGGCGTCCGCGGTGAATATGATAAATGTTTTAAAAACTGTGGTTGAGCGATTTTTGTAATAAAATGTATACTAATTAAATCATACCAATGCCGGTCTTGCTTAGCAGTAATGGACGCTACCCCTTAAGTGAGGTCAAGATGACTCTCCCTCCTTTTTTTTAATTCAAATTGCAAACTTTTTTCATGCCATGTTATTACATATATGTACCTGGTATTCGGAGGCGGTTTATAATCTACTTTGACAACCACCAAGAGCATTCATTTTCACCGGACGCGGTTACAGCTAAACCAGTCTTATAAACCTTCTTTTTCGAATAAAATATAGTTTGTTAGTTCAGTTCCTGTATCGAAGCTTCGATGGGGTCCTAGAGATTTTTGTTGATTCGCGATAAAACTAAAAAAGATAAGGTTATTTCCGGTAGATAATATTTATTGCGTCAGTTCTGTGATTACCTTCTCCGAAGTATGGTTAAGAATAGAAGAAAAAAAAGATTTTAAAGATGATGTTTTTGAGTTTTGATAATTTACTGCTGCTGAAAGTGTTTAACCGATATTGTAACGCCATTCCTACCTTGTTTCTTCTCGCCTGAATATAACATTTATGTAATTTTAAATCTTTATCTCTTCCTCCACTGCACCCCTTTATGACGACTAAACTTATGTTATTGTGTCTTCGTATACCTCTAGTTATCTCTTTCAATTTTCTAATTGTGTACTTATTAAATTCTAATTACATGATATTATGTAGCAACGCAAGATGTCGTCAACAAAATTTCGAGAAATTATCTTCGTAGAGGTTAAAAAATTAATTGTTTTTTAGCTTTACTGAAGAAGAAATTTCTTCAGTTTACTATGTTGGATTAGTAGTACCCTGAAGTTGGAACCCTGAAGCTGCTCTTTCGGATAGGTGGTGCGATAAGAGATTAAAATAAAGACTACAATACCAACATTAGCAACTTATTCGTTTGTATTGTCCGATTTCTTACTATTTTACACTTTTACAGAAATTTACAATTCATTTATAGTTACAAAACTTCATAAAAGGAAGATCTAAATTCGGGAGTTAGGCTCATGGGTTTCTAAATTGTCTATTATACAATTGCTTGCGTTTTCATATATGGTGTTCATATTCTATCTGTGATTGGATTGTTTGCTTATTCTTCAGTTTAGGATACAGGGTGTTTATATAAAAAGCACTTTCAGTTTTTTGAATTTTCCGGCATCTTTTTTAATTTTTATTTCCGTAAAAACCTTATTCGGACTATTCTTCTTCTTCATGTTCCATATCCGGTCCCTCGAAGGTTGGCGATTCAACTTAACCGAAGCTAAGATGAATTTACCAGGGAGTACAATTCATGGGGTGATTTCCCGTTGTCTTCCCCATCATAATCCACAGATCGATATTGGACTTTTTGATCATAGCAGTGTATCCAACGCGAGCAGGATTCAAACTGCGAGCTTATGATTCAGTCGATTCGTGTATGCTTCGCGCTATACTGATGGTCATTTTTGAACCAGGATAATTCGGGCTATTACGTACATTTAAAAAAATAAACCAAATCGGTCAAGCTGTTCTCAAGTTATGCACTTACCAAATAACAGCATTTGATTTTTATTTATATAGATTAGCAGGTCAGGCGGCCTATTGGCCGCCATGATCTCTAGCGAATGAATACAATGAAACTCGACTGAGGTGCAACGCGATTGGTGAAGAACTCGATTGACTGCACATAATTTTAAGTTTGCCAAAAGCTTAACCAATAAAGAGTAGTTCCAAAATTTTAATTTTAATGTTTGTCGACATCGTGAAAAGAACGTCTTGGGGCGTTGCGAACAGCGAAGTTTGTTTTAGCAAAGAGTATATACATACTCACTTTTGGTTTTAATAAGATTATAAAAAAGCAAACTTAGTGTTTTGTATATTAAGATTAACATATTTGACGACATCGCATTTTAAATTTTTATGGAAATTTAATAGTTTTTGGTTAAAAATTTTGCGATGAAATTTATAATGAAAATTTTTTGAAAAATTGTGTAGTTGGGAATAGCGGCGTTCGCCTTAGGCATCGTAGCAGAATTACCAGTTAAAATTTCACTTCGTTAGAGCTTTCTCTTCGGCAGATTTGATGGGACGGACATACAAACTTTCTGTTTTATATTGATATCTCATTTTATAGCAACTTAAATTTTTAGCTCTGGATTTAGATATTGTAATAATAAACTTTTTAACAAATTGACGTTTTCCCTTGAATGAACAAAAAGCTGGTGACTTTAGCATCTACTCAAGAGAGCTTTTACTGTATATCTATAAGTTTTAGGCTTCTATACATAGTATAGAAAGAAGCCTTATGATCTGGCTTCGTGTCCGTCCGTCCGTCTGTCCGTCCGTCTGTCTGTCCGTCCGCATAATTCAAAGTCACTAAATTAGTGACAAAAAAACCTTTTGTCACTAAATTTTACTTTTTTTGTGGGTAGATGGACAAACGCGTGAATGGATTAACAAGATTCAAAATAATTAATTGAGATCAAACACACAGAGTTGTGGACGCTTTTTCAATTGTTTATGAGATTATTTTATTCATCTTACACTTTTTTTTGGGTTGGTAATAAATGAACTAACCAATTAAAGGTGCGAAAGAGTGAAAGTAAAATTACGTAAAACGTAAAAATAACACTTACAAAATGCAAATCAATTTCTTATATAGAAAATTTTAGTTACCAACTAAAAAATTAAGATAATCTGATGATCGTGCAGATAAAGAAAAATTATAAATTTAAATTAAAAATAATTACAAAATATTATATAATTGTAAACCAAAAGGTAGCTGTATAGAAGCCTAAGAACTGCGGTCATCCGAAGTTCCACCTTGTTTATAAATGAAATAAGTTTATTTGTGGCAACCCTGTCATTACAAAACAATATTACCTTTACTATTTTCTCTAAACGTTGAAAACACTTGACGATATCGAAGTCAAATTTATAGTTTCACTTTTTTGTGAAAGCAATTGTTTTACTTTACTGCCACCTATCGCCGGCGATAAAAGTAATATTAATTAACTATAATTATTTTTTTTGTTATAAGAAAAAATAGCATACTTTATTTGGACCAAAAATGTTTTTTGTGGCTGATCTGTTAGGTGCTCTCGGTCCACCAAACAGACTCAGAAAAAGTAGAAAAAGGGCCTTGCCTCAAAACAAAAATTAACAAAACACTTTGTTAATGTCATGTTAGACATGGTTTTTACATCACAACTTGAATTATAAAACAAATATTTTTAATAAAATAATTAAGCCAATTTTTACAATCTAAGAATTTATTAGGTACTGAATGTATAAACTTGAAAATATACAAAAAATTACTTCATACTTTATTAAACAATTTCAATTAAATTTTTAAAACGATATCCAATCAAATTAAATATTTACACAAAACTAAAAAAGGATTTTATCTACGATCTATGTTTAGTTCGATGTTGTGCACCTCTACCTCCTCGAGAACGCTTTTGATTATCATGAGAACTACTTGTTCCTATTCGATTTGTATTTGTAGTAGTCTTAACTTGTCCACTTGTACTATTGTGTAAAACAGAAAGTGGGGGAGGTTGTACATTTGGTGGTAACATAGAAGGACCGATACGACCTGCCCCGTTGTTGGTTCCATTATTTAAAGCAATATTATTCGTAGGACCTGCGGAAGACATGGCCAGCATAGAATTTGGTTCACTCATATTTAATTGTTCGTTATAAACCATACAAAACTCGCCAACTTTCTGTAAATCGCCGCCCTTGGAGGTGTACAATGTAAGACAATTCCGCCACAAAGACACATAACCTTTAGTTAATCTTACAATATCACCTGGAATTAATAATTGCCCTGGTTCATCCCATATACTAGCGTTGACACAAGCACTTTGATCGCCGACCTTAAAAGTTCGAACTTCGCGGTTTTCTTTAGTTATGGTGGGATGACCGACCTCCAATACGATAAACACGGTGTTTATATTTTTCAATCCAGGTCTTAAATCCTTGATCAAGGTAAATGCCGGCTCCATATTAAACCAAAACGGCTACATTAACGTTTAAAAAAAATATTAAACTAACATTAAACCTTAAACGTAATAAAAATTGCTAAAACCAACAAAATAGGTCTTTATATTTCCAAACTTCAAATGTGAATGAATGATATATTTGCGTTTTGTTTTTTGTTAGGTTGGTATTCCTACGACATTTAACTATGATGTGATTTTCATTTGTTTTGTGTGAATATGAGAAAGCAAATAACTAAACTGGTTTTGTGTTTTGTCGTCACAACACATTTACAAATAGTGATATTAATTTCTAATAATTAAGCAATTCCAGTTTCTAGTGTAATAAATTTTTTATGTGCTCTATGAATATAACATCTTAACTTCTTCACATTTCATTTGTTTTTATAAATAGGTTGTTACATAATTTTATAATATAGTTTAATATAATGTTGTGTTCAAATGCATTTAAAAAGAGGTATTAGAGTGATGATGACATAATTCTAAAATTAGCAGCTACGTATTGCATAATTATATCATTATTTTATGTGAATCGAATTAAAAAAAATGAGTAAAAATTATACACCTCCACCGTATGGTCCGCCACCTGCAGCACCTCCAAGTTACAGCCAAGCTGTTGGAGGTGTTGGACCTACGAGCCCTTACGTGCCACAACATGCGTGTAAGTTTATAATGTTTTTTTAATTTACTCTTCTTCAGATAAATCTGTTTTTAGTCATACATAGAGGACCCCCGATTTTAACAACGGTTGTTCCTGTGGGTCCGCAATCGACTCACATGATATGTCCCCACTGCCATGCAGAAATCGATACGACAACCAAATCTGAACCAGGCCTAGTTGCTTATGTCGTTGGGGCTCTTATCTGTATAGTGTAGGTATTATTTGTAATTAAAGCAGGAAACTTGACTATTAAAATTGAAATTAACTCAACTAAAATGCCATTTTTTAGGTGTCCATTTGGTTGCTGCTTTATACCATGTTGTATTAATAAATGCATGGATGTACATCACAACTGTCCTAATTGTAATGCATATTTAGGAAGATATAAGAGATAATAAAACCAGATAAGTTTTTTATTAAAAATTTATGTATAAGTACTTAAGTAAAACAGTTAAGCCAATAATTTTGTTAAAATCGAAATATTTACAATTGTTAGTATATAAGAAACGGACAGCTTTAAAAATGTGTCTTTGTTAAATTTAAGATTTACTTTGATAAGTATTATTAGAAACTAACACATCACCATATTTATTCTTTTTTAATATTTATAACTTAATTATTTATTAAAAAATTATTTTAATATTCTAATACAGATTGTTATTTACATGAGAATATATAATTAGCTTAAACGAATAGTCAATATAACAAAGATACTGTTATTACATTAATATAAGAAGAAAGTTCTATTCTTTCACCAAAGGTGATGAAGTCAAATTGGTTGATTTCAGTAAAACGTGGTTGTTCAGAATTAAAAATTGACTGCATCTAATTTTTTGTTTTTCTCATTATAAAATATATTTTCTAATTAATAGTAAGTAAATCAGAAAATGGGCGGGAAACAAGATATTAAGGTGCATTAAAAATAATATTTTCTAGAACCTATAAAGTGCCTAACCAATATTTGCTCTATTATGTTACTACATTTTTCTATTTATTGTTTTGTTTTTTTATATTATTAATTCTAGTTTTGCAAAATTGGTTGTGTTATAAATTGGTTACTTAATCATTATTGATTTGCAGCTATTTTGTAATTAACTCATTAAATCTATCACAATGTTAATGACGCTTTTGCGAATCTCTTTTATAATCTCATGTTAAATTGTTTTTTAACGCATTTAATTATGTGCTTAATAAATGTTTTTGTTAACATTTGTAGTTTAATTTATTATTTTAATTACAGTTCAACAATTTTACAATTTAGGCCAGTGAAAAATGGAAGAAATTGTTACATTCCTGAAATTATTCGCACAAGTTTATTGATGCCCAAGCATCCTATAAATATTAAAAAATTGTTTATATTATAAAAGCGAAAACCTGATAAAAAAAGTTGAGAATTGCTGCTTTAAATCAAGAAGTACTTGGAAGATAAATATGTTGTAGCTAACACTTCTTAAATTTTCTGTTGTTATCTGGACTGACTTTTTTTGGATATAAAATATGTAATTGATAACTGTAATAGTGTATTTAAAAAAATATATTAACTTTTTTGTACGTATACTAAAACATCTGTTGTGCAATACAGTAGAACCTCGATTATCCGGGCCGAGGATAATAATAATTGACGTTTTTTGTTAAATTATTACAAAAAAATACACTAAACAGCTTTGTATGTAATCCAAGTGCAGCTCTGAAGTAAGCATAAATTCTATACATTTGATTTCACATAGTATACTACTAAAGTTGCGAATGTCCACGGATAAACCGCTGGCGTCGCACAGATAAGCCGCTGCACGCATAATAATCTGACGGTAGTCGATGTATAATGCGCCCAAGGATACTCGGGATTCCACTGTAGTTACAAAATTTTTATTTTTTTTTCATGATTTGAAAATTAACAAAGATTTAAATTGCGTTTTTGATTATATTTTTATAAACGTGTGATAATTAAGATAAAGAAACGTTGGTTTGATTCGAAGGATGTTTTAATAAACTTGCTTTACAGCAGAAATTTGACACATATTGTTTGTTTAAAAGTCATTGTTAATTAAAATTTGGAAAAATGTTGGATTGTTAAATATTTTGAACAAAATTATGCAATTTTATTAATTAAATATTGTTTTAGAAATATTTTGTCAGACCCAGACTGGGTCGGCGGGAAAAGGAGGAGACGTCTGGTGGGCCGGTGTTTTTGTGTTTCGTGTGGCTTCTCAAATGTTTGATCATATGAAATTAGTTAGTGTGAACATGAACTTGTTCTACTCTTTATTATTCTATTTATTTTTTCTACCAAATAGATTTTTTCTGAATTTTCATTATTTTGTGGTCAATTTTTCGCAAAAATTCTCGAGTTATTTTCCATTGAAAGAAATATTTTGGATTTCTTTTTTAAATTACGTTATAGATTTTGTCTACCAATATACATGTGTCCTGTGACCGTGGTAAACCTTTAAGATGGTGATAAAAGACACTTTTCTAAGAGATATTTTTAAATAAAATTTTTGTCCTAGTCCTAACCCTTGGGGGTACCCCTGTTTAAAATAATTTTTTGAATTTCTGCCTTCAACGACCATAGCACCGTAAGTATTGATTTTATGGTATTAATGGATTAGTGATTTTATATAAACTAGTTTATAACCTCTTATCCTCTAGAATTAACGGATTTTGAGTTATGAATTAAGAGAAGAGATGTTAAAAATTCCAAGTTTTATTTTTTTTTCGTTTTTGTTGCAAACCCTGTATCTTTTAAACGAAACTACTTGCAAGAAGCCAAACGGTCCAATTCGGATAACAAATTTAACAGTCCATAACTTGAGTCTACTAAAATTTTTTAAAAATAACCCATTTTTCAGAAAATTCCAAAATAATGAAAAGGGTCGGTACAAAAATAATAAATTCAAGAAATTATCAATTAGGAATTTGATTTATAGATACATACAGGGTGTCCCCGTGACCGTGGAGAACTTTTGAGGTGGTGATAAAGGACACTTTTCTAAAACAAATTTTCAAATAAAATTTTTTTCCAAGTCGAAACTTCTTCCAAGACCTTGTTGATTATTTTGGGATTTTCTGTGAAATCAGTTGGTTTTTCAAAAAAATTTAGTACATTAATGTTATAGCCCATTAAATTTTCTACCCGAATTGGGCCATTAGTTTTTTTGTAAGTAATTTCGTTTAAAAGATACAGGATTCGCAAGAAAAATAAAACTTGCAATTTTTTTGACATTTTTTCTCTTAATTTAATTCATAACTCGAAATCTGTTCATCCTAGACAATAGGAGGTTATAACCTGATTTGTAGATAAGAGTACGATCTTTAAAAAAGTTCTAATCTATTAAGCCTAAAAAATCAATAATATCGGAGCTATGACCGTTTGAAATCAGAAATTCAAAAAATTGCTTTAAAGAGGGGTACCTCTCAAGGGTTTCAACTTGTACAAAAAATTTATTTAAAAATGTCTTAGAAAAGTGTCCTTTAGCACCACTTAGACACCCTGTAGATGTGACGGAACTTAATGAAAGAAGTGCCGTTATAAATAATACTGTTTTACACCTTTTAAAAAGAGCACGTTTGTGTGTTGAAAATGATGATGAAAACGTCGTAAGAGGCCGTTTAAAATGTAAAGCTTTTAGGGAATGGAAGGGATATTGGTAAACGTTACGAATCCTAGCCTGGGGGAGGGGTACAAAATGTTACTTACGTAAATTTTTTTTATAATTTCGAATTTAACCTTAAAAAATGTAAACAAATTACAAACTTATATGCAGTAGAAACTTAATAACCAAACTATTTACTGTAGATATTAGTCCTGAAGGCGGCAGCTGGAGGTTGATAAACTCCAATCTCACGCAAGGACATAGGGGGCAGCGTTGCCAGATCTAGAGAAAACTTTGAGCCTGCACTGCTTTTCTTTCAAAATATTTAAAAAAAATGTGGTTGAGAGTGGGACTAATGACAGGCTAGTTTTCTATTGTTTTGAATTTTGTAAAAATAGTCTGAATCATTTATAATAGGAAACTAAAATATTGTGCATTGTATAGTTTGTTCCGCGATTATCATTTGAATACTATTGGTTCAGCCTTTTAGGTCAAGTTATATAATAAAAGTTAAGTTTTGGTTCACTTTGATCCGTGAATCAAGTTCGGTAATTGGTTGGTTTTTACATTTTCAACCAATCACTAAAAGGACCAACATTTGTATGATTTAATTTCTTCTATAATAGCCATATATTTTAGTACATTTTCAAGATTGCTGCAAATGAGAGTGATCATTGCAACTACGATAGCACATCCCTAGTATATCCTGTCAATGGTATTTTGAAAAGCTAATGTTCCAAAAAGATTTCTACGTTACCGATAAATCTAGCATGACATCTGTATGATATTTTATTTATGCAGTTTTATTTAACAACGTAAATGTGTAATCCATTTAATTATTTTATAGTTTTTATAATATAATATAGTCCGTTTAATTACTTAGCAGTATTTTACATCAATAGATTTGGTGAATTGTCTTGTGCCAACCGTGCCTTTTTGATATAAAAGGAGTTGAGTTCTTGCGTTGTTTATAACGTTTTCACAGAGGATAAGTAATTTATGTTTGTTACCTAATTTTATCATCTGATTGCAGTTAATTTGCTATTAAGGTAAGTTATAATAGTTTGTAAATCATTTCACGATTATTCTGTAGAACAATTCTTGTTGGGATACTTTATAATCAAAATTTCAATTTTTGCAATGTCAAGCCAAATGTCAACTTTCAAGATTTTCATTATTTTTAGATCACTCAAATTGCAAATTAATGTGACGCAAAACTTGGTAGCATTTGTAAATTTGTTTCCAGTTGTTTGTAAATGACTGTCGTTGGGTTGACATTTTTGAAAAGTTTATTTACTGCGATTTGTAAAAGAATTAGAATCTTAGCAATTCACACCGCATGTTAGATACTTTTGATAATTTTTTCTTTGTTTATAGAAGTAAACTAAAATGGCTGTTAAACATCAAATTATCGAGAAGGATGAACCTCAGGAGAAAGTTCCTCTTACGCTTATATTAAGAGCACTACAAAGCATCAATACCGAACACAAATTAAAGGGTATTGACTTGGCTAAATTTTGCGAGAACATTGTATACAGTTTGGGGAAGATTAAGATACCAACTCAACCTAATGATTATCTTCATTTTATGATCGATATAAAAAATGTACAAGATATTTTGATACAGGCTTGTTCAATGGAGGAAGCAATATTTGCAGCATTGAAGGCTTTCTATAATGGAATTTCTGATCCTCACAGACAACGTCAACCAACTATGGCGATTGTATTACAACTTATAAATATTGAAGCACTTCCCTCTGCGGTCAAGTTTATTTTGAGTTCAGGTTCAACCGAGAGTAGCCTAAGAGAAGCTTTGATGACTTTGTGCAACTGGTTGTCACGTTGGACATTTACACCTAATTTAGGGCCTTTAATTTTACGTTTTATGCAAGGCTTGGAAATTGAACAGCATTACGAAATATTAGTCGGAGTTACTTTAAAATATGTACAACATTTATTTAAGTTACTTGTGCTTCCCGATTCACGACCAACAATTGGGCCTGTGGTTTTGTACATGTTGTCTAGTTGGCAGCATAGTCCAGAAGCTTTTCTAAAAGTGGTACCACATGCACCACGTGTTTTACAATCATTGCACAAGGAAAATACCGACAGTAGTCAATTTTATTTAGAAGAACTGGTTAGCTTGTGTGTTATGTTAATGAATATTTTCCCCGATCATGAAGATTCGTATGGTGATTTAATTAATGCCATCACACCTTTCACTTCAATTTTAAGAAATAATCACACAATAAATTACAAGTCGTGGTTTAACAGGTCATCTATGGCAACTCCTTTACGTGATCCCTCCAAAAAAGTAGGCTTAAATAATTTAGGAAATACTTGCTACATGAATAGCGTACTGCAAGCATTATTTATGACCAAATTATTTCGAAATGACATATTATTAACAAGTAAACAAACATTGCCTCTTTTTTCAAAATTGCAAGTGCTCTTTGCTTTACTTCAATACTCACATCGACGTTCTTTATCACCTAGTGAGATTTTTAATTTGGCTCGACCTCCTGGCTTTCAGCCTGGACATCAACATGATAGTTCTGAGTTTTTGGGGTACCTTTTGGATGTCTTGCACGAACAAGAAAGATCTATGAGCTGCGAAACCTCTTGTGGTAAGTTTTTTTTTAAATTTATGTCATATACTCTGGGTTTGGGCAGGCTACTTTTAAAAAACAGCTAAGTTAGTTTACCTCTCCTGAACAAAAGCATTTGGGAGCGTATGGAAACTATTATAAATATATATTTGGAGCATTAAAATTTATTTTACTTTTTGAAAATTTATTTTTTCACAAACATTGAAACTGCGATAATATTATTTAAGTCGAAATTTCAGTTTAAATGTTAGTGAAACCGGACATAAGTCTATAATTGGAGAATAATGCAAACAAATCACAGATCCACATTTATTTTGCTGGTTATCTTTGAGTTCGGCCAGGTTTTTGTGTCATAAATGTGGTGTAGGGACAACTTATCATCTTAAAACAATATTTAATTTTTAAATTTAAATAGAAAATATAATTTTCACCCAATAGTAGCTTATACAAACTACAGCTAGCTAGTATGTACTAAATTTTTTAATGTATCATTGAAATAGTTAATATCTAATGGGTAATTCCATAATGAACATTTAGGCCCAGTTGTATAAATACTATTTTGACTACAATAATAGTCAGTACTACCAAGTACTGACTATTTTGTTTATTCTGATTAGATAAAACAGTGAGTCAACTCATGAACTTGCTTTAACCATAAAAGTACTACTGGGTTTTAAAGGTACTTTGATGAAAGTGTACTTTGCAAAACGAAATTAATTCACTCTTGTTTCATAAAAGTTTTTAAAGAACTTTCCGATAGAATTTTTTTCAACCAATTATATCGAGATTGGAAAGCCAGTTTATATTGTCAAGTATTATTACACAATGTGTGAAGTACACTTTTGTAACAGAGTTACAATTTCATTATTACTAACATTTTTGTGAAAAGTATTTATTTTTGCTAATAGAATGAATTTAATTTCAGTTGGCGATAATGCACAAACTACAGTAATTCAAAGGTCATTTGGTGGTCGAGCAATTACAATTTCGAGATGTGCAAAATGCAATACTCAAAGTGAACATTCAGATCATTTTCGCGAATTACAACTTTCGTTTCCAAGTAATTGTAATAATCAGTCGGTACAAACTTTACTGGATTATTATTTACAACCAGAAAAATTATGTGGAGATAATCAATATCATTGTGACACGTGTCAAGGTTTAACCGATGGAGAACGAGTAACACGGATTGTAGAACCTCCCACCAGATTAGTATTAACTTTAAAAAATTTTCGTTATGACTTAGCATCACAACAACGTACAAAATTATTACATCACGTAAATTTGGATTCATTTTTACAATTAGGTAATATAAATTATGAATTGTATGCTGCAGTTGTTCATGTAGGAACTACTCCCGATTCTGGCCATTATTATACATACGCTCACGATGGTCAAGATTGGTTTAAATTCAATGATTGTGTTGTCACGAGAACTTCCTCTGAGGAATTGTGCAGTGTTAAACCTCCGGAAACGCCGTATATTTTATTTTATAGTAAACAAGATTGTTTAGATCCTGATTGCTTACCAAGATCATCGTTTTCATCTGTATTGGAAGCTGCATTAGTTAAAGATAGCTCTGAATTGGAATTAGAAAAAATGCAAAAACCTGTACGAAGTTACAATACAAATATTGATAAAAGAAATGACGAACCGCCACCTCCTGGTTGTGGAGGAAATTCGTTTGTAAATTCAAATAATAGATACGTTTGCTAACTGATGCATATGTAACAATTTCTAGTTTATTTTGTTGTTTATAACAAACCATGTATATAACATTAAACAATTTATTATTTATTGCAGTAGGCTTGTTTTTCAATTGTACAATTTTATTTTTGCATATAAAATTAAAGTTATTTACATCTTTGTGGAGTTTTAGTTATCAAATTTATTGTAAATATTTAAATAGTATAGGATTTATTGCTTGTTATAAAATTTTTAATGAGGTTTTATTTTGCTATTAAGTATTACATTGTCGTGTCTTAATGGTACATAAAACTACATGAGAAATTATCATTTCTATTTGTATGTATAATAAATTTATACATATTTAATTTATAATAAATGGTACTAATATGCATCAAGTTTTTTCTTCAATATATTTTTCCACTATGGATAACTTTCTGTCTTAAATTTATGAAAATTGATGTATGTACAACAGAAATGATATGTCAATATCATTAATCTAAGTACCAACGTTTAAAATTGAGTGTTCTTGGTTTTCTCTGTCTAATCATAATAGTTTTCATTTTATGGGACTAAGCCAAATTTAATCCTAACTAATCAATTTTTTTGTATTTACTAAAAGTTTGTGCGATTATTTTAGGACATGCAACATTTTACTTAGGAAATAAAAATTCGTTAATTAAAAAGTGTTAATTTATTAGAATAATGTGAAAAATTTTAATTATATGTCGATTATATATTAATTCAAATTTTTTAAAATTATAAGGTTAAATGAACAATAAAACGAAACATTATTTGTAAGCTTTCAGCAATGGTTACTGCTGTCATCAGACATTTAATAATAATAGTGCAATTACATGGAAACGAATATAACGTATTGTCATTTGAGACGATTTCTTGATCCATAAAATTTGAAAGATAATCGCGGGTTAAGGAACAACCTACATAAGAACTCATTAAATAGGAAAAACTTAACCCCAATACGTTATTTGTAGCTTAGATGAGTAGATGGCTGTAGACATTACTTAAACCTTCAATGTCGGTTTTTCTGTTCATCGCATTTTTTTCCCTCTTGATGCAAATCATTTCGTGAAGAAGTCGATCTTTGTAATTGGTGACTGATTTGATTATTGTGGCATTAGAAAAGGCAGCATTGTGTCCATCAATTAAAATATGTTTTGCAATCGCAGTAATTTCCATGTAATTGCACTATTATTATTAAATGTCTGATGACAGCAGTAACCATTGCTGAAAGCTTACAAATAATGTTTCGTTTTATTGTTCATTTAACCTTATAATTTTAAAAAATTTGAATTAATATTAATTTCAAAGGTTAATAATATAAATAATGTCGATTATATAGACTAATTTTTATATTATTTTAAATATAATTTTACTTGAAGGTAAATTAATTTTAGGGGTAAAAATTTTTTATAACTACAATAGATGCTGCTTAATGTGATCACATCGGTACTCGGGGTTTTTGATAATAATAACCGATCGATAATAATAGACAATTTTTTATTGGTTTTTTATTACCATAAAATCAAATAAACACAAATTTTGAATCGTTCCAAAATTTTGATTTTATCCTTAGATAAAGCTCAGATCACATCTTTTTTTGTGTCACTCATTGGGAAAGTGTTATCTTGAATCTACACTTGGTACTTCTGTTCAGCTAGGAAGGGGTATAACTCCAAAGGTTCCAACTGGACCTGAATTTGCGTTTGTTACAATAAAATAATCCCTACCAATTAATATTATCAATTGTTATTATAAAAAAATCACATTTATTTTTTTACATAAATCGTAATAAAAATTGATTATGTACCATTAAACTTTTCAAATATTCAAAACGCTATAGTTTAAATGGACGTTTTCAGACTTATACCCCTTTCTTTCTGAGGGTGCGATATGCATGTATAAAATAAAAAAAGTAAAGAAAACAAAAATGATAATAAATATTTTGTTTATGTACCGTTAAACTTTGCTCACAAGAGGGGTAACTGCACCAAAAACGTATAAGTTTCAGTGACGTAATAAGCGAAGAATGGAAATTTTTGAGTTTGGTTTTGGGTTGATAACAAACGAAACAACTTTCCCCATCAGTTGATGCAGTTCAGGTGCCAACGGGGTCTTGTTATGCGTCACGTTTTTTGATGCAAAGTTACCCCTTGTAGGTAAAGTTTGCCGGTTTTATGGTATATAAAATAAAAAAGGAAAAATGATAATCTAAAACGAATTTATGATTATTATAAGCGATGTTTTTTGTGTATAACTATTACGTCCGGCCCGTTCTTCGCTTAAGTGATAACAATAGCCGAATTCATTAAGCGGCATCTACTGTATTTAAAATTAAGAAAAGTTTGTTATAGGAAATTTTTTGCGGTTTATTTTTGTTAATAATGATTAAGATCATACAGGATGGTAAGTAGAAGCGATAATAACTTTTTCCGTAAAGCAAAATTTAGAATACTGATTTAGGTGTTCTAAATTTACTTTCTTAATCAGTTCATCTACCTTCTTCTTTCGGTGCCTTCTCATCAAAGGTGGTTGTCAATAATTATGGAAAACTCTTCTCTATCTTCTGCTGTTCTTATCAATCCTTCAACACTCAATCCTGTCCAATCTCTAATATTTCTCATCCACGAAATCTGCCTTCTTCCCGATCCGCGTTTTCCCTTTATTTTACCTTTGATTATAAGTTGTGGGAGTTTGTATTTGCTATTACGGAGAATGTAGCCTAGATATGCTGTTTTACAGTTAACAACAATTCTCGATCCTTCTGCATTCGCTGCAGAACCATGTTGTTAGATATTCTGTCTGTCCAGCGGATTTTCAGCATTCATCTAAATACCCACATTTCTAATGCTTCTAATCTTTTCATTATGTTTACCTTCACCGTCCAAGCTTCCATGCCATAGAGCAAGACAGAGTAAACGTAGTACTTTACCATTCGATATCGGAGTTCCAAGCTCAGGGCACGACTACACAGAAATTGTTTCATATTTTGAAAAAGACTGCTCTAGCGTGTTCTATTCTAGTTCTTATTTCAATCTCCTGGTCGGGACCGTCCGTGATCCAACTGCCCAGATACCTAAACCTTTCAACTTGTTGCATGTGCTGTCCGTTTATAGTTATGTTTGTCTGAATGTTGGCCAACTTTGCAACCTATACTCAGCTACCTATAAAACAATAAATTTTTTCATAATATCGGCATCGTAACTGCATCATTATTGTCTATACGTGAGCGGTGTAAGCGGAACTTTTGTCTTGTTTACAAGTTGCTACGAATAGCAGGTAAAAATTATTTGCTCTTTTTCTCTGGGGAAAATATGCAATTGTGTTTCACAGACATTCTCTACTGCAAAAATACTTATAAACCGTGGTTCATACTACGGTTTTTCACGTTTTTTCTAATAGCGGCTAAAAAATCTAAATTTAAATAATTATATTACAATATCTCAATGAATTATAATTTCAAACAATTAATTAATTTTTTCTACTATAATTCGGCAGCGTAACTGAATCATTATCGCAAAAAACTGGCAATTACACACCTGGATGCATGAATAACTATTTGCTGCTTAGTAGCATTAATGATTTGAGATCGGAAAAATAAGCACACTTGACAGAAAAAGTGCTTCAATAAGCACACTAGTATGCCAAAATTTATACTCTAAAAAGCTACAGATAATTCTTTGCTTTGATGTATGCTGATGATATTTAATGAAACTATTGAACTTGTTCTACTGGTAAAACCTTTATACTGGACTGTAACAATAATTTCTGATCTTTCTTCGTTGAAGGGTTACAAAGTAGTCTCTGATTTATTGCGACCGTCTTTGCCACTTTGATAAGGCGTTGTCCTTTTTATTGGTGTAATCAAGCTCTGGAATAGCCATTAAAAGGCCTCCGACAAGGAAATAACCAGGAGTAAGTGGATTCAAGTCGGTGGGATCACATGATAATTGTGAAATAGGACGGGAATTCAAGCAAGCTTCTACCCCCGCTAATACAGTTACGAATTCATTTTCTGTTAAATTTGATTCTCCCACAATTTGTTTTAAACGGACTTTAGTTGCTTTAATCACTGACTCAGCAATACCATTAAAATTTGAGCTCTTTGGGGGCGACCAATGCCATTGAATCTGCTAGTATGAATTGATTGCAGTTTTATTTCATTTTAAAAATTATACGCTACTTGAAGAGTGCGATGTGCGTTCACGTAATTTGTTTCGTGATCGCATTCCATGCAATACCTAATGTTCTTCTCCCAGTTGCATTGACTCGTTTAATTTGTTAGTTTCTAATAATTTGGGTGCATTAGATATCCATTTGTCCATTGGAAATCCCCCGAGTTTAAGACGTGTATAATTTCGTTTTTAATTGTTATTAATAAATTAATAGTTAATAAATCCGTCAAATGACACCTGTCAACTGCCAGATATCGCCTGTCAACCGTCAGCTATCATCTGTCAACTGTCACTTATCATCTGTCATCTATCAACTGTCATCACCATCAATCTTTTATTAAATAGGCACGACATACCTGTATCCTGATATAAGCAGGTTGCTTTGAAGCACAGCTGTGTTGATGTGGGAGTGTGTCTGGTTTTCCTTTTAGTTAGCACCTACAAGAGCTGCAACTGCATATACTCGGAAGAATATTTTGTATGCGCTGTCACTTTTGTAATATAAACAAAATATTCGTTTGAAACAATAACAAACGAAATATTGTGTGTTACATTCAAATTTTAATAGGAATTAATTAATAATTTATTGTAAGTTGATGATATTGTAATAGTGTAAACAACATGTTTGTATATTATAGCGACCCTGTACGGTATGCAATCTGTGATACACCGTCAAAAGCACAACAAACTTTATTACCTGTACGGAATGCAACCTGTCATACACCGTCAAAAGGAAAACAAACTTTTTTTATGTTATTGTTTGCTTCACATCAAATTTGTGTATGTCTTATTAATATTAATACCATGCTTGTAAGTATAGATAAACATATACTTTTTATAAGATAACTTTTCTTTCCTGAAAGTTTAGTGAAAAATGTAGGGAAAAGCGTTCTAATATTCTAATAATTCAGGTACAATTTAAACTAGAGTTGCTTCAGTATTTATTCAATTAGAGCAGCTATAGACAGAGTTAAGTATGTCTTGGGTTAAATTTAACTCGAACTTTATACATCTGGCCTGTGGCATATTTAGGGGAGGGCAAGGGAGCAATCCCCCTAAAGACGACTCGAATCGTATCTCTGAAGCTCCCCGTGATAAAAATAATGTTTATCACGCAGTTTTAAAATTTAAATAAGTTTGAGTTTGAAATATTTTGAATTCCTTTAATTTTTTTGAATTTTTGAATTTGTCAGTTAAATCTTTACCACCGACGCGCATGAACAGATTAACGAGATTCTAAAAAATAATCTGGTTTGTCTCCTCCAGTGGCATTTTTTAAATACGCCATTGCAACTGGCCGTTAAGATTAATACAATTGTAGTATAACAGTATGTTTAAACAATCTGATGTGATATCACTTATACATATGACTAGCCTACTATTCCATAACAAAATAACGTATCCTTGACAAATTTATTTATTTATTAATATAGCAAACCAAATTACCGCTGTATGGGTTTTCTTGGGACCAAAGAATTAAAATACAAGTACTGTAAATGAATTTTTAACTTCTTAAACTATCGGTTATAATTTTTTAATCAGTAAAAATTTTGTTTATAAATCATTTATTATAGTTTCTGCTGCTGTAAATCCCGACTCAATTGCTCCATGAACTGTACCATAATGAATCCTGCTGGTAGCTTCTCCTGCAATAAATAAGGTTTTCTTTCCATAGTTAGAAGTTAAGGGTTCTGCTAACAATATTTCATCAGACATGTCTCCTTTTCGAGAATTTAATGTTTGATAGGAATAAGTACCCCGAAAATTTGGATTTGAATACCAATTATTTCTAAAATACAAAACATACTTAAAATGTTGTTTCATCACGGCAAGCAGAGAAAGGCTTTCGCCTTTAAAACAGCTGCTGTTACCCCAGTCGTTTGGAATTTATTTATTTATCTATTTTATTTGTATTACCAACCTGGGACCAATAATTCCCCTAAATATAGAACGTAACATTTTATTGCTTTTTTATAATTTCAGATCATAATCAACGACCTCGAAAATTTTGAGTTAATTTATTATTTTCTGAACAAAATTATAGTATTAAGTTTTCTAGTCACACTTTCAAAATAATTAATAGCAGCGCCAAATTTGAATTTGAAGAAATTAAAAAAATTTTGTAAGTAAATTTTAGAAATTTTTAGAAATGCAAAAAAGAAATTTCAACTTCAAAATAATTCAAACTAATTTTCCAAATAATCTTAAATAAAATTTCTTTTTTTATTTTTGATGATATGTAGAAGCCCATTAAAATGTTAGGTAATTGAAGTTGCATAGGCTTTCTAATAACTTTTCTTTTATCGCGTAGAATGCAAGTTTTATTAATTTTTCTTTTACTTGTTTTCTTTAGACACCAGTAAATAAAAAGTCTTACCGAAAAACATAATCAGCTTTTGGTATATATCGATATTGTCTTAGAAATTTATTTAATATGTAAGTTGTACCGTCAATAATTATTTCATTTGATAATTTTTCCATTTCTGGTACTAATTCTCCAACAAACCATACCATCAAAACGTTAGGCTGTTTTGTGACAGCCGAAAATCCTACTAAATCAACCAACCACGATTGTCCATCCTACAAATGTTTTAAAATTATGCATTGCACAATTAATATGTTGTGTTGAATCAGATATGAAATAACTATAATGCTATAAATACAAAATTTAATACCTTTATGGGTCCGTAAGGAAACTCATCGATAACTTGCTGTTTATCTTCTTCATTCCATATTAAATTAAAGTTTTCAAACTCACTTTGTGGCCACCATTTATTTGAATAATACAGAAACACTTTAAAAACTGCCCCAATTCCGAGTGTCTCTATTGCATTTAATTTATTTATTGGTAAACTAGGACTAAATAAAGTATTTTGTTTGTATTTTAAAACTCCCAACGATACCGTTAATATTACATGATCTGCATAATATACAGAGCCATCAGAACATGTGACTCGAACTTTCTGCAATATGTCATCCGAATTCCACAAAATATGAATTACTTTTTTATTGAAATATATTTTTTCGACAATTTGACGTTTCACTTCAGGATCTGAATACTTCTTCATCAAAACATCTAAAATAGTTTTTTGACCTCGTCCTTTCCAATTTAAAGTGTGATTTCCTTCTGTTCTCACATAATCACTTTTTTCCGGAGTGTCGCTTAATGAAAAAGCTCCAGTTGTAATTAATAATTTTCGTTCGAGCGAATTTAGAAATTCTACAGCAAATTTTAATTTAAGTGGGTCATTTAAGTATTTTTCTTCCACAACTTGCATATATCTAGATGAAAAAAATTTTGTTTAATAAAAGTTTGAGCTAACTACCCAATTACGTACTCAGTTTTTATAAAGCTACCTAAGGAAACATGGTAACTTTTACTTCTTTTAGAATAAATATCATCGTATATAGCATTAAGTTCTTGAATATCGTTTTTATTAATATTTTTAGGCCTTGAATATTGAAATACAAACGAAGTATTCGTTTGTTCCAGTAAATCGTAATTTTTTATCAGATCGTATTCGATATTATTAATTTCACCATGACACCATTCTGCACCTAAGTCTAATGTTGCATCGTCTAATTGTATTGTAAAAATTCTACCTCCAATACGCTCTTGGGATTCTAATATTTTGAAGTTGGTTATATTATTTTCCATTAATTTTGAGGATGCCGCTATACCAGAAACTCCAGCTCCTATTATTAAAACACTTGGTTCTTCAGCCAATAAAATATGAACTTGTAACGTAGTTACGATAAGAATAATAGCGTGTACGCTCATGATCAATGTTCAACTAAAGTATTTTAATGACTAATTATTATTTATTCCAGTAAACTTAACAAAACTGATAATAAGTTTCAAGGCCGAAGACATAAAAAAGTAAGGGCATTTGTTTTACACCGAAACAAACTAAGATGCTAGCTGTAATTTTAATTAAATTCACATTGAAATTACTTATCTCCTCCGTGTAACACTACCGAATTCATGAAAAACAGATTCGATTTTACTTCATTCTAATTTTCTAACAAAAACAGATTAGCAAAGGATGGTAAAGGATTTTACGTTAAGAATAATTTAACCTGATTCTGTCAGGTTTTTGTTTCAAATAACAATAGAAAAACAAGTAATATTAATCAGTGTGAAGTTATCTTGGAGTGTTGGATTTAGGGTTTGTTTTAAATCAATCAATTAGGCTTCTTATTTAAATTATTTAATTTCATTAGTTACTCAATAAATAAAATTATTGATCAATTGATGAATTATAGGTATAGTGATATACAGATAATTATAGAAGTACTTATTAAATATGAAGAGCTAGCGTGAGAGTTACTTTTGCCAAAGCCCATTTTGAAGCCTACAGGCTTTGACGGAGAAAGTAATAGCCGCAGTTTTCTGAGATGTCGAAGAAATTTTTCGTATAGATTATTATTTATAACGTGGACATACAATTTAGGTACCGGTCAACATTAGTTAAAACAAAAAAGAAAACGAAATTGTACAAAGGAAAAAGAACAATATAATGCGTTGGTAAGAACCATACTGTTACGATATTAATAAAATTGGTAACGTTGGATTTGAAGGTATGTTGATAATATGCAACATAATTGATCGACTGTTGATAAATTGCTGATATAGTGTAGATGCAAATAAATAAATTAGCAACAAAAATGTAAAAATAATTAAAGTATGATTAAATTATATTAAATATATACTATATAACTAACAGTAAATACTCAAAAATTTGTACCGGCTTTGCTTTCCTAATTTTACTAATGCAACATATTTTATTTACAAAGAACTAATAAATAATAGTTATGATTTTAATTTTCAGGTATTGTCAACTAAGTGGTTGCTAAATCATAGTAATAAGTTTTAAAAAGGGTAGAATATTTTTTGAAAGTCATAATTTTATTTTATAAATATAATAGAATTAGAATTAGTTATTTATTTTTATACGTGATATACAATATTAAGGAAATATTTATAAAGATATTCATTATTTATTTATAAATACAAAATTTTAAAACAAACAGAAGACATGATCTGCAAAATTTGTTAATATCGTACTTACGAGATAATAAATATTATAATAATCAAGAAAAATCATAAATAAGGAAATGCTACAGTTAAAAAAATAATGATTTCGGATTTTTCTATCAGAGCACTCATCCGTCTGTGGATAATAATTATATGTACATATCCTCATCGGGAGCAACAGTGGCGCAACTCAAAATTTACGTAATTCCTACTAATACCTAATCTAAAACTAGAATTTGATGTTCTAATATATTTCTACAAACTAGCATAAAATTAGTCCGCCTAAAATTCGATAATTAGTACTGCAAATTAATGTTACTTAAGGGTAGGCTCCATGAGTCTTCATATCTTTCTTTAAAATTGATATTATACCTAGAAATTAAAAAAAAATCACTTATGAAAAATAGCAGGTGCTTTTCTACATATGATGGATTTCTACGGCTGGAGCCGCCTTTCCATTCCCAGTTTCCATCTCTTTCTATCTTTTCATAACTCTTCTTTCATGTTTCTGGAATTTATCGCCTCATCGATATTCTCTCCAGCTTCCCTAGGTCATCCTCTCCTCCTCCGTTCTGGTGTTGTTGTTATCATTAAATATTTTAAAATTATAATAATTAAATATTTATTTTAATAATATACAGGGTGTCCCGTGAAGAACCTTTGAGATGGTGATAAAGGACACTTTTATAAAACAAATTTTCAAATAAAATTTACAGCAATTTTTAAAGCAATTTTTTGAATTTCTGCCTTCAAACGGCCATATCACCGTAACTATTAATTTTATGATATTAATTAATTAATGATTTTTTAAAGACAATTTACTTATCTAAAAATTAGTTTATAACCTCCTACTATATAAGATGAACGGATTTACATATAGTATTTTATTTTTGCTATCCAAATTAGGTTATTAGTTTTTTGTAAATAGTTTCGTTTAAAAGATACAGGATTCGCAAGAAAAAAAAATAAAACTTGCAATTTTTAACATTTCATCTCCTACAATTCATACTTCGAAATTTGTTGATTCTAGAGAATAAGAATTTTAAACTAATTTGTAGATAAATAAATGATATTTCAAAAATTACTAATTAATTAATACTATGAAATCAATGGTCACGGTGCTATGGTCGTTTGAAGGCAGAAATTCAAAAAATTGCTTTAAAGAGGGGTGTCCTCCAAGGGTTCGCACTTGCACAAAAGTTTTATTTAAAAATTTGTCTTAGAAAAGTGTCCTTTATCACAACCTCAAAGATTTACCGTGGACACGGAAACACCCTGTCCGACTATTACATTTTTTGTACCGATCTTGTTGATTATTTTAAGATTTTCTGTGAAATGGATTGGTTTTTCAAAAAATTTTAGTAGACTAAAGTTACAGCCCGTTAAATTTTCTACCCGTATTAGGGCATTAGTTTTTTTGTATGTAGTTTCGTTTAAAAGATACAGGATTCGCAAGAAAAATAAAAAAATAAAACTTACAATTTTTTGACATTTTTTCTCTGAATTTAATTCATAACTCGAAATCTGTTTATCCTAGATAATAGGAGGTTATAACATAATTTGTAGATGAGTGAGCGATCTTTAAAAAGTTTTAATCTATTAAGCCTAAAAAATCAATAATATCAGAGCTACGACCGTTTGAAATCAAAAATTCAAAAAATTTCTTTAAAGGGAGGTATCGCCCAAGGGTTTGGACTTGGACAAAAATTTTATTTGAAAATTTGTCTTAGAAAAGTGTTATTTATCACCACCTCAAAGGTTCTCCACGGTTCGGGGACACCCTGTATATAGGTGTGTAAAAGCCTTATCAGTGATAGTTTTCCCATAGACTCCAGAAATCCACGAGTTCAATGTAATGTTCGGTGTTTTGATTTTAGTGACAACAACGGATGATGACATAAACAAAAGGAACAAAGCGGCTTTTAATTTGACATTAAAAATGGACATGAGTTGAAACGAATTAACGCAGTGTAGCAGTATAGCGCGAAGCATACACGGGTTGACTACGACGCGGTAAGCTCGAGTTTAAACCCTGCTCGTGTTAGATACACTACTGTGATCAAAAAGTCCAATATCGATCTGTGGACTATGGGGAAGGCAACGGAAAACCACCCCATGAATTATACTCCCTGGTAAATTCATCTTGGCTTCGGCTAAGTTGAATCGCCAACGTCCGGGTGACCGGATATGGCACATGAAGAAGAAGCAGTAACAGGAAGCAGACGGAGTTGGTGAAAACTCTTACAACAAAAGTAACCTTGTGACGAAACAATTTATTTCCGAAATCAGTTTCGATGTTTCTGGTCTTTGCCGTCGATTCTGCGAATAATTCTAGTACCCTTCAGAATAACGTAGCTAACATTGCTTCCGGGAGAGAAGTACAAACTATTCCTTCTTACTTACTTACTAACATTTCCGAATATCATCCAGAAAGTGAATTTGGTAGAAAACGCTAACTAGCATCAAACATTTAGATCGCGGATTTTGAAGAAGAAACTGCCTAGCGTCGATACTGCAACCACGGAAAAGAAAATCTTAAGCCCTATAACATCAATATATCATTAAGTTAGCGCAAATAACACATTACTTTCCGACGCACTGTCAAGAATTGACTTTCTGCAGTGATTTTGCGCTTTTTATATACCATTTTTTTTAGTAAAGAGCATCAATTTCCCTAATCGCTGATATTATTTCTACCAGCAGAGTAACGCACGAAACTTTGACTTGAAACTTAGATGAAAATGTAGCATTTTAAATAAACTTTAAACTTTTAAAAAGAATATTTGTAGTTTGCAAAAATACACCACATTTGGTTTCATCAATTTTTCAATTGCTCATCAAACTTACTCCTAATGTCAAATAATTACTCTGTCAAAACGACGATAACTGTGACCGCGACTCCACACAATCAAAAATTGCTTTCACCTTGCTGATAACATTGCAATATTTTTAAATAATTTTCACGTAATTAAAATAATTGCAAAATACATTTAAATACTATATAGCGTTCCAAAAGAGGATGTTATCGTATTAAAATTTAGTAACAGAAATTGTTTTAATAAGAAATCGTATAAATATAATATCTATTTTAACTGCGACTTCAACCAAAACTAGATTTGACAACTGGTTCCAAAATTGCTTACTATTCTAACATTTGGTACCTAGAGGATTTAAAAGCTTAAAATTTATAAGTGATTTCATTTCGTAAAAATAAATCAAGTTATAGCAACCAAAGGACAACGGGAAGCAAGACTGGAAACCGTTCTGAAATACTGGAGAAGAAAAGCTCGGGTAAAGCAACCCTGCAAAATCAAAATACTTCAGACAAAGGCAAAGTATGTTATTTTTAACGAAACCCCGGCAAAGCCGGGTATCCAGCTAGTTCTTCATAAATTTAAACTAATAACTTTCGTATGAATAAATTATTCAAATTATATTCAAAGCTCAATTTTAAATAAAATTGATATCTTATATTACAACAGGATCTCGATCAAAAATAAACTTGCCGCATTTACAAATTTTTACTTTATCATATGAAATTTTACTTTATCATATGAAATATGAGAAAGTATTGCTTTCGTGCAGAAAAAAATTGAGATTTTGATGGATTTACACTTTCTGAGGTCGTATGAACTAAATAAGACCATGTGGTCAAATTTTTGTGCGCTCTACAGCAAAAACTTATAGGAGTTTTTAAACAAAATTTAGAATTTTGAATCAGGGAACTATTTCTTTAAATCTTATTATTTAATATTAGTTATTATTTAATATTTTAAAAACGAATAGGAGTTTCAAAATAAAATTTGAGATATAGTCGTATCTTTATGGCAAGAATTAGAGATGATTAAATTTTGGTTAAAATTGGTTCATGGAAACAATTTTTTTAAATCTATTTAATATTAGTTTTTACAAAATACTTCAAAAACTAATAACAATTTCAAAACTAAATTTGAAATTTTGTATCTTTGTATTGAGACTTAGCTCTGATTAGATTGTGGGTCAAATTGATTGATGGAAAATATTTTTTTCTTTTTATTATTAAAAATTATTTTTTTAATATTTAATGAAAGTATTATAAAGTCATGGGTATGGCCACATCCATTTTAATTTCACGATTAATTAATTTAATTATAAAATATCTTTTACACATCCATTTAAAAAAAACAAATCTTCATTGTATCAAATTTTAATGCTGCACAAAAGTATACAATTTTTATAACTTTTCCTATTTACCGTCACCAAATACAATTCAAAATTGGTTAATAAAAGTTATAAATTCCTTTAAAATCGGTAAGTCTATAATTTTCATAAAAACACAGCAACGTGTATACAAATCTAATACAAATTTTTTTATTTAATTCTTCATGTACTGTGTTGTTTACAGAAAAACTTTTGACAGAAAAAAATTGGTTGGAGTCATATTATTTGAGCTCTTATGGTTATGAGTATATCACCTTAAATGATGCAAAAAATATATGTATGTCATGAACTAAATTATAAACCATCAATTGCCTTTAGTAATAATGAAACAGAAAAATTGTGAAGAAAAAATAACCGATCATAATATTAACATATGTGTTCGCTTTTTGAGGGCTTTTCTTTAACATTTTTAAAACTTCATTTTTAAAATAAATAGATAAAATTAAAAAACGATTTAGAAAACATTAACCTCGGTCACATTTGAACAAAGTCGATGTTCAAATTTTTTAGCTGCTTTAAAATGAAATTCGATATTTTGTAAAAATACATGTGGAATCAAATTAACTTAATTTCACGAAAAAATTACATATGCATTTAAAAATGGAAAATCTAGTAGACCTTTTTTTTAAATATACATAATTATACGAACATATTATGTCAACAAAATTTCTATAGTCCAATGTAGAGTAAATCTGCACGTTTTTTTCACAATCCTAAGCAATACATTATGAAAATTTACGAGATTGTTACAAGGAAATACAAAAAAATTTCTTAACCATGTTTATCAATTTTGTTGAGCTGTAGTATTATCGGTAGCAGAAATTCAATTTTTTGCAGGTGAAATTCCTATAGCCTATAGCATTTCTATAGCACGTTTTTAGTAAATTTTTATTTAATTTCTTACCTAATTTCTTTAAAATTGATATTATACCAAGAAATTTAAAAAAAACAACTTTTGAAAAGAGCTGTTGCTTTAATAAATAACTTCAAAAATATTACCTATAAATTTCATGCCGACATCTTAAATGACTACGAAAACAAAATAAAAGGTGTTTTATTTTTCGTAGTCATTTAAGTAACTCCTTAAGATATCACCAAAATTTAGAGGTAGAAGTTTTGAAGTTATTTAGAAAAGCAACAGCTATTTTCCAAAAGTTGTATTTTTAAATTTCTTACATGAGAGGAAGTCATGGAGCCTAGCCTTAATTTTAAAGTAATTTACATACATACAATCGGTTTTAAACGACTTGAGACGTTGCCCGATACCCTATAAAGAAACGGCTTTCTTATGTAGGGATACAACCGAAGTCGTTTACTCGTCTCCTCAAAAGGGCACTCTAGCAATTAATACCTCAAAGATGTTACCAGCACCTTGCGAGAGGACCACCGTTTTTATGTGCCTTTCGAAGCACGGGACGGCATTGCAAAGTGGGCTCTACCCGGATACTAACCGGGAGTCTTACATTAGCAGTTCATCGCGCTAACAACCATGCCAATGTCCGTCTGTTTTAAAGTAATTTACTTACACTAATATAAACTTAACATTTTGTTGATGCACCATTATATCGAATGACGCTGAGATATAAGATAAGAACTAACGTATATTGTTCAAAATTTTCAGACTTCACTGGAGATTTATTATCATAACAAATAGACCAAATCATAAAGTTATAGTTTCCGAAGTTTCCACTCATTTTAATCAAGTGTAGGTTATGCCACCCACGAAAATCTGTCAGGAAAACTGAAAGTTTTCCATTCTGAGGTTCAAGTCATATCATAGTACTATTGAGCGAGTTATAATCTAGCGTCGATATGCCCGAGTAAACGGAGTTTTTTTTTGTTAGTTTTTTGTAATTCAAATTTTTATTTAAATTTAAAATTTGTTGAATGCGCCTGTTTGTAACTAGTAATTCAAGTTTGGAAACAATTTGACCAGTATTCAATTTATTAGCTGTAGTTTTATTGACGATTTTAAGTATTGGCCGGTTAGTTGGTTCAGTATTTTATTTAATTTTAATTCTTATTTAATAATTTTGTTTTAATTATTATAGTCCAGTCAGTAGAGAATCGAAATAAGGTGGTATGTTGCAAACGGTGGTGTAGAAGATTTTATTTTTAACTTGTATAAATAGGTACAAGCATGTGAAAACAAAATGCTAACACGGGCGACCTCGGGAGAACTTTTGGCAGCCAAAGAACTTCAAAATTTTAGGACTTTTTTTAGTTTTTTGCATATAACTCCTAAACCGTGGATCCTATCAAAACATTTGTGGTTTAACAAATTAAAGAGCGTTAAATTCTGCGTCGAATAAGTACCACAACTTAATAATTTGGTCAAGTGGTATGGTCGAAAACTACGCCCAAAAAACGATGATTTTTTCTAATTTTGTCAAAAACTGAGATTTAGTAATACGTAAGTGTGCGTCCGGCATCGATCGCGTTGCACTAAATTCGTTGTAACTTTTAAACTAATTAATGAAATTGAGCATTCAAAAGCTCAAATGAAAGAAGAAACATGTAGCTATTGGATTATTATATTTTCTAATATAAAATGAATGTATATAAAAGTAGTAAATGTATATAGTTGGAACATACGGAGATATCCGATAAAATCGCTAAGAGCTCTACCATTTCTACAATTCTTAAAATAAAGATCTGAAATTTTCATAAATTACTCTAGAAGTAATGTATAAAAATATCCGATAAGTAAAAAATCTCAAAATTTAGTATTGAAGATGTATACTTCAAAATTTCAAAATTTTGGGTAAGTAATAAAATCTTAAATGTATACCTAACTTTAACCACATATTACTCTTGCTTAAATCGCGTTATTGGATTTCTACAGGTGCGATTTTTAAAGCTTGAAATGTGTACTTTAAGATGCTATAAGAGGATTTAGGTTAAAAGTAAATCAACCCTTTTATTTTACAGAAATAAAAATAAATTTTTTTGCTCCAAAATTCGTTAAATTAGAGGTACGTTAAACGTTAATAACTTTTATAAAAAATTTATTTAACCTACCTAACTAGCATATATTATTAATAGGACTTAAAAATAAGTGAATTTAGTGTAAAAAAAATTTTAGAATATATAATAATAGCTCTTAGCGATTTTATCGGATATCTCCGTATGTTCCAATTATATACATATACTACTCTTATATACATTCATTTTTTATTTTAAAATATAATAATCCAATAGCTACATGTTTCTTCTTTCATTTGAGCTTTTGAATGCTCAATTTCATGAATTAGTTTAAAAGTTACAACGAATTTAGTGCAGCGCGATCGATGCCGGACGCGCACTCACGTATACGTATATCTCAGTTTTTGACAAAATTAGAAAAAATCGTCGTTTTTGACCGTAGTTTTCGACCATACCACTTGACCAAATTATTAAGTTGTGGTACTCATTCGACGCAGAATTTAATGCTCTTTAATTGTTAAACCACAAATGTTTTGTAAGATCCACGGTTTAGGAGTTATATGCAAAAACTAAAAAAGTCCTAAAATTTTGAAGTTCTTTGGCTGCCAAAGTTCTCCTGAGGTCGCCCGTGTTAGCATTTTTGTTTTTCACATGCTTGTACCTATTTATACAAGATAAAAATAAAATCTTCTACACCACCGTTTGCAACATACAATTCCTTTAGAGCAAGATCATGTCAAGTGGACCCCATTTTCCACTTGCTTATCAAATTCAGATATGAGTATTTTTCATGAAGTGTTCCTATAAACAATGAATCCCCAAAACAGTTTTGAAAATTTTCATTGTAACAACAATTTTTTTAATGCAAATTTTAATGACTTTTATTGTTATCAAAATTCGATAATAAAAGTATTAGAGATATTCTAATAAACAATTAAGTTCCAAACATTGTACTTCTGAAAATTTTCATAGTAAGTTCAACATTTTTTTTATCAAATTTTATTACTTTTAGTTAACAAATAAAATATTAAGACTTTCTAAAAACGAAATTTTCGGATTATAGTTCAATACGTATTCAATAATAAAGAATTCAAATTAATTTATCATTGTAAATTAAATTTTATTAACAAATGAAAATTTCAATGACTTCTCCTTAAAAACGAAATTTTTTCTCTTTTGAATTAAACATCAAATTAAAAATCCGATAAAATTTACTGCTATTAGATTACAAAAAAATTTTTTAATGACGGGTGATTTACATTTTAACACATTACATAATTAAAAATTTCAATAAATATTTATTTTTTAAAAAATAATGTTATTTAATAAATTTTTATTTAAACACTAACATAAAATCGATTATTTATTTTTCTTATTGTTATTCATAGAACTGTATTAATTATATTTATCTCAAGTCTCAAACAATATTGTAAATTTTCAATGAATAAATCTAAACTTTACTAGTTACCCATCGTTACTCCATTTTTAGATTATAAGAAAAATTGCGATCGGTTATTTTCTTCATTTGTTATTTTTATACATATACGTGAATAACAAAAGAATATCACAAGCCATTTTAGTTCATTTGTTAAATCCGTTTATAAACACATCAGTAAATAAATTTTACAATCAAGAATTTTCGGTTAATAAATTCGTGTTTAACAGTTTTATTGATCTAAATTTAATTAGATTGTTTCAAATTTGTGTTAAATTATATTAGTGTTCATAATTTTTTTTTTGATTTATCATGGGTCGCGTGAATAAATGTTGTAATCCATTCAATAAAAAATCATAAAAATTATTAAGAATCTAGTTTTAATTACAAAAACCGTGCTCATGAATTTAAAGATTTTATTGGAAATTATATTGTAATTCGTGTGAACGGGCTATTTATATGTGTCGAAAACCTGAAATTCTTGGTGAGTTATCTGTTAATAAATGTTCTGATGTCAATAAGCCTGAATCATCAAATTATGTTATTGAAATTATCTTTAAATAAAATATTTATAATTGATTTTATGTTATGTGTTTAAATAAAATTATTTATTAAATAACATTATTTTTAATAAAAAATAAAGTATTGTATCTGATTTATAATTACGAGTAGATCAGAAGTCAATGACGCGTGGCACGCGCGTACCAACAGCGCTCACCGCCCGTCATTAAAAATTTTTTGTGTAATCTAATCGCGAGCAGTCAAATTTTTTGCGGATTCTGTTATTTGATGTTTAATTCATAATACCGAGAAAAAAATTTCGTTTTTGAGGGAGAAGTCATTGAAATTTTCATTTGTTAACTTAAAAGTTAATTAACAATATGAAAATAAATAAATAATTTGAACTTCTATATATTTTATTGAAGTACAAGTATTGAACTATGAATCCTGAAAATTTCATTAGAATATCTCTAATAGCTTTTAATTATCGATTTTTAACTAAAAGTCATAAAATTTTCATTAAAAAAATTGTTGTTACAATGAAAATTTTCAAAACTGTTTTGGGATTCATTGTTTATAGGAACACTTCATGAAAAATACATATCATTATCAATGATTTTGACAGATCTTGCTCTTTATGACTGCATTATAATTTTCAAACTTTATTATGATTATTTAAAATTACTGTATCCAGCATCGCCACAAAATCAATATTTTCGCTTTCGACGACGCTAAAATATGCTACTTTATCCTCTTGAAAATTTAACTATAGTACACCTATGATAAAAATTTTGCTAAAATTGCCTATTGGTGAAATCTACATATTAAAATTCATTTTAAACTATATAATAAAATATTATGATAAAATTAACCCGATTATTGTGATGTCATTACACCTTAACGTGTGGTAATCCGTGATACACATCTGACGCTAATGAAACGGACTACACATTATGCAACGTGTTGTACAACAAGCTGTACTACAGATTGAACAGACAATCGTAACGACAAGTTGAAAACTATTTTGGCCAAAAACACAAACGACCAGTTGTAAAGACATGTAGTACGTTTTCAATTGCCATTTTCAGTTGTCAGCAATTATAGTCATGGCACCAAATATTTCAAAAAAGTTATGGCGTCTATTGTGATTGCTTTATGTATTGATCTAGAAAAGTTAAAAAAAAACGAAAATGGTGCAAAAAGAGGTACATTAAATGTGGCTGTACAATACATTTTTAATACAAACTTCCATACGATCCAACTTGGTAGTATAACTTGTTGTACAGGGTCTTTCAAGTTCGAGTTTCTTTTTCAAATGCAAATTAAACATCTTTAAGGCTGGGGTTTAAGGCTGGCAAGGATCGTTTGGGAGTATGCAGATGTCGAATATGCATACCCATCAAAACCAAATGAAATGTCCACTCTGCAACTTGAACAGCTCTGCCAGCAAATCCAACTTCCACGTCCCCGTCGTAACCCCTGGTAATACATGGAGTACTCGATACACCATGTAGCTAACGGAAGTGGGTGAAAGGCGAGTATCCGGCGCCTAAAAACTGGATCCTTTCGACTAAGGGAGTAAACCCTAACAGAAAATCTCGGCCCTCCAGATCGGGGGTTGGGTCGTCGGGCCAGCTCCTCGGCACCCAGAAAAACTAAATTAAATTGCTAAATTTACCAGTACAAGCCTCGGAACAGACAAGGATTTTAACAATAGACGACATAGGCAAAGAAAAAGGACTATGAATTTTGGAATTTGGAATATACAAGGACTAAGAAATAAACAGCAGGAAATCCAGATAGAATTAAAAGAGAGAAATGTTGACATTGCCGTACTGTCAGAAACAAAGAAAAAAGGGAAGGGTAGTGAAATGTGGAAAGACCATATCCATATCTACAGTGGTGTACCTAAAAGTGACAGAGCTAAACAAGGAGTGTCAATAGTGATCAAGAAAAGCTTAAGAAGACATATAAAATCATGGGTATTAATTAACGAAAGGCTCATTAAAGTAACTCTCCATATTCGAGGAAGAATATTTCATGTAATAGGGGTCTATGCTCCCAATGACGACGCTCCAGCTTTACAGAAGGAAACATTCGAAGATTTGTTAAGAGAAACAATAGACGCAATACCCACATCCCAAGAAATCATTATGGCAGGTGATTTCAACGCAAGAGTGGGTAGAGAACAAAAGGATCAGGTGGTCGGACAACATGGCGAAGACACCCTGAATGATAATGGACAGCGGTTAAGAAACATATGTGAACAATATGAGTTGAAGATAACAAATACGTTCTTTCAGCACAAAAACATCCATAAATTTACATGGCATCGTGAAACCGGAGACCTTAAAACGATAATAGATTATATCATAGTAAGACAGAAACATAGATTTATTATCAAGGATGTAAGAGTAAAAAGAGGAGCTACATGTGGATCCGACCACTACCTTGTTGTGGCAAAAATATACCTTCCTATGATAAAATAGAAAACAAAACAACACCATGCAAAAACAGAGAATAAGAACAAAGAAATCAGATACAACCTGCGGTCACTAGAAGATAAAAGTACAAGATATCTATACCGAAGACGACTACAACAGAAATTAAATATAGCTGAAAGAACAGTAGAAGAAGAATATGAACATATTTGTGAAGCAATAAGGGCAGCGGCGAGAGAAGCGATTGGAGAGTATAACGCAGAAAAGAAACCATATTGGTGGGACACAGAATTGGAAGAAAAGATAAAAGAAAAGAAACGAGCATATCTAGTGTGGTTAGCAAAAAAAGATGCAAGAAGCGAAAGAAAATATAAACAACTTAATTTGGATGTAAAAAGAGAAGTCATTTTGAAGAAAAACCGACTGTGGATTCAGAAATGCCAGTACATAGATCAACAGATAGGTGGATCACGAAGCTCGGAGGCTTGGAAACTAATTAAAACTATGCGAACAACGGAAAGCGATCGACTATCAGGAATGAGTATCCCCTTGAGTGACTGGAAAAAATATTTTAGTAATCTATTAACGGAAACCAGGCCAAATGTTAGTAACGAACCAACAACTACCCAAAAAGCACAAGAAATAGAAGTGACACTGAAGCATATCGAGACCTCATGTAAAAATATGAAAAACCGTAAATCGCCGGACCAGGAGGTATTCCAGCGGAGTTACTAAAGTATGGACCTCAGAAACTGCACATGATGTTAAAACACCTCTTTCAACGATGCATAAATGGGAAGATACGCCAAAGCAATGGAGAACATCAATTCTGACGCCAATCTTTAAAAAGGATGTAGACAAGACCCATCAAATTATAGAGGTATTTCAGTAATATGCTCCATTGGAAGACTGTATTCAAAAGTATTAAAACATTCATTGAAGAGGAGATAGAGGGGAAAGAGGCTGAAGAACAAGCTGGCTTTCGAGCAGGTAGATCCACGGTGGATAATATTTTTACCTTGAAAATGATCGTCGAAAAAAGACCCAACGGGCTGAGATTCACATTTAGCCTTCATAGACGTAGAGAAGGCATATGACAACATCCCAATTAACAAACTGTGGACTGCAATGGAACAATGCCGGATAAATAAAACGCTAATATGTGCTACAAAAAATCTATATGCGGAAAATACAGCAAGAATTAAATCTCACAATATGGTATCGGAGGAATTTACAATTGACAAAGGCCTAAGACAGGGCTGTTGCCTCTCCCCAACCCTATTCAAAATATATTTAAATGAAGCACTTGAAAAGTGGCAAAACAATGTAGGAATATGGGGATACAAATAAACGACGATACGCTGTTCACCCTTTATTTTGCGGATGATCAAGTAGTGATCGCAGAAGACGAAATGGATCTCAGCTACATGGTGCGAAAACTCAAGGAACAATATAAGAATGCCGGCCTAAGTATAAACATGAAAAAATCAGAGTACCTGAGCGTGGGTACAGAAGACATACAAGATTTGGATATGGAGGATGAGGCAATGAAGGGCACTAAAGCATTCACATACTTAGGAGTTATATTTGACAAAACGGGTAGCAGCGGTAAAGAGATCGAAAAAAGAATAAATAAGGGAAGATATGTTATACGAACTTTGAATAGTGTACTGTGGGACAAAAATATAAGAAAGGGTACGAAGAGAATGATATACAAATCTATAATAGAAAGTACAGTAACATACGGAGCTGAAGTATGGGATATTACAGCAAGAAATAAACAAAGACTTGGAGCAATGGAGATGGACTTCTGGCGTAGAAGCGCTGGTAAATCAAGACTCGATAGAGTGAGAAACGACGAGATCCGAAGAATTATGGAGGTACGATCGACTATAGTGGAAGAAATTGAACGAAAGCAGTTGATATGGTTCGGGCACGTCAATAGGATGCCTGAAGAGATGGCCAAAAAGATGCTTATATGGATACCCCCTGAAAAAAGAAAAAGAGGTCGACCACGGATAAGCTGGAGAAAAGGAATCGACGAAGCAATGTCAGCTAGAGGTCTGGAAAAGGAACTTTGTCTGGACAGAGGAGAATGGAAACTGGGGACGGAGAGACGGCGACAGCTGTAGAAATGATCCGTTATATATATATATAAATTAAACATACATTTTGAATGGAAATTTTATCATGTTATTAATATTATGTACTAGAGGGTCTACAATTTATGAATGATAAATAATATCTTGCAAATGTCCCCGTGTGCACGCTTACACATGTCGATTTTTTTTATGACATTTTTTATGACATTTCGTCATAATTGTTTAGCTCTATGTTGACAATTTCACGCCTAATGTTGTCATTCAAGGCTTTAATTGTTTCTGGTTTATTTGAATAAACTCTATCTTTAAGATGGCCCCACAGAAAATAGTCCATAGGTGTTAAATCTGGCGATCTTGGTGGCCAAATTGTTTCAGAATTTCGTGAAATTATTCTTCCCGGAAAGTTTGCAATAAATTCATTGTTTCGTGGAATGTGTGGCATGTCGCACCGTCTTGTTGCAACCACATATCGTCAATATCCATATCATCAACAATTGGTCAAAAAAAAGTTGTCAACATGTCACGATATCACGATTGACAAATTTTGATCTTCTTCAATGCTTTCCTTACAGCGGTGATATTTTCAGTTGAACGACCGGGACGAATATGCACTGGTGTTTTAATGTCTTGTATCGAGCCAGTCGACTCAAATTTTTTGATTAACTTTCTTATTCCAGCCTCAGTTGGACGATTGTAACGACCAAAAATATCCACAAGTTTGCAAAATGTGGTTTTCACAGATCCACCACTTTCGTAGTGGATTTTAATTATTTTTATACGGTTCTCGAGTGAATATTAAATTTATTTGTAAATTGTACACTTTCTACCTGACATCTGCATAAATAACCGTTAAAAATGTAAAAAAATAGAAATATTGAAAAGCTCAAACTTAAAGCCCTGCACAGTTCAAATAGTAATATTTCAACTTTCTATACATCGCTAATTTGTATTATACTATAAAATAGTATAACAATAATGTTTTCAAAATGCTCAGATGAAAAGTAAAGCTTAATTTTAATTTGAAATTTTAATGTTACGTACATATTATGATACAATACATATGTATACCCTCTTTATTAAATTAAAATGTACTATGTATGTAGGTTTTAAATTAAATTTATTTCAATGTATATGTTGTATCTATATAACTTTTAATTGTACTCTTTTATTAGTAACGGTTTACGAATACTGAAGTTATGCTATAACAAAATTTATAAATTTAAATGTTATGAATTATTATTTTCAGATATATATAAACTTATAATTCGATCAGCTTCACGAAATCCAGTTTCAACTGCTCCATTCACGGTAGCATAATGAATAACACTTGTTGCTTCACCAGCAAATAACAAAGTTGGTTTACCAGTAATGTTCGACTCTAACGGTTCAGATAATATAGCATGACCATTTTCATTCCTCTCTCGTGATTTTACGGTTTCAAATGAATACGATCCTTGAAAATGAGGATTTGAATACCAGTTATATCTTAAAATTTCAGGATTAAATTTAATCAAAGCTTGTAACATACATTCTAAACACCTTTTAATAGAATCTGGCGTGGTAATGTTAGGATAATCACGATTCATGAATTTCTTTATAATAAACATTATTCCATTAGTAATTATGTCGTCTGGTATAAATTCTATATCCGGAATAAAACTACCAACACACCAAGCTTGAAGTACATTAGGATTTTGAGGAACCGTGTAAATTCCAGCTACATCAACCAACCACGATTCATTATTCTGCAATTTAGAAGCTTTCAAAATTAAGTGGGCACAGTCGACTTCTCTAAGTTGAATTGTCAGCTGCCGCGACAATCTTCTTAGTCAGCCTATATTTGTCCACTGCTGAACATAACCCTCTCCCATTCTCCTAAACCTCTTTCTAGAAGATTGGTTTGGTTCTCTTGAGAGGTAGGAGATGCAACAATACTGTATAAAAATTCGACTTAGGGAAGATTTGACTTATAACTAAGAGACCGAGAGAGAGAGTTGACAGTATTAAAATTGTTGATACATTTGGTGCATCCCATACTACATTAACCGTCGTTTTGCTGTATATTTTTTGATTTTAGCCGATTTCTGCATTTTATTTAATATCCCCTAATGAAATTGACATAGCTTTTTCATATTTTCATCTAACTGTTTTTGTTTAAATAAATCAAATTTTCAAAATTCATATAAATACTTAGATAACTCATTGAAATATAATGATAAAGAAAGAATATAAAAATGTTTTTTTCAATTTATGTAGGTATGGTAGAAGACAGATAAAATGTGGAAAAAGTTAAGAATTAAGTCTTTTTAGAAAAATACTAAAAAATATACAAAAACCAGTTAAATCTAAAATACAAAGAATAATGGTTTATGTAATATGAAATGCCTCATTATGTATTTGCTAACCTTTTGAGGTCCAAACGGAAATTCTTCTAAAACTTTAAGTCTATCTTCTCTGCTCCAAATAAAATTCACGTGTAGTTCTTTAAATTCAGGCCACCATTTTTCCGGAAAATGTAAAAATATTTTTGTAACTGCTTGTATTCCTAGTTCTTCTATAGCATTTACTTTGCGCAAAGGCAAAGTGGGATTAAATAAAGTTTTGTAGTTATTCTTTAATACCCCTAAAGAGGTTGTCACTATTACATAATCTGCTGTGTAGGAAGAATCATCAGAACATAAAACTGCAACTTGATCTGTATTTAAGGAACCATTCCAATTAATTTGAACTACTTCTTTATTTAAAATAATCTTTTCTTCTATATTGAGTGATTTTGAAGGATCGGGAAAATTTTGCATTAATATTTCTAGGAAAGTTTTGTACCCAACTCCTTTCCAACTTATTTCTTGATTTCCTTCCGTTTCTTCAAATTCGTTATTAGCAGATAAATCAAACCATGTAAACGTACCTTCATTAGAAATAACATATTTTTCAGCAAAAAATAAGAACTCTTCAGCAATGTCTAATTTCCGTGTGTCATTTTTATACTTTTCAGTTACTTGTTGGTTAAATCTACGATTATTAGGATAAAAAAAGCATTAGTTTTATTATGTAATACATACTCGGTTATTAAGTAATCACCTAAATTGATATTATTATCGGAAGGGGGTTTATTTCCATAATATATATTGTAAAATAATTCAAATAACTCTTCTACAAAATTTTCATCAATTGGTTTACCAGATGAATGATAAATTGTTTCTTCTATTTCTGTACCATCAAGTAAATCAAAATCTTTTGCCAATTCGTAGACAACATTTTTATTTTCTCCATGACACGTTTCGGCTCCCAATTCTATTATTCCTTCTCCATATTCAATACTATGAATTCGGCCACCAATTCGATTTTCTGCTTCCAAAATTATGATGTTTGAAAAATTATTTTTTATTAATCTAGACGCTGCGGCAATTCCTGCAGATCCAGCACCAATAATGATGATACTTGGTTTTTGATTGCAATTAACGTTCATAATGAAAATAACCGCTAAAATTAAACAACGTGGTAGCATGGTTACGAACATTTTAATTCAAGAAATATTATTTATTACGTATTATTGAAATAGATAATAAAGTTCAAGTTATGCAATTAAGTCGAGATATAATTAATTTTAGCATAAATAAAATATAAATTATTAGTTTGTGAAGATTTTAATTACAATTTTAAAAGTTATCAACTTCAGCAAACACAATAATATGAAAAGTATGTCAAAGGCTTTCAGAAATAGGTTATTGCTTCCTTGAGATTTTTCATTATTAAATAAGTGAATGGCAACACAATATATGGATACAAGTTTTCTTAACTTGATTTTATAATTTTAATTTAGTTAATTTTAAAGTTTAGTAGGTATTTAGATTTTTAATTAAAAGAAAAAATCCAATTTAAAGTGGAGTAGTTTACTTGTGTTACAGCAGTTGTAATCTTAAAACGTACGACCAGGCAGTAACGGTTTCTGTTATCATAGTCACTATGTGGTTAGTAAATTTGAATCTTGAAATTTACTAATAAGTGGTACCTGTAAAAGTTGCAATCACTTCATTTCTCCAAACCCACAAACAATATTTTTTATGTTGGTAGTAATACTGAAAAATACATTATTTATTTAGTGAAATAAGGAAATTAATAAGGCGACAGTAAATGTCCAACCGGGCAGGATTTGGAGCGGTTTAAAATGTGATGCTAAGTCTCGTCTCGACCTAAGTGCGCTTGCGTTATCATAGACACCTCTTTCTATCGTAACAAATTTTTACTGAAGATTTACCCGCGCTTTTCGCTTTCGCTTTTTGCTATTAGGCGGTTGAAAAATTTTCTTTGCCAATTTTAATTTATATCAATAATATATTGTTATAAATTATAATACACAGCAATTATTCATTGCTATATTTAAGAAAGAAAAGAGTAAAGTATGTTTTCTTGACTTATTTTTGAGTTAATTATTTTATTATTCTTTCATTTTTAGATGGGGTCTCCAAACTTAACCTACCTGTTACCTCTCTTAACCTGTATGTTAGGAACAACGAGAGGTATTTTATTTATATGTAAATAAACTGTATAGTACTGACATAAAAATTATATTTATATTATTTTGCAAATTGTAACACAAGTAGTCAATTTTTTCATTAAAAACTATAATGTAACAAGTAAAACATATCATTATTTATTTTCGTAAACATAACTGTAACTGCTTAAATAATTTATGAAGCCAGTTTTTAAATGAAAATATTTTGCAACATTCAATGAATTTCAGAAGAAAACCAAATTTATTTATAAATGTACCTTAAATAAAATATGAAAATAAAAACGATGTAGAAAACTTATTAATTGTTTCAAATAATATACTGATCAAATTATTACAATTTAAATTTTAAAGAAAGTTTTAATCACTAACATCTAAAAGTGAGGCAAAAACGCGGGTCAACTGACGTTTTAAAATTTTAAAACGAAAATGACAGGCGTGTCTTTACATTAGCGCAACCGCACCAAATCCTGCCCGGTTGGACTTTTAGTGTCGCCTAAATTAATATAATGTGTAGGTGTTTTCTGCTTTAAGCACTTTTTTTATATAGTTTACACTTTTTTTATTATTTTTTAGTTCAGAACTATAATATATTGTTAATATTATTAAGAATTTGACCGTATGATAGATAATATTCAAAGCTATAGCTAAAGAACCAGTAACCACCAAAAGAATTAAGAGAGATAGAAAATTTTGAATATCAATATTTAACAGAAATACCAATGCATTAGTAAGTTATACTTCTGTTTTTTTTTTATTTTGCGACAGGATAAAGAGTAAGGGTTTTTAAATAATATAACAGCGACAAATTTAAGTGACTGACATCTATGGCTATATGTCGAACTACTAATAGGTTAAAAATTAATTTATGGGAGAATATCATGACGTAAAAGTCCCAAGTTTTAAGATTACAACTATAATATATTTATTAAAGATAAAATTAATTAATATTATAATTTATTATGCTTGTACATGAAAATTGATATTTATTTAACCGAATTTACAAATAATTCAGACTAGATGCCTATGTAAGGCGAACATGAAAACTAAAATAAAACTCAAAAATATTCTCACACAATTTAACAAATTAGAAAGTCGAACAGCATCAATAAAAGTTACAAAACACTAAATCGGATATATAAACATAAGAAATATACTACACTATCCACAAACTTTAAATTGAACACATACGTATTTTGATACCTACGAATCTTACTACATATTATTATTATAATGTTTAAAATAGCTAAGAGATAACGTTCAATATCAACTATTAAACGATTAACTATACTATTTTAAGTAGGTACACTTGAATGATTCAACCTTGACAATTTAAAAATAATCTGGATACTTCCAGCGCTACATAACAAAAAATGACTTATTTATTCGATAAATTTAATAATAATTTTATCATGTATCTATTATTTTTTAAAAAAATTACGATTTAAAACTACTTAAAAAAGTCACATGAAACCAAATTTAATAAAATATTATTTGAAAAAAAAAAATATGTGTTGTATTTTGTATTGGTAAATAATTGTATTACAAAATACAGTTACTGTGTCTGGAAAAAAATGCAATTTTTAAACATTGAAATTAATGCAGATATAAACTAAACCTAGATAGAATGATTGATCACATTAGACGAACATAGCATATTCCAAAATATAGCATACACTAAACTTATAAAAATACAACCCTTAACCACCACCGCCGTACGATCACCTAAGTTACTTTTAACATAGTGACGCGGTCATGGTGACCGAAAGCCGGTGGTTAAAGGTTAAAAAAGTAAATTTATGCACGGATATATCATAAATTGACAATTATACACAAATTTATATGTCATAAACGTCTTTTATATCCCACGGATCTCTTTATGCCCACGGGCTATAATGAAACGTCAAACAAAGATTTCATAGGTACCTTATAGAAACAACTTTAATACTTGCAAAATGAAAAGTTTTCATTAGAAATCGAAAATTGTACATTTTATTGAAAATTTTTTGTGGGTAATTTATGTTAACAAAACAATTAGAACAATTAACCAAATTCGTTCATTTTCCCTTTTGAAGATGCACGATTTATTACAAACACAAAATGAAATTAAGATTTTAGACAATATGGCTACCGCTGTTTACTCGCTACCATAGTTACGTTTCAAAACTAAAATTTAATCAAAGCAACACTAGATTTGTGTCAATATTCAATTTATTTTAGAAATATTTTTAAATTAAAAAATCTTCATCCGTGCATAAAGTTTTGTATGTACTACGGGCGTAACTGGCTTTTATGGCCTTCGACGTATTCTTAGCCCTCGGCTACCGCCTCGGGCTAAAAATTACGTCTTACGCCATAAAAGCCTCTTTACGCCCTAAATCCATAAATAACTATTATATATATAAATAATCAGTTATACCTACTATGTGAAAAACCATAAACATTTTTTAAGAGATGTGGTTATCTTGGATGTTTTCTTTCTCCATTTCTAGATTAAGAAGCGGATGATGCATTTAAGTGTTTGATATCTAGTAAAAAACAAAATACACAATTTTGCAAAAGCTAAGCTACTACCCTATTTTCATACTCAGACCGATATGAGATAAAATTTCAAATTTTTATGTGGTCCCTCATCAGTGAAATTTAGCTTTGTTTAGTAACTTTTAGATCCCAATGTTTTGTAAAAACAAATAAGTAACTTGTAGACTCTTTCTCTTCATGCAAAAATTTTCCGCTGAAAATAAGAGTTTTAAGAAAGGGTAAATTAATTGTACCGTTTACGATTGCGTTTAGGTGAAAATGTATGATTAAATAATAATCTTAAATTAAAATTTTTAAAATTAAAAGGTTCTTCTTCTCTCGGTGCCCATCCGTATTCGGATATTGGAGTCAACTTAGCTGAATCCAAGTTGACTTTACAAGGAATATATTTAATGGGGTGGTTTCCGTTGCCTTCCCCACTGTCCAAAGATTGATATCGGACGTTTGATCATAGCAGCGTATCCGACGCGACCAGGACTCGAACCGCGATCTCGCTTTCTAGTCGGCCGGTGTATACTTGGCCACGAACTTATTCGACGATAAACGAAATTATTCGGAAGCTTTCAGCAAGGTTACTGCTGTCATCCGACGTTTAATAATAATAGTGTAATTACATAAAACGGAATATAACGTATTATCATTTGATACGATTTCTTGATCCAGAAAATTTGTAAGATAATCGAGAGTTAAGAAAATAGGAAAAACTTAACCCCAATACGTAATTTGTAGCTTAGATGAGTAGATGGCTGTAGATATTACTTAAACCTTCGATGCGGTTTTTCTGTTCATTGAGTTCTTTTCTTTCTTGATGATTATCTTGGCATTTGTAAAGGCAGCATTATGTCCATCAATTAATGTATGCTTGGAAATCGCAGTGGTTTCTGGTTTATTACATCTAATGCTTGAAACATGTTCACTCATTCGTTTATTCATTTGTAATATATATAATTTAAATAATAATCTGATAGTTTGTTTCTGTTTTAAGCAAATTGCTTTTTATTGAGCTACCTATTGATATAATAAATGAGAGCCAAACTATTTCAGTTTCTGAAAATCTCTTTACAAGAAATGTTGCATTTTGCAGTACAATAATTGCTGCTACATGAAAACAAAAGAAAATAAATTTAAACTAATGATTATTTTGAACTGTTAAGATTTTAGGCTGATTGAATACAAAAATTAGAATTTGTTTTAAATAGTTCAATGATAACTTTGGACTATTTCATATGGAAGTGGTATTATAATAATGATTTTTTTTAATATAATTTTAATAATATCTAAATAGTATTTAAAATGTAGAATTTACTTGATTTAACATTTTTTGTATTCTTTAATAGTACATTGCGTATGTATAACGTCAAAGAACATATTTCACGTTCCAAGAACGTAGCTAATAATTTCTTTGTACCCACGTTTTCTCTTTAATAGAGCTTAATTTTATAACGACATGACGAAAAGGTAATACTTTAATCGAAAGACATCAATTTAAAGATTTTGTAAGGTTCATTTAATCTTTTGATTAATAGTACGTTAGGTACCTTAACTATTATCAAGATGGATCATTAAAATTGTAAGTATGTTAGGTAATACTATATATCACATTATATTCGACACATTGTACATAGTTAGAAAAACATTTTGATTTGATTTTAATCGAAATCGGAATAACTATAGTTATTTGTATTACTCGGCCAGAACACGAATTTTGCAGCTACAGATGTTCCTTACACGCTAATGCGAAAAGCTGAGCCTTGCACGTAAGGGTTTGCAAAGAAGTTTCTTGATGTGAAATACAAAAACCTTTTTGTGCCAATTTCTATTATTTGTTAAATTAAATTTGAAGCGAAATTGAAATTCTTTCACACTCAGATATACCTATTCTAGTTAAACAGCTAAATTGATGTTATGAAACCAATGTTAATTGATAATATAAACTGCAAACTAGTATTCTTTTACAAATAGAAAATTTAGAATAATATTGAAATTTGCATACGTTAATTATTATTATGATTGTAAATTTCCCCCGTAGATCTGTAAGTAATTGTAAAGTTAACCCCTAACGCACAGCTCCGTGTCATACACGATATACATATACCTACAGAATTGTGCAGTTCTGTGGCTGTCAGGGACCCACATAATTCTGCGTATTATTATGCAACTAGATTTTAAATCTGTTTATGTCAGATTTGATATTGGATTGGTTTTATCTAATAATTTATGTACATAACAGATCATATTTCGTTTACTTTGTTTATCTTTTTTACTTAACATAATTAAAAATAAAGTAAGTTAGGTATTTTTATCTTAAATTAATAAAAATATAGTGCGTCAAGGGGTTAAATAGAGCACATGGAGATGGCGGGTCAAACAAATAATAAAAACAAAAAACGTGAAATAAGCTAGGCACCTAATTTTTTAATTAAATGTGGAAGTGGGAGGATAGGGTGCTCTGAGTTCTATTGTATTTTGTTAGTCTTATGTGGTAGCCATTTTGCTGAAGGTAAAGTTTCTTAAATATTATTATGAAACTTATGTTATGATAAAACTTGCGGAGTCGGGTCAACTATTGTACGTGTAGAATATATCCTTTTCGCAGGACTACATATTTGTACCACCCTGGAACTTAAATGACCATCTTTTTGTTGGAGTATGTTTTTGATGTATTGTTCTTGGTTCTTGATAAATAATAAACTTTTTCCAATATCGGCATCGTAAGTGCATCATTATGACCTATATGCGAGCGGCGTAAGTGGAACTTTTGTCTTATGTACAAGTTGCCATGGACAGCGGGTAATAATTATTTACTTTTTTTCCCTAGGGAAAATAAGTAAATAACGAAATATATGTAATAGACAGAACATTTATTTATGCTCAATAATGGTTAAAGTAGTCTACTATAACTAATTGATTAACGCAATTAAAATTTTATGAATTTATTTAATAAATAATTAATTTAAACATAAAGAACAGAACATTATTTATAATTAATTTAAACATAAAGAACTGAACATTATTTATTTACATGAAAAGTGAAAGAACAATTAGAACAATTGGAAATATTTATTAGAGAATCCTTCTTTTTCAAATTTTTTGTTAATGTGGAAGTTGAATTTGACTCTTGAACCATAATATTATTATTTGCAGTTGAAGGCTGCATTTCCGCTAAAGTGACTGATTGGTTATTATTATACAAAATTTTATTGGCACCTCTACTTTATTTTCTATGGAATCTGCAACATAACTTTCCGCTATTGTTGCAGATTTCCATCCCCATGCCGTTTTAGACCAAGGACATCAATTCCGGTATTTGCTAACAATGTCGCAGATGTTCTTCGGAAAGCATGTCCAGTATAAGACATTGGATTTTTAAATTTAGAAATTTCGCGATCTGACTAGGTATTCTTGAAAAGTATTTTTACCAACCGGCTGATTAATACATTGTTCTGCTTGATACCTCATAAAGAATCGCCGAAGATCAGTATTTTTTGGTCTGGCTTCAACATATTTTCGAAAAATTGCAAGAAAATGAATATTGTCGCCATCTTTATCGACTATAGTAAACGTACGCGGAATGTTGTTTTTTGTGTCAGGTATATTAACTATTACAATGTTATTCGTATCTTCAATATCATCTATCGTCATTTTGACCAGTTTGTCTGTTCGACAAGCTCCAGCCAATCCCATTATTGTAACCACCTGAAATTAAATAAGTTACGTATCCATTATACAGCAAAGATATTACATACCTTCATCATTAGGTTGATATCATCAGATGCCTCAATTAAAATTTATCAATTTCTTCCCTACTAAATACTTTTGATTTTTTGGCCGATAGCCATCATTTTTTCTTTTCAGGAATGCTTTCAGTTTTGGGTACTTCGAAATATCTATATTCTCGTTGATAAATATAGTTGTCTTCAGCATCGAGTATTCGCACCACAAGCTTGCTGGGGATTTCAGTATCTCTGATCTTTTTAGAAAATAAGCCAATAGTACGTTTTCAACAACACAATTAATTTTTTTCTCCATGCACCAGTTCTTAAAAACGTTGTACGTCATTTTATACCTTTTTTATTTCTCTGGGAGCAGTGTATAGCAAGCGATATTTGCTGCCTCTTCTATGTCTGCACTAACATTCGAGTTTTTATCCATATTTTTCAAATAATATTGTTAAATAAAAATGTTGAAATATTTTTCGATTAAAACAATTTTTGTTTGTTTATATCGCTAACACCATAGTAACAAGGCGTAATGCCAACTAATATGCAAAAATATTAATTAATTGTTTGACATTTAATACATAAGGATATTATAGTAATACATAATGTAACTATTTAATTTTAAATTTTTGGCCGCTATTAGAAAAACGTTGTATGAACCACGGTGTAGTCTTTTGCGATCTCGAATAATTTTGTGAGCTTCGGCTAGCCTCAGCTCACAAACATTCTCGACCGCAAAAGTAGACTTACTTGGTGCATAAATAACTATTATTTGTGCTAACATATTTATTACTAATGAAATGATTGTGGTAATTTGACACAACTTGTAACAGTTTAACTTTATTGTATTGTAAATTCATTTACAAAGTGAAAATGAGTTTGTTTGAGATACAACTTCTCAATGCGCTGTCTACGATTAAACTGAATCTTAAACGGCTCGTTCTAATTCATTACATATTACTGAATATTTTGTGAGCTTCGGCTACGCCTCAGCTCACAAACATTCTCGACCGCAAAAAGTAGCACTTACGCCCCTTGGCATAAATAACTATTATTTGTGCTAAAATATTTATTACTAATGAAATGATTGTGGTAATTTGACACAACTTGTAACAGTACGCTGGTCGAACAGTTTAACTTATTGTATTGTAAATTCATTTACAAAGTAAAAATGAGTTTGTTTGAGATACAACTTCTCAATGCGCTGTCTACGATTAAATTGAATCTTAAACGAGCGTTCTAATTCATTAAAAATTTTTTATTGTTTTGCAAAACCGTATTGAGCTTTTGGTGTGTCTTTGCTGCGAGTCACATTAACCTATTTATTTCATTCGGTGCAAAACCAGTAGACAGTGAAATTGGTGGAAACCTGTCTTTTCAAAATATTATTTTTTAATATTTCATGACATTTGAAAAGACAATCTAGTGTGTCGATGTGGGTTTGTCAAAACATGTGCCATTTAATTAATATTAAATTTTATCACATAGTTTTCTGTTATTTCAATTATATAGTGGATTTTAATCCTTATTCTTCCTTTATTCTTCCAAGTCCTGCTCGCGTCGGATACTCTGCTATGATTAAAGGTCCGATATTAATCTTTAGACTATGGGGAAGGCAACGGGAAACCACCCCATTAATTATATTCCTTGATAAAGTCAGCTATGCTTCAGAAGAAGAAGAATCCTTATTCTATCATTTTGGACTGAGTTTAACTGAGGAGATTTAATAAATCAAAACATAATTGTACAATGATGTCTTAAACTAAAATTAGGGTAAATTCTAGTTTAGTATCCTTGAAGTCAAATTAACACAAATAAAAATATTCTGGACAAAAAGAAACGACGCTTTATTTAATGGAATGCGTTTGGTGGCCACTTTAACTAATAGCAATATCGGTTTAGCTTCAGTGATATGATAATTCGCATTCTTTTCAACCCTTGTCGAACGGAATTCCCAAATAATTCACGCACTAGAAGGTCATGGCAGCCAAATACCTAGCTTTGTCAACGATTATATGTGAAAAAATGAGCAGATGGAATTAAGAATTACCAGGTACGTTTATCTTCTTGATAAGCTTCTAATGATTAAAAATTGTTGGATATCTGATAGAAAAGCTTCTACAATTATTTTATTACATTGCGCCAAATGAAAAACTTAGAAACTTTATTCAAATGAAAAATTAAGGAGACTGTAGATTAAATTACTAGTAGTGCAATATGTTTACCAAAAATTGATATATCTTCTATATAATCTCTTTAGTGTAATAAAGATCATCAATCACTGTAATTCATAAAGCGATGCTAAACTTCAAACAATTTGTAAGTAATAGATTAAAAGTAGTAATATACTGGTAGATAAATTTTAAGCCGTATATAACTTATTCAGTTAAGTTTGTTGTTTACGGGTACTGTTGGTTTAATTAAATTTCAGAATTTTCTTCCTCAATAAATGTCCAAATAGCGTAAAAATACTTTACACTTGGATTATAAATATTATCCAATATACATAATAAAATTATGATTACATTTAAGTCAATAAAACTTGATCTGTTTTAGAAATTAACTTAAGCAAGTAAATTTATTTCTTAATATGTATAAAAATAACGAAAATCACTTACTGCCGGTTTTAGTTTAATTAGTTTTTGCCAAATGAACATTTTACGAGGTACTTACGACGATGAATTTTGACGTTCTAATTAAAAGTCTGGATATTAGATACACATAACAGAGATTCTATAAATTAATCTTGGGTAGTAAAATAAAATACTAAAAGCTGCTATGCGGAGAAGAAATTTAAATTTATTAAAAGTTGAATAATTATCCAGTAACTAAAAATTTTCAAATAACTTTTTAGTTTGTTTTTTAATGTACTAAGCGAAAAGATGTCAAAATAGAACAGAGCTCTATGAAGTAGGCATGTAACATTGGAAGCACTATTTTCTAGATACGGCGCTATCACTTGTGTTTCGATAGCTGTTTCTATTTTTTATTATCATTCAGACATTCATGGGTTTCAATCATCCAGTTACTAAATAATAAAGTTTTAAAATTTAAAATTGCTTTCCTGAAAAACCCAAATTTTGACATTCTTCCTTCTTAGCCTGCATTTCTAATATGTAATTTTCGTTTAATAATTATGACTTCTACAGGGTTTTTAATGACAACAACAAATTATTTGTTTTGATTCATAATTTATTTTTATTTAGATGTTGTACATTCACTCGAATCACGATATTTACATATATTATGTAATTTAAAATATAGATAATAATTATATACTTACCTATATGTATATTTACAACTATAAATATATTTACAAAATTATTCATTGGCAATAATTACAAAGTTATTTACATTTCTTAAAATATTAAGTACAATGGTTTATGACAATGGTAATATAAATTCACAAAGTGTAAGCGTTTTACGTATAACATCACAATGTAGAAAGAAATCAAATAAATGTCAACATTACATAATATTATCTATCACTTTTGGATTTGTACTAGGCTCGATTAAAGGCGCAGTATCACCTTTAGTTGTCAAAACAGGCGATTTCATTTCTATAGTCCAAGGTTCTAACAACTGAGATGGATGCTCGAATTTGACAGATTTGCGAGGTCCTAATCTGGTAACGTTTGGAGAAGTTTCTTCGGTAGCCAATGAAGTTTGCATCCCTGTTCCAGTAGGACTTTGCGTAGGCGTTGGACGTGTTTCGTAACATGGCACCGGTTTACGAGAGCTTGCAAAACTTGTTGCGGTAGCTTGAGTGCTGTAATGAATGCTAGGTATCTGGAACAATAACAAAAATCAATAGAGAATAGATTTAGTTTAAATTAGTTTCTGTTTACATTAAAATTTATATTGGGTATCTTAATTGCTTCACCAACATATGCGAATAAATCAGCTCTTCGTACGTAAGCAAAATATGCAAAAGTAATTTTTAGGTTGTATTTCAAAATAGTATTAATATACATAGTTATAACAGTAATGAAAATTATTGGATTTCTTACCCTCTGATTTTGTTCATTGCACGCTCTTCCTCTACCAGCTTTTAATTCTTGATATTGAGATATTACACAAAGTAATGCATAAACCTATAAAATAATTTATTATGTATAAGAGAAGTAACAAAATATGTTAAATTTACTAAATATTAGCTTTGCGTAAAACTGTTTAATGAATTTAATATAATATTGTTTGTTAAATTAAGCATATTATTAATTATAATATTAATGTATTTATGAGATTTTAATGAGGTTTGAAAATTATATAACATTCTAGTACTTTTGTTATAAATTTGATCAATAAATGAAAATTAAATTATATCGCATTATAAAATGTAGTTTGTGAAAGTATTAATTTTGTTTAACAGCAAATTTTCGTTAGATTAATTTTATAAAAAATTTACGCCATATCAGCTTTGACACCTAAATGAGAATTGGTTTTGACTTTAGGGAATAAACTTGATGCCGATCAAGTTAGTGTTAATGTATGGTTTGAGCCTACAGTAGATAATTTGAAATATTGATTTTTGATGAATAATAAAGTTATAGTTTAGTTTAAAAATTAAATTATTATTTTATAAATTACAGAAGTGTTGAAATGTAATCGTCAAAATTTAAATTCTGATTGAGTTAACTGTTTTTCTAATAGAATCAATTCTAAATTAACATTAATTTCTGTGAGTAAGTAGATAACTACTATATTATTGTCCAAAGATGGTATTCTATTATAAAGTAAAAACTATAAGAGACGATTTTAAATTTAGAATGTTTTCTTAAACAAAAAAATATGTTTTCACCAAGGTGCTGTGGTAGTCTCATATTTGCATTATCTAAATTTATTAAAATAACAACCAAAATGTTAAATTACATATATTAATTTTACCTGTAAGTTGAAGTACACATAAATTTTAGGTATTCAGAAATTTAAACAAAAACATTTGTACGATGGAAAATTATACGACAGCTTCCATACAACTGAAAATTCATGTGAATGAACATTTATAAGAATAATCATTTGTACCAGAAAATTTTTGTAAAGCAAAAAGCTATACAAAATTTTTTACAACATATTTTTGTACAATGGTACCTACTTGATTCCGCCATACATAAAAAGTACTCGTTGAGTAGTAATTTTATCTGTTCTATTTTTATATATCTACCTTACAAAAAATTATATTTTTTATAAACCACTTCTTTTTATGGTTTTGTTAATAACATAATTACGTAATACATATTTACTAGATTTATAAGCATAATAATGAAAAAAGAAGAGGAAGGCCAAAATTAACTTGGCAAAAGGATTTCCAAAGCGCAATGAACACTTAGAGGACTCGCAAAGGGCGACTGGGAGAACCGCAAGGCTTGGCGCGAAAGGTGCGAAATACGATTAAACTTAAGGTATTATAAAAATTAATATTATGCTATAAGCATAATAATAAGTTAAAGCTCAGGAAGTTAAGAAATTAAGTATGAATACCGTGATTTGAGAATTAAAAATTTATTAAAATTATGATAGTTACTGTTACAGTGCAATCTTGTAACTCAATATTTATACAGAAAAAGGAGTGCTGGTCAAGTCAGCGGGAGGTCGTATGTTGCTAAATGACTATAACAGAAAGGGATATCGACGTCTAAAAACTACAGGATTCACCAGATTACAATTCAGAAGTTACAGTGCGCTACTACAGTGCACAATTTTTACGTTCCTCTAGTCGAAAATCTAAATTTAAGTCTAAAGTAGAATATTAAATTATTATTCTAACGAAAAACAATTATTCTATTAAATTTAAAGCAGAAAAAATAGAAGACCTGCAAAATAAATTACAATACTGGCAAAACTTCATCAGAACTTGCTAATAAATTAAAATATAATAAAGAATATTTAGGGTGGACACAATAAATTCCAACAATAGAAAGAAGAGGAAAATATTTTATTCTTTTTAATTACTAAATAAATTTGTAATTAAAACGTATACGAGATTGGTCTAAGAAACAAATTCCTTAACATTCTATGCAAAACTAATCAATTGCATGTATTTCAGAAAGAGTAAAGTTTTTAATTCCGTTTAATCAGTTGTTATAAATTATTAGAAAGTATTATTTGTAATTATTTAGAAAATATTTGTTGTAATTGAGATCAAAAATTATGTTGATACTTAGTTTTAATTGTACTTTAACTTTCTGATATCATAACCCACTAAAACATGAGGATTTCAAATACTCGGAGTAAAGCTTGACTTTTGAACAAATGATCTACAAATTATACCTAAGTTAAAAGTAAATATGGCAATATAATTTGTTAACCTGAATTATAAGTTACATGTAAATGATGCTTTCTGAAATGTATTATTTAACTTTTTCTGAATTAGAACTTCTACCCTAGGCACCGACAAACAGTAAATTAATAAATGAATAAAATATTCCTCCTATAAAAGGAATAAAGAGTAAAAATCAGTTTTAGGCCCGATTTATTCGTTTTATTTGGTTAAATTTCTGATAAATCTGCTAACTTAAAAATGAGTATTTTCATTGTATTTTTTTAGAGAGAGAGAGAGTTTTAACTCTCTTTTATTTTAGGATATTTAGCGAAATAATACTTTATCCTATCGGTCCATCGGCGAAGAGTAAGAGAATGTAGTAAAGGTTGGAACGGATTTTGTTTTTGGTGCGTAATTGCAAACGGATAGGAATAATGTTCACTTCTATAAACCAATAAAAAGGTATGATCATTGGCTCCACTCTGCTATATCATATTTGATATCGCAAACGAGTCAAAAGTTATATCTATTTTAATAAAGGCAACTTTAAAAATTTGCCGTATAGGTTGGGACACTATCAAAAATCTGAAATGTAAGGCAAAAAATAAAGTAAAACTGAATGGTATTATGATTAGAATATTTATGGAAACTTTCAAAGAAACAATTTAAATTGTCTTTCAGAACACTTAACAGAACACAATTCACTAAAAAAACGTTTAATTTAGTACTTAATTACCACCAGACATTTAAAGCGTATGGAAACTATTAATTTGGTAGTAATTTTAAATATTACCCGAACAATGAAAATAAAATACTTCTTTATTCTAGGTGTCTGTTATTGACTATTTAATCAATATTTATGTAACCAGCATACTATTCACGTAAAACTAAATGCATAGTTACAATGTCCTAGTTCTTGGTGTATAATAATATAAATAATGCCAATATATAAAATTTTAAATTGGAAAAATTAACGATTCTAAGCGATAGTAAAGAAAGCCATCAGGTTGATTTCAATTCTATTTGTTAAATGTTTGAACCAAAGTTTTTCCTTATTCAAGCAAATACCAACTAAACATTGATGACACTATCATACCATGTTCTTTCAAATTTCAACTAAATATTTTAAGCATTTAATAAAAACCAAAAACAAATACGATGGGTAAAAATCTCATCTTTAATTCAAAACTATTGCCTTTGAAAAAAAGAGTAATGCGGTAACTTCAATGTTAGAAAGCTTCGATTGATTTTTTAAAAACTATGCAAAATTTTACAAAGTTTATTTAATGATTATTACTAGCACAAATGCTAAAACTAACAGCGTAACTGGCTTAACTAATGTAAACTAACTAATTCTTCATGCTACAAATTTACTAGCTTATACTATAATATTATTGATGTCGAATATGTATTTCTAATAATATTTCCCTTAGCTGTTTTACTGGAATAATATTATCTTTGGGATAAATATTGTAGGAAATGCAGAATCGCAGTTCACATAATTTTTTATTTAATTTAAATGGAAAGTTATCTGAAACTGTATCCATTATTGTGAGAAAACAAAATTCGGCAAGCATCTGACTTTTTGTAGAACTTTAATGTTCTGTTTATTTATAAAAATATTTAAAATAATTTATTATGAGTATGTTAAAAAATTGATATTCCATTGTCTCTTATATTTTGGAATTTAAAAAACTCCACAATTTTTACCACAGCAAACCTAGTGTGTTGGTTCATTTATAACTGCATGACATCACTATAAGATTGCACACGCAAAGAGTTTAGTGTTTTCGGGAAAGTGTTGAAAGTATTATTGAAAAAGTAACTTTCCGAACAATTTTAAGGTTAGGAATAAAAAAAAATTGGTTTCAATAGATAAAGTTTAGTGTCGGAATGAAGGAGTCGAACAATCAAAACTAATTCATGTAAGACTAAGTTTGGGTAAATAGAAAGTGCTAGCTTGTGATTCGTTTCTTTTTTAATATTGTAAAATAGTTTGATTGTAATTACCGTATAATAGTATTATTGAAAGGAGTTTATGGGTGCTATCTTCTTAGTGCAAAAAAAGTTATACGCCGTAGTTAATAAGCGCTTCATTTAAATTTTAAATGATCTATTGTAATTCAAGCAACTTTTAGGAATATATTAAAATTTATTTATTTTGTTATAAGGAAAAGTTTCTTTTAAATATAACCTAACTACTTAAAAAAGCAGAATAGATAACACTAAGATCAGCAACGGATAAATTGTATAAAATATAAAAAGATAATTTATAATATTCGACATATTCTTAGAAGGGACAGCAGATTGTGGAAAATTATGGAGACAAGTATTATCTAAACAAATTAACAATTTTGCGTTTCAGAATTGTTTAATTTTTATGAATATATCGACAAAACGTCTGCTTTCTTGATTTTTAAGAGCATGATTAATGGGCTGCTCCTTGTTAACTTTTTAAGTAATTGTATTTCAGTAAAAAACAAAGAAAATTATTACCAAATTTATTCCTGGTGTCTAGTAATTTATTAAAAGTCATTAATTCTAAAAGTATAATTTTTGGAATTTTGATGTTTTTCATAGTTATACAGGGTGTCTGCTAAAACATGTTTAAAATTATTTGAGATTTTAGCCTGCGAAAGAAAATCCTAATCAATTCAAATATGTTTGCAAATTGATGCCGATAATAATGGTAATTAATTACGAAGAGAATTTAAAATATTTACAAAAAAACCGAATAAGGCAGATAATGTAGTTCCTATTAACGCTTCTACTGTAACATCTTTTGTAAAGTGAATTATAATTATATTTCATATCATTTCATAAAAAACCAAATTGACAGCTTTTATTTGACCCGAGGAATTTAAAGGTAAGGGTTGGTTTAGGTTTTAGAGGCTTATGAAAAACTGGTAAGTTTACTTGTTTTAGTGTTTTATTTTTACCAGTCTAGGTTTGAAAAGTTCAGTTCAGATCAGCGGTCATCCAGTAATGCATCTTTGGAGTTCATAGTTTTCACTGATGGTTTTTATTTGGCAATGTTTCAAAAGTTACTTCACGTTTTTACCTTTTAATATCGCTTTTAAACTGCAACTATTCAACACCCGTTACTGATTTTGTCTATACTAATAACTGTCATCTTAATTTTGAAAAAATACACATATACGAAAAACCATGTTTTCTGTAATCATATTTGAATAATTTATTTCATTTTGTTAACTACTTTCATTTTTAGCAATTACCGCGGTATCAACTCAGCTGCATTTAAAAACACTTTCACATTCTTATTATGATAAGCAAAGTTGTAACTAAGCTGTAAGGTATTTAGCAAGGTTTCGTAGTTTAAAATAGTGACCGTGCGAGGGTTAAAATAAAGTGATGTCTATTTTGAAAGCTAAGGCAACTTATTGTAAAACGTAAAATTATAAATCAATATTTTCCAAATTTATGAGATGTAAATTTTTGTTTTTTTATTACTAATTGTTACTTAGGCGAAGCCATTTTCCAAAAAACCTGATAACAGAGTCATAATTTGATGGTGTAAAAAAGGATCACTAGATAGTGGTAGGAACTTTTCAGATTTAATTTTATTTTTTAAATTTAAAAAGTTCCCTACCTCGGCTACAAATCCCCAAGTATTAAAATGTTATAAATTTGTTTTCCTATTCAAGCTTTTCTAGTCTAGTATTACCGAACTAAAAGTAATTATCGCAACCTCAACAAATAAATCGATTTATTAATAAAACACGTGTTTTATATTTTGTAATATAAATTTTATGTGTTTAACTCATATTGCTATTGAAAGAACATTTCATGACGTCAATTTTTAAATACCAAAATTGAAAAACGATTAATTGCGTTCAAAAAGTTGTTTTAAAATTTGATGCTTTCGAGCTGTAAGATAATATATTTAAAAAAACAAACTTAAGTTTGCAACATGTTTTTGCAATTTTATAATTTTTCTAATTTTAAACTTTTGTAAAATTTATACTTACATTTAAAGATATAATAAAAAAATCAAATGTGAAAACTATCGCACTGAGAGGATTTATCTTTAGCTGTAAAAAAGAATTAAAATTAGTATTAAATCAATTATTTACTAATGGTCGGCTGCACAATGCTAGGATAAAGTAATCAATAATTTTCATCGTTCAAAGTTCAAAAAGTAAAAATTTGCAGGATATAATATAAAATAGCTGAGCTTTGAATACAAAATAAGAACATAAGTTGTAGTATATATGCAAGTTAGAAGCTTTGGATATTGTATAACAAGATATGCTGGATAGAACCAGCTCAAAATGAATTTTTGCTCAAATGTCAACGTTCATTTAAAAGTTAACAAACTGTCAACATTCAACAGCTTTGCTAGAAAATTTAATACTGTTTAAATTTATGTATATAAGCATTATACAACATATTATAAGTTAGTAATATTAAAAAGATATAAAAATTATAATATCATTTGCGTGGAGTAATTTAAAAATAAATTTGGTTTATTCGTCGACAGAATATTTCTCATATTTCAATAAAAATAAGTTTGTACCGAAGAGGCAACTTTGTTCTTTTATGATAATTCAATTTTTCTCTTAAGCAAATTATCTGCACAATTGTACTGCCAGCCTTTAGTAAAATATTAAAACATCTAAGAAGAGAATACTACTCCTAGAATATATTAAAACTCTAAAACATTTTAATGTATCTATAGACACCTAACAAGTTTAAACTTGTATTTTTGAATTATTGCCATTACCAAGAATTTTAAAGAATAGTAAACAAAATTTTGAAAGTAGTTGTTTGTTGGCATGACAATAAATTACTTTAAACAAAATGAATAAAAACGTCCCTATAGTCCATCAATAAAAATTCTAAATTTTCTTGGAGTTTTCTAACAATGCGATTTTTCAATGAAAATATAAACTATGTTAAGGTCGTATAGTACGATTTTTCTTAAATGCAATAGATACTGGTTTTTCCTAGGATTATGTTTAAAATTTTACTTGATAACCAAGTTTGTCTCAAAAGTATCTACATACTTACATCCGGCAGAAAGCAAACGTCTTGTGAATTTATGTTTGATAACTGTGTCATTGGATCTAAATTTTTTATGCGATAAACGTAAGAAGGTAATGGCAATAATCTTGATAAATTTCTTTTTAAAAATATGCAACAGCTACATTGATTTTTTTGTTACTATTTAAAAATTATAAACATTATTTTCTATGAGTACTTTAAAAAAACTATAAAATAATAGTTAATTTATTGAATTTTTAATTATAATCAAAAGATTTTAAATTTCTATCAGTTAGTAAAATTACTTTTGAAAATATTTGAAGAACACGATAAAGCACTTATTATAAAACTGAAAAACGTCAGTATAAAATTAATTATAACGACTCAATATTCTTTTAATTACAAAGTTTAATATTGATTATTTAATGGTTTAAACAATTAAATTAACTCATTTTATTAATGCGAATCTTAATTGATTTAGGTAAACCAATCCGGGCTGGATAAAATCAACACAAGCAAATAGTGCGGTGTTATATTACCTGTATTCTATTTTAACTCAATTTTATACTATTTTCAATAATAAAAATAATAGCTTAGCTTTTATGTAATGATTATCAAACATGATACTTACAGTTACCTATTATTAATTTATTAATCAAATAAATGCTTTTTATTATGATTATGGATTTATATGTCAAACAAAAGCAATTTATGATAAGCAAATCGTCATCAGTTATTTTGCAAATTGATAAGTGTAATGTAAATTATTGCTGGTAGATCATCCAATCAAAATTTCACAAAAGCTGTGTATTTTCATAAGTTTACTGAACATTACTTCTGAAACTGCTATTAACTTCAAGCCGTCTAGAAATCTAGATTAATTTGTTTGCAGTTTTGCTAAATTCACTTTACCAATAGTCACAGAAAATACAATATTTGCATAATGTTGTGCTATCAATATTGCGGATGCACAAGTTCTCCTTCTTGTTTGCTTCAGAAAATCTGCATCCTGCTTAGTTGTTATACAGATTTACGTAACGAATAAGCAGTCGTACTGATATTTTCTCAATTATCGACACGATGCGACGCTATCTACTTATTATAGTGAATTTTCAGCAAAACCAGTAAAATTGAGTGGTAGAAAATCTTTGTTGCTGTTTCAACACGTGAAAATATCAATTAAGTCTAATAATTCAAAACATTTATTGAAGTGAAATGAAGTATTACAATTTAGTTCTAACCAATACCTAATTAAATTTAATATTGATACCAATATTTCAACGAAAAATTATATAATCCACTTAGTACAATTTATACACGGTGTTGCATGCCGTAATAAAAAAACTAAAACATCGTCTTCAAAAAACATTTAAGTATAACGGCGTAATATATTGAATAAATAGGTGGAACTCCAAATACAAGGTAGATGTATAATTTATTGTGTTTGTTTAGTATTTCCATGTAAATAAAACAGTCTTTTAGTGTCTACCGGTTTCAGCTATTTTATTAACCACCATCAGGACACTCGACAAAATGTTTAGGATATATCACAAGTTGTTAGAATAAAATTTATCAAACTCATATATCAAATTATGTCCATAAGCTACGATCTCACCTCTCCAATGAATAAAATAAAATAATTTGCAAAATTATTAGGAACAATATAATATCATTATTTTAGTTTTGTTCTAATTATAAAATATTTGTTTATTTATTTTCAATAAAATGTTAGATAGCAAAATGATATTATAAAAGTCCGCTAAAAATTGATTTGAATGCCTGCGTCAATTGTTCATTAAGATCTTCTATTACATTTTTCATTAAGTTTGGTTATTTCATTTTAATTTGAGATATCCTCGCGGGGTTGGTGCAATCGACCTTTATTCAAACATTTATACAAAATATCTTATGTGCTGGAAACCGTTACGTTCTCAAGGCTGCTTTTGATTCCAAGTAGTCACTCACACCAAATATGAAAATTGTATAATTTATTTTCTTCAAACAGTATTTCTCAAACTAATTTGGTTGGAAAACATACATCTCAAATATACTGTATTGCTACATGTAAGACTTCAAGGTAATTTGCATTGGTTATAATATATTGCACTTATTCAAAGGAATCTTATCTTGTGTTTGCTCCTCACAGCATGCAACACCCCGTGTAATTATGTATAATTTTCATAAAATATTACAATAACCTAGATATCAAATTGCTTTTTTATATCAAGTTCTTATTTATATAGGTTACTGTATTTAAAATGAAAAAGTGATTGTTAAAAGCTAAACTTCGTTAAAGATGCTAAAGCCTAATTTAATTTTCTCTAATGAAATTACAAAATTTGAAGAAAAATGTTTGATGTAATGTAAATATTTTAAATTACTTTCATGTTTTAGTTTAAATAACTTGTTTGTATATTATTTAAAAAGAAAATATTTAAGATATAAATTATTTAATTTCAATTCCGCTCGTTTGTAATAAAATCGTTTGAGTGTAAACAAATCCAAGTACCCTCTTCGATATATTTTAACTTGAATAAAATCGATTTTCAATTTATGTAAATTAGACGGTGTAAACAAATTACGTATAAATTTACAAAAAGTTTCGAATACTTACAGTGTGATCGATGAATATGTAAATGCAGTGCCCAATATCTACGATAATAAAAACAGTTATAGTTGCTATCCATGGAATTAACAATGTTCGTTTATCCTAAGGATGAATATTTTTGAAATGTACATGACGTTCGATATTTGATTACAACTTACAACAAAAAGGCCGTATATTAAAAGTAGAGATGAGATGACACCACAAATGGAAATGGTCAGCATAAGGACCGTGAACACCAGTGAAGCTAAAAAAATAAATTTTCAATTTGCATATTAAAATTAATTAAGAAACGCACTTTCTTACTTGGAGATGTAGTGTCAGGATCTAAAATGCTATGTTGAGGTTCTGCTGTAAAATTACTTTCTAAGTATACGATATCTTCGTGTAAAAATTTACCCATCATTCCAGCGGCTAATGAAAAATATAGCTGTAACAAATTCATTATGATAGATTATACTTTCGGTTAATTATTGAGTTTGTGTAAAATTATGTACATTTTTGAATAATAATAAGTACGCCTAAAAGCGGTTGTTGATCGATAATTGAATCATTGGTAAAATTTTGCTTTAACAAATTCCGACAGTAGGTAGACAAAGCGTTCTTTTAAAAAATCAATACCTCTTATAGCTGTACTGTGATTTAAAATACAAAATATCTCAAAATCACGTTAAGGTTCTTAAAAAAATTTAAAAGTGAGCAAAAACTTCGAATACTTACATTTTATGAAATTTCATATACACTGTAAAAATTTGAAGTTTTCAAGGATTACATTATTTTAAAAGGAATTCCTTTCAACTGGAAGTCGGGTAATATATTAGCCAACAAAATCAAAATTTTTAATTTATAGTTTTGTGAAATATTTTATTAAAACTTGTTTTTTCTAAATTTGGATATATTAATAAAATAAGAATTTATTTGAAATGAAATAGTATAGAAATGAAAAAATCATTAAAATGAAACCAAAATTTTTTAGTGTGCATGTGTCGTTAACCCTTTCTCAGTGTTCCGCAGAGCAGAAGTGCTTTTGCTGCAACTAAAATTACTTTTACTGCCGGCGACGAGTGACACGAATAGTAAACGTCGCTGACAGTGAATAAAACAATTGCTTTTACAAAAAAGTGAAATTTGAACTTTGACAATTGAATGAAATAAAGTCTCGCTTCTTTAACTTTATTATTGTTTATGCTAAAATTTAATAATGTAATGCATTATTATAATTTACCACACCTTTGCTTGGAATTCCTGTTTTAGTTAATTTTTATTATTTGGAATGATTTTACCAATATTTTTAAACTTGCTAGTGATTTTTTAGTACTTTCGTTTTTCGAAAATTTTTATAAAGCCAAAATATTTTATTAAAAAAAATAATACTATTAAACTCAAAAAAAGTTAAACTTTTTTTTTCTAATTATCAAATGCAGTTAATTTGATATGTTCAAAATTGAATTTTTCAAATTTAGTTAATTAAAACAATTCAACTTCTAACTGCGTAGCTTTAGTTATAAAAATATAATTTCAATGAACAATGTCTTTACATTAAAATATAACTTAATTTATGACATATTTTAATTAGTTTAGATTAACGCGAATATACTAATTAAATGTTTCTATAGAGGTGAGGAGAGAAACAGCGAAGTTTGCAAAATGCTTATCCTCTCGTGACCCAAAAATGCCACAAGTCAGCTGTTTCATAATTTGTTACTACGAAAATCTTTATTAATTATACTACTGCAGCAGTATTAGTGATAATTGTAACTAACTATCTTAAAGGTGTAAAATGTTTTTATAATACTTTAATAATCTAAATAACATAATTTTATTGTTATTAATATAATTATTATTGATATATTATTGAGTATGCAATAGTTACAATCTTCAAACTAGAACTTACGTTATACCACCATTTTTCAATTAAAAACCATTAGCAGTTTGATACGTTTCGGCGTGAGGCATTTCATTAAAAAAATTTTAAGATTTACAATTTGACTGTGTTGAAACTCGATTAAAATTAAATGTTAAATGTAAATATTGAATAATAAACTTGTCAAAATAATAACTACACAACACTTGCTTCTATTGCGTAAACTCAACGTTGTTGTTAGCCATTTAAATTTATCATGTTAATTAAATGAAAAATTTATTATAACTGTTGACGCCGCTTTAGCCCTCGTCCTAGTGCGCAGATATAATAATACCAAAGGCTGATGTATCCTCCATTATTTTGATATAGACCAACCAAGTGTGTAACTAGTTTTCCCTAAATAACCACCCGGTGATTAAAAGTATTTTTGCCCGCTGAATAATTCTAAAACCACATCATAGTAATCAATCAGTGTATCCTTTGTCTTCCTACTCTTAACCTGTTTCTTCCATTACCCAAGAAAGGAGGAAGTTCTTCCAAACAAGCACTGCTAAGTCTTAATTAGTTAAATGATTATAGCACTGCTATTCACACAATCGACCAATATTAATTATTACAGTTTACTTTCAATTTTTGCCAAAACAATAACAAACATTAACTTTCTTAGCTTTTATAATCTTAGTTCGTAAATAATTATCATAAATGACATAATTTTTCTTTTTTTTGTTTAACGAATGTTTCAAATTTTCAATTTATGATTCCACAAAATTGTTATTTAGGCTTTCCAAGCACTAAGTCAAGCCAATATGCAAAAAATATTTATATAATGTTTTTAATTCATACAGATAATAGATAATTGATTGCAAATTGTGATGGATTAAGATATTATGTATTATTGTATATTTCATAAAGTACCCAAGCGCGAGAATATGAGAGAAAATGAGAAGTAGTACCCTTCATAGACTGTTTCAAAGACAAGAAGCATAAATACAAAAGGATGGCTTGTTTGTAAGATACTATTATAAGGTATTATTAAGGAGTTGACGTCAAGTTGATTTGTACCGAGTTTACCTTTGGGATTGAGTTTCTCTGAGTTTTTTTTTTGATTTTTTTAAGTATCTTTGGAATTACCGTTGAGTAATACCTACTTGAGCATTTATCTGCATAAATGCCTGTACTTGCTAAACTCAACCTGATTGTAAGATTATCCTACAGACAATCTACTATTTTCAAAGTTTATAGAATTTAGGTTTGAATAATACTTTGGTAAAGCGTATTAGAAACGTTTACGTCATGCATATTGATTTGTTTTAATTATCATTAGTAAGTAATGTTTTAAATAAATATTCTGGATATTTATTATACATATTAAACATATGTATGTAGGTACAGTTTTATTCAACCTTTTGGTAATAATTGTTAGAAGGTTGAATAAAACGGCTAACTATTAACTCATAATTTTTAATTCCGCGTGTGATTGTGCATGTGCTGTTTATTTCACCAAAATGTAGAATTGAAATCAATTTAAATTATATATGTATATTAACCTGTAAAATTAATATTAATTTAAAATTTTAAAAGATTAACTGGTTAACTGAGCAATTAAACGAATTTTTTTTTTATAAATGAAATCAATGATAATTTGCATAGAGGTTATAAATAAATAATTTGCTTCAAAAGTTTTAAAAAAATTAGTGGGTTATTTTAAATTAAAAAATTAATTTATTGTAAAATCACAGATTCATTAAATTTATTATTTTGGGTTGAACAACAAATTAGGTTTATTGAAATATCAGTCAAGTTAAATTGTTGACAGTATTTGTTGCCAAACTTTGCTTTCACATTTTCTTATATTACATTTATTAAGTAAAACTTTTACAACAATTTTTACAATTCTTACAGATATTTAAGTAATAAATAACAATTACAATAATAAAGTGGGCAAAGTTTTAATGAAACTTATGACAAGATTAAGAAACTAGGTCTTCCTATGTGTAACAGATAACTTTTTGTTATTTTCACCTTTTTACCTAACTGTATTATGAAGGTTTACGAGCTTTTACTGTGATTGAATTTCAAACTTTCTTAGTTTACATTTAATTTGAAATCTACTACGTTCGGTTTCCTCCATGCTTAATTAAGCAGCGCGCACACAAGTGCGTATTTAAATTTCAATAAAGTCTACAATAACAAAAAGTTTTCTAAACTTAAAATGGTTTTGAATTACAATTACCTTCAGTTCTTCTACTTTTGCTTTTACTGTAGTTAACAATGTTCTTATCACATTTTACAGCCAGTCAATAATTAATTTTATTATTAACCAACATTTATAAGAAGTGAGTTGTAACTTTAAATTACATACTTTTTTAAATAAAACTATTTGAATGGCAATCATTGTTTACATTTTAACCAAATTATTGAATTATAATAGTTTTCTTCTTCCCATTTCCGCTGCACAACAACTGTCAGATTCATGTTACATAAAGTGACATGTTTGTCCATATCATCATACCCTTAAGATGTTATGTAAAAGATTCAATGAACCGTAGAGTAGAATTCCATTTTCTGGAATAAGTTTATTCGAGGATATAATATGATGAAATCCAAGTCAATAAATTGATGTTATTATGTTTTATTAGAAAAAGAAAGTAGGTAATATAATTAAAAATAGTCGTATGTACATATTTATAGTAAGCATTTATTTAAACCTATGATTTTTTCGTTTCAATAATAAATACCCATAATTTAAAAATGTAATATAATATTATTAAAATTAAAGAATTAATTAATAATAGCATTATTGTAGTGAAAGCTTCCTTAACGGACATCCCTATTAGGCGGACATTCCGTAAGATACCAAATTGCTCTAATAGTTTTACTAATTAAATAGTTTCCATTATAGGAACATTACTCTCAACAGATTCGGACAACAAATTTTTGTTCTTTTTTTAAATCATAATCTTCTTTGAACGGACGTGACAATGTTCTCTCTAATACGGACTCGACCGTGAGGGAAAAGACAAGACATTCGGTAATCCCATTTTGATGTGATATAAAGAGGCTTAAAATTAATATACAATTATCAGTGCTTCGGTCAGTAGTACATGGTTAGATCAAAACAACTATTGATTAAAATAATCTTTAAAAAAGACACATTTTGACGTTAGTAGAAAAATTGGAAATTATTAATGTTTACAATGGCAAAAAATTAATATTGTACCTAGTTTTAAATTGGAAAAATTCAACCTGTCATAGAAATTAGCTTCTAGAATTTACAAAGCTGTTGCTTTAAATATTGCAATTTATAATAGACAAATTATTGATTTTTAAAAGTGATTGATTATATAAAATTAAAAATATTGTCAGCCAATTTTTCTTATGAAGTAGAACTTTGTAGAAGCATTAGAAAATTTGATTTGTTTAGCCCTTCGTGTCTTAAAATACTTAAGTAGTTATTATTATGACTTACTAGTTTATAGTCAGCAAGCTTAAGATAAAAAAAAAGTTGTAAACTTTAACGTTGAGCACCAATAGTATTAGAAGAGCTTTTCGTAATTTCCTTGTATATTGCCAAGAAAGGGTTAAACGATAGTCACTTTAGAAAGTAAGAGTAAATAATATAAAAGCTTTCAGAATAAAAAGTTTTGTAAGTCCTTAAGAAGCCATTGAAAAGTATTCCATAACATTTGACAATGAAAACTTTTTTAAGGTAGATACTAATAACGTATTATGCACGTCAAGTATTTATTTTTGTAACAATTACGTTCAAAAACCTTTAAATTTCTTTTTCAAAGAAAATATTTGGGGAGAAAAGAAGCATTTGAAAGGGTTTTTGAAAATTACTAATATCTCGGAGGGTAAAATTTAAATAAACTTTTGTTTCAGGCAGTATTGTATTATATATTCCTAAAAATAATAAAAATATCACAATAGAAAAATGAAAATGTTACCAAAATTTACTCTATCAAAGTTCCACTTTGATTGAAAAAATTTATGTGTGAATGTTTTAATTAAAATTCTAATATCATATTAATTGTGTAATATTGAGATATCGCTTAATTATTGAAATAAGATAATCATCATTTTAATTATTAAATGTAACTATGATCATTCTCAAAATTTAGTTATATTCGACGACTCATACGTCCAGTTGTGTGCCAAGAGGGAAGCTAGGATAGGTACTCAAGCCCCCTTTCTTCTCCGCCATTGTTCGTATTACCGCCCTGACACTCTAAGACAAACACTTTGTAAAACTTGTATGAAAAATAAATTACAAATTTTTTTCTATCCTTTTAATATTTAAATTACTTTTTAATTATCTTCTATAGCTAATAAATCTTTTGATTAGATCAAACTGATGAGATTTCAATAAGATTAAAACTACAGTACGTAAGGTTTCTCATTGTCATTATTTTAACCCAGATTTTACTTTTATTTGTTTTATTTAAGTTCGCATATTTTTAAGTGTTTCAAGTTTATCGTATCGTATTTTGAATAAAATTCGTATAATTTTAGCTTACAACGTTAGGTTAAATTTAATTTAAATTTTCAATTAAGTTATTTTTGTGAATTTGATGAAAATATTTTCAAAATTTACTTCTTTTCAGTCTATTTAAGGAAATAAGTTTAATTATTTTACCGTACCGTTGAAATCCAAACAGCTAATAAGCAAAACATTTCTTTGTATTTGAAAAATTCAAACGTTGCATTAAATTTTTAATGGAAAAACTGATTCGATTTCTTCGGTTGCTATAACTAAGAAAAGCTCGTTAAAAAGTCTACAATATGTAGGGTTTCTTTTATGTTATCAGCAGTTTTCAATAGTAATAATAAATACGACATTCTTTTTACATTTATAGTTGCATTGTAATTTCGAATTCATCGTTGCATAGCAATGCAAGAAAAGAAGTTGTTAGCAAATCACAGACATTTCATTCTGTGTAGTGAGCGGTCGCTAGGGCTTTTTAGAAGGTGGGCAGACACGGTCAAAGATAATACAGTCGATTTTGTTCCAGTTAAGTGGCTGGCCCAAATAAGCGAACTTTAGCCAAAACTTAAAAATTTTCCTAACATTCTTCCTAACAAAAAACTACATATTATCGTGTAAATTACAAAAACATTATGTTGGAAATAACCATAAAATTTAATTTTGCAAAAATTCATCAAAAGTAGTTTTTTCAGTAAAAATTTTACTTCAAGGTGTTAAGTCATCTTAAATTGATTTTGATCAATTCAGTGAAGATGATTTTAAACAAAATGTAAAAACACGTGTATTACATACACGCCCGATAATGTGCTGTTGCAGAATGTTGTTTAACATTATTTCTTCAGTGTGGTTTCTGTTCTTTAAGATTTGGCCCAAATAAGCGACTGTCCCAATTAACCAATGTCCCAATAAACCGGAATCAACTGTAGTTGGCCGAATAAAGTAAGCATATTTTAAAGGTGGTCTAGGAGTAGGTGATGACATAACTATTATGTAAGATGGAAATCTGACGGCTGAAAAAGGTAAGCAGTGCTCTGACAAATATTTTATAATTTTGTCAAAAGGTGGTAGTTTGCATTTAAAAAGTAAATTTTGTAGGCATAAATTTAATGTACTAATAAAACCAATGTTTATAAAACTGTTTTTTTTTAAATAAACAACAAGCAAAACAAAAATTAAAAAATGACAAACAATTAGTAAAGATGGAACAAGCAATAAATAACGTATTTCTAAAAAGTAAAAAAGATATGATTTTATATCATAAAATCTTTTTCTTAAAAGTAAATTGTTTTAAATTACTACCGGTGGCGATAGGCGGCACTTCAGTGCTACCATTTCATCATTTCTTTCTAAAGTTTCTAACAAAATGTAGGTTTTGATTCGCGCGTCCTTCAAACCTACGAATTTAGTATGCCAAAATGCAGGCAGTAATTTTATGAGGGCAACTTCAAAATTTATTTTACCTCTGAAATACAAGTATACATTTCAAAAGGATAATAAATAAATTCTGAAAGCTGAATATATACAATTTAAATTAGTAAATATTATGAAAGCTTCCTGCTATAATATTAACTCGCAATAATATAAAAAACAAAGTGTTTCAACATTTTTACAAATTATATTAAAGCTACATTTATGTACGAATATGGTAGATGCTAGCACCAACGTATTTTAGTTGTTTTGAAAGTTTAGAAGTGTTTTATGTTGGAAAAGCATTGGACCCAAATGAGTCCATATGAAAAAATCTACAATTTTTACATTGGAAGAAGCTGTCTAACGGTGTGGTAAATAGCATGTTTCTCATTGTGTTGAAAAAAATTTAAACCGTCACCCGACTTGATAGCCTGTTTCGAGTTAAGCGCAAAATCAATTTCACCTTTCAGTTAACTTTTAGAGATGGAGAATAATCTATTAATCACGATTATACAAAATATGCAATATTACCCAATATTAGTTCAAAGACGTCACTTTGATGTATACGATTGTCTCGAAAAAGTTTTAGTAAAAATAAAATTTACAAATTGATTTCAATTTATAATGCTTACTATTACTAATATCCATAAAAATGATATATTTAAAACAATTAAGTCGTTTAGCTTTAAATCCAACTGCAATCTTAAATTGGCTGATATGAAATCTAGTAGAATAAAGCTGCTTACTACTTTAGTTAATATAATAGGTTAATAACTGCAATGATATAAATGCAAAATCACAAATTACTAAAATATCCCGTAAAAGAAAAATAATGTAGTTTAAAAATTGATTGCCATTCTCAGAAAAGACATTTGATACGCTAGCATTTCATAATACAATAATGTTACGTTCAAAGCCATTGGTTTATCTGTTACTGTAATGTAGATCAATTATTATCAGATCCTACCATTCAGACTTCAGCAATCTGTATCGTAGCTCTTTGTAAGTAGCTTTTTGGTACAACCTGTATTAGAGCAAACAAAGTTGAACATAATAATATAAATATTGATTAAAAACAAACATCCCACAAAATAACATAAAGTTTATTATAAGAAATCAATATTGAACTAACAGGGGCTTGTAATATTTTCATAGATTAATTTTACGTGCGTACCGCTATTTTAAATAGATACCTTTAATATAAACTAAACGGTAAAAGCTTTAGAGATATTGTTCACGTGATTTTAGAATACGAGGGTTAAATATTGCTTCTACAATGTTTACTACAATGTTTAAGTAAAATTATACCTTGTGTAAGAACAGTAGAAAAAGAAAATAAAAAAGAAGTCTATGAAAGCTAGCCACGAGAGTTATTTGTAGTTTTAAAATGTTGGTATCTACATACGCATGTATATGTAGATATAGGATTTTTTTATAATAAAAATTTAATATACGATTCCTTACGAAGTCTTTGAAAAAATCTGAAGAAGTAAAATATCTTCAATTAATAACAATTATCGGAATTTATATTGTCACTTTAATGTAGAAAATGTCAAGCGTAAGTATTTTATGGGTGTTTTGGACGAAAATCAATAGACACGTGAGGGAATACAATTTTTCAATGAGAAAAAAAATTGTGTCGTGGTAATCTTATATTTTAAATTATGGTTGATAAGTATAGCACAGCAAAAAATTAAACATTTATTTGATAGAACCATATGTCGATATTTACACGATTTTATTGTTATCTATTTATTAATTTTTATGTTTATGCAATTTTCAGAAATCACAAATCAACTATGGATTAAGTGGATTTATAGAGCTAATTTCCACTCGAGTCACTTTTTATAACAAGGTAAAAAGTTACCACCTAAAAATTTCTATTAGTTTTGTAATTAAAAATAATTATAGTTGATCTAATTACTTTAATTAGAAGCTTCAAATTTACCGAGTAGATTATGTTTCTACAATACTCTGCCGGAGAGATCAATAATTATTAGTTTACGTTTATCGTTACCGAAATCAAAACCACGGTATGGATATAAAGACTTTTTGGAATTTAATGTTTGCTAATTTTTCATTTGGTTATGATTTTGATTATAATTTAAATTATAATAATATAATCGACTATTTGTCATAAATTTAAATTTCTTGACGGAATTTATCAATTTTGCAAAAAAAGTTTCAGTTGCTACATATTATTTAGACCAAATGAAAGCTACTTTTACATCAAATTCCTTCAACTTAAGTATCAAAAACAAGAAAAAGGTTTTCTTATAAATTTTATTAGTACATAATATATCAGAAATCATAAAAGTTTGGACTTTTATGTAACATTTTGTTGTTCTGTTCTTTATCTTAATATTTATTGAAACACCGTAAATTATGTGTATATAAAACAAATGTTATATAAAATGATATTTAAAAGATATCGAAGGTTTAGAATCTAGACGTTTCTTTAAATCATCCCACTTTAAATTGTCTCAGTGTAATTCACATGAATTAAACTAGAGCAACAAGTAAAAGCAAAAAAAGTAAAATCCATAATCACATAAAACTTAAGTCGCGCCCAAACTACAGACAACATGTTAGCCAACACTTGAAATTCAAATAACACTTTGAAAATAATTATTTGCACGAAATATATATTACTGGCGGCAAGAATTTTTGTTATCTACTCAAAATGCTACTCAAAGTGCATAAAATATGATTCTTAACAACGTCTTCTCTTAGCTTAGTAGGTGAAATTTAAGATCAGAAGTAAATACTCGATAAAACCTTGAAATAATCAAAAACTAGGCGCCATGTATATGCTAACTTTATGTGGCTTCAAAAAGTTTAAACCTGAAAGTGAGAAAGCCAAGAAAATAAGACCATTTGGCACAATACAATACGATAAAAAAACCAATAGTACACATACAGAATAATGCAAGTTGGCACATCTAAAATGAACTGGAGATCTGATCTGATGTAATGTAACAAGAATAATTCCAAAGTTGGGTTTTACATAATTTATAGTAATTTTAAAGACATTTTGTAAAGCTAATGTTTGTGGTTAAGAAAATATTTTGTTTACCAAAGCAAAAGTGACATATGAATAAAATTTATAGCTTAAATGTCTCAAAAAATAAAATTAAAAATGTTAAAAAACCCATCCTAAAATGTAAAAACTACAAAAATGTAAAAAATAATTCATTTAATAAAATCTAAATTTGAAAAACTCATCGGAATAATATTAAAAGAATACCACTAGTCGGGGGAACTTCTACGTTCTATTTATAGCACTAACATTTAAGAAAAACTCAGGCTGAGATGGTGCTGAGTCGGCCATCGGATAATGATAAAATATAATGCTTGAACGTAGCAGTTCTCTCTTAGTGATATTCTTTTAATATTATTCCAATGGGTTTTTCCAATTTAGATTTTATTAAATTAATAAATTATTGTTTACATTTTTGCAGTTTATACATTTTAGGGTAAGGTTTTTTTAATATTTTTGATTTTATTTTATTTTGTGAATTTATTTAAGAGGCCTGCGATTAAATTTCAAATGCAACCATTACGGACAGAGATAAGAACATTTTAATTAGTTTTATTTGTTTATTTAATTATTTTAGTTAATATTATTTAGTAGAAAATTTAATTTCCCATAAAATTATATATGTATATGTAATATGTACATATGTATATGTAATTTTCTCGAATTTCGTACGGTTTTGTGTTTTTAAGCGTTTCAAATGTCAGGCTGCACAATTCCAATATCATTTTTCAACTTTTTGAAGACAAACAAAATGGTTGGTGTGACGATATATGTAGCTAAAAACCTTCTCGACAAGCTATTCTATCATGTAAAAACAAACCACATGAAAATTCGACTTTTGGTTGGAGAGTTATGAAGCCACAAATAAACTGACACAAACAAATGCACCAAACTTATAACACCTTTTTTTTAGGTCGGGAGTTAAAAAATGCAGATTGCACGAAATAGGTTAAATAAATAAATTTAAAGATTGAGTGGAAACCTATAATATTACATTAGAAAAATTTAATAAAAATACATAGTATGTTTTCGAGAAAGATGCTTATATAACGATTGAAAATATGTAACCTGCACTGCATTTGTTTAACACATTTGCATACTCATTTTTCTTATAGATTATGCAAATATCAAGCACAGATTATTTTTTGATTTATGTCATAATATAATCCACATACTAGAAATCTGTAAGTAGTGGTAAAAAAATTTAAAAAATTTTAAGGAACGAATAGGTATAGCTAATTATACTATTTTAAAAACTACTTTTAATTAGGTGGAAGTAAATGAAAAATTATTTAATTACAGTTGATTAAATTGAAAAAAATTTAACAATTTATACTGAACTTTTAGAAAAAATACATTTTAACATGCAGTTTTAATCAAAACTAAAATTAAATTGCAAATTTTAAAATGTCAATAAATGCTCAATGTAAAATGCAATATATGTAGTACTACATCAGTTGCAATTAATTTTAGCATTTGTACGTAAACGATACGATTAAAAATATTATGCATAATTGTATTTAATTCCTACCAAAAAATTTATTTTAAAGTTGCATTTACGCAGTTCAATGTTTTATTAAAATTATTTAATTTAATGTGTATTACAAAATATTTCTAAAAATGTGCAAAACACATTTTTTAAAGAATAAAAATATTAAATTATCTTAAAAATATTTCATTGTTCAAATGAATATTTAATATTTCATATGTATTTTTATTTACTCTCAAATTTCAGGTACACCGGTGGCAAAGTAAATATAAAAGGTTTTTTTTAATATTCTTTGATATTATTATACTTTCTAGAAAATTTAGTATCTCTATGCAGAAAGATTCAGAAAGACGTCAGGGCAATTTTTTTCGTTGCTTAATAATTAATAGATTATGAGATATTATACAGATTATATATTATAGGTATGAGAGCATACAGTTGGTATACTCATAACATGTGCTATGTACGTCAAGTTTACCAATAGAATGTTGGTTCAAACATACCACATTAGTGGTACTAAATCTTTTGGTTTCTTACAATAGATTTAGTAAAATTTTCGAGTAAACATTACTCTTAATTTTTTAACGTTTTCCAGTGTGAATCTTTCTTTGCTTAGCGTCGCTCCTATAATTTTTTACTGCGTTCTTATTTCAAATTGACTATAATTATATATGGAACTCAATAAATCGAAATAGGAAATATACCGATTACGAATTAGTTTATTATTTATTATTTTTTTCATTTTTTGCCCCTTTTATTGAGTAATTAGACTTGCACAGCAATAGACAACAATATATCTATACTATAATATGTATATGTTGTATTCAACTAACAAATTCAAAGAATGACCAAAATATATAACCACAATTCATTGTATGGTTTAGAATAAGTTCAATTCGTTACGTAAGTTCAATTCGTAATTTATAAGTTTGTGTTATACTGCAACTAGGAACTTCTTTGAAAGTCATTGCAGGATACCATATTTGACTTGAATTATTATCATGGCACTATAATATATGCATCAAGCTAACTGATGATACGCAGTTCTTTTTTAATTGGGCCACTGTAAAAGATTACCTACAGCTAACAGTTTATTTAAATTTAATAATATTAGGATGGAGCGAAAAGCATTAAAGTAAATTAACACACTAAACATTTTTTATCTAAACAATCAAGAAATTCCAGAAAACCATAAATTGAGAAAACGATTGAAATTTTCTAATGCAACTCAGAACATTTTTGTATTGACTATAAATAAAAATAAATGAATTTTTCAATAAATTTATAAAAAACGTGTTTAATGAAGTAATGAAAATTAGGAAATAAAATTATGCACTAATTGGATTATAACAGGTATCAAAGTTGTCAGAAAAATTGTTTGAGTGTATATAAATGCACCTTAAGACATTAAAATTTTATTTTTGCGGCGAATATCGGAAACAAAATTTTATATTATGCAAAGTACTTAGTATTTTTATTATATCTACAGCAGCAAGCAATTCAGCTTTTTAACAATAAACCTAATTTCTATAAGCTTTAACGTTTAGAAATTTGCCTCAAAGCACGCAGCTATACAGGAAAATCGTTTTACGATTGAGTGTTTAACAATTTTGTTGAAATTTATTCGTACTTGAAGATCATTTATTGCTTATAAATTAAGATGAAATTTTTACTGCAAAATAAAAAACTAATTTTATTTTTATACTAAATCTTTAAACCTCTTATTAAATTTTCGAAATAAAAATTTTATGTGTGCATACAACTGCAATTGTTTAATAATATAATGAAAGTGCTTACTTGAGTATGCACATTATTCATTTTATTAAAAATATTATATTAAGTTCCATACCTTTTCAACTATTTTGTAAAATCCTAGCATCATATGCATAATATGTAGTATATAAGATAAAGTAGGTTTATAACATTGAAAGAGCTTAACTCAAATATACACGAAACGTGTGTTCAAGAAAATTCATCGTGACAAGAATGTATAAGTCAAAAATTCGAAATGTTTTGCTTTAACATGGTATCTAATCAATGTATATAGAGAAATGCACAATTCTTTAATTTTCAATAGCTGTGAAATTTTGATATGTAGCAATAGCAAGATAATATTATAAAATAGCAATATAAGGCATAAATAATATATATTATAGTGTCATGTAATAATCGAACACCATTAAAGTTTAGCAAAGACGTAGTTCGTTAAAGAAAGACTAAGAATTTATTCAGTTGCATTTTATTATACAAAAGTTTGTTACACATAGTTGACATTTACTTATTTACACTGCCGTGCTTCATTTTTCAATTTCCTCTCTACTTAATATTTCCTTTATGATTTTTTTTTAATTTAAAGGATAGGACAATATTATATTTCTTCTCGAGTGCTCGTGCTATATCTAGCGGAATATCGGAAAAAGCTGCAGTAAATACATTGTATATTATATAATACATAATATCTATCTTTCTAGAAGCTTTATACTTTACAAATTTAATTTTATTTTAGGGAGTAAAGAAAGTGTTTAAATTTCAACAACTTTAATCAGTATAATAGATAGGTACAACTGAACAAATCTAGCACATGGAGTAAATTTACTAAGTAGCATGAAAGGACTGCCAATGTACACATACTACGTAGTTGTAACTTATATAATATGAAATTCAATATTCACTTTTTAAGTAATTGCTTCGTTGCATAATATTATTATTATTATAAAATAATATAAGAAGGTAAAATAGGACGATTCCTTATTATGGTCAAAGGAAATACGAATAATAGTTTGGAATCGCACAAGTTTTCTATAAAAATAATTAAAAATATTGTGTTGATACTTTATTGTAAATTATATAAATTTACTAGTTAGCAGCTAATAGTTTACAATAAACAATGAGCCAACATTTCACTTGCAATTTATGTTTGGATTTATATTATTATCACATTGTATGTCAATCGCTCAGCAGATAACCCAAATTTACCGAACAAGAAGTGTTATACAACTTAAACTTACTATTTAACATGAAATTCAAATCACGACAGTCAAATCCGAAGGAACTGGATTCAAACTCGAAGTATTAAACCAATTGGTGTCCTCGCCCTTTACCCGGAACACCAAACATCCTGAGAATTTAGAAATTATTTACAATTCAAATTCTACCTTTTAATTTTATTTTCTATTTACAATTTTCTTAGATTTTTAATTTACATTTCAATAAATAATAAAAATGTATCATTTTATAATTTGAGAAAGCAATTCTAAGTGGGTAAGTATGCACTTGAAATAACATAAAATAATTTTCTTTTAAATATCATTTTAAAACCAAAATTTAATTACGTCTAAAGATACCTATTATGTGAGTTCATTTTTGTTTAAAATTTACATAATAAGAGTTGTTAAATTTTAGCTTATTTGTTTTTAACAAAAGCGACGGCGAGTATTTAACCCACCCAATTAAAAGTAAAATAAACTATTATTTGAAGTTATATATGTATTTACACTTTTAATTATGTTTAGTTGATACTTACCTACTTACTAAATTAACCAAAGGATTTATTGCTTAAATGTATGGTAGTTCACTAAACTGAACAAAGGTGCTCGATGGACTATTTATTTGACAATATAATTTCTACTTTAATATGACATAATAATTAACAAGGTAACGTCATTGTTATTTTGTTATTAATAGGTGACAATATAAAGCTGTTGCATTGTTACTGTGGTACATTGTAAAATTTTGATTTAAAATAAGGTAAGTGCACCATTTATTGGCATGTTGATAAGACATATTATTATTTTACGTTATTGTATCAGTGACATTTCCTTGGTCATAAACTAAAATATGGATGTAGACTAGGTACATATGTACGAGTAATAATCAACTGGGGCCGATTCGTGACATTTAAAAGCATTTATCAAATAAGCTTGTCTACTACTTGTTATTATCACCCTCAAGATTAATAATTTTTGGGGTATTTTGAATTTTATTTATTACGAAAGTAATGAATAAATATGCTTTTTAAACACGTTAAATGCAGGCACTTGACTATTGTACAGTTCATTCACTTCCAGTATTTTTTTTGAGATAAAATAAACACACTGTTGCACTTCTTGCAGAAAAACGTTTATTAACTTTTGGCTACCGGTTTCGACCCTTTAACAGGGCATCATCAGGCCATGTGTCAGAAGTATGGGGTGTTTGGAGCATCAGCTGTTGTTGGTTCTCAAGTGTGACAATATCAAAAGAAATAGCAATACAACAAGTCAAAATTAAAAATCAAAATTAAAATCAAATTCACAACTAAACGGAATGAACGAACTGTCATTAATTTTCTGTATTTCTTAATAATTAGTAATAATATTTTTTATTTAAAATTTTATATTATTTGTATTTTTAGCAATTATTAAAACAAAATGTTGCATATCTTTAGACGCAGGAAAAGACTATCTTTTGATTGATATATTTTTTAATAAAATCGGTTATAATCAGAAGTAGGAATTAAAAAAAAGCAATCTCCAATGTTAATTCTTTATGTTCGGGTGCACGGCCGGCCACCAGGTACAACGAAATTACTATAAATTACAACAGGTTTTTTATCCAACCAACGCAAAAATCAAATTTAAGCCTTTAAAGAAAAAGATAAGAAATAGGTGGATAGGTATATTATAATTTCACTATTGCTCTTTGCAAAGTTTCTTCGAATATCAAATCTCTAGCTCGATATGTTTTTTATATTGGGTTGACGTTTAGGTGAGGAGATTATTATAATAATGTATTTATATTACACTATATGTTTAATATAGTTTTAAACTTTAAAATAGTGGAAAGTTTGTTGTAGACAATGTAGACAGTATACAAAGATTTTCAAATATCCCCGTAAACATTGTTCAATATCTTGGTAGCAAACTGTCCAATAGATGTCGTCGTTACGCGAAACTAAATGATTCTAAATCCTTCTTTATAACATACATATTATATTATTACTAGTAATTTCAAATAATTTTATAAACGGTCTACTTTTGAAGAATATCATGTACTTTTTCACAAAGTTTATTATTTTAACAACATTTTCAGCGATGGTTATTGATGTATGCAATAATATCACCAATATATAAAAATTTGTGTGTAATTTTGCCACATGCAGTATGATAACATTTGTTAGAAACCTAAGCTTTTACAAAATTTAATCTAAAATCACTTTAAAGGAATAGCAATGTTCTGTTTTCATTTGTAAAGTACACAACCACTACACGACCTTTCAATATTACATAAAGTATTAAGTAGATATTAATCTTATAACGCATTAAAACCTAAATAATTTTTACATCAATTTATTATTTCTCAATAGATTAACGTTTGAATCATTAAAATATTTAAATTATTATTCCAACTTAAAAGATATATCAGATTCAATATCTTGAACGGTTGGCATTTTTTCAACATCCACTTTGTTGGAATAAAAAGAAATCGGAACTTAGTTGTAAGAATGAAGAGTAGGTAATATTTATTTAAAAAAACAGTCTAAAATGTGAGTTTCATCCACTGTAACCTGTAACACTTCATTTGGCTATTAAAACTGGTAGATATCTAACTGCAGAGCAAATCGTATACGATTTGCAGAGAGTTTGTTAAAATGCTGCCATTATAAGAAATATTTTAAATTTACATCACAGATTGCTATCAGATTATTTATTATAGTTTGTTTTTAAATAGCAGTTGAGTTTTCTTATTCATTTATTTAAATGTTATTTTTGAAATTTAAATTTAATCAAGCAAATCAAAAAAAGGTTTCAGACAAGTCTGGTTCACATTCACTTAAATTAAATTAACGTAGGTGCAAAAAATTCGATAATTAGTAAACAACATGTTTCTAAAATAATACAGCGCTATATAGTCGTCAGAGATGGGTGTAAAATATCTTAATCCGATTTAAATGAATATGAACCAAACATAATTTGTGTTAATAATTAAAAATTAGTTAACAGCAAAATTTTATCTACTAAATTTTAGGAAGAAAAAGTAAAACTCTCGATAAAGAAAGTAGTTATTTTGTTTCTGTTAATTAGTATGATGTAAAGGTTTAAAATGAATTTAATATTTTTTCCAAAAGTTAATGGATAAGTTAAATTTGATAGTTTATGGTTAGAGAGACCTGGCTGTAAATTAAATTTTAAAATAATTATATATAATTTAGGATAAATTTTTCAAACAGGTGTGAATAAACCAATTTTTGAATGTTTAAACATTTTTATTATCCTGCACGATATCGTTTTGCAAGCGGTCAAGAATTATTTCAAATATATTTTTGAACAAAATGAAAAGGAATAATCTATCAATTTCATTATGAATGAGCTGTAGAACAGAATGAAATGTTGGTGTAGTTTGTATTTACGTTTTTTACGTTATAAGAACTTTTATTGTTCTTATAACACTATAATTACCGCGGATACATGTGGTCGTTAGTTCGAACTAAGTCAGCTCGACCTGGCTAGTTCTTACATGTGTACACTTAGATAAAGCGCTCTAATCCGCTGGATCGACCTTAGTTAGATCGAGCTATATCATTGCTTTTAGTTTGAACTAAAAAGAACATGTATACACCTGTGCAATAAAATTTAAAGCAAACTAGTTTAGATCGAACTAAGGTTAGTTCGAACTAACGACCGCATGTATCCGCGGTAATTATTGTTCTAAGAACACTAATATTGAGATTGCATTGTAGTGGAGTGATTTCAAAAAATTATGTCAAAATTTTATTAGAAAGTATTTTTATTATACTCAAGAACTATTTAATTTAATTCAATTTTAAATAATTTAATTCAAGAACTACCTAATCCTAATGAGTGGAAACGTGTCCAATATAACTAACGAGGACGAGTCAACAGTCCCGAGAAGAGAATAAGAAGGCGAAAAAAGACTATGCTAGGTGACTACTGGTTAAATGGACCAATAATAACAAATACATTTTCAGTTTTAACATCAAAGGAGGTGGAAAGCGATGAAAAGAAAATGAGGATAAAAAAGAAAATATAGAACAAGAAACAGAGCAAACACCTAAACCCCCACCCATATTCGTAACTGAGATGGGCTGTATAACTCTACTTTACCAAGTACTGGATAAGATAGCAAGGAATGGTTACGAGACTAAACTTTTTGTTTACAGAAAAACAAAAGTTCCACAGGACAAAAATTAATTAAGCAAAGCTGTAAAAATAAATTTAACATCTACTGAGCAATTACAAAATGAGATTATTAAAAACTATTGAAAAAATCTAACTGCAACTGAGGCTACTGACTACTCACTCTGAAAGCAACAAAAACGTTAAAACACTCTCAAGGCAACCATCCATTACTCCGCATGGAGAACGGATACTGGGCAAGAGTGATAGCGATAAGTTGAATTGCTTGCAAATCACTTATCTAACGTTTTCCCACCATTCGAAATAAAATGCCTTCAGCAGGAAGAACATGTAAAAGAACTTCTTGACTCGCCTGATCAATTAAACTTGCCAATTAAACGATTCAAAATATCTGAAATTAAATTTGTCGTTAGAAATGACTTGAATTCCAAAAAAGCACCAGGGTACAACCTGATAACCGAAAAAATAATAAAAGAACTTCCAGAAAAAGGATGTAAATACGTTACCCAATTATTCAACGCGATATTAAGACTGGAATACTTATCAATGCAATGGAAAGCAGCCTAATGAGTTCAATTCTAAAACCCGGAAAGCCAGCTGAAGATGTCAAGTCGTACAGGACGATTAGTCTGCTACCGGTCCTTTCTAAGCTGTTTGTACAAATCTATCACTTAACCATCTTTACGTTACAATTTATTTTAAAACAATTTGCTTTGTATTTATATTTTTGACTTTCCTATTTTTATGATATTGAATTATTAACGTGAAAATTGAAAATGTAATTATTTTGGAAGCTAAATAGGAGCACCTACTGATCTCGACTCGACCATCGCACAGACGAGTATTTGAATTGAAATAAATTCGTTTTCAGCAAACCAATTCTTGTGGACGACAATACATAATATGTATTATAATAATTGAGTATTATTAACTTGTAAAATATGTTTTACAAATGAATTTAATAATATCAAAATCTTGATTATATTCAATTTTAAATAAAGTAAAAAAATGGCTTATTGACATTTCGTTTTAAATTCTTTCTAAAAATATAACTTCTAAATTCAATTAACAACTACTATTGGCCTATCTGATAAGAATAATAAATTTGAAATATTCATGGCATAAAAATTCTGGAGAATACACTAGAGAATAGATTTAATCCTTATCTGAAAATTTAAAAAATGTAGGATGTCAAGTTAAAAATAAATGAAAAATTTTGCTAAATTATAATAATTATTACATTAATTAATTATTTAATTAGAATTGTAAAAAAATAATAAATTTTTTTCAAATTTTATTATACTTGAAACTTTTTAAAATATGTTATTCAGCATTAATTAATTATATAAATTAAAATTAATTCTTAAAGTTATTAGGTTTAATCGACTCTAATTATAATTTACATTTCTAGGTGAGATTGGAGTTGTAATTTGTCCAGACTTCAGAGTTTGAGTTTTGGAATAGTAGTTTTGAGAAGGCAGGCGGTCTGAGAGCCCTGTTCAACCCCGGGCGGAGTAAGAGTTTTATTCTGACCGTTTCCTTTGGCAAGCAATGAAAAATCTACAAGGCTTGATGTCAAGAGAGATCTTCTAACAAAAATGAGTGGTCATTATGGCCTTACGTAGGACTCTGATATAGAATATTTTTGGATCCCCGAGAACCTCATTTTCTAGTATAAAGTCGAACATTATCCACCTTTTGGGGGACATTAAAAATACTATGAAATTAATTAGATTACCAAAAATTTGACTATACCGTTAAAAAAAGGACTACCATAATATTTTTATGGTTAAAAGTATGTACATAATTATATATGCACATATTTTAATTACGGTCATTATTTTTAATAATTATGAACTGCTTATAATATACCCTTATCGCCATACAGAGAGTTGACTGTTAGACCAAATAGTATTATGTTTTTAAAAAGTTTTTACATTTTTACAAGCTAAATGAAATTTTAGTGAACTTAATTTTACCACTTCCAATTTTAGTTTAAGATATCGTAGTACAATTATGTTTCGATTTATTTAATCTCCTCAGTTAAAATCAGCTCTAAATGATTGAATAAGGATAAAAATCCACTATATAATTAAAATCACAAAAATTATGTGGTAAAATTTAATATTAATTATCATTAATTTTGCTTATCATATAAAAATTTAACTTAATTTTAAAAATTTAAGTTAATAAACAATTTATAATTACTTGTTTTTTACTATATTATTAAAATTTTTTAAACGCAGCCAGTGCTAGACAGGCTGTGATTTTCTAGCCGATTTGGTAAGTTGTGATTTTACATCAATAAATTGCAGAAATGCGCTCTATTAATACTGTTCGTGCAATTAATGGGAATCTCAAGAAAATGCTACATGATTATCATACTTCATTATGCATATTTGATACCAAAACGTAAAATCCTTTAAATTATTAGGAACTGGACGTATACGAGTAGATTCGCATTTTAATTGAATGCGGAATTCACAGTTCAAATTTTAAACGTGTAAACAAACTATGAAGGTTTACCGCTATATAAATATGCTTCATTCAAAATAGATTTTAGACTATGACTATGTATAGGAACATCATACGTTTAAAAAACTAATAAATAATCTGCAATATTTATTATAAATATAATTTGGAGCATACTAAATGCAAATTAGTTAAAGGTGTACAAATCGATTGATAATATTATTACAGTTGATGAACAGTTGGTTTCATATCGGTAACGTATTATGTTTTTAATCAATACATTCCGTCGAAATCAAAGGAATCAAGGTTTTCTGGATGTGAAACTTCAAAAACTCTTTTCTTTTGAAAGGAATATGTATGTATACTGTCAAGGAAACTGAAGATTGCAGTCTTATTTATTAAAATTGTTGTTTATGAATTATATTTTTTATACCCTAGTAGGTTAAGCATTTTATAATTAATTATTAGTTAGTTAATTTAAATAATAACATGCTCATATTATTATTTAAAATTACTGTGTATGTTTAATAATTCGAGTTGGTTCATTTTCTGTCAACTAATAAAGCGTTCGATTAGCAGATATTAGATAGTAAATTTATAAAATGTAGATACTATTTTTATAACAATTATTTTAGAACTCGATTCATCAATAAATAACTTATAGTTATACAAAATATTTAAAAAAAAAGACGGAAAAACATTTAGAATTTAGACAATTTATTTTAATTTTAATAATATGTTGAAATAATGCGCAAATACCTGATACATTATTTATTTCAAGATCTTAAAATATTACAAAACTGTGTTGTATAAGTAGCAATCGTTGTAATTGCTAATAATTTTTCTGCTCAAAACACTTTGTATCTGTCTTGTGAATTTATTTGGATGGTGCTCAATTTGACATTTCTAACTGTGTGAATTCATCTAAAATATCTACAAAGCGTAATCCAAGACGAATCAATTATTAATCAATTAATGATGAGAGTAAAACGCTTTGTTACTTTATTTTAGTGGAAAACTGCTGTGTACCTACTTCTACTCTAGTTAGTCAATCTAATCGTAATTCAAAATTAATAAACCGTCAATCTTATAACAGTAATTGTAAGTAAATTTAAAGTTTAATGTAGAAAATTTACATACCTTGGTTTATACAGTTGAATTATACAAATTAGACAACCACAACACATTGAAAAATTTATGATAGAATCGACCGGCAGATTGAAATCATTGCAGATGTGTTGTGGTTTTCACGATGCTGCATCCTACTGCTGTGCATATGTATAAACGATACCGTATATAAGTGAAGAAAAAATGAATATGGTTATATCTATTACAATATGGTTTCTGTGATAATGTAATGAAAGTTTTACATATTGTCAAAAATTGGATGTATAAACACCAAAATGTAAATATTTTCCCATTTTGTTAGCTTGCTGCTATCATGTCCACATTTAAAAATAAAACAGACGAAATAAGACAAAATCCAACAATCCAAAAAGCAGCATCCCAACCCCAAAAATATAAGAGTATATATTGTATAAAATACAAGAAGAGATACGTCGACGACGTATTCTGCGTGTAGTAGTGAACTAAAAATCAGTAAGATTCCTAAATTTTATTAACGGTTACCCAAAAGTATAATATATAATATTTACGATGGAGGTCCAAAAAGATGGAAAACGTAACTTTATAGTTTAAAGTCTTACCAAGTTTATTTGCAACAAACATTAACTTTATTTTTAACTACAAGCCGATCATATTTCTGAAATTTTTTAATTTTGTTTATAAATGTGTTGAATAGGTAGGTTCTTGTAATTTCTTTTTCAAAGTTTTCGTACTTTAAGTTTTTTGTTTTATTGTTTTATTATATTATTTGTTTAAAATAGTTTTACGTGGAAACTAAATTTGACCTTCTATGGAAGGATTTCTACATAAGAGCTACAGAATACTGGCTTAAATCAAAGTTACAGTCAAAATATTTATGAGATGCTAGATAATAAATGAATTTGTTATAAAATCTTTGATGATAGCATATCATTTTGAAACTCAAAAACTTTATACTATATGCGTTTGATCAGATTGGGCATAGTAGTTGGAAAATGGCAGGTAATCACAGAATAAGGGTTGTAATGCTGCTGCTGATTGCTTTGTACAATTTACAGTGGATAACAAGAATAATTAAACATTTATTTACATTGGAGTCTACATATTTGTTTTACAATGTACTCACCTTTTTAAAATTACAATTTGGTTGCAATAATTTATTTATACTTAGAGAAAAATTTCATTACCTGCATAGGTTCACAGTGATAAAAGAGATAGGGTAAGAGTGGGTCAAACGGACACTCTAAGGGGTTTTATAGTTATATTTAATAAAAGCAACATAATATTTAAGAACTAATTATTTGGTTTGATATCTCAATTATTAAGCTAACAAATGATGAGATTAAAGTTGAAAAATAGAAACAGTTTTTGAGAACTTAACCTAAAACAAACACAAGTGAAAATGTCCGTCTGCCCCCACACTCCTGGGCAAACGGACATAAGGTTTAATATACGTTATAAATAGTTAAATTCGCACTTTTAGTCGCAATGAATGATGATAAGAACGCTATTCAACTTATCAGCTGAATTAAGAGCCATTTTATCTTTATTTACAGCAATTATGACAAGATTCATATTTTCTTGATTCCACGAGCTTCCACGAGCTCCTCTCTGTAGTTCTAATCCGGATCTGTACCATTTTCTGTAAACATTGTTTAAAAAAAGCATAAATACTGTACTATCCGGTTCAATCAATATCAATCAATCAATATCAATTTCAATCAATATGTCCGTTTGCCCCGCATCGAAATTTTTTTGAAATTCAAAATCTAAATAAATATTAATATTAGGACAATGACACTTGGTTTTAATTGACCTAACTATAAGTTTTAAATTTTTTACTAAAATACTTAGATTCTAAATAATTTCTAACAAAAATATAACAACACGTTAATTTTTACTTACATTTCCTATCACTCCTCACTTTTAACATGCAATAATAGCCTTAGATTGGAAAAATTTTAACAAATTACTTTCTTATTAATTACCTCAAATGTCAACGACACTAGTAATACTGCAATAATAACGCGGCGCCTTTTCTGAAAAACTTACGAATTTTTTCTAAAAATGTCCGTTTGCCCCATGTCCGTTTGACCCCATCTTACCCTATGCTTGTTATACAATTAATAATTAAAAATAAACGTTTGCTTTAAATGACTTTAATTTTTAATAATAAAGTTATTTGATGTTGATCTTCTTTTACGTTTTGTAGAAATATAAATATAAAAATTCATGTTGAGGTACTAGTTAATGAAAATGAAGAGTACGCAGCGTATTAATTTAAAACATAAGTAATTTTATTTGTCTGACATTAAACTACAAACAAACACAAGTTGAGTCCGCTAAAAACTAGCGTTTTTAGTTTTTTGTTTAATGATCATGTCAAGTTTTGTGTCTAAAAATGAACATTTGCGGCACGCATTGCTTTTCTTATTTAATAAAAAGAAAAAGGCTGTTGAAAGTCATCGTTTGCTTGTAGAAACATTATGGTAAACACTCTCCATCGATTAGAACATGTGAGACATGGTTTCGATAATTTAAAAGTGGTGATTTCATAGAGCGCTCTGGTAGACCACAAAGATGCGATGACGAGCAATTGTAGAAGAAATTGGATGATAACCTAAGTCAAATTCAACAGCAATTAGCAGAAGCATTACATGCGGCACAAGAAATAATCAGCTGACGTTCACGAGTACTGGGGAAGATCCAAAGACCACTGGAATGGACCAGAAGACATGGCAAAGTGATTTTGTTACCCTACAATGCGCCGTCTCACATAACAAAACCAGTGATAGACACTGAAATCGTTTGGATGGGATAGCCTTCCTCGCCAGCTGTATTCGTCAGACCCGGCGCCATTTGACTACCACCTCTTCGCATCAATGGGACACGCGCTCACAGAGCAGCACTTCAGCAATTTCAAGGAAGTTGGAAAATGGGTTGACGAATGATTTGCCGCAAAAGACAAGCAGTTTTTTTTGCATGGTATTCATAAGTTACCGGAACGATGGGCGAAATATGTAGAAGCCGATGGCTACTATTTTGAATAAAAAAAAGGTAAATTTCAAATTAAACAGAGAGTTTGCTCTAATGGTAGGGGTTTTAAACTTTTGATCGCGGTATCTCTGGGAGAATTAACTATGCCGTGGTTCGAATTCCATGTTAAGATGGAGGTCCTAAAAATCTCAAACATATGGGATATTTCTGGGTATATTTCCTTTAACTGGGCATGTTGCCTGTTGGAAATCAAATTGGTTTTTAATTAAATATTTTTGAAAATGTTTTCGCCTATGCGTACGTACTCAAAATGCATTATTTTTAAAACTTGTCAGAATTTTGAAATACATAATTTCTTCTTTGTTTTCTTTTGCAGTTTCGGTATTTATTAAATTATTAATAATTTCCTAAACTCCAAGTTAATGATGCATATTTTGCAAAAATATGTAATAAATAAAAGTATTGACGATTCAAAAGACCAGTCGTTATTTAGATATACCAAACCAATTTAAAATTTTTAAGACTAGCTGCATTCTGAAGGCATTATGGTTGTCTATAAAATCGATTATATTATTTTTTATGGTAGGTATCTACAATGTTAAAGCTGAAAAATAAATTAAAAATTTCATTGCGCAGTTTGCAAATTATTGCATATTTTTAAAAAATATGAATTTGAGGGCACTATCGCACATTTGAAAAGTCGGTATGTTGATAGATTTTTCCATTACATTTGCCAACCTTTACGCGCGCACCGTGGAACGATGTCTACAAAATTATGTCAAGTATAGAAAAGAACTAAACCACAGCAAATAAAAAATTGGTTGTTTAAAACAGCACAGTTTAAATATTTCGTAGATACATATAAAGTAGAAAGTATGTAAAGAATATACATATACTGCCGTCATTGTTGAAAATTTTTAATTCTACTTAAATCGATGTTATTAAAATAGTGAAACTTTTGTTGGCGTAGAATCCCATTGGTTATTATGCAGTTTCAAAGCTAATAACAATTTAATAGCGCAATAAACACAGCTAAAGTAAGTATTTAGTATTGATTGTAGAGCTTTATACCGTTATAAATTTCAGCTTAAATTAAACATAGCAGATTTAAAAGCGTAATGTATTACAAATATTTTATAGTATTTTATATTTAAATTTATATTTAAACAATTAAATTGTTGTAACAGAGTTCTTTATTTTGATTATATTATAAATGTAAACTAATATTTAATTTATCTGTTTGTTTTGCAAAAATTGTATTTACTCTTTGAATAGCCAATTTGGTAAAGAAGCTAATTGAAGATAATACAAATATAGAAATTTTCATTTAACTATAATACATATTTATTTTCACATAAAATTGTAACTTTCGAAAATTAAAGAATTTTTATAAAAAGTGTAGAAACGGATATAAAAAATAATAAAATGCTGAAAACCTAATTAAATATAATTTAAAATAATATATGATTAAATAAAATGTGTGATACCATTATGTTTCAATTCCAATATGGAATGGAAGCTAGTAACTTGACTAATTAATTTAATTAATGTACTCGTAATTGCTAGTTTAAGTAATGGATTATGTTTAGTTGTATTGACATAGTTTATATCAAGTTAGAAGTTAACAAATTTATTATCGCTTATGTTTACTCCAGTTTAATAAAGTTTATTACAACAAAAGCTTTTATGTATGTATGTTATAATTACAAGTTTAGAGTAGGAATATGCCTTATACTACATACATTATACATACATATGTAAATTTAATCAACGTACATCGTTCAAAATACAGACGCAGATAATTATTTGTAATAATACATATAATAAGTACATTTATGGTTCATACATATTAATATTTTCAAAGTAGTTAGTACGTATTTGGTTTAGTTTCTGTAATACGTTATCATTAAAATCTTTTTTTATACCTCTTTCAATCCTTTCGAATAATTTTGAACATTTTTTGAAAAATTTGTTCCACGCCAAAAGTACTCTACAGCATCGAGTCCAAATTATTTAATAAAAACATGTACCTATATGAAAATTTTACGTAGCTTGTAAAAATTTAAAAAAAGCAAATTATTTACGTATTATAAATAATATAGAAAACAGCAGTGCAACGTAAAGCATACAACTGCAGGCTAGAGAGCGGGTAATCGCTTCTATTCCTTTTAGGTTCTATTCCTGGTTACACAAAACACTACTGTAATCCAGTTGTAATTTGTTATTTGTAGAGTACCTTCTTAACTATCTTATCACCGAATAATATGTAATATTGGTAATATTCTAGTAAAAAATGGGTCATATTTTTACGGACGCATTCGACGTGCAGGGGCAATTTTAAAACAAACTTCAATGAATACTAGCAACAAAAATTATTAATTCCTAAAATCGATATCGAAGCGGTTTTGATCGATGTTGTAATTTTTTACGGCAAATGGATTTCCCCAGATTTGTGTGCAATTGAAACCACAATCTTAGAAGGCTTTTCGAAATTAATCATTTTTCTTACATTTTCACTGAAAAAGCATCCTAAGAACAGCTCTGTACGTTGTATGTTTCTGGGATGGAGCGTAAAAAATATTATGTACCTATTTTTGTATTACAATGACATATTTTAACTAGAAATTAACCAATTACAGATTAAAATACATTTTTAAGGATATACTTGTAGTTTTAATTTAACAATAATTAATTTTACGTATACAGGTTGGGAAAATTTTGATAGCTCTTATGGGAAATTCGATAATTAGAAAAGATATGGAAAAATGGAAGGTGCATCTTCAATCTCTTGTTTTGTTAGAAATTTATTGGCGAAAACCGCAATTAGCTATCTTCTTGTGTTTTCAAGCTACTGGCAAACTTTTGATTTTTTAACTTTTTAAATGTCAAAAAACGCTGGAAGGATGTCTCAGTTCCACACATTTTTTAAATTTAACCCTACAAAGGTTAATTCCCTATTTGCGTATAAACTTCTTGATAATAAGACTGACCTTTTGGTAAATATTATGAGAAAAAGTTTTAGATTTTATGGACCCTGGAGTCAATTAAACTACATATATTTATTACACAAACATAATTTGATTTTAGGTAAAACTCAACTAGTACCACTGCAATCAGTGGATGGTATTCTAAAGAGTATCAGAGGTATTGTTCTATTGCCTTTGATAATTGAAGGCGTTACCAAAGGTGTTTCTGCTACAGTTACGGATTCAATAGAATTTTCACTCATATTAGTTTATAATTTTTTGTTTATTATTTCAGTTAAAACCGACTTCAAATGACTTCCAATGCAAGTTAATCATTTAACTACGTCTAAAATTATTTAATCCGATGCAGATTTGACCTTGGCGCAAATATAAAAGCTTGCACAAGCTATAGGTAAATTTAAATCTATTGATACATATAAATTAGGCCGAATCAACCTTGTAGTTTATAAAATTAACACCCGCTATGCGTTACTTATTAAACAACGACATTTTCTCTTATCTTCGGCTATGTTGGAAAAGGTTAATGCTGAGGTGAACTACAATTCTGAGACTGCCTTTTCAAGTACAACATTTTACCCTTTGATCTAAATAATAGTTCTCAGACACTACAACGGTTGATGGATAATATTTTTGCCTGGAATTTGAAATGTCTTTGTTTATCTTGATGACATGATACAGTTCGGTTGAAAAGTTTGTATCGTTTTAAAGAAAAAAAACATTTTTTTGGCAAAATTCAATTATATTATTCAACACAGTTGCCTTCGAGGGCAATACACCGATTACAGCGATCTTCCAACTTTTCGATACTATTTTTGTAGTACGTTTTGTTTTTAGCCTTAAAATAGGCCTTTGTTTCGGCAATTACTTCTTCATCGGTGCTAAATTCCTTTCTAGCAAGCATTCTCTTAAAGTCTGCAAACAGGAAATAGTCGCTGGGAGCAAAATCTGGAGGTGGGGAAGCAATTGGTAGCCCAATTCATTGAGTTTGATCATTGTTTTCATCGATTTGTGACACGGTGCATTGTTTTGGTGAAACAACACTTGTTTTTCTTCAAATGGGGCCGTTTTTTCACTATTTCATCCTTCAAACGCCTCAATAATGCTATTTAATAGTCGCTGTTGATTGTTTTTCCCTTTCCAAGATAATAGATGAACAATATACCATGCGCGTGATAAAATATAGACCTTGCCAGCCGATTGTTGTGTTTTTCCTCGCTTTGGATTAAGTTCGTCGCGTGCAGTGCACTCAGCTGATTGCCGATGAGACTCTGGAGTGTGGTGATATATCCATGTTTCATTCATTGTCACATATCGACGCAAAAATTTGGTTTTATTGCGGTTGCAAAGCTCAAACACTGCTCCAAATCATCAACACGTTGTTATTGTGAGCTCACGCGGCACCTACTTTGTACAGACCTTTCGCATGCCCAAATATTCATGCACGATATGTCCAACACGTTCCTTTGACATCTTTAGAGTTTCAGCTATCTCGATCAACTTCACTTTAAGGTAATTCAAAATTATTTTGTAGATTTTTTTTATTTTATCTGTGACAGCCTTTTTAGACGTTTACTGCGCTCATCATCTTCGATGCTCATATAGCCTGTACATAATTTAGCAAACCACTTAGGAATGGTTGCTTCCGATGAAGCAGCGTCCGTATAACACTTATCAAGCCAAGGTTTTGTTCCAGCACTATTTTTCCCATTAAAAAGCAGTGTTTCATTAAAAATCTTTTTATCTGTTCCTTTTCCAATAACAAAAGTTGCTTTACTCAAAATGCTAAAACTCACGAACCAATTGTTCGATCACTGTCAAATTTTGGCACGTATCGTTTAAAGGTTGGTTTTCACTAAAAATTATACGAAATGAATTCTAGTGTTGCTTTCTCTTAGAAACGATAGGAACTTTTCAGCCGACCTCGTAATTGTGTCAAAAACATACGATAAGCATGTAGTTCTTCTTACTCAAGTTTATAAACGCTTAAAACTCATTAATATAAACAAGTGTGAGCTTTGTCGTGACCCACGGAAAAACCTCGAAGTGTTCCACGCGAAGGATCTGAAGGCTTCTTCAGATCGAAATGAAATCAAATAATAGTTCTAATTAAGCTAGTAAGTATATGTGAAATAAATTGATCTCTTCAGCAGGGTTATATGAATTTCCGAATTTAAGTTTTTTCTGATTCTGTTAGGTGTATTTATTTTTTTTTTATTAATTGTCTTAGAGTAAGACAAAATTTAATTTAATTTAATTTTATAATTGTTTTGATTTTTAAATATTTTCATTAATAATGATTGACAACCCAATTATGGCTTCCAAGAAAAATGTATAATTTTATATCGTTAATTAAAAAATGCAAATATACCTCTTTAAAAAAACTGGAGCTTTTCTGGGTTACTTTTTGTTACTAAACTAACATTTAGGGATTTGAGAAATCTTGGTTCATGTTTTCATAAATTCAATAATTTTTTTGACATTTTTAATTTAGGTGTTCTCTAGCAGTCAAACGGATTGTTAGTGACCATACTGAAAAATGTAATTTTAGAATCAATCGCCCGAGGACAATTTATTTTATTCCACACAATGGGAGGTTGTTTCTTGTTTTTGAGTACGCATAATGATTCATTGTTTACTGAAGGCGGTGTGTAACGTTATCTTTGTCGTCCCATAGTTTACTAATTTTCTTAATAATTGTCCTAAATAAATATTTTTAATTATTTCTGCCTAGTAATAATAACACACTCTGTAGAAAGTGTTAAGGGAGATAAAATGAATACGACGAATCGCGACTTATTGGTTATGATTACAAAGCGAGTAGATGTATTTGTAAAATCACTACGAATTTTATTACTTTTACTGATAAATATTTTACAAGATTCAATTAAAATTATTGACAAATTAGCAGTAGAAAATTTTGTTTACAACGCAATTTAATTGTGCCTGGTAAAATTTTAAAATTTTTTTCAAATCAGCTGCGGGCAAGTGTTAGTAGTGCAAGTTACACATTGGTTGTAAAGCCTACGCAATTTTTTTTCAATGCAAATTCACTTTGATTATTCTGGAACGTTTATGTTATTGCTGGAAATTTGAAAGTATAAAATTATTTTTATTTTCATGATTTTAAAAATCTTTATCTGATGGCTTCATTTTGAAAAATGGAATCCGCCCCATAAATAATTTTCTTAATTAAGCGCTGAATTTTTATTTTATAACCGTAAATTTAGCACTTAGGGGATAGAAAAATTTGGTTATTGTTTTCTGCCAACACTTGATTAAAATTTATATTTTGTTAATTTTTTTCTTCCTTTAAGCATCGACTACAAAACTAAATATTACTTGTGTATATCCGGGCGTTATTGACCTGGAACTCAACCATTTTATTACACTACATCATTACTTGAAGTGGCTAGAACATCTATAGTTTTAAGAATGTACACATTGTTTGCTTTTTATAAATATCCCCATAAGGGATAACGTATAAAAAGTATAAAGTTTGTAAAAAATTTATCATCGTGAGCCAATTAGATCTCAGTAAACATTTAACTTGATTTGATTATTGAATACAAGGTTCATTTTTATTAAATTTTATAAAACGTATACCTGCTATAAATATCTAGGTAGGTATATATAAAAATCAAAGTTAGGTATTTACTTACTTAACAAATTGAAGACGACTGTATTATCATATATGCCAAACAATAATTGTATTATTCTTAATGAGCTTTTATTGCTTAGGATTACTCTAAACGAGTGGTAGGCATTTAATAAATAACTTTAGCTTTCAATAAAACTGCCAGTTAACTTTTTTATATTATTAAATAACTGCTTAAAGAATAGCAATCGTTATTAATATATAGAATAAAATCAATAAATTTGCTACATCAAATTCGATATCAAACAAAGGTGTTGGTTGTTTTATATTCTACCATATTTTATTTTAGGATATGTCAGCACAATTTCTAGACAATCGATATGCACATTGCCCAAATTTATTGTTAAGCTTTTTCTTCCAAGTTTAATAAGAACGGTGCTATGTGCAATAAAAATTGTGAAGAGAGTTAAAATATAAAACATTTTATCTCAAATTAACCATCTTTATTTTAGATAATTCACATCTTCTGTAAAAGTATTTTCCATGCGCTGTATAAGAACAAAACTTAAAATGCAAAACGTTTTTAAACTAAAATGACTTTCTATAAAAATAAAAACGTTTACTATTTTCTAAGTTGAAATGAAGATTCTAGTAAGATTAAAATACTTTGCTTAATATGCTTTTTCTTAATTTGTAGTGCATGTAACCTTTATATAATTTCCATTAAAAGTAAGTTGGAAATTTATCAAGAAAGAGAATTTAATTTAATAAATAACAAAATTAGACTGATCAACATATAAATGTTATTAAAAATAAAATGTTAAAAATGAGAGTTTAAATAAATTTGTTTTGTAGTGTGTCTTGAAGATGGCCATTAAAGTGATCAAAATAGTTAGACATTAAGTCTATCTATTAGACTTTGATCATCAAATTTGGGTTTTTTATTGAAAATATAGATTGAAAACGAATTTTAGTCTAGCTTTTAAAGTGGGGCTACTATTGAACATATTTCCTATAGTGAGTTTCATTTAATTCTGAAAATTAATCATTAATTTTAGTTCTATTAGTTTCATTTAATAATAGAAATTCAAATATGAAATCAAATGCATGTAATATTTATGTGAAGTGTGCAAAATTTGTTATATTTGGTACATATAGTATGTCCGTGGAAATTACAATAATATGTTGCTGGCTTTCATTGCATTATAAAAATTTAACACATTTCAGTTCTGAAAATTAGAAAATTATAAAAATATAAAACGTAAAATTTTTCTTTTCATTTAAAGAATCATATGGTGTCTCCCCCGCTGTACGTGGTAAGTGCTTAACATTTTTAACATGGACTCGAAACCACAGATATACATTTTATTTTGAGGTTAGGCCACCTAGAATTTTCGAGATATCGATTTATTTTTTTGTCTTAAAGGGTCCCTTAAGGCCTCAAGAATGATGAATGATGGTCGCGTGGTCCGCAGCGAGTCCCTTTGATTGTGTTAGCGAGAAGGTCCGTTAGGGGACTAGAGCAGGTATATGGCAGATGTTATACCTCTTTTCTGCTACTCAAAACTTTAAACGCGTTTATCTCAAAACTACTTTTTTGGAGTTGGCCGGAAAGATTACTCAGACAATTTTCAACCGATTGACTTGAAATTTGGAAGATATCTTCGAAAATACATTGTCTAGAGAAGTACGTAGGATTTTTTTATATTGCATAGTTCATTTGTTATTAACAATTATCTGACGATTTTTTAGGCAAATTCTTCACTTTCCACTTTAGAAGTGCGCCATTTTGTCAAAAATCAATGTATCGAAAAAATCCTACGTACTTCTCTAGCTTATAGTATATATAATCGAAAAAATTAACGCCCTAATCATGATTCATTAAATTACGGGAGCTGTTCTTCCGGCCGTGGAGCATTGAAAAAAGACGTTGTCGCAAAACGCTGTACCGCTGCCATTTTGAAATAAATTGCCTCAAAAAATATTGTATACAGTTAATGATATGTATAATAAAGTTTCATTTGTGTAATCTCGATTTATTTCGTAATACTTCTGGAAAAATTCCCAAAAAGCCTCTTTTTTCAGCCTCTGGGGTGGCCTAACCTTAAGAAAAGTTACCTTGGTTGTATGTCGTTGCTTTTCGGGTGCAGAACCGAGTACTCAGAATCTTTTCTAATTATGCAAAAAAATGCAAAATAAATAATAAATGTTTGTTAATTCACTTAGGTTTTTAACAATGTTTTGTTTTGTTCATTATTTATTGTAGAAATAAAATCTTTTCTGGCGATGCAGCAAATATTTTTTCTTTAATTTAACACCCAAATTAAACGTCTTGTTTATCTTCAAATTACCTAGACAATGTAAGAAATAGACATTTCTAATCTTCAGATTGACTACCACATCAGGCATTTTACAGATTGTCAAAAATAGTGTAGTAAATTTGCGGAAGTAGTAGTTATTTTGCACAATGTCTGGTGAATTGGTGAGTTTGCAGAATGTTTAGTCATTCCGCACATTGCCGGAATTTCCACATTGCTGGTAACATACATACATACATAGTTCGAAATGTTTATTTCGTCATCGCCAGTGCTAAAGATATTTTCAAGTCAAAATTACCAATTCCTAAAAATTATTAATTATTTCATCGGTAGTAGCCACCGACGGGCGTAACAATATGAAAATCAATATTGTTCTATCAAAATAATTATGTGTGTGTGTAATATGTTCGAGTTTTTTGAAAGTCTTACGCTGTTGTCTCGTCCTTTTCTCCTATGTTCACCCCATCTTCTGTATTACAATAATTACATAATATAATAGTTTTTACTATTAATTTTTTATCTACAAGTTTTGTTAAAACAATAAAGTATTTATTTAATAATCTCGTCTAATAAATTACACTTGAGCTCTTTTTTTTAAATGAGATTAAATTTTATTTCAACTGTAGAGGTCGTTTTCTTAAAGCAATTCAATTCGTCAGTAAGACTCTATCGACTCGTTAAATTGCTTGACAATAAGCTTTTTATTCAAAGAAAAAATTTTATAAGACAAAAAAGCCCTTGTGACAATTTCTTTTACAATTGTTGCACTCGTATGAATAAACATTTTCATACAGTAAACTTTTAGTTTTTTTTAATGTATCACATACAATAAAATTCAAGAATTTATTGTAATATTAAATTAATACAAATTGACAAAAATGAAATTAATATTGCCAGACGATTATTATAGGCTTATAATATTGCTGGTGACAATAAAGAAGCAACTAAGAAATCTAATTTTCAAACGCCAATAATTTTTTTGAAGAGATTATGAAATACCTTAAAAATATTTTTGTTGATTTGTATAATTGGTTAATTTATTATATTAATATAATAATGCATAATATTATTGATTATTTTTCGCATAAAGTAGTGAAATACTTAGCTTTTCAAATTTAACGAACAATAATGTTAAATTTAAGCGGCACACATTACATTACAACGACAGCTACCTAAGTGTTTTCATGTTGGCCAATTTAAGCGTTGAATTTGAGCTGTCATATCCAACTATGTAAATGCATGTTCAATGTAGTAAATTATTTAAAAAATATTCACGAGAAATTTAAATTTTGATATAAAATTAAATTTATCAAAAAATGTCACAAAAATGTTTGCACATGCGGGTACCAATTATGTATGTTTCAATATTCTAGTGTTTAGTGCTAACGTTTTTAAACGTTTTTACTAAGTAGGTGCTTATAAGAAATTAATATGTAATAACGTTTAATATAATATTTTTTAATTTTAATCATAAAAATAAATTAAAACTGTTTTTGTTTGTTAATTTATTTTAAAGCGTCTTTATTATTTAAATTAACAGAAATGCATTAAATAATGCTCTATCACATTAATATTTACCAACCAAGTTCACACAACAATATGCTTTAGTCCGTTCTGAAATAAGGTACTGTACATATACTAGGTAGATACATACATACCTAGCATCCAATAGGTAAGCCAATTAGTATTATGATATTGTGTTGTTAAATTTAAAAAAAAAAAAAAAAAAAAAAAAAAAAAAAAAAAAAAAAAATCATTAGAATTTAATAAATTAAACGAATGTTTTTTTTATTTAAACGATTTAAAAGTTTTTAATAACAAAATGTTAATATATGTAATTACATAATATTTACCACCAATTCAAAAAATAGTTTAGTGTTAAATATGATATATTACATACATAACTTTATTAAACTTATTTATAATTTATGTATACAGTATTCAACATTAAATTAAACTAATTTAATGAAAAAATCAAGTTATAATATTAATATGTTCAATATTTTGAATTAAAACATTATAAATATAATAATTAACAGTTAATTTGCATAAAAAGTATAAAATAATTAAATTTTTAGCTTAAAATTACAAAAATACAAAATACTTTACAAAATTTACGTCAATATATTAATACATTGCATTATTATCTACTTAAAATACATTTAATTTTTATAAAATTAATTTTTTAGAATTTTTGATCAATTATTCTTGTAGATATCTTGGCACATTCATCCATTTTGGAGTAATATTTTTTATATTTTTCCCAATTCTTCAAATAATCCTCTTTTTAATATTTATTTTTACTAAAAATTGATTTTTCAATTTTCCTTCAAATTACTTGCCACAATTTTCTAAAGTTTAATGTCCGTATTTAAGATGGGTTGGAGTTGTTTTAAACGTGTATAAAACTATTCTGCAAAATACGAAATAAGTTTAGTCTTATTTGTTGAAACATATATATTTTAAGCTAATTTTTGATACTGATAAATTTATTAATAGATATTAGTAAACATTTTTTAAAGTTTATAATAAAAGTTAAAAATTGTAAGTTTTAAACCTAATATAGACAAATTTCATTAATAATTTTGAAATAAAAATTGTTAAAATTTACTAAGTAAATTATTAATTTATAAAAATTATACACTTTAAATTTATAATTAAAATTAATTTATGTATAACATGTTATTCGAGCATTCTTACGATCTTTTTAGAATTTAAATCGAACTGTTTTTGATACTTAACGATGTTGGAAAAGTTTTTTAATAAAAAAAATTATGATTGATGAATTACATGTAGTAGAATTTGGAAAGAAAAAAGTTCTAGTTGGGATATGATATATTACCAAATTGTTCTCTTTTTAATAATATTATATACTAAATTGACTTATCTTATAGGTACTAGAAATCCTTGAATAAGTATATTTTTATTTAGATTTGTGTAGAAAATTTTAATTAATTTTTATTAATATTTAAAAATATTATACTATGTTTAAAAAGTTACGTTTATTACATATTTACTAATTATTGATTTAAAAAAGACATCAATTTAAAAATAGTGCTTCTTAAAAACGAACAAATTGTTTACTTCATTTTAATATTCACTACCATGATAATAAATAATATTGAAATTGTAATACAAAATTTTAAATGTACATACTTATGTATGTTGTACCTAACATAGCATAATAATTATTCAGTTCATGAAACTGACATCCAGTTTAACAACTGGAAGCAGATCGTGCAATTTTAGTTTTTTCACAATTATGCTGTATTTTTCTATAAAATGGACAATGTATTTATTTATTACTGAATATGAATATCTACTAGCACAGAAATTCGTTTGAGTTTATTATTGAGTTATTATTGACTTTATCATCCTAGGTAAAGTAATGTAACTGTAATATTTTAATTTATTAGGAAACATTTTTTACGATTTTAGTGAAAAACTTAAGATAAAATTGCTGAAAAAATTACGTAAATTGTCTTAAATCTGTACATATGATAACTGGGTGGTTGTTCTATCTGTTCTTAAGAACATTATTTTCAATGTTAAAGATAGATGGAAAAAGAACATTTTAACCGTAAAATTTAATCCGGGCAAAGCCGAGTACGAAAGCTAGTCGTTAAATGAAAATAGTATGAAAAATTGTTTTATAACTTCCTTTCTTCTTATAATCGTACAAGTTTATATCGAGTTCATATCAAGTTCCCTTTAAGGTTTACAAAAGCTCTTTAAGACTGTTGTGACTAGCTATCGGATTTGTTTTATTTTAGTGGTTCTATTTTTGTGTACGTGTACGTGCATGTGTTTTAGAAAATAGATAACACCACATTTCTGAACAAATTTACAAAGTTTCTTTTCAACTAGATAAATCCAGTTTTATCTGAGAAGTTTATTAACGTTAAACGAGCTTTTTATCGCAATTTAATTAAACAGCATAATATATTTTTTATACACTGCACAATAGAAAATCTTCTTGATTTTAAGAAATTTTAAATCAAATATAAACAAAACTTTATAATTTTGCAAGCAAAAATTATTTCCATCTGTTTTAACTGACAAAAATTTAATTGGTTGGTAATTTCATACTCAGATGTGATAACGTATTCTTAGCACGCACATTAAACAATTAGTTAGTAAAGTAAACTTGTTTAAGATCAAAATTTAGAGGTGGATTACTTATTACATTTTCAAAAATATAACTTATTTTTTTCCAATGTAAATTTTGTTAAAAACTTTTATAAAAGTAGAACTATTCTATTTAATTTTTTATGCGCTTCGAAACCTTTTTTGCTAATAATTTATGCAACGTAGAATACCTTACTTCTGAAAAAAAACAGAATAACTTACATAATTATTGTGTTAGAATTTTAAACAAATACATAAATTTGTATATGCTGCTTACATATTTTATAACAAATGGCAAATAATAATATTAAGAACAGTAAGATTAATGTTTATAATGCACAAGTACTTAAAAATTTAGTAAAATTACAGGTTTACAAAAGAGCAAGTGAAATAGGGATAAAATTCTAGGGTTTTTAACCAAAAATTAATCAAAAATAATTTATTGAAGCAGATGAGTGTAACGATTGTTTAAAATAAAACTTCTTGTTTTTGAAGATCGACAACTTGAAAAGAAAATGATCTGTAATGAAGAAAATTTTTAAACTAAAACCCGTTGAGTGTTTTGTTTCTATAGTTAATAAATATTATATTATAATTTAAAAGGGTGTGAAAAATCTATAATCCATATTTAATCGTTTGTACTTATATGTTTAATTGTAAGTTTACAAAATTGATTGAAATTGATACTTGAAAGCTTTTGATTTTAAACAATTTAATTTAAGTTAGAAAAAATGAATTTATAAAAATGTGATATTATTAATTTCCGTATAAAATGTATTCAATATTGTGGCGATTTCAGCTATTCTGTAAGTATAACCTACACTAAATTTCCGGTTAGAAAGTTGAATTACTGTTTCGCTATTTGGGGGCAAATAGAAGTAAATTAACTTGTCAAAGAGATACTTTACAAATAATGTGCTGTCATGAAGGATATTGTGAATATTAATTTATTTGATATTCTACTTTCTACTTCAGAAGCGTGGTTGGCTAATAGGGAAGTCAATAATAATAAAAGCTTATATTATTTATCTCTAAATATCTCCCTTAAGTGGATGAAATTAATAGGTTTTAATATTTTTGTACTCGTCTTGAAAGTATAAGTATATTTTATTTGGAATAGTATATCTATCAGTACTTACAGACCTACATACTATAAAAGCGCTGTCAGTCGTCTAATAAGTTTTCCAAAAGTACTCTGGTTTTACTTATAAAATAACGTACACGATCACCTTTTTTGAATTCATATAATACTATTACTATTTATATCTACTTAACTTTGTAACTAATCGGATCGTTGATTCTCCTAATGACTCGAGTAAAATATAATATTACTTTATTAGGAGAAAAAGTACAACTTTTTGTTCCGAGTTTGTAAGTTTGACAATTTATAAAAAACGGCGGTATTAGCAGCCACGAATTTATTTTTTCTGATTGTAAATGGTGCTGTGGTAAAAATGCAGCTTTTAATGTATTAAAAGTTTACTTCAATTGCCCACTTACCGGAATTGTCCACGGCCCATATATTTTTAAATGTTGGCTAGTGTTTATCTGATGAAACAAGTTCACTTCGTTGAAAGATACTGTACTATTAGTCAAAAATCATATTTTTCATTTTACGGAGCCAATACTGTGACCGCTATAAAATTTTTCGACTTTTTGTTATAATATTCTTATAGTTTAGGGTCTTTTTAAATAATATTTAATTAAAATTCATCAAAATACCCAAATTATTTCCTGCAATAATGTTTATTATTACAATTTTTTAAATCATAAACGGAAGTTTACTTTTTTGAGTTACAAAAATTTTTGCTTTAGTAATAAAAAAAACCAAAACCGTTTTGATGCAAAAATTTTGACCAGCTTGGTGGTGAGATCCTTAAATTAAATCCCTATATCAAACATTTTGCCATTTCTAAAAATTGGCAACTTTTTCGTATACAGGATATATGTATTATTTCAGTACGAGATTTTTCTCAGTCTCGACAAGCAAGGGAATTACCGAAGATTAAGCGAGATTCGTAAGTTGCTTGTTGAATTGCCTATTTCCGGTGTAGGTTCAATTCAAGGTAAATTAATAAAAATATTAAAATATTTCGTTTACTTACATCTAATTGACACACTGAGAAATGCTACTTTTTTGGGAATTTTATTTGAGAATAGTAAGAAAGCAATTAAAATAAGGTTTAAAGAGTTTGTTCTGCATATATTGAAGTATAAAAAATTGTTACGAAGAAAAATAATACAAAATGGCGGCTCAGTCGCCGCTACAGTAAACGTATTTTTAAACGCTCAACGAGCGAAAATATAACTGTGCTGAATCAGCATCTCGATAAAAATTAAAATGTTTTCTTAATTTTAATAGTTTTGCTAGAAAGTACATACGATTATTAAATACGGTTTGTTTGCCAAGTGGCAACATCTTAAAAATATTTATGTAAAAAATCGGTCTTAATTTATTTATAAAAGTAACAATTATTAATCAATCTTAAAAATTGTGTGTACTTCTTTAGAGAATCTATCTAAGAAGCTACAGTTAAAATTTCATGTAAATCGGATGAAAACCGCCAGAGTTATGTTTTCGCTCAATTTCGAAAACGTGGTTTTGAGATAATCGCGTTTAAAGTTTCAAAACTGTTTTTCTACATGACATCTTTAAGATAGGGTTTTACTGATTTTTTTACCTCTACTCGGCTATGCCAGTACCGTAAAGCATCCCTTATGAGTTGACATGTTATATTAGAACCAACTGGGCTAAAGGACTCCCAATTGTAACTTTACTGAGGCCGTTTCGTGCGTTTCGATACGCTCGGAGACGCTGCGGAAAATGAGCTATCAAAATTAAAAAAAATCCTGGGTATAATTCCTTTTGATAATGATCTTGAGATGTTTACAGATCATTTAAGATAATAAAAAAAAGTCATATTTATTTAGTTTTAATAATTAGATTTAACCCCTTAAGTATTAAAGTAAATTTTAAAACATCGAAATTTTATAATGTATTAATAATTAACTTCATTTTTTATCGGTCATTTTAACTGCCAAGAAAAAAGCACATAACGATAATGCAAAAAATATAGTTGAGCCTGGTTTCATTTTAGTAAATTATTGTGATATTAGGAATAATTCAAGTAGAAAAATAAAATGTAATGTTATCTCTTTGCAACATGAAAATAAATTTTACCGTAAATTATTAAATTGTTTTTATCTGATGTTCAAAAATTACATTAGGAAGATATTTTAAACATCACATAAAATTAATTTCAGAATAAATATTAAATTTACGTATAGATGTTAGATAAATTTTAAAATAAAATAAAAAATATTTTTATTAAAAAAGATAACTTTTCATATTTACGTAAGGTTCTACTTTATTTTTGTTTAAATTACAAATTTTTGTGTGTAAAGTAATCAGATTTGCCACTGGATCTCTATACACAACTATAAAATTGATATCAAAGAATCTGTAAAAGAGTTAATAAATTTTTCTAGAGCAACAAAAACCTGCCGAAGATGTTACGACGAAGGTCGCAGATAATCTTCCTTTGGTATGCAATTTTAATTAAAATTTCACAAATTAAAAAGTTCATTGCTCAAGAAATAATCGTCACATTTATTTGATTTTACCGGTAACTATAGTAACATCGTAATAGTGGTAGGAATTTAACACAACTTAATACCTCAATCTTGAATAATACATTTCTCAACTTACCCGCACAGAATAAATTTTTAAAATGGTTAAATTAGACGTTCGTTTGGGGTACACATAAAATCGCAACACTTCAATTAAAATTTTACGTAGCTTTTCCGCAATGCAAAAACCCTACCGGGCATTTGTGGCGAAAACACAAATATAATTTATTTCATCTAGACAGATAAAGAGAACCTGAGTAAAACTACTCGTACTTATTATTTGGAATTTACTTTTAAACCATGTACAATTTTAAATTTGAAATGTTTTAAATTTTCATATTTTGAAATGATTACGGAAAAATTTTGAAAAAAATGATTTGTTCTTAATGCTGTAAAATAAAATTATATTATAGTATAAAAGTGAAAGCTCTTAACAGGAATGGTAAAATGGCGGCCCACGAGCTGAATTGATCCGGCCAGCGATCAATATACAATAATGAACAATCAAAATTTTATTAGTTTCACGACACTTCTAATCCGCACCTGCTAACCAAATTTATCCTATCAACATCAGCGGAAGTATATGACCATAATTAGGTTTCTAAAAAATTAATTTATATTTTTGGATTTTGTTTTAATTTTGCTTATTATTCACTATTGGAGTGATTTCATTTTTTACCTGTAAATTCTAAACCTTTTAAATCTCTTATTCTAGGGTTAGCACTTAATTGTTGGGAACTTACTGTTTAGAAATGCTCTACGTCTACACCGATGGTCATGTAAATTAGCTTACCACCAAACAAAACTAGTACTTTGTGTATATGCTTTAGAAGTTTGCAAAAAAATTAACAGCATTATTGTGAGAATAGTAAATACTGAAGTGGCATCATAATGCTATATCCATAGGTAGCATTGTACAACATTGCTTACCAATATTAAGGTAATAATGCGCATTTATTATTGGTACAAAATTGGTTATCAATGATAGTTGCGAAGTCCCAGTCATTAATTGGGTACAATATTGATTATTGATACAATCAGGTGTGAATATTTTGGTTTTTCTGCATTAATTTCTAATATAAATTGGAAATATTCCTAATAACAATTTTTTAAACAATTAATTATTTTTTAAGTGCAATTACAGAATTATAATTCATTTTTAAACTAAATTTCACTTTATTTTTTAAATTGAATTGAAATTATTACAATAAGTTATTGACATAATTTCAAAATAATAAAACCATTACAAAATCATTTAAATTTATACATTTAAATTTAAATGTATATTTATTGAAAAAAAAGTGTATAAATTTTCATTTATTTTCAGATATATAGACCGCTCTGAGCTCTTAATCACTAATAAAAGTTACACTCGGGAACAATTGCAAATAGTTCAAAATAAATTTTAAAATCCAATATTTGCCTTTAATAATAATATAAAATGATTATATAATTTTTAATATTTTAATACTAGAATTTATCCATGAAATGTGAATGTTAATACTACGGCAATAGTTATGGTAATTAAATTCTAATATTATAGAGACACAATTTTCTAAGTTGTGTATTATAACTACAGAGGTTTAAGTGTACAGTAAATATAAATATAGTAATAAATGACTATAAATTTACTGAAGGAAAACTTTTTCTTTGATAATTTTGTTGATATTCACGACTAAGCTCTTTAAAATGCACAAGGCTTTGTAAAATTTTATTTAAGACTTGTCGTTTGACGAAATTAAAACCTTTTTCTTCCAATTTAAGTCAAATCAAAGAATTTATAATTTTCAAGTTGTCTACAATTGAAATTATTCTCCAAATACTTTTATAATGAGCAATTTTAGAAAATCTAAGCGTATGTAAGTGACTTGAAATCGGATAACAAAATAACTTAGATTTTCTTTTAAAAATATAAATTTAAACAATCAAAAATAAATATTTTATAATCACTGATTTAATTATTAATAATTAAATCAATTATTAAATCAATTATTTAATTATTAGGTTTTAATTATTAAAACCCCTGCACTAAGGTCCCAGGTGGCACGCTATCATCATGATGTCGTTATTTATTAGTAATTATTTTTTGTCAATTCCCAAAAACTGACGTACACACGACGTCACTTTTAAAATAAAAATTTTATGTTATGAAAGAACGTCTAAGCACGTTCATGTTCGGTCATTTTAAATCGTAAAACAATCAAAACAAAGTTTAACAATACAAGTATATACAGTGTGTTCACGGATAATGGTAACGGTAAATAATTCTTATTTCTTACTAGATACAAAAAAGTTTAAATAGTTTTCTATTCAATTTGAAATTTACTATCGGAAACTGCTCAGGTATACTTTTTGTACTTCAAACTTAACCGGAAGTGTACATTTTTTCAAATGTCAATGTCTTTTGTAACATTTTTGTAATTTGCAGTTTTTTCGCAGAATTTATTTCTTGTGTTTCAGATCTGTATTTCAATTTCATCATCAAAAGCAACTCCATAGGAATTATATTAGCCTTAATTTATAATTTAATTTTTAATTTATGTTTGTTGTCACAGCAATGTATGCATATAAATTTTTAAAATTGTTTTGAAAAAAGAATGTTTTGGTAAAGTTTGAAATAAGAGCTAATTTTAATAGCAAAAAATATATCATTATGTTGATTGATTATATTATTAGGAATATTTCTTATAACAATTTTATAAATGTAGGTACTATTTGTATAAAAAAATTGTATTATAGCAATTTAAATTTACAAACTACTATCTATTTTTTGATAAAATATATGTATAGATGATGCCACAGATTGCACACAATTTAACAGAAGAAGTATAAGAATCTAGAATTGAAGTTTTATATTGTTATACTTTCCTACGGAACAAAAAGTGTTTAAAAACTTTATAAATTTTTTTCTCAAAAAGTAACGTAACTGATTAAACTTGGAAAGTTATCAATATATTAGGTTATGAGACACGAAGTTTATAAATTTTATACACTTTGTACTTAAAGCAAACCTACATAAATTGAATAGTACCACATCGTTAGTTAACGCAATAAATCTTTTATAAATCATTAACATTGGAAAATAATTGGTACTGTAGAGCGAGGCGATTTTGTCTACCTTTAGGTGGCTCTATTTAACCTCTTAAAAGATTAACATTCGTATTCATAGAAAAGTATTCCTAATTACTAATCTCTTACTAATACTTAAGTGCCGAATTTTGATTTCATGGTCACAAATTCAGTAGGTACTTAAGGAACAAGAATTATTTGGCAAAGTGTTATTTTTCTTGTTTCCAATTTTAAGATTATGCTTGCAGTAGTGAAGACAATGCAGGTGGTGCTAGTCCCATGAGTTTTGGAGTTGGAGTTTTATAAGCTTACAGTACAATTTAGACTTTAAACCATGACAAAAATAGTTTTGGAACTATATGAAGTTAAATCTATGGTCCAAAGCTCTATTTCCATACTTTACAGTTGTACAAAATTACAAGAGCATCTGTACTGGGTTTATTAGTAAAACAAGATTTATTACATTGCTGTTGATATTGTACAAGAATACGCTTGATATAATAATATAACATTTAATTTCCTAGCATATTAGGCATAGTGCCTGTTTTACCAACAGTAACTTTGGCGATGTTACAAATCTATATGTTTGTTCGTTGAATGCCTTTGAACTGCTCTGAACAGTTATAGATTACGTCACACTGACAGTTGTGAGAGCTATATTCGACGAACGCTTTGAAACAACTTGTCCTTGATATAAATAACTTAACCTCAAAATATTTTGTAAATAAGTTGTCATTGTGGTGTCTAATATGAATAATTTAAGCTACAAGATATTACAATTCAGATATATGAGAATAATTTAAGCGGCAAGATATTATAATTTAGGTAGCAATATCTTGTAGCTTAACTTATTTATATTTGACATCTTAATGATAACTTATTTACAATATATTTTGAGATTAGATTGTTTATATCAAGTTGATTCAAAACGTTAGTCGAATATTGCTTTTCACAACTGTCGGTGTGACGTAATCTGGAACTGTTCAAAAAGTATCCAACAACAAACCTTATTATTAGTAGTATAGCAAAATGAATTGTTTTACATCTGAGGTAGCTTGCTTGGCTTGTTTTATTATTAATTATGGCAATTCATCAACACGTTAAACTCTCTGCGGATTTCAACCCGGCAATGTAAATGTGTAACAAAATATTAGGATAAATACTACCGATAAATGCTTACTTAAAAAAGTTTACACTGATGACAAAAAACGCTTCTGTAGATTATTTTGTATGGAAATAAACCTACATAGTATCTAAGCAGTAATATCATATATTGAAATTGTTTATTTATTGCTGTTTGATACAATGGTTAACGTTCTCAATTACAAAATAATTAAAGCATTATACGACTACATAAAAGCTATTATGATGGAGACCAATCTGATAAAATTGCATTTGAATAATTAATAGTTCGATGTATTTAGCATGCAAATCAGCTATAATTTAAATAATAATCGAAAATTTGAAAACGTTGTTTGGCAGTTATCATAATTTTGAATGAAATTAATTTATGTATACTATTACCTACAGTTTTGTGAAGAAGTATATTAATTTTTTTTATATACAGTCAAACCTGAATGAGCGAGAACTGGATAAGCAAGAAAACTATACAAGTGGGTTTAATTGCCACATCCCATCATTTTAACCTTTACAAGTGAAAAATAGAAACCTCTATACTATGAGAAAGTCGCTTTTCACGCCTGGATCTTCATAAATGAGATTGTCACTTACCTTTGTACTTAGAAAGAGTCGAGAAATAAATATCGTTTAACAAACACCTATAGTAACTACAAACCAAGCTTGTTTATAGCCCATATTATGCTTCATTTATGCTTCATTCTTTTAGAACTGCCAACTTTGCGTCTTTACCGATTCATTACTCAAATTTATTACAGGTGATAAGTAGTAATTGCGAAGAAAGATTTGTCACGTCCTCGGAATGTCAAAATGAAAAATTAAAGTGTTAACGTTGAACGATTAACTTAAAATTGTGAATAAGTTCGAAAGCGGGAAATCAAAAAATAAAATATAAAGTGAGTTTGGTTTGCCAGAATCTACCATTTATAAGATGATAAAATCTAAAAATTTCATACAATTTCAGTGTTTTAACTGAACTAATAACGATGTTTTAATTTTAGTGTCAATATTAAGAAGAGTCAAGTTTCTGAATTTTCTAACGTTGAAAAGTGCTTTTTATAATAGATTAAACAAACCCTCCATAAAAACATTCCGATAGATGAACCATCGTTGAAAGAAAAGTCTAAAATAAAAAGTAAAAATAATATTCCGATCTCTTAAACTCTCGCTTATCTAGGTTTGACTGTATCCGTTATTATATTCTGATAGAAGGAACAAATAACATTATTAATTGAACATTTTATCGAGTGCGAAGATAAATTGAAAGGATTTTTAAATTTAGTATTACAGTAATTCTTTTGAAATGATTGTGTAACATTATTAATATCATAAAGTACAATAAAACAGTTACGTAATTAAATATTGCTTTATACAAAAACAGAAAACAATCCTGTGTGGCTTACCTAGCTTATCCAATTTTACATTAAAATATGTTTTTGATAAGGTTTTATTTGTTTTGATATGAGTTTTATATTAAACTTTCAATAAAAGATTTTGGAAGGTTGTACGAAAATAATAAATCACAAATATTTCTGTACTTTATAGGATAATTCTTTTTGCTTTTATACTATAAAATTCTAGGTTTTGTTTTATTTTATTCTTTCAAGGGTTTTTTCTTTATTAACCTTGACATTTTGTTAATTAAAGACAACATAAAGTTAAACTTACAATTCAAAATTAGCTTATTAAAATTATAATCATTTAACAGATGAATAAATTAATAATAGTTGATTGAAAATTTATCGTCTTCATCTCGTCAATCTGCATTAAATAAAAAATAGCAGCCAAATCATTAAGTTGTAATATTATTTAGAGATACAGTAGAACCTCGATTATCCGGGCCGACCGGGACCGTGCTCGGCACGGATAATTGAAAAACACGGATAATAATAATTGACGTTTTTTGTTAAATTATTACAAAAAAAATACACTAAATAGCTTTGTATGTAATCCAAGTGCAGCTATGAAGGAAGCATAAATTCTATACATTTGATTTCACATAGTATACTTCTAAAGTTGTGAATGTCCACGGATAAACCGCTGGCGCCGCACGGATAAACCGCCGCACGCATAATAATCTGACGGTAATCGATGTATAATGGGCCCACGGATAAACCGCTTCACGGATAATCCGCGCACGGATAATCGGGGTTCTACTGTATTTAAATTACTACTATATTAAATGAATTAAATTTCAATTTTATATAATAAATTTTGTCCAACTCGGTATGTTAAAAAAGGTTACCTTAGTAACTGATGGTTTTCTTTTGTGAAGTAGATTGTGCGAATTGAAAAATGCATTTGTTAAGTGCACAGAAAATTCTCAATGTAGGAAAGATTTTAATCTTAAATTTAACAAAGAAAATTTCTTGACTTAGTCTAAATTATAAATTTAAATTAGATAATTATCACGTAAGTAAAACATTTAAATTCATTCACAAATTGATCTTGTTGACAAAATTCTTTGCATCGAATCGAAGCGATTTTACAAAATGGACTCAAATGTATTTTTTTACTTGATCTAAGTTGGTTTGTTTCATGACAATGTTTGTTTTGAGTTGATTTATCATATCGGATAATCAGAGTTGTTTTTATGTTAATTTAATTTGCAGTTTATCGATGTTTACGTTTGGAAACAATTGAGAACATTTTCTGATCATACCCAGGTATTTAAAAAACGTATTAATTAAAAGACTTATTTAAATAGATTTCTTAGTTTTAAGTATTAGAGGTAATTTTTATAGATTTGAGGCAGATGCTTTAAAATGTCCGATTATCGTACATTTTAGTGTTAGGTTATTGTTAATTATTATTGGGCGATTGATAAGGGATTCATTTTTTGGTTAATTTATTATCTAAGTAAACCTTATACATATTAATGTAAAGTGAGTCTGTTTTTAAACTCCATATAAATTATCTTTTCTGTATGAAGGCTCTCGGTTTAAATTAATAAATTGCAGGAGAAGATTTTGTTGATCTACAACATTGCTTTATTTTGATAAAAACGGGTCACTAAGATATTTATAGATATCAAGTATATGTAGTATTATTTTGAACAAGGTTTGTAAACGTATTTCTGAAAACATTCCTACTAAATTGATAAAAATTTTGTTGTATTTTAAAATGTACTAACTCTGTTTAAGAAAACTATGTCCGCGCCACTGGAACTTCTAAACAAATATGTTGATACGTACTGTAAGTTATGATTAAATTCTCCACGATTTGTAAGTCCGTCTATTTAAAAGAACTTGTAAAGTTTGATTACCACTTCACAGATGTCTGGGTATTATTTAACCGTGATGTTGACGATCACGAGCTTTCGACAGAGTAAAAAAGTATGTATTTGGATTGGTGTTTGGATTTCAACAATAGAGGCGCGAGATTCAAAATTGAAAGTCACTTTTACAGATCCGTATTGATAAATGAAAATACAAACTAAATTAACATATTTAAGATAACGATAACGAGAAAATAATGTATATATGTAGAGATATTTTCAGACGTTCCGAAGCTAACAGTCACCGAATAGAAACCATACGGTGATATTTAGGAAGATGAAGATTTTTTGTCGGCTGGCCAGGTTTTTGTAAATATAATTGTTTATATTTATACTCCATATCTGGTTAATGTTTATTGTAGAATCTAGTTAACAAATTTTGCAAAGTTTATGATTCGAACTCAAAATCTCCGCTTTGAAACTCACCAGCTATTATAGCGAGCCACTGGCGCTACTGAGAATTTGTTTACAGTTAATCTCTGCAGTACAATATTTTTCATTTTATAAAAGTAAATAAAACAAAAATGTTTTAAAAATAATTAAAGGATGCTTAATATAACATGAAAGTTTTACAAAGTATTAGATGCATTATAATAATTAGTTAATCGGGAAAATAAGTGTTGCTTTAATTACAGATTATAGTACAATTTTCAGAATACTTTTTATTATCTTAGAAAAACATCTCAAGATTTAAAAGCTTTGTAAGTGAAGAGCAGCATACTAAAAGCCGGATTTCATCCCAACTGATATGTAGCCGTCGTTTACTGGCAACTTTATTACATTTACATAAGAGCTTTTCAACTTTTCTTAAAAATTTTACATAATATTCTATTAGTAGAATAGTTTTTAAAAAATATAGTAACAACATCACGTACCCCATGTGCACTCCAAAGTAATACTATGTAACTATTCAAAATTTAAATATTATTACCATTTTAATAAGCACATATAACTTTAAAACAATGATTGCATTTGTTTAGATAGTATATTACTGACAAATTATGTAGGTACCTATATACCATTAGAACAAAAAGACAGACTAACTCATGAAAAAGCCATTATCGAATCTATGAAATAATATTATTATGACGACCTGCAGATGATAGTTGCTTTGTTCATAATTTACAACAATGCGGTTGTATTTACCAAACAAAATACATTTCAGTCTTAATTGTTTAAAAATAGTTTATCTTTTTTTATTTTATATAAACAATATTATAATAGATTTGTATAGACTTCGTCTCTGTATAGACTCTGTATAGAAATCAATAATTGGTAAATCTTAATGTTAATTGAAATAACCAATAAAAACATACAGTTTTATTTTAATGATGTGGCTAAAACAAAACCTATAATGCCAAAGACCAAATCTAAGGCCCTTGCCATTATATACAACTGTGGTATACATTACCATGCAATAGTTTGGGAGCAATAAGAAAATTCAAATATAACCATAAATAAAGAAATATTTAACTCTTCTTCTTCTTCTTCTTCTTACGTGAGGTCTGCGACCTGTGTTTTCCAGCAGCAGCCTCGGATAAGATCCGAAGTCACTGCTAGTTTTCTGAGCATATTATTTGTTTTACATCTGAAGTAGTTTGCTAGACTGGCTTCAGATGTGCCTGTTACCTATATTATTGTTAATGATGGCAAGTTCATTAACATAGGAGGACCACCGGCTTTACGTGCCTTCCGAAGCACGGGGACGGTCATAGATAGAAAGAGAGTCAGAAAGAAAATCTTTCTTTGTAGACTCCTCCGGGTTCGAACCGGGTGCCTTAGCATTAGTAGTCGATCGCTCTAACTACTAGGCCAGTGACCGTCCCTCATATTTAACTCATTTATTTAAATCAAAACTTATAAAATCAAAACAAAATAAGGAAAAGAAGATTTTTAAACTATAATAACGCGATTATTCAATTTTAAATTAATTTTTTGCTTCATCGAATTGACTAACTATGTTTATTTTTTATCTCTTGCGAACAAATTTCTGGAATTTTATTTATTAATTGTTTAAAATGTTCTGAACTCAAATTTTTATACTCTTCTTGTAAATATCTCCAGAGTTGTGTAGCACTGGTTGGAGAACAATTTTTACTTTCCTTACCAATTCAATTGGAGACAGATCAGGTGATTGAACGGCCAATTCATGATTTTAGAACATTTTCGCTTTCTTTCAATTTGAAAACCCTGACACAATTTCAAAGAATGCTTGGGGTCATTATCCTGCTAAAAAACAAAATTTGAACCAATAACATTTACCCCAGACTTTATGGCATGTTTCTGAAGAACTTTTAGATAGCCTTCTTTGTTTAGTTTCCCGTCAATTTTCTCTCCCAAACTTACATTCCCACCTCCATGTTTAACGGTTGGTACAGTACACACTTCTAAAACTTTCTTGTTCTTTAAAGGGCGCACCAAGATCTGTCTACTAGAACCAAATATTTGAAATTCGATTAATTGCTGCGGTGATTTGTGGAGCAGGTAAACGTTAAATTTTAAATATTAAAGTTAAATAATATTTTAGAGCATTTGTAAGTTTTTTTAAAGTGACTAGTGAAGTTTGACTTAGACACCACCCTAAATGTGAAAAATTGCAGCAAAATTGCGGAAAATTGACGGTCAAACGTCATGAAATTCAAATACAACTATAATTTTGAATTTTAAATTAATTTTATTTAAAGGCTGATTTTAATGCTTTAAATACTATTAATAACATTTTTCCATTATACAAAATGGACTTATATTAAGTATATAAATTTTCTTAAAAATCTGTAGAAATCAAAGTTTTCAAAAAATACTTTGTGCATTATTATTTTGCGGTTTATAATAAAGAATTATTTACTACTAGTGAGAAAAGGCGTACGCTGCTCAGTGAAAACCGATATGAAAATGACAGCCTATACGGCTAATAGTAGAAAAATTAATATTTTATGAAAAGTAAGTTTGTTAGTCAAATACCTGCATTTTAAAATGCTTATGTCTTTAATTTCGTCATTTTTGTCAATGCCAAATTATGTTTATATGAAAGCCCGAAGAAAAGTACTACGTTAGTCAAATTGTGAAATTAATAAAACGGAAATAACTTGAAAACGTTCCTGTTGTATGTTTGTTTTTTAATATGCAATACTAGTAATGTACTTATTAAATTAGCATCTGCAAGAAAGAAATTCTCATATTATTTTCGGGGAGTTACTTTACCAGTCTTTGGATTTAAAACATTTTTAAAAGCAATTATTAAAGATAATAATGTAATGTTTGGTATAAATTTAATTCTTGAATTTTTGAGAATGTTGGGTTAATAAAATACATAATACAGTTGTGTATTTTCATTTTGTACAAACAACAATATATTTCGACGAAAGCAAATTCTGGAATATTTGCTGTTATAAATTACTTTTATGTAAATGGGAATACTAGGAAGTATGTAAGTACTTTTTCTAGTAGTATTAACATGTGCTTAATTTTATGCATAGGGTTCAATCTGTTTAGGGTACTCCGGTTGCCTTTTGAAACAAATAAAACTTTATTACTGAATCGAGTGGTTTTTTCATATTTATATTTTGGACAAAACCAGAAATTGCTTGTAAACCATTTATAGTTCTCATAGTATAATTGTATCAAACAATAAATATTACATACCTACAAACTAAATAAAAAAATTGAGAAAGGCTTCGAAATTATTATGAAAACTTTGAAATCGATAGCTTATTAGGCAAACGTGCTCAAGGGACTAAATACTAAATAAATAGCAGGAAAAAACTTAAAAAGAAATTAAAAATAAAATGTAATAGAAACAGCCAAATAAAAATCATAAAATAATATTGTGAAATCAAAATTACACAATGAGTCACAAAAATATACAACAATTTTTTCCGTGAAAATTATGATAAATTTCAGTAATAATAATTGTTACATCAAGGTGTAATGTTTCTCTATTCAAATACATAATATACTTAATATCACTCTAATAAGTTATCTCTAAAATATGTTTATTATTGTGTAAATGTGGAGCTATTGTAAAATATTATAAGACTCATTTTTAGTGTTGGTATTTATATCTTTGTCATGTAAGATAAAAATTATTCCGATTTACTTATACAGAACATCGTGTAGCAAGACATCAGGGAATATTTGCCATTGGGAATTTGGTAAATTTCAAATTTATTAATACGATGCTTTTGAGGTATATCGAAATTGTTTTACAACGAAACCTAGGAATAAAAATATTATACCTATAGTTGTTCAGTTATTGGTTAGCAATTAATTTTTAATTCAGAAAATAAAACTACACAAAGCTCTATGTAATTTTTCCAAAGCTGATTTATTTTACATAGTACATGCATTTGGCTTAATCTAATTAAACACGTTTGTATTCACCACCGTTAATGTTCAATTACAGTATTAGTGAGCACAGAGGTAATTTAAATTGTTAATAGCCTTTATTTTTGACGACCATTATTTTAATTTAGTCTCTTAACTTGCATGACGGTATACATAAAACATTTAATTGTAATTTTAAGCTGACAAAGAGTTAAGGTTGACAAATTTACACCTTTTGACATTAATGGTTTAACTTAGAATAACTTATGTAACCGTGTCAATATTTTGAATTTGAACGAAGGAATCCTCCTAATAAGCAATTTCAAATATAAATAATTTGATCTCAATAATTCCAGTTTATTTTCTTTTGTATTTATTGTTATTTTCTATTTATTTTTCAACCATCCGCAATAATAGTAACAAAAAAATTCCCAATACATATGTCAACAAAGCGTTAAGATGAAAGTTTTCTTAGGTTTAACTGAAAATTTTTTTCATTTTTTCACGAAACGTCGCATCAGGTGCAATTCTAAATCCCATGGTTTTCTATATGTAAGAATAAATAAGAGGCATAAAATTACGGTATAAATTACGGTATAATAAAGAAATTAAAATAATGATGCGTTCAATGTTATTAGGTTCCAACACAACAATACATTGTAGGTTAATTTAAGTTACCCTCAACGCGGTGAAATTTAAATCGTTTTGTGGGTTTTATTAATATGCTCAAAACGCGTTGTGAATACTAATTTGTTCAGTAAGCACAACATTTATAATATTATTATAACAAAATATTTTATTTTAAAATTACGTTAGCGCAATTGATTTAAATTTTAAAATTACCTTTGCGAGTTTTTAGCTTTACAGTATTATTTTTGCGAATTTCCTTAAAAATAAAACGCATATCTATTTTTATATGTATCTCTTTGACCTAAAATATTATATAATATATTACATTTATGTATGTACCCATAATAAATCAATAATAAAAGTGTTTGACCTCTTCAAATTTTTTTGATATAAAAGCCTTTCAATCAAGAATTTTTAACTATTAATTAATGATGACGACTGTTTGAGGTTTAAATATGTAAGAAACAAATTAAATAAATAAAATATAATACGGAAAAAGAACATGTTATTTATAATTTGTAATAATTTATATCTAGCGTAATATATACCTACCTATCTGTAATTTGCATTTTATATAATATGAAAATATATAAATCGTAAAGTGAACCTCATTTAAATTAACGAGCATGCTTGTTTAAAATAGAGTTGATGAAAGCTTTTGCAATATGAAATTCTTTTTCAAGTATAAATCTTCGGTTCAGATAAACAAAATTTTTCTTTTTGTTTTAAAATCCGTAACAACTTTTTCTGATGTACATAATTTTCAGCACAGAATAACTCATCGGTGCGACGTGTTGGTAGACTAGGTAAAGCCATTTATGTTATGTAATACTGTCGCGATATTTTTAAGCCACATCTGGGTTTAACAAGTTTTGTTAATATTGTTTAGTTAAGGATGGCATTTAAGAGCCAGGAGATTTGTAACGCGTTTTCTCTCGCATCTGTGGTATGGGATGACATAGGCAAGACAACCCTGTCTACCGTTGATATTTTCTCCAACATTAAGGCAAATGCTTTATTTATATTTCAATTTTTAGAAAATACTTAAATCAATAATAAGCATAAATAAATTTCAAGTGTATTCTGGTTTTACTTTTTTTTGTAGCCAATTTAAACCATTATATTAGGCTTATAAAAACTCTTTGAAGTAATTACATTATCATTGCCTTTTAAACAAAATTTAAAAAATCTAAAAATTCTGTGATGTCTCGCAGCGAGAAATTTTGGTTATACTCGTTTCATATGGAAACGTTATCAAAAGTCATTTAAAATCGCTCCAATGTTTTGGCACAATATATTAAATGTGCAGATAATTTGATTAAATAAGAATAAAATGTTTCAAGTGTGTTATACTATTATTTCAAATTAGTAGCGCATGAAAATTGGATAAAGTTATTTAAATTAATGAAAAATATAGAAGCCGAATACATATAAAATTAAGGTAATACAAATTTAATTAAACAAAAGAGAATTAGCTGTTGGATAAGAATAAAAGATTACGATCGATTAATCATATAAAATAATTAATGTAGTAAAATTGAAAAGATAGATTTGCATTACGTTAAATTTGGAGGGATGTGTAACGCAGATATTAATGATGAGTGTAGAAAATAAATTCTTTTTTATCAAACAATAATTTATTTAATTCAAAATTAAATTAATTTTTTACTTTTAATATTTTATAGTAAAAAGGATGATTCCCAATTTGTAGGCGTAAATCATAGCAATATACATAAATATAATTATAATAATATAATAAGTAATAATATGATACAGTGTACTCTCTTTGAACCGACACTCTTTGGACACTCCTCTCTTCGGACATCTTTAGTAAGCAGGTTACGTTCATAAAACCGTGAGATTAATACAAATATAGTATGTTAAACGGACACCTGTCTTATAGACAATTTGTCGACGAGGGAAGGTGTCCGCTTAAAAGAGAATTCACTGTAATAATAAACATTAAGCTTATTAAAACTTGCATTTAACTGTAAATACTTTTACTACTATGACAACAAATAAATGAAGTTGTTATACATATACCACGCAATTATTTGACGTGGTAGGTGAGAAACTGTGCATATAGTGCAAAACACTTCTCAAATAATCCATCTTCATTATCTTTCGCTATATTTTCATATGCTTCCATACTTTTTTCGCTAAGACAGCATCAATTTATATTTTAAAAACTTTTAAATTTGCTATTTTTCACACATTCGTATACAATATATGCAAACATATATTATTATGTAGTCTATTCTTCCCTCAAGATTGGAATATAACATACACACATATACATATATAGTATACATTGTTATATTGTCATTCGATGCACACTCGTTTTCTCATCATACTGAAACCAATGTAGGGCGCTTTTTTCACTTTAAGCTATAAGATTAGCTTTCAAATTTAACTTATTGCTAAACACTTATTAATGAACGAAATTTTATGCATACAGTTTTTCCTAGAAAACTAATTATTATCCAGTAATATTTGTCTGAGTGCTTTATGCAATATCTGTTATATTATACAGATATTGGTAAAATGTATTTAATAATATTAATATATTAATTTACATAATTAACTATTTATTAAATTCAATTAATTATAAATTAACAGATATTACATAAAGTAGTTAGCTAACATTATACTGCGCTACCAAAGAAAAGTCGCTTTATTTCCGCTTATAACAATAAAAAGAAACATGCCAAAACATAGTTATGTACGAGTAGTAGGTACCGACATTTAATAATTCACACAAATAAAATATCTCCAAACTTGAACATTTCAATGCTTCTACCCAGCTCTGCAACTTCATTATTATTTAAAACTTTAGTAACTTTCAACCCTTCACCTTTGTTAATTCTTTCACTCATGCCAACATTTTATTTTTTTTTGTTACTTTCTCTACGTTTTTGCTACATAGCTGTTATAAATATTCCCACTATCGCATTGTTATACGAGTTTTATTCTAAATCATGTAACTTATATTATCTTTTAAAAGTATATCTATTTCTGCATTTAATATTAACTCAAACACGTATCTATACCCAACGTAATCGAGATTTTACAGTCTTTTTCAAACCAAACTCTGATTTTAAAATTCCACACATCGTAAAGCCTCAACTTTATTGACGGCAAAATTTGAAATTAAAATTCTGAATTAATTACGATTAAAGACAATTTTAAAACCTACAAAACTGGATCTGAATTTTATACCTGATTAATTCTCCAAGTGAATGGTTATGTAAATATTTTTACGTCTAGTTAAGGTACTTGGTACCTAACGATGTTAGGTTAGGTTAATATTTAAAGCTATCTTATTAGGAAATTTGTGGAAAGTTTTACCACAAAATATTATTCATAAAAAAAGTTGGAAAATTTATGTCATTATATTTTATATTTCCCGTTAAAAATCAACTAGATACGCAAAAGAAAATTTTTTTACATTACAATAACTCCCTGACATACTAAAAAATATGAGTTTAAGTACAAAATTATGAACAAATCAAAAATTTTATTTTTAAAAGTTTTTTTTATCTACTTTCCAACTATCAACAACAAAAATTATCATAGTCGTAAAAATGTTAAGATGCAAAATTTTCTGTGAGTAAATACTTTTGGACGGTTGGGTATAAGTTTGAGAAAAACTTTATAATGCATTATTTTATTTTTCTTTTTTTTCAATAGAAGAGGTTTGAAGTTCAAATTATACTCCGGCCATATAAACGCTTATATTAATAATGCCAGACCATATAAAATCTAAAGCGAACCGTATATTAAATACGAAGACTACCTCAAATGGAATTACATTCAGGTATTACAAAATGGCTAAAGTTTTTTATTTCGTTTTTTGTCTAACCAAAATTAATCTATTTTTATAATTTGTAATTTTTAAGTTTAAAATAGTTTTTATAGAAAGTCTGAGTTTTCGGTAAAATCTACTAGAACATAGACACATAAATAAATCACAAAGTTAAAATTAATTATTTTCTCAATAATTGAATAAAAATACAAGAATTTTGGATTTGCTGAAATGTATTGTAATACAAAATTTGAATATTTAGCTACCTGTTTTAAACTGAATTATAATATCCAAACATTACAATAATGCAGTATAAAATATCTTGCAATTAACAAGAACGTCTTGTTTTCGAAAAATCTATGTTTTAAATTAGATGTGCAAACGAAAGACTTTCAAACAAGACTTTACCCCATGTCCAAATGTCCAACAGGGGTTTCTACCAGAACAACCACTTTGACGTTCTATCATTAATAAAAGGAAACACTTCAATTGGCAGGCATTGTAATAATGCTTCGATGTGATTGATAAAGAATGACGGGCTCTTTCTAATATTTTAGATGGCATACAATTTTCCAAATTTTTATTTTTGACAAAAGTTTAAGACTAAACGATTTGTTAACTTTTGATAATGAGTTAATAAGATTTTCCAATTCTTTTTTATACATTTCAAACTTAATTGATAAATATTAATATTTTATTGAACAAATAATAATGTATTCCTTAAATTAATTCATGTTATGATTAAATCACATATTTTTCAAAATATTTAATAATATAGATATACATCTTGTGTTTAATATTAGTATTTCCTTTTAAAGACATTTTATCGTTTAAAATTCTGTATTTTATATCTTGTTAAAATTGAAATAGAATATTTTTTCTTCAAATTGAAATTTTTATTTACTTACGTAAGTGTGTTTAAATTACAATTTGTTTTATATTGTATGTAGTGCATATACATAATAAGTTGGAAGTTTATTAATTTCAAAAGAAAAAGTTCTGAATTGTACCGTTTTTCGAAAACTGATAACAATTTTGAAACAAATGGTGTTATGAGCACTAACAAAAGAAATCAAAAAACTAAAACAAACCACGTAGATACAAAAAAGCAAAACGTTATTGTTTAAGTTTCTCATTGAAAGAAAACTACATGATGTAAGTTTTTGGCTTAGTTATAAACACATTCAACATTTTATATTTTTGATAATCTTGGAATTGTTTAAAATTGGTTTTTAAGAAGTAATCAGCAAAATTAAATAAAATTGCGTGAATTAATGAAATGACCAAACAAAACACACCATTAGGCTTATCATTCAACACTGACACTTGTTGAAAACACCATTTCGTTTATGCATCTGAAAAGCTATGTTACAAAGTAGTACTTTTAGGATTCCCATATTTTTGTAATTTTAATTTTGAGACTTTTCGAGCAAATTAATATGTCAAACGTTAAATTTTAATAATGCTCACCAAAGTGTATATACCGCAGGCGAAACTTCCTCTTCGAACCGATCGCCAGCAGCAACATGAATGAATAATGGCCATTATCTAAAATTTTCAATTTTTATCATGTGTAATATAAAACGGTAAGAAATATAAATTTCAGTTTTTCATTTTTACTTCATTAAAATGTAATCGGTAGTGCTTTTAAAAATAATTGCAAAACGTTTGCGAAACTACATTCAAATTGAGTTTCGTAAGATACACGTGAGCTTTTCAAGCTTAAAAATTGAAGTCTTATTTGGTAACCGGTCTACCCGATACTACTAGCGATAAGCGTCGCGAGCGTCTGAATTAGTTTTGAATGTACGACGCACACATGCGCCAAGTTGCAGGTGGTTACCACTAGATAAAAACGATCAAAAACATCTTTCGCTTTGTCTGTAATTTCATATCTCAGCCAAGTTATTTTGATAAAAGAATAAACTGATTTATCCATTCCGAAAAAAATTATTTTCGCCTGAAGAAAATTGATTTAGATAGACGAGAAATAGTGAATCCCTTTATTTGTGAACTATATTACAAAATTGGATTATTTTATTAAAAGATTCAAGTTTTAAGTTGCATGATGAAAATCACTAATTGTCAAGTAGTGATGCTACTTAAGTTTAATCAACATTAATTTATTAAATAAATAATTTACAACCACTTTAAAAATGCAGCAAAAGCCCAGATACTGATAATAATGTAACTTATTAATTTAGTTTATATTTTATATTATATTATATTTTATTTATATTGAATAGTTTTGTCTTTCAGTGGCACTGAAAAGCTTATTTGATAACTTTAACTGCTCTAAACTTATCACTTTATTGGATTACGTGCTGATTTTAATTCTGTAAGGATGTAAAGTACCTGTATATGTTGTGTATACGAATATAAATTAACTTAATTATGTAGTGTGCTGAATATACAGTGACTCATAGAAACGTTTGAACAGTAACTTAAAATATAAAAAAAAATAAAAAAACTTCGTTTTAAAAAAAAATTTGGCTTTATTATCGCATAGGTGAATTAATATTAAATAATTTAAAAGTTTAATAGAACAAAAATTAATACAGTTATTATTACTATTTGGAAAAATATAATTAAATATTATTAACGCCTATGCGAACGAATTTGTGACTACCTGATGGTTTAATTAATACTTTGTCTGATTTTCTTGATTTTGAAAATAGCTTTAATTTCATCATGCATAGTCAAAATGAAATTTATGGGAACACTGCCTGAAATTTTTATTTACTTTTCACGAACTCTTGATCACACTTCATCTTAATTTTTTAGAACTCAAAGTTGTCTTTTTTGATGCTCAATGGGGTTTAGATTCGACGATAGAGGTGGCCAATCGAGCATCATGGGCGACTATAATTAACCATAGTTGTCGACAATTCGACTGTCGACACACTCTGGCTTACGCCACGTAGTTGCCATATGGATTGACATAGCAATAACCTTTCTCTGTTTGATGTTTCAAAAAGCACATTAAAGAAAGCTTCATTGTACTTGTAAGGAATCGTCAACCCGTTCAAGCCCGATGTTATTTTCAAATTGTTTTCTTTGAAAGAGCTTTCCCAATTAGTTTATTATAATAGGCAATTACGATCTAGGTTCATGGTTGATTGCCCCAAAGTTTAATATTTTTTTTATATTTATTTACTATTAATATTAAAATATTTATTTTCTACATTATGTCGAATCATTTCAACATTGCATACAATTCTTCCAGCATGTTTCCAGGTATTCTTTTCATCTTTATTGATAATAGAACAAAAAGGTCATTCATTTTTATTAAATGTTAATTGTATTAATATTATTTAAAATAAAACAACAAAGAATAACCAATTGTTAATAATATTTTTTAACCTGGTGAAATACAGCTTTATATCAAGTCAGAAATTCGTTCGGAAAAGCGTACAAAATATTTATTTTTTATTTCTTCTCAGCCGTTTTTAGCCCACTGCTGGACATAGGCTTCTCCCAATTTCCTCCAAGCCTCTCTATCTTTAGCCATTTTGTACCATTGTTGTCCAGTCTTTTGTTTTATATCATCAAGCCATCTTTTTTGTGATCTACCTACACTTTGTTTTGTTAGTCTTGGGCGCCACTGGAAAATGCAAATTGGCCACTCTTTGTATGGTTTTCTTGCTACATGTCCCACCCAACTCTACTTCAGATTTGCTATTCTTCTGACTACGTCTGTCACTTTTGTTGTTTTTCCTAATTTTTGTATTTCTGATCCTATCTCTCAAGCTAACTCCTAGCATAGCCCTTTCTATCGCTTGTTGTGCAATACGTAGTCTGTTCACGCTTTTCTCTGTTAACGCCATCGTCCCAACACCATATGTCATTACTGGTAGAACACACGAGTCAAAAGTCTTTGTTTTTAAACAATTTGGTATTTTTTTGTTCTTCAGAATCCACCCCAGCTTCCCAAAGGATGTCCATCCTATTCTAATTTTTCTTGTTACTTCGGCAGTTTGGTTTTGTTCTCCTAATTTTATGAGATGTCTTAGGTATATATATTCTTCCACTTTTTCTATTTTTGGTGGTTAATAGAGTATTGTTTGTTGCTTTGGGTCATAACCTTTGTCTTTTTTATACTCATTTCTAAGCCGATGTTTTGGGCGGTTTTTCCAATTTCTATTAGCAACTCTTCTAGTTCATCTTCATCTGAACTTATGATTACAATATTCTGCAAAACGGAGGTGATTCAGGAACTTTCCTTTGATGTTAATTCCCTTGTTTACCCAGTGCAATTTCTTGAATATGTTCTCCAGTGCTAGTGTAAATAGTTTCGGGGATATAGAGTCCCTTGTCTTACGCCTCTTCTTATAAGAATTTTTGATGATAACAACCAATTTAATTCTTTTCGTCTTTTGCACCTTGAAATTATTTAATATTAATTTAATATTATTGATTATGTGCAACAATAAAGCCGACTTTTGGTTTTAGAAATAAATTTTTTTATGTTCTTAATTTTTTAAGATACATACCATTTACCTTCAAATTCACCGAAATCACTAGCTGATGCGATAGTTGTTGCTGACTTATTTATGTTTCATCCATGAACTTTTTAGTAATAAAAGCAAATGCCAATTTTTGATGGATAATCACAAGACCTCTGTCAATTATTTTAAATCCAACATATCAGTGTATACTAACTATGGATTTAGCCCGGGTTTGTTGTATTTTAAACATAACTTTAAAATTTTCTGTTTAAATTATTTAAAATGTATTTAAGATATTAGTGTTTAATCTTTATTTTTTATGTTTTAGAAAAAAAAAGAAAAAAGGTTAAGAAAAACTAACCAAATTATATCAATTCAAAATCAAATAGATAGGATGAAAAAAGGATATTTTCATCCTATCTATTCAGCAGTTTCCTATAATATAATAAATACATAACTATAAAAGGTTTGAATTCTAGAAGCAATTGATTAATCAAGGTAATGGTTTTTTTATGATATTTTGTGTTTTTTTTTGTATTCCGTACGCTTCTAGTAGTATAAATTAGAGATCTTTTTAGATTTAACTTTTGCTTTCAGATTTGCTTCAACCAACATCGACGGTAGTTGGTAAGCAATTAAATTTCGATGAAATGTACAGAATTTTCTTGATGAAATTTGAAAGTTTTGCAGCAAACGAAAAATGAAATTTAATAGTATATAAGGCAATTTTTATACATATATGTATGTAACTAGAAATATTATTATCTTTTAATTAGAAGTGGTTACTACTCAATAAAAAATTAATAAAAAGTGAAAACAATTATAAAATTTAAATAAAAGTTACTTTTATGATTAAAGCAAAACAATAAACAAACTAGTGAAAGCTTCTATACTATAAAAGTCATAACGTGCAGACACAAAATGTACTGTAATATGTAATATAAATGTAAAAATTTTAAACTTCAATAATAACAAATTTTTAACAAAAAGCAGTTCCCACAGAATTTGTTTTGTAAAAGAACGTTAACTTTGAAAGAATTAGAGTAGTTTTTAGTTAAAATAATTTTAATAAGAAGCCTAATAATTTTCCAATCTAAATTTAAAAGCAAATCACAAAACCTAGATTCCGTAAACTTGATTTAAAAACGATTGAACACAAACAACTGTACACGAATCTAAAATTAAATTACTAATTTAATTTACTTTATCAAAAAGTATTTAATTTCACTAAAAATCAAAGTAACGTTTAAAATTAGATAAGAAATAGAATTCATGGCACTGAAGAGTTAAACGCCCAAAAAAATTTCAATCAACTAAAAAATTAAATTAAGTTTAGCATAAGTTCTTGGTTTGTGGCGCCCAAATTTATACAAAATCAAACGTTAAAACAAATTGGGCAGTAGCTTTATATACTTATATCATATTGGTATCCTGAATTAAAAACTAGCTTAGTAATATTTACAAACTTTTACAAAACTTTGAAGGTTTAATTCTTTTCATAACTCAAAAGCAATTGTATTAAAAAATAAGACGTTTACCAATTGCAGTAAGTGAAGTCATAAGCAGACACTCACGGTTCCACTAATTTTGTCTGCTTATAGGAGGTGTCCGTTTAAGGGAGAGTACTAAGGACTAATAAGAAATATAAATAGGTATCATATGATGTACACATACCCAATATGTACATAAGTAATACTATACATAAATACACACATGCTACACTCTGAAAAATAAGATATCACTAGCAAATTTTTTTAACATAGAAATATGTTTTAGAGCTTCACCATATGAATTTATCGATTTCGAACATTAGATACAAATTTACAACTTCCATTTTTTCCTTTAAGGAAAGCATTCTTTTTTTTGATGCCATTTTACATTTACATTCACAAACTAACTTCGATAATGCTGTCTGAACTAAAGACAAAATACTAATGCATATGTATAAACACAAAAACCAAGCTCTCAAGCAAAATAAAGGGGAATCACCTAATATAACAGGCAAATTACCGAATTTAATGCACATTATAATAAGCGGACCTAAGATATCGTCCGGCTATTAGAGTTTCGCGTCCGCCTATGGGAGATTTTTAGTCACATTGGGGAATAATCTAGTGTCCGCGTCCGTTTATGAGAGCGTCCGCTTATCGGAAAGCATTTAACATTGGAAATGATATGCCGAAATTTGGTTCCAGAAATTTTGTCCGGTTACGGGAGATGTCCGTTTATTAGAGCTGTCCGCAAGGAGAGCTTTCACTGTATTTAGATTATATTACAGAAAAATGTAGTATGAGTTGTATTTTTTAATTTATAAGAAGTGTTTATCGGAGTTGAGAAATCAGTTAAAAAATTATGTGATTTACAAAAATATTTTTGAGTTACGAAGAAAAGCCAAACTCAAAGAAATTTTAGTCACTTTCTTAAACTTAAATTTATAAAATTATATTTTAACATGTCGTTTAAATACGTTTAAAAATGAATTTAATCAATTTTATGTTAAGTAAACTTATAATTGATGTTATAAATTGGTGAATTTTTCCCTTACGTATTTTTAATCTAATAATATATTAGTAAGGCATTATTGATCAACCATGTTTCAATTTAAGAATCTCGTCAGTTAGACCTAGACCTATTATTAACTTGAAAAATTAACTTTTATTCAAAGATAAACTAGTGAAAAATATATAGTAATTATTTAATGACATAAAAATGCCAGTAAACTATTTTATGACTTTACAAAATTTAAAATTGATACACTTGATACTTTGCTAAATGTCCCAAATATGAATGTGAACAAACAATTTTTAAGAAAGATAAAATATTACCAAATTGTATTATTCATAAAATATGGTAAAAATAAGTCAATTTCATGTTTTTTTTAATATTCTGCAATAAATATCAATTAACTAAACTATCAATGAACTGAACTGATTCTGTAATTTTTTAACAAAATTTTGCCAACGATTCTTAAAGCGTATAATTTCACTAGTTAATAAATTAATCATAAATAATGTGTAATAAATATTTTCAAGTCCGTTATTTGCCGACTTAAAACTAGATGGTTTTGAAATATAGAAATTCTATATCTAGATTCAAATGGTCGTTAGTTTTTCTTTTATAGACCAATTTTCTCATTAATATTAATAACTATATTACACGACAAAAATCAAACGCAGCTGACAATTTTTTAATATTTTCTATGCATAGAAAGCTGGTGTTCTTAAATAAAGCCGCATTTTTCTGTTCTAGCAATAACAGCTTTAAGAGACATTTTTTATTTTAACATTTAATTTTGTTGATTGCCGACGAGCGAATAGCAATTTTTATCTACCTTTGCTCATCAGTTCAAATATCTAAAATCAACTTGTAGCCATCAAATATTCAAATTTTAGATGCTGCCAATGAATTTAAATGTACCAATAATATTTAATTAGGCCAAAATGTAAATACAGCAATGCGTACAGTATCACAGGTAAAGCTAAGCGATACACATCTAATGTTATCTACAGTTTACGGTTGTTAGTTTTAAATACGCAAATTTTTATAGCTACCAAACACTTTAAAAGAATAACATATTTTTTGTTAAGTTATATTTTATTATTAGTTTAACTAATAATTAGTTTGATTAGATTTTATTAGTTTTGTAGCGTTTGATGTAGCAAATCGCTTCTTCGTAATTGATAAATAAATCTAGAATTTTAAACGAAAAATATACGACTATAATATATAAAATGTTTAAAACTTACAGTTTCTTTAAAAAAATGTAAATATTAAATTATTATTATTAAACTTAACGGTCATTATCCTGGTTGTTACGCGATGAACTGCTAACGTAAGGCGCTCTGGTTCGAATCCGGGTGGAACTAATTAATCTCTTAATGAAAGGATCTTTTTACGAGAGGTAAAGCTAGGTTTTCATGTAAAATTATGTCAAACATGTGTCAAAATTTTGGGTGTAAACTAAGTTTTACAATTTTTTAAAGGATTTTTACGTAAGGGACAAGGCCTACTCAGAAAAATAAAGCTTATGAAATAGTTTTTTTAAACATGAAAATCCCACATAACATCAATTTAAAAAGTGACAAACAACTACAACACCTAACAAAAAGAGAATATTCATTTTTTTATCGTTCCTATTTCTTATTTATATTACCAATTTACGCAATGGTAATTAGTTTATTATTTCTTAAGTTAATTTATCAAATATAATATGGTCTTCTTTGAGGTAACCAGAAATATTGAATTATTGATGTTTATTCTAAAATTTTGCACAAAATAATTCTATCTTACGCCAACAACTTTCCCTATTATTAAGGAATTTTAACAAATTAATAATATTATGTTAGTGCATTATCCTTATGCTGCTACGTTGTAAAGTAACGTTTAAACGTTATTATCGTACTTTGCCCAAACCTTGCAGTGTTTTGTTATTCACATCATTGCTCATATTCAAAAAGGATTGAATAAACTCAACTTTCTGAAAGTTTAAAAAAAAACTTTTAAAGATATTGAAGTTTATTCAGAAGGGAAATTGAAGTTTATTCTGAAAGTTTATTTTAAGTTAGCAATGTATATTTTCAACAGATAATAAACTATTATGTTAACAAAATATATTGATAATAACGGAATACTTAATTTTTATTTTATCCAGAATTTATGATGGCATCTAATTGCTCACAACATTGAGTTAATCAATGTTGAAATTGAGCTCACTAACATTAAGTACTATAATACTGCTAACCTATGTTCACAAACACTTATACTACATAACTATAATATATTTATGTCATGTATAATAATTTATTATGTATTACAGAGGAATATGGCACGAAATAGAAAAATAAGTGGTAAGGTAAAACTTGAAAAATTCAAGGGGCTTGAAGAAGTAGTATAACAATGATAATTTATAAAAATGTTTTTCTACTCTCGGTTAGTAAAAGTTGTCTTTTCAAGTTCTTAATTGAGAAATGGAAATAGGGTGGTTTTGTTACATAAAAACTTAATACAATATTATGAACTTATTCTTCTTGCGGTACTTCTTCGTTTGGGATGTTAGCGATCATCCTGGCAATTATCACTTTATCACAGGTCCATCGTCGTAGTATTGAACCAAGTTCTTAAGTTTTTCAACCATGATATGCGTCTTCTTCCTGGTCCCCTTCTTCCATTCACTTTCCTCTGCAAGACCAGTTGAAGCAATCCATATCTCTGGCTTTTCTTTATAATATAGCCTAGGTATTCCAGCTTATGGTTGGCTCTTGCTTTTCTGCAACTTTTGTTATAAAATCTATTCTGGTTTGGATTAAAGTTAAGAACGCAATTTTTGTGTTTAAATGGCAAATTTCCATTAATTTTCCAAATTTTGTTCAAATTTTGTCCAAATTTTAATTTTTGCTTGTTTTTATGTTCCCAGATCTGTTTACAACACCTACACCTTTAACCATTTTGTTGGTAAAATTCACCGATTTTTTAAAATTAATACAAAACTTATTAACTGGATTTTCATTTCGTACAGTAGAAATTTAATCTAATATAAAGGACATATTCAATTATTAATTTTTCTATAATTAATTATTTTACTGATCTGTTTTTTAATTATTTTCCAATTTGCTTTTTTTAACTACAGATTTTTAATAAAGATCAATCAATTCTAATATTGTAATTTATTATTAAATACTCATTAGGTAAATATTTCATCACTTTGCCTAAATATATTATAATTTCATAAAATGTTTTCAAAATATCCAATATTAATATAGTACATTTGAAATATTCAAATAAATGTGCTAAATTCATAAATTGTTGAACGTAATATTTTAAATTTATTACATGTTACCTGTGCTAAATAAATTACAGTGGTATAATACTTAATTAAAAATTTTAAATTTTACTGTTGACTTCAGTCAGTGTAATTGATTTACTTTTCTGCCATAAAATAATCAAGTTTAATATTGCTAAGAAAGGTTTTATTTCAAGTAATATTTCAATTTAATATTTCTTGAAATTTAAAAATTTGCATGCAATATTTTTCAGTTCTAGAAGTCTAATTCATTCATCCAATTTACAATTTTAATTCAAAATATTTAAATTTTTGTAAATCAAATTAGGCAAATTAATATTTCATAAAATTAAAATATTATTCGAATGCTGCATTTATGATTGATGAATTCGAGATGTGAGTTACCGAATAAGATGAATAAAGTTGTTTTTCACTTGAACTGATGCAAATGACACTAATCATTATTATCGAAAACAAAGTTTGGTAAACTACTCTGTTTCCTAAGTGATGTTGAAGTAAATACAAAGTTTTGACAACTTAATCATTCATAATGTTTCTACACCTAAAATTATTTATTGCAGCAACCGATACAATAATTTGTATACAATATTGTAGAAAGTCATGTAAAATTATAAATGTAATACATTCACAGATTTAGGGTAAACATACTTTGTATAACTTTGAATTGCTCAATTCAAATTATGATTTAACAGTTAACCAATATAGTCCATTTGCTAAGAATTCATCTGTGTGTCATTCATTTACCAGAGAGTCACCCATCATTAATATTTCATAAAATTAAAATATTATTCGAATGCTGCATTTATGATTGATGAATTCGAGATGTGAGTTACTAACTAAGATGAATAAAGTTGTTTTCACTTGAACTGATGCAAATGACACTAATCATTATTATCGAAAACAAAGTTTGGTAAACTACTCTGTTTCCTAAAGTGATGTTGAAGTAAATACAAAGTTTTGACAACAATCATTCATAATGTTTCTACACCTAAAATTATTTATTGCAGCAACCGATACAATAATTTGTATAGAGTATTGTAGAAAGTCATGTAAAATTATAAATATAATACATTCACAGATTTAGGGTAAACATACTTTGTATAACTTTGAATTACTCAATTCAAATTATAATTTAAACAAACAGTTATCCAATATTAATTTTTAGATTTATTTTTAAATTATTAAAATTATTAGTTTTATCCAATAATTAATTAAGTATGAAGTTACACTATTTTAATGCAAAAACATAGATTATTTAATGTAAATCGTGTTATGAGTAACTTACATACTGCAATATCAGATTTAATCTTAAACAAATTTAAATAAATAAAAGAAGATTATTTTAATAATCAAAATTTAAATTCAATTTTAAGGACGAGGTCGTTGAACTTCTGGTTTTTAATAAATAAAAGGAAATTTCTCCCGGCTTACTCAAGTTTCTTTGAGTTGTCAAAATGTATAAATTAATTTACACAATCAAAATGTTATAAGTAAGGATTTTTCAAAAAAGCAAAATTAATGATGAAAGCTGTATTTATTTAAGCTAAAATAAGGCAGATGTCGCCACAGTAAGTGGTACAAATTAATAAGTTTCAAGGGGAAGCAAGAAGAAGGACTTTCATCTTAGAATTTGAAACGAAAAAGAAAAGTTATAAGTTAAAATTTTGATAAAGTGTTGTTAAAGAAAATATAAGGAGAGTGAAGCATCATACTTACCAATAAAATACAAGAAACTATACACAAAAAGGTCAGTTATTTAAGTTAGCACCGTGTGACTTTGGAAATTTATAAAAATTATGCATCGATTGCCAGATTGACAAAATAAATGAATACAAACAACAACAATACAGCTTTAAGCGATAAAAAGAAAAATACAGAAGAATACTTACCAGGAAGTGTGGATGTTTAAAATTGAAATTTCTAGATCAGGTGGTAACTTTTTAATGTATGACTCATCGCAGATTTTTTCAATAATAAAAACCAAACGCGATGTGCGCGAAAGACAAATTTGAATAAGATTTGATATAATAAAACGATTAAATAGAAAACGGACATTAGTGTTAACAAATATTTTTTGCACGAAGACTTTTACATCATAGGATAGTAGTTATTGCATGTTAATTGATAAGTTGTTTTAAGTTAGGTTTTTGAAACAAAAATTTGTATTTTATGTACAAGCAATATTAACTTTGGTTATGCATATTTTCATGCACTTGGAAAACTATTTTGTTTTAAATAAATTTATATTTCACACCGTTGATCGAGTTGAAATTATTTGTAAATCAAAGAAACTTGAGCTAGCTGGAAGAAACGTCCGTAAGTATGTGAAGAGGAAACTTACTAAATTAGTTTGCTTTTGGTTTAAAAGAATTTTCAAATAAAATAAAAAAAATTTAAAATTTTTTACAACAAAAAAGTCATAGCAGTACCTATCGTACATGGCAATGTTAATGCTGATATGTACGAATGTAATAATATTAAAATTAGCAAATTTTAAGAAATTTCTTGGTTAAAAATGCTACTAAACAGTTACTTAATAATTATTATTACATTAATTAATTATTATATTTTGTATTATTGCACGTTATAGTGAAACTACATAAATATGGCATTTAGAATTGCATTTAACACTTTGCTAATAATTTTTTTTTAGTTTTTAGGCAAATCAACCATTTAAGTTGATTTGTATTACAATATGTAGTTTTAATTATCAATCTAAAATTTTATTTTATAAGGTTATATTTGGTCGATGCACATCAGTACATTAGCAGGAGAGTCGTGAAATTCGTTATTTAAATTTAGAACTTTCGCTCTGTAACTCATTCAATGGACTCTCTAATCAATGCTTTCGCTATTTGCAGAAACATTTATAAGTAGTGCAAAATCTCTTGCAATTACATCTAGAACTAAAAATTTGAAATTAATCCAATTTTATTTTGAAACTATACAGTCCACATCTAAAGATTAATGGAGTGATTGCATTAAGCACCAAAATATGAACGAAAACGCATCTTTGATTTTCTATACCGATAATAAGTATGTAATCAGCAAAAGCATTGAAATACAATAGGCCACTATAACGGCCAAAATAAAAATAATGGATATATTAGTAATTATATAGTAATGATTTTAATTAAAAATTAGTTAAAGTGTGCTGATGTCAACATTATTACATTCCAGTATTATGTACCTACATTGCGTTGTGGTTAAGTTACCCATAACACAATTCCAATTGTGGGTTTGCTGTGATAGTTTGCTAAAAAAATGCGTTATAGGTAGTCCATTTTCCTCAGTGGCCAAAATAAAGCGAATACATAACGACACGATCTTGCAGCTAGTGGCCGAATTTAGCAATTGAGTATAACATAATAATGTTCATACGTGATTACTTCTTAATATTTATCATCATCATTCCCATAATGGATTAGGTTAAAAAAATAAATTAGAAATTAAACAAATAAATTATAAAATAAATTAATATTTAGATAATAACACCATGCATTTTAAATTTTCTCAAAATATTTATTTATTAATTAAATTAAAATATTGTAAACTAAAACATCAAAAGGTAATAATAACAATTAATAAATACTAAGTGAAAGGTTATTTCAGTTTTATTGTGTTTGATTCCGCCAACTGCATTGATAATTTGACAGACAATTATCTAAATGGAAATTTTAAAACGGCATTAAATACAAAAATTCCTTGATCTAATTTTATTTAATAAAAATATTTAACTTTAATTTAATATAAATTATTATTATCTCTCAAAATCCAAAAATTTGTGGTAGGTACGAACATTTTCAATGCCAATTTAGAAATTTCATTTAATCTAAATGTCATTTAAACCTTAAGGTGGGCCTAGTAGAGACAACAAATCGAAATCTATTTGCCTTTCGCTTTGTTTAGATATTTGTATATTCTCAGGCATTGCAAATTATATTTTGTGTAGCCCTCTCTTGAGTAATAGAAATAATGTGATATTGGTTTATTTGTTTGAAACTTGAATAAATTTTTGAACCGGTAATTGCGGTATTCGATCTAATCTAATATATTAATATAATAATATAAAATAATATAATTATTATTATGCCAGTACTAGCTTGAGGTCAATAGCAATTATTTTGTTAATGCAAAATTAAAATTTATTGAAAAATATAGTGTAATTGATTAAAAATTTAAAACGTCATCTAAACAAATTCCAAATTGGGACATCTCTGTCACAATAGTCAAAGTTTTACAAACTATTTTGCGACTCGGCTAACTGAAAATTTCAATAAAATGAATGATATTTTATTTTATTACTGATGGCGAAGATTTTTTTAAAACTAAACAAAATTTGATACTTTTTCTTTTGGATTTAGTAGATAATGATGAACTGTACACTGTAAACAATTTTCATAAACATTTATTGAAAATGATTGTGAAAATAAATATAATATAAGGTACAAAATCATTGCAATAATAATGGTGATTTCTATTTCGCTATATATTTTAAACTATTCAACGAAATAGCTTGAATTTTCTTTACCGCAAACGGGTAACTATGTAGATTTAAAAATAAAAAAATTGAAAAATTCGTTATAGTTTAGGAAAAATCTTCGCCATCGTCAAAAGCTAATTCGCCTATCTTACGTCACAAGTGGAAGTGAGTGCACAATAGTATCATGCGTATTCTACTAGGCCCTCTTAAATATTGTTTTTGCAATCGGCTCTTAGCTTGTTAATTTAGTATTGAATTTTAATTTAAGCTTTGAATGTAAATTTACAGCTTTACAATATTAATTTTATTTTGCATTTCTTCTGTAATTTAAAAATTATTAAACGAGTAATTAATATAAATTTGAGTTATAAAGTTATAAAACTTCTATTTTAAATCTTAGATAATATAAGGAGTCATATTATATTATTTTTGTTATATATTAGTCATATTAAATACCTAAACTATAGTGATGTAATTGACGTATTCATTTTATGTTAGTTCCTGTTTTATAAAAAAAAATTTAAATCTGTTCTTATAAAATATTTCCTATTTGTTTTTGGATAGTTTAAAAGATATTGATTTGTAGCTGTCATACTAAATAATGATTAGTAACCACTTTTCAGTAATTATAATACCAGAAACGTGTTTAGAACCCTAAAAACATGCAAAATGACACCTCACATGCCTATGCAGTATATTTTCAATAAGAATTAAAGATGGCGTCGATTCTCCAAAACGGCCGCTCGCACAGACTAACACCCAAATTTTTTTTGACCACTGGATAATTACCTACAATATCCAGATGGGTGACTCTCTGGTAAATGAATGACACAGAAGTATGCTCAGCAATGGTATTAATATTAATTTTTAGATATATTTTTAAATTATTAAAATTATTATTAGTTTTTATCCAATAATTAATTAAGTATAAAGTTACACTATATTAATGCAATAGCATAGATTATTTAATGTGAATCGTGTTATGAGTAACTTGCATACGTACGTACCTATCGTACAATGCAATATTAATGCTGATATGTACTTGCTTTCGCTATTTGCAGAAACATTTATAAGTAGTAAAATCTCTTGCAATTAAATCTAGAACAAAATTTGAAATAAATCCAATTTTATTTTGAAACTATACAGTCCGCATCTAAAGATTAATGGAGTGATTGCATTAACTACCAAAATATGAACGAAAACCCATCTTTGATTTTCTATACCGATAATAAGTATGTAACCAGCAAAAGCATTGAAATACAATAGGCCACTATAACGGGCAAAATAAAAATAATGGATATATTAGTAATTACATAGTAACGATTTTAATTAAAATTAGTTCAAGTGTGCTGATGGTCAAAACGACACGACCCTGCAGCCAGTGGCCGAACTAAGCAATTGAGTATAACATAATAATGTTCATACGTGATTACTTCTTAATATTTATCATCATCATTCCCATAACGGATTAGGTTAAAAAGATAAATTAGAAATTAAACAAATAAATTATAAAATAAATTAATATTTAGATAATAACACCATGCATTTTAAATTTTCTCAAAATATTTATTTATTAATTAAATTAAAATATTGTAAACTAAAACATCAAAAGGTAATAATAACAATTAATAAATACTAAGTGAAAGGTTATTTCAGTTTTATTGTGTTTGATTCCGCCAACTGCATTTAAAATTTGACAGACAATTAGCCAAATTATGGAAATTTTAAAACGGCATTAAATACAAATACAAATAAATTTAAATACAAAAATTCCTTGATCTAATTTTATTTAATAAAAATATTTAACTTTAATTTAATATAATTTATTATTATCTGTCAAAATACAAAATTTGTGGTAGGTACGAACATTTTCAATGCCAATTTTGAAATTTCATTTAATCTAAATGTCATTTATACCTTAAATATTGTTTTTGCAATCGGCTCTTAGCTTGTTAATTTAGTATTAAATTTTAATTTAAGCTTTGAATGTAAATTTACAGCTTTACAATATTAATTTTAATTTGCATTTCTTCTGTAATTTAAAAACTATTAAACGAGTAATTAATATAAATTTGAGTTATAAAGTTATAAAACTTCTATTTTTAAATCTTAATATAACATTTAATAAAACTTATGTTTCACAAGTAGGTTAATATTTATAAATTAATATTGAGGGTAGTATTTGCACTCGTATGTACGAACTACTCCAAGTTTCTTCAATTAAATTTCACAGATCGCTGAAATTTTGACGATTTATATAATATTCGAAGTTGTAGAAGTAAAACTGTAAGATTTTCTGTAGCTAAGAGGTACCTACACAATACGTACATGTTCCTTAATTTTCCTTATGTAAGAATAGGTTTTAATAACTTAGTTGTTGGAAAAAATAAAATTTTAATAATAAAAATATACATATTTTAATTTATAATGTTGTTGCATATTTTCTATAACAATTCGCGTATTACAGTTTTCTAAATATGTATACTCTTGGCCAAAACTTTATAGTTTGTAAAATTGTGTGTGGCAATACGTTTTCATCACAACATTGAATAAGCTTTTGAAAATGTGAAGTAATTGCGCGTGTCGACAAAACTTTAAGGGTCGTTTAATAAAGGCAGGAAATAGTGTAATAATTTTATTGTGTTTTCTTTCTCAATGTTCAAGTTCAAGACAAAAACAATTTTTAGTAATCTTTTTTGTAAGATTTTTTTCTATGTAATATAATAAGAAAGTGTAACATTTTTGTTTTGTTTTGATAAGAAAGAAGATATTATTTGTACGATACATCGGAGTAATTATGTTTCTTTACTTTATAAAAGATAAAAATTGAAAACAATTAGGAAAAGAGACTACGATAAAAAGGTTGACAAAGATGAAAAAACTTATTTCTGCATGATACAGCAGTCGACAGTAGTATAACACTAAAGGTACATAAACTCAATTTGATATTACTTCTACATTTATTTTGATGTGCAGGTATAACAATATAACATTAAAAATTATATGAGTCGGGTCAAAGCATTTCAACTTATAATGCTCCTTTTTGTTTGCTTTTTATAAATTTGTACCGGGTAGGTTGTTAAATGAATAAAAAAGAAATTATAAACTGCTTGCGGTTATGTGAAGATTTATTTACAAGAAAGTTTCAGAACAAGAGAGAAACAAAATATTTCTGAAATAATCACTCAAGTAAGTTGCCTAAAATAAGATTAGGTAATTGAAGTACATAAATAAATTGTTAACCAGCGGAACTGTATATTCATGAAGCCGTAGATCTGTATGTATACATTGTAAGCATATGAACCACGCTAACACAAGACTGAGTCATTTTTCATGTGTTTCGAATCAGTTTCAAATAAAACCTATGTGAGTAGAAATTTTATTTGCAGCGTTTGTCGTATAATAAAATATGTACCTTACCTCATTGGTTTCATTGAATCGATCAGTAAGTGGAAGAAATAGTAAATCGTGATAGATGTTTTTTAACCTCTATTTTCAAGAAAGGTATTGTATTTAAATATGACAATTCCATCAGAATTTTCTGCATTTTCTCAAGATTTTATAAAAGTAATAGTAGAGTTTTCTTCCCGGGCAATATGTTAGAACTAACCGGTTCGAAGGTATAAATGACTATAGTCCATTTAATCCAAGAATACAGTATTATAAATTTTATTAATTGCACTAATTTAATGAATTCACCTCAAAATATTTTGTAGAAAGATACGTTGCAATCAATTTGCGATTGTCAGTTTATAAATCATTTTTTATCATACCTGCATCATAATCGTTGTTCTAAAAAATGTTCAAAATCTCAAGATTAAAAACGCCGTTTTGTAAAGATTGCTAGGTAACAAAAACAAATCCAACTTTTTATTTATGGAACAAACTTCATCAAAAACACAAAACAACTATTTTAAGTAAATGTTGAATATACAATTCTGATTGTTTGATATTTGAATACCACTTGCATTATTAAAATTTGCATTTTCACTGTGACCATATGAGCATCTATAGCATTCAATGACGATAACGTTGATGCTGCATTTAGTCCATTAATATTGACTGACGATGTTGAGGCCGCATTTATTCCCCCATTAACTACTCCCTCAATGACCCTCGAAACTTTCATTTTGTTCACTGTAGACTCCTCAATATAATATAAAGCAAATTCGAAGGATTTCCAATCTACTTGATGTTTGAGCTATAATTGTTGCAGAAGTTTGCCTGAATGCGTGACCGGTATATTTATCTGCGTCTGGTAGATTCAAAAACCGTGCAACTAGAGAAGGGCATTTGCCAAATGTATGAATACCAATGACTTTTTTAATAAAATTTCTATTGCTGTATTTCAAAAACACCCTCTCTGTAGTGACATCCCTTGGACGCAACGACAGGTACTTGTTAAATATCTGAACATATTTAATATCAGTATCATCAATCAAAAGAAGAAGAAGAAGATCATCAATAACTGCAAAATTTTCGACCCTTCTCAGTTTTCGATGAACGGATACGAATAATCAAGGCAGTTTCTTCTCTTGTGATGAAAAACGTAAAAACTAAAAAAATTTCGGTTTATATCCATTATTCGCTGCGTTTATGAATGCGTGCTTTAGTAAGATGCTACATCTATACCACTTTTTATTCTTAACATCGTGTGTAGTTTTGAATAGAGATATATCGTTTATACACAGACGTCATTCGAGATGTAAAAGACGTGACATACTGACGTCTGGTGAACGTTCGAATTCTAATCGCGATTTTTACCATTTTGAAGTAGATTATGAAAGATGATGGTCTAATTAGCGCATAAAAAATAAAATTTGCGGATTATTCACACAATTCTGAAAAAACAGCTTTAAAATTTATTAACAATGCAATTTACTCATTGGCTCTTTTGAAGTGTAACCCGCCCCTAAAATTGAAATAGATTGTGGCGACAGTAAACATACCAGAATCTCGGTTTTCACGACGAATTATGATAGATAATGGTGTAATTAGATGATAAAAGAATTAATTTTGTGATCGGACAACAAATTTTCGAAAAAAAAGTCACTTTTTGTGTGAATTTGTTTCTGATGTGTTTGCGCTGTCAAAACCTACTTTCCGCAAGCGCTTCGAGCGGTTTTGACACGCGCTAAACTTATTAAAAACATCCCTTAAGCGGCTTCAACTCGAAAAGTTTGAAAGTTGACGCGACGGATCTCAGAGAGCGACCGACTCCTTCCTAACGCTGCTCTAGTTAGCCCCGCCTTAAGGTAGATTCGCTAGTATGAAATTACACGGACTGTTACCAAAATGCATAAAATTATTGCGTAATATTACGCAATAATACACTTACATGTATTTCTTATGGGAAAATTGCAATTTTCAAAATTACAACTCCGACAAGATTGATCCTTACCTTAGAGAGCTTATATTTTTGTGTTCTTTCGTTTGGTATAGCCATTTTTATAGAGAAAAGTGTATTTTCGATTCCGGGAATTCGAACTCCTACCCTGACGTCTAAATAACGTTCTCTGTAATCGCTTCTGTAAAAAAGCACAAATGTTTATAAAGTTTTAAATTACTTATTATTTTCATAATAAACCTTTACATATACATAATGGAAAATAAATTTAAACTCTTAACAATTTAAATTTAACATGCTTTACTAACAAAATTTTACATTTTCAACATTTGAACATAAAGAAATACATTTATACTTTTTCTAAACAAATTAATATTTTCTTAAATATAAGAAACCTGTTTATTGTTTCTAAATTTAAATTTGGCTGAATTAAAATAATTAAATTTAATTGTTAATGCTAAATTTACATTTAATAATTTTAATTACCTACATAATTTATTTTTATAAATATTGTTTTAATTTTATCAAAATTATGTACTAATTTAATGCGGTATGTACATTATGCATCTATTTCTTCAAGTCCAATTATTGGTTTTCCAATATGTTTTTCGATAAATCATTAATCCGCATATCATTTCTAGTCGTAATAATTTAGTTCAAACTATACTATTCAAACTACATTCACATTTGTGCATATTTTCGTCCTTTTCTGGGTAAAATTCACAAAAAAACTGGTGTAGGTAACTGAAAAACGATAATATTTAAAAATTTAATTTTTAAACGGTATCTTTTTCTCACCAATTTTTAACAATAAACTAGTTGCTATTCTTTGAATTCTTGCTCTTATCTAGAAAAACGCCGGTTATTTTCTTAGAAAATAAAATTTCAAACGATAAATTTAAATATTTAAAAAGTATACCTAATCAAAAAATTAAAAAGATGAAAGAAAGATTCTTGTAATATCATAATTGTATAAATTCTTATAATGATATCATAATATTAAAATTGTATAAATTCTTATAATATCGTAATATCATTACAAGAATTTATACAATTTTAAACTGATGTGTTATAACAGTTTTCTCAGTTGATATTTTCTTTCGCTCCAGTTTATTGTTTACTGAATGATTTTATGAATTGTATTTACCACATACATTCATAATTAAGTGTTCCCAAGATTTCATAAGAATTTCCAAGACTTCCTGGGAATTCCAAAAGAATGCCTAAGAATTCCTAAGAATATTTAATTGGAAATTAACTGTTTTAACATGAAATTTCCAATAAAAACATGTATTAACTTTTACTTCGGTCCGATGCTGGGTTTTCCCAAAAAAATTACAAAAAAAGTTGTTTTTCTTCCTTGTTGAAAAAGCAAAAAATAAGCTGAAATATGATGAAAATATTTAATGCAAGCATCTTAAGTATTTTTTTAATTTTTATTATTTTTTGAAATTTTACTTTTGTTTTTATGACTTAAAAATAATCATAATTTTGAATAATTGATCTGAAATTAATTGCTGGAAATGAACATGATTGTAACTGAAAAATTGGCAATTAAATAAAAATTCTTGTCGGAAATTTCATGCACTTTAAAAAAGACTTTTTTCAAAATTGACGTAAAAATAAGGGTTTTGGAGAAAAACGCGAAAAAAACGCGAGGATCCACTACAGACGCCATTTTTTCAAGATCGTGGCGTTGGCTTAAGAACTAGGGTTGGGAAATTTTAGAACGTTAATCACTACTACTTAGGTAATAATATAAATGTGAAGAAAAAATTCATTATTAATTTTGTTGAGCTTTCGTGGTTTTTATGCTAATGCAGCTGGATTATATTGTATAGATTTTTACTAAATTTCCGTCAAGAAAATTAAATTCTTCGTGTTTATTTTTCAAAAATGCCAGTGTAATTTTTAATTTCATCTGCAAATATTAAGTCTGAAAGTGCATTTCTTTCAAAAGTTTAAATATTCTTAATATTATCCTCCGTCAATTGTGATAGTACTTCGTAGCTTTTGTAATTATGAAAACTAAGATTATGTATCATCATCATCATCAAGCTTCCCATTCCTTTCGGAATATCGCCGCATCACTGATGCTTGAAAATCCTTTTCTGAGGTGGATTAGTCCTCATGGCTTCTTCTTGTTATAAATTCTCATGAGTCTTCGCCTCCTGCATCACCCTTTTCCACAAGAGTCTATTCGTGACTCTCTTCCTCCAATCATGCACCCCCATGCATCGCAGGTCGTTCACCACCTCGTCCTTCCATCTCTTTCTGGGTCTTCCTCTTGGTCTCTCGGTGTTCGGATTCCATTTCATCAGGGTAGATATTGCGCTGTCCTCGTGGGCTCTTTGCACATGTCCAAACCATCCAATTCTCATAGACTTAATGTGCCTCACTATATTTTCCTCATCCAATTCTCTTAGTATTTCATCATTTGTTCTCCTTCTATATTGGTCTTCTCCGATTTTGACCAGGCCGAGGATTCTTCGCATTATCCCCCTTTCGAACACTTTCAATTTCTCTTCCTGCATTTTGGTCAGGCACATTATCTCTGTTCCGTATTCCACTACCGGTCTTATTAGTGTTCTGTACATCTTTATTTTGTGGTTTTGCCAATTAGTTTATTCTTCAAAAGACTTTGTATGGTAAAGTACGCTCTATTTCCCGCCATTATTCGCTCTTTAATGACGTCCTCTCTATTGTTCGTGCTATTTATTTGGAGACCCAGGTATTTAAAAGTTCGTACTTCTTCAAAATTGTAGCTTTCAGTTGTTTCTCCCTACGTCTTCGCCTTCGTTTCTATGGCATCTCATGAATTTTGTCTTATTTTCGTTCACAATCAGTCCCACTTTCCTTGCTTCGCTTTCCAGTTTTCTAAATATTTTCTCTAATGCGTTATGTGATCTAGCAATGATCACTACATCATCGGCGTATGCGATTATTTGTGCTTCTTTATTTATGATCTTATTTTCACAATTTATTCTTCTCGCTATTGCCTCAAGCGTGATATTAAACAAAGTTGCCGAAAGTGGATCACCCTGTCGTACTCCCATGTTTATTAAGAAACTCTCCGTTTTTCCATTCATTGTTAGTACCTCTGCTGTGGTTTGTTCTAGCGTCATACGTGTTAGGTTTATTAACTTGTTGGGGATTTTCATATTCTTCATTTCTTTCAGCAATTGGTTTCTATTCACTCTATCAAAAGCCTGCCTGAAGTCTATAAAAAGCATTTCCAGTCGCATGTCATACTCATATGTTCTTTCCAGGATTTGTGTCACTGCAAACAGGGCGTCAATCGTCGATCTTCCAGGTCTAAATCCCTGTTGGTAATCACCTATCAGTTTTTCAGTGTGTTCTTGCAGACGTGTGTGTATCAGTTGTGATAGTATTTTATATGATACGTTTAGCAGGGATATACCTCTGTAGTTTTTACATTCTGACGTACTGCCTTTTTTATGGATTGGTATTATACTTGCTTTACTCCACTCTGATGGCATTTCCTTTTTCCTCCAGACATTCAGTATCTCAGTAACTCGTAGAGTCTTTCCCATAATACTTCGTCTCCGAGTTTTATGAGCTCACTATCTATGTTGTCAGTTCCTGGAGTTTTGTTGTTTTTCATTTTGTTTATTATTATTCTAAACTCATCATATGACGGTTCGGTTGTGTTCACATCTTCATCTTCTTTCCATTTGTTATTATCAAGTATGTTTGTTTCTGAGACTTCGTTTAGCAGGTCTTGGAAATATTCTATCCATATGTTCTTTATTTCATCTTCATCGTTTCTCATACTTCCCTGTGCATCCTTCATTCCTCTTGGTTTTATTGTGTTAGTTTGTTTCGCGTATTTTCCTGTAAAACTCTCTGGGATTCTTATTGTTTCTTTGTATATCTTCAATCTCCTTCTCAATACTCTTTTTCTTCTTAGTCCTGCACATTCTAACCGTTTCTCTCTTCAATTTCTTGTATTATTTTTCATCTTCTACTGTTCTATCCTTTAGCCACTTCACCCTAGCCTTCCTTTTTGCTTCTACCATGTCTTCACATTCCTGGTCGTACCACACTTTTGTTTTTCTTTTCTCTTTCTGTCCGAGTACTTTTTCTGCTGACTCAGTTATACTTGTCTTTATGTGTATCCATTCTTCCTCAATACTCTCTTTCTTATCTTTTTGTTTGATTTCTTTGCCTACAGCTTGAGCATATTGTTGTTGCTTGCTCTCTTGATTCAATTTCGATACTGCAAATCTACTAGTTAGAGGTTTCGTCCTGTATATTTTTTCTCTATTGGATCTTTCCTTCTTTATTTCCATTATAACTAGGTTGTGGTCTGTGTCCACACTTGTCCCTCTGTAAGATCTTATATCGCATATTTTGAGATGACTTTTTTGACGTAAGTATGTGGTCGATCTGGTTACCCTTGTCGGTGCCTGGTTTTATCCAGGTTTCTTTGTGCATTCTCTTATGCATGTAATCAGTACTACTAATTCTCATGTCGCATGTAGTTGCTAAGCCGCATAGTCTTCCTCCGTTGTTGTTTGTGACTTCATGTAGGGTGTGTTTACCAGCTATGTTTCTCAAGTATTCTTCTTTGCCGACCTTCGCATTGAAGTCGCCCATGATTATTACTGTATCCTTCTTTGGTATTTGTTCGTATATTAGTTCAATTTTATCATATATCTCTTCTTTTTCTTCTTCATCAGCATCTTCCGTGGGGGCGTAGACATTTATAACCGATATATTCGTCTTATCATCCTTTATTCTTACATATGCAAGTCTTCCGCCCATTGGCCTGAACTCAATTATTTTTTCCTTAATGTCTCGTCCTATTACAAAGGCAACCCCGTTTCTGCCTTGTCTCTCTTCTCCAGAGTACAAGAGTGTAAAATTTTTTCTTTTTATTTCACCTTTTCCTCCCCACCTCACCTCCTGCAGCGCCAGTAGGGCAATTTTGTATCTTCCAATTTCATTCACAATTTCATCCATCTTACCCGGCACCAACATCGTTCTTACATTCCACGTTGCAAATCTTATGTTGTTTCTCCTCTTCCTTTTATCAATTTCCTTGTTTGTTTTTCTCTTTCTTTGTTTTGCATCTTCAAGTTCCGTTATCATTTCAGGGTCGTCAGCAGTCCGGGATAGTTTCTGTTAGTTTTTGCAGGTTCTGGTCTTTGATCACTTTCTTGGCATTTTAGAGATTCTTCCATCATCGCCCAGGTGTAGATTTTCTATTTATAGTCAGTTTTGATATCCTACTCTTACTCTGTTTCCTCTTTCAACCTCCTTCTTTGCCTGATTTCTAAGATTATGTATAATGTGGAAATCAATTCTTATACTTATTTTAATTTCAATTTAAGTTCAAATATATTCACTACAAAAGATACAGCAAACGGAAGTATAATTTTTGGTATAGTTGTAACCAAAATATACTGGAGTATAACTCACATCATATTTTCACTAATAACTTAAAATTGATTAAGATCTCAAAAATGTTAAAGAGAACAAAAATCCCAAAGAATTCCAGAAAATTCCCAAAGACATCCCAAAAATTCCTAACAATTCCCAAACTCTTCCCAAGAATTCATAGCGACTGTACACAAGAATTCCCAATCGATTAACCTCTCGATTCTATGCTATTCTCAATTTGCATTGCTATTCTACCTGTATGTTGGCGATTTCAAAATAGCCGATTTCATATTTAAACTCTAACATCACTATTATAGTATAACAGAAAGAGGAGATAACCCAGCAAATTACCTTATTAAGGTATTCCATAATCGGTGTGATCAGGAATTAATCCAATTGTAAATATAATTATTGTTATATTATTATAAATAAATATGTTATAATTACGAAAGATTTGGTGGACGTGGGGCTGAAACCATACATAGTAAATAATTATTAATGTGAGCTGCTTGTCCCAATAAATTTGAGATATTTACCTTACTGATTATACAAGAAACTGTTCTATAGTTCAAAAAACTTATCGTTGAACACTTCGCACTATGAGAACAACACTATAGTAAGTGCAATAAACTAACTTGCGAGAAAAACGTATTTTAAAATTCAATATTTTTAAATCACATATTATATTAATACATCATATTGCAGCATTATTACATAAATTTGACCATATTCAATTAAACTAAAAAAAAAATTAGAAGCAAAAGAAGTTGCAAACATCAAATATTGAATTTTAAAATGCGTTTTTCTCGCAAGTTAGTTTATTGCACTTACTATAGTGTTGTTCTCATAGTGCGACTTGTTTCTTTTCGACAATATGTATTTGTATATCATTTTACTATAATTTTCATTTTAAAACTTTTTACTTTTCTTTTTTTCAACATTCATCTAGTATGTCTAACATTCCAAAACTTACGTCAGATTAATGCAAAATATCAATGGTACACAAATAGAAGTTTATTGGTGAACTTCCTTAGTTTTATTTAATATTAAAATACAGACATTCTTAAATAATTTTAGTTTTTTTTTTAAACTATTTTAATATAAAGTAATATTACGTTAGTTTATCGATGAAATTTGTATTTACCATTAATATTGTTCTTGCTGTAAATTGTATATTTGAATGAACGGCTTTAATGTACAGTAATTCAATTTAACTACGGCAAGTGAACATAACGTAATTACTGATCACTATGAAATTCTAAAGCAGTATAACTTTTAACAATTTTCCAAACCAACGACAAATTGATTTACTACAACGTAACACGCTTTATTATATTATTAATCATGGTATTTTTTAATATTGTTTGCATTTCATTCCACTTTTTTAAAAGTGATGTATATTTGACAAAATAATTTGACCGATACACAATATTCACTTATTTACTACTCTATAAAATGATAAACTAATTGTGATATTAAACTTTAGCTGTATAGATTATTTGTAAAAATAAACAAATATAAATTTTTGAGAAAGTTTTAAATTAAACATTTTAATTTAAAATTAAAATTATGTTTTATTTAATTTAAATTATTGGTTAATACTGCGTGTTAGACTAAAAGAAAAAGAACGAGAAATACCTTATTTAGATAATACAGTATTTGGTTTTTTGAGCATTTGATCGCTTATTCAAGTTTCTAAAATTTCGTTCTAGAAAACTTGGAATGAGTACCTCCTCGATTCCAATTCAATTTGTTTATTTTGTGAGTTTCATAAGTAACTTCATTATAAACCTAAAATAGAAAAGGAAATATTGTAAAACGGCTTTTTATGGTATTTCCTTATATTTTATATATTATTTACTAAAACGAGGTTCTGGGTATAAACAATAATGTGAATGAACGTATTCACTCATATGTTAACATTTTCACAAATGATAGAGTACCAACGCACGTCAAATTTAGCAGAAAATTGTTTGAAAACCTTTAATATATTTTTAAAAGTGTTAGAATTATACATAGCAAAGATATATATGTATTTTGCCTTTTATGTTTATCGGAGAAAATACATAAATATATAATATTATACATGCTTACATTCTATCCGTATTACTTAAAACATTTTTTACAAACATAATGTAGTTAATATAAAGTTAATAGCACAAAAAGTTAATATGAGTATATTAAATTGCTTGTAAAATATGTTTTAGTAATCTTCATTCAATTGGGATTGTAATTGGGAAAATGTAAGATTGAAATTTTTTTTTAAACTGCATTATTATTGAACTAGACTATTCTTAAAATTTATTCATAAAAAATTTACCATTTACTATTATTACATTATTAGTAGTATATTTTATTATTCCAGAATACAATAAATTAAACTACGTGAATTGCGCAAAAATACCACTGAATACTTACTAGCGGGGTGTTGAAAAAAGTGGTAACTACCATATTTTGGAATTTATCAAAATAAACATCCGAAAACATTAGAATATCTCAAGAATAACGCAAAATAAAATGTGTGAAAACTTTTGATCGCATATAAGCAATAGTGATATTTTTACGGCTATTTTTTTAAGTCGAAAGTGTAAATACAGAAGAGAAAAAATTTATTTGTTTTCTTTTTCACAATGCAATACAAATTGTTGGTATTGCTTTAATTAACAGTAGTTTAGCTATACACGTTCCACTTAAACTTTTATTGGGGATGAAGCGGGAGCGACCGCAAAGCAAAATTTTAGTTATAGGTTGAAGTCTTTCTTTTCATTAAAATCCTAAACTACGCGGTAATAGGAGCTACAAATGGAAATAAATTTTAAATAAAAATAATTTAATGAAACGATATAATTATCATTATTAAATAAATACATCAAAAAATTGATTGTAAATTAAATTAATAAACAATAAACATTCGATTAATATTGGCATTTAATTTTTAACAAATATTTGTCTTTTAGTCAAAAGGAAACACTTTTATATCGTACATAGTAATTCAAATACAACGTAATATTATGTTTGTTGCAATGGAAATCTATTCTAAGCTTGATAAGTACCACATAAACTTTTTTGTGACGCTGCCATCGGTTTGTAAAGTTTTATTCGAAACATACCTGACTTGAGCATATGAAGTAAAAACTAAAAATTTAATGAAACATAATATTATGTTATTTATTAGTGTATAATTACGTACAATCTAGTGGAATTTTATTTTTCTAACCAACGCTTAGCAAAATCCGTAACCGTATAATGTCCTAAACTTCACTGTATTAATTGTCCAAATTGCATAAAACTTATATAAACATTCTTTTTAGAATATACAAAAAATATATTATTAATTAATATTAATTTATTGATAATTCATGGTTACGACGATTTATTTATGTTATAGATATTAAAATTCTTTTAATTACCAGCTATATTTCATTCTAATAAAATATTTCAAACCTAAATTTATCAAATGTTAATAAATTGATAATAAAGTTGAAAACATTAATTTTTGTTTTAAATGCATTCCGGGAATAGGCATTAGACCCAGCACAAACCATTACAAAGAGTGGTTGTGTTAATCTAATTTTATGGGAAACTTTGTTACTATTAGCAGCCAGTGGTACAATTGCTTTGGTTTAATTTAGTACCCAATCGTCTTATACTATAATTGTTATTTTATTAAGACAAATGGAATCGTTTAGTCAGAAGAAAAAATTAAAAATTATTAATTTGGTCTTATTATAAATCATATGCGAATATTTATATCTATTAAATTTCGCTTTAATTCATCAGAATTATGTATACTTGAAAATATTTTCTTATGTATAAAGAGTGTACACGTTTCAACTTTAAGATTATTCTTAAACTCATATTTTTGAGAAATGCTATCCTTATTAGCTATAAAAATAAAAATATTATAAATTAATAGAAACGGCAAACGACGAGATTGCAGAAATTGTTTCTCAATTTATTATATTTTACAAAATAAAACGTGCAATAGGAATTAATTAAAAAATTTTAGTTTAACAATTAAAATTTGAGTTAACTAAAATATTCTAGTGTTAACTTACTATTGTAGTTAAACTAAAAGAGTTAAAGTAAAAGTTTTTGATTTAAACTGCAACGGAACAACCGACACTAAGCATTTAAATTCAGATTATTTACTATAAGCATAAAAGCTCGATCTTTATGCAACATGTACTCATATATTACATTTTTTACAAAAAAAAGATACACAGATAAGAAGATAAAATCATGCATTTGTTTGTTTTTTGTGCATATTTACTAACAAGCTGCGACGAAATTTAACTTGGAAAAAAGTGACCGCAAAAAGGGCCAATAGGATGGGTGTCCTTTATTCAAATCTTAACTGAAACCACGGAACTAGGTCAGATATACTTTGAGCTCCCATCGAAGCAAGATGGTTACACTATGCTGAGACGGATAGTTCAATTTGTTTATCAAAGAACAACAAAATCTTCAGTGTTGTGTTCGAATTATGGTGTGGCATTTGTTAAGTTTCGCCAGGTAATCAAGCTAGTTTTATATTAACTTAATTTACTTGTGGCGGTCCGACAAAATATTGGAATGTGCAAAATTCGTTTTATTCAACTTTGTCATCTTGTGGTTACCAAACATGCTGTGGCAGCTCCTTTGCATTTTATCTATGTGGTTAAGCACCTGCTACTTAACCAAGGTAAGTCTGATATGTTCTTTTCTTTTGGTCTATCTTCATTATTACTATAATCGGTTATCGAACCATTGCATCCTTTTAATTAGACAATAATTTACCTGTTTGTTGGTTTTCAATTAATAGCAAAAACTTATCTTTTTGCATTCTTGTTTAATTAATTTAATTTTGATATTGTTGTAAATCAATTTTAATGTAAATTTTAATATGTTTTATTGTTCTAATTTTGATGTTATTTTCTGGAAATAATGAAATAATGGATTTAAATAAAATATTTTTATTTGTTTATTATCTAAATTTAAGACTTTTGTTAACCATTACTTTTGGTCAAAGTGTCTATTAGATCATTAATAATTAATTATCTTATGTTCTTTTAGAATTAAAGTTAACCATCAATGTGCACGTATGTACTGTACTTCGATTAGCTGTGCTATTTTTGGTTTATGTATATAAGAAAATTATTTATTACCATGGAACTTTGTCTTACCATAACCACTGAACTTAATGTTGTGTAGATTATTTGGTAAATTACATATATAACTGCATTTTGTTTATATTTGTTTTATTTAAAACCTTTTTAGTTTCTTCTTTCCAGCAATAAGCAAAGTCAAGTTTTACGATCTTAAAAAGAGCCATTGAGTCCAAGTTCTTGTGGCTTACTTTGCGTTTTTTTACAAAATTCCAAACGTCAAACCAAACAACCCGCCCTACTTGTTGATTGTTGATGAGAGGTACAAATTGGCTTAGCTCTTGTATTCTTACTATCGAGTCGGAAAGCAAGAATTACAAGTTTTTTAGCTTTGTAGGTTTTTCGGAAAAAGATCCTAACTTACGAGGGAAGATGGTAAATGAGTTTTTGGGCGCTAAAAGGGTCAATGGATCACATAAAGAACAAGTTCTTTGTGAAGATAATTTATTGACAACTTTAAAGTAAGAAACAAAATGGCTTCTACCAAATTTGAGAAGCAGTCTCGTAGAGTTAGTGTCTGTTGCAAACACCTCTTACACAAACAGTACGCGTCTGATGGTGACTATTATTTGAAATACTTACATCCCTCGGTGTATCACACATAAACCAAAAGTTCTATCTAGCAAACACCAAAAAAGAAACTAAATGCAAAGCTTGTCATTAATTGTCTATATTATATAATAGCTACGGTTTTTGCAAATATAAAACAACTATCCGATTATTGCCAATTATTAAATATCTAGCCAAAGCTGATGTGATGGTACTTATCATTGTAGGATGCAGAAGTTGTGGTGGTAATGAATGTTTTTCTTTGATAAGGGTATCGCAGTTGTACACAATTCCGTTGGAGAAGTTGTGGATATAGAATACCCATTTCCAATGAGCAATCGACAAAAAGCGTTATAGGTGCACAGATGAGCAACGTAATTGTAATTGAAAGTAATGTTTGAGCGTTTTTTAGTTTGTTTATTGTGGTTATGTTTAGGAACGTTTTCTAGCTTAGCTTAAAAAATTGCCCCAGCAAAACCAATATTTACACTTATAAAATATCATTTCTAGAGACCTCACTACAAAAGGTACACAGGAGCTCTTTCGTCAAATATAGATTCAAAAGCTAAAATTTTTGGATTAGGTTTTGAAGTGTTTGCTTAGTTGGCACTTGTTGATTTAAAAATAATTAACTTGTAGATTCTTTGTTTTCATGAAAAACTTTTTTCTGAAAATGGAACCCAATCAAGAAGAAAAATTAGCTTTCAAATGAGAATTTCATCTTTTAGAGTTGCATTTGCATAAGTGAAAATGTTTGAAAAGTAATTTTAAGGTAAAGGTTCACTTGTTCGCAACGCCATCATCTCCGCCTCCGGCCAAATCTTCATGTTTTAATCAATTCAAATTAAAATTTGAAGTGTTTGCTTAGTTGACACTTGCTGATTTAAAATAATTAACTTGTAGATTCTTTGTTTTATGACGAACAATAAAATTTTGACCACCTCAAGGTGGATGGACACAAAATTAAACCGACGACGAAAGTTAAATATTTAGGAATGACAATGGACGCGCGACTTAATTTTCGACAACACCTACAAAACAGGAAACAATTAGTATACGGACAAATGAGAAAAATATACCCACTGATGAAAGGACAAACGATGACCGGCACGAACAAACTTTTACTATACAAGACGCTACTGCGACCCATTCTGACGTATGCCTCGGCGGTCTGGTGCAACGTTTCCAAGACGGCCATCCAGCCGCTGCAGGTGTTCCAGAACAAGAACCTGCGACTAATAACCGGACTGGACCGATACACACGGATAACAACGCTACACAAACTGACGAACATGGAATATTTTCAAGACCACATAAACCGACTCTCGACTAAATTTTATGACGCGCAAATTTTAAACAGTGACCTTACGAAAGACTTGACTAACATACGGCACGACAACGCACCATATAAAATCAAACATAAACTGACTTATCAAAACCTACCAATTTTTCGACAGACTCTGCCCACGGACTTCGACTCCGACGACGATGCATACCACGACAATTGACATCTGCAACGCCACCGACACGGAGTGCTTAGGCATTCAAATTCCGTGTACATCTTTTAAATTGTAAATAGTTCTTTTAATCGTTTAGCAAGTAAGTTTTATTCCAAATTCAAAATTTAAAAAAAAATGAAGAGCAGGTTTTTGATTTTTCCTGCAAATTTCCAAATTACTACAAAATTGCAACGCAAACGACAAATTATCAAAAGGTCATATATTTATTAATTATTTACAACTGTTTAGGCACTAACAATTTAGTCAATGAGAGTTACGCGTTAACGCAGGGTCTCTCAACATCTCGCTTATCTTAAATTTTAGAAATGTTATATTATATATACTTTTTTTAAAAATAATTGTAAAGTTAATTCTTAAAATAAATATTGTTCTGTTCTGTTTTTATGAAAACTTTTCTCTGAAAATGGAACCCAATCAAGAAGAAAAATTAGCTTTCAAATGAGAATTTCATCTTTTAGAGTTGCATTTGCATAAGTGAAAATATTTGAAAAGTAATTTTAAGGTAAGCGTTCACTTGTACGCAACGCCATCATCTCCGCCACCGGCCAAATCTTCATGTTTTAATCGAGTGCATTTATTAGAATCGCAACATATGTATGTGCATAAAATGCGATAAGCTCCTCCGTTTGCTATCGTTCCTGACATTGGATATCCTGATGACATCATGTACTTATCTGCCCACATGTTTATTTAAAACAATCTAAAGCAACTGAAAATTCGAGAACGGCTTTGCCGGAGATGACGGCGTTGCGTACAAGTGAACGTTTATCTTTATAGTGCATTTATAATAATAATAATAATAATAACAAACTCAATATATTTTCATAATATTTACAAAACATATGCTAACAATTCATTTAATTCAATAAAAATAAAACAAAATTCTAGCATTGACGTCTCCGGGATGGTACGTTCGTCTGCTCCTATTAAAAATTCATCAGACGGTTTTGCTGTCCGTATGCATGGGCTTCTTTTTGTTTTGGATTCAGCCGGGGAAAACGAGTGTAAAACCCGGCGCCAGGATGTGTGCTGTGTTTTAGATTAATACGTAATGTATTAATCTGTGTTTTGCCTGAAGGGCAGTGTAGATTTGGTGTATGTGCCTATGTGTGCTGTGGTGGGGTTCTTGCGAACTGTTTCTGTGAAAAATTTCACGGTGGTGTGGTGTATGACGTTGGGAAGTGTGGTGATGTTTGCTAGATCGTGAAGCTCGTATTTCTCAGTGTATTTAGAAGCCCTCGTAATTATACGAGGCATTTGTTTTGAACGACTTGAAGAGTGTTGATGTTTGTTCGTGAGGCCTTACTCCAGATAGGGGAAGCGTACAGTATGATTGGTCGGATCATGGTTTTGTATAACTGTAGTCTAAGTTTGGGGTTAAGTTTGTTCTTGTATGTCAGTAGCGGGTAGAGTGCGCGCATTGCGTTGCTGGCTCTTTTTGCAGTGTCCTGAATGTGGGTCCTGAAGGTAAGTCTTCGGTCAAGTGTGAGTCCTAGATATTTTACGTTTTCTGTCTGCGTAATGTCGACGCCGTTGAGTTTAAGAGTCTTAATTATGTTTGCCTTTTTGTGCGTGAAAACTGTTAGGGTTGTTTTGGGTTATAGTGCATTTATTTTTCAACAAACTATTCATAGGTAGCGGATGATGATCATCTCTGACTGTTACAGACCCAAGTTGTCATTTATGAGGAGAGGAAAAATTTTAAAACTAAAAATGGTTTCCGTAAACCCATTAAATGCTGTACCACCGATTTTTATTACTATGCTGTATCGTGTATACCTCCTAGTACAAATATTGCCACCACTTGAAAAGAGAAAGCAATAGAACTTTAAAAACCCTAAGTAACGACCTAATGAACTATCAACATGTTAGACTGACTTCCCATACAAATTTAGATTTTTTTTTAAATGGTCGAGGGATAAGAATAGACTACTTCATAGGCAATCGGGTCTATTATATATCACAAAACGTTATTTTAAAGATAACCGTTATGAAATAACATAAAGGTTTATGTCAAACCGGTGACACTTTAAGTTTAAGAAAACCTTTATTATAATCATCAAATAATCCAGAATGAAGCTATAATAAGAAAACTAACCTTAAAAGTATAAAAGTATTATTTTTTATTCAATAAAATTTTCTACAAATTTAATTCAATATATTTTATACGTAATACAAATATATCAAAAAAAAAATTGATAATAAGATTTATTTTAATATGCACAATAATTATAAAAATCAGATGAAATAATGTTTGTCATTTATACAATAAATTATTATTGTTTGTTTCCGTCGAGGTTTTTTAAACTAAATATTACGTTGTAATTATAATTTTATTACAAATGGCCGATAGTAACTTTTCATGCACACCTTGTATACTAATAGTAAATAATAATATATACTATAGTGTCACTATAATATATTGCAAAATGATTAATTACTTTTATGCACAAGTGTCTAAAGTAAATGTTTGCACCCATGCAAAAACGATTTTAAAGCTTATTTTAATTGCTTTTTGCTAGTTGGTTTAGTTAATTAAAGTTCAATCATCCAAATATTTGTTTTAATTTAAAGCCAAGAAGAAGATATTGCATGCTAATTGCTATAACGATGCATGTTGATTGCATTGATTATTACATACTTCAACATGAAAATAGTTTTATTTTAAAAACAGTCTTATTTAATGTAATATTAGATGCAAAACTTTTATCTTGGGATGAAGCACTCTTATCTGACGTTTCTTTGACCGTCAATTTAGCCTTTTCAAAAGGTGGCTCTTTCCTAGTTATCGAAGCTCCAACATTGAGATCACAAAGAACTGAAGCAGTAATATTTTCTGCAATTGTTGGAATGAAATTAATATGTGACACAAGATTTTTTGTTAATACCAACCGTGTGCTGTCTGGCATAAACCTCTATTTCAAATAGTACTTCTTTCAAATCAAAATGATCCGTGCAACAATAATAACGTTTTTCAAATCAAAAAGAACATTATTAAACAATTTGAATTATGTCACTTGGTCACGGACCAAGTGACTTCTTTGAAACTTAACTGATCTTTACTGACGTATTTGAAAAAATGGCCAAGACGTAAGTAATTTAAATAAAATGCTCTAATTGGATGAACGTCATCAAATTTATGAGGGTAGGTTTTCCAGTAACTCCAAAGGTTTGCATCTCCAAACAAAAAATATAACTTACTAGTTTTGATAAATTTAATTTAAATTAAGATTTATTAACCAAAAGAAGATTTAAATAAAAATTTAGATTAGAACAATAGCTAATTCAAAACATGTTTGCTATTTAAAATAAATTGTGATGCTTTAAAATTGGGAATTTATACAAGTCATAAATCTCATAATTACATTACAATGTTGGTTTAATTCTTTTTACACATTTAACACAACACCAATATAACGTGGTGGTATAAACATAAAAAATTCTGTTTAGTTAGTTAAGTTTGTCAGAATAAATAAGTGTAATCAATTAAAAGTGTATAAATAATATCATAAGTATTATCAAAATATAAATTAGCGGTAATATTATTGTGATTTTTTACTCCATTTATGGATGCTGCAGGATATCCGCGTTGAATTTCTTGGAGGACTGCCGCATAATATGTTATAAAAATTATATTTTCTCAGTATACACCGTGTGTTTGAGATATCAAAGTGGTGATACAACATGGCTATCGTTAGTATTAAATAAAATAATCTGAGACACAATGAGCTCAAGTGTTAACAAAAACTTAAGCTTTTTCAATTAAATGTTACTTTTTAGTAAAATTTCAAGTCAAGGGACGCAAAATTTAATGCTATGCGTATTTATTTATTTATTATTCTGCTTTGCCAAGGAATGCTTTACAATGGAAGGTGCAGTTAATGTAAAATAGTTTCGATGGTTATGAGGACCCTTCTGTACATAAAGAAATACACCATATTTCCTTTGCAGGCTATTAAGACTCGACATCAAAAGGTAATTTTAATTAAATTTTGCTCAAATCCTCTTAATTTATTTAAATGTTGTTTTCAGTATTTAAGTCTAACACAAACTGTACTTTGGCAAATCGTCCGATTATGTACCGCCATATAAATTATTCGAGTCAAATTTACATCTTCTGTTCTGCCATGTCGCGTCAATTTGAGATAAACCTACAATTGCGCGTTTATACTGCGATGAGGAAAGCAACGGAAACTACCTCATTACTATCCCAAGAAAAATCAAAATGGCAATTACAGACACAATAGATAAACGTACTGATCATGGACTTCGGAACCCGAGATCCGGCAAGGGAAGAATCTACAGGGCTTCCCGGGTCGTCATTCAGCGAAATCCCTGTACGGAAACGACAATGGCAAATAAAAGAACAACAATAATAACACCCCTTAAAATAGATCGAAAACCCATAAGAATATGCACCTGGAATGTAAGAACGATGTTTCAAGCAGGAAAAATCCATAATGCCATCCAAGAAATGAATACTATCGGTATAGATATAATGGGTATCAGCGAAATGCGGTGGCCTGGTTCAGGATGCTGTACTGTAGCAGACTACAAAGTATACCATTCAGGAAGTAGTGACGGTCAGCACAGGTATGGAGTCGGTATGATATTGTCCAGGACCCTACAGAGATACATTACAAATTTTACACCAGTCTCGGATAGAATACTTGTCATTCAAATTAACAGCACTCCAATAAAGCTAAATATTGTCCAAGCTTATGCTCCCACGGCTGATAAGTCTGATGAAGAAGTGGAACAATTTTATGCGTCACTGACAGACGTATTAGAGCAATTTAACAAGCACGACATAACAATAATCATGGGCGATCTAAATGCAAAAATTGGAAAAGGAAAGAGCGGGAATTCATTGGTGATTATGGGTTAGGCACAAGAAACGAACGGGGAGAAAGACTGAAACTATTCGCAGAAGAGAAAGAATACGTAATTCTTAATACGTTTTTTAAACTTCCACCACGCAGACTATACACCTGGATCTCACCGCAAGATAGACCTGGGAACACAGTGCGAAATCAAATTGACTACATTTTAATAAATAAACGATTCCGAAACAGCTGCCTGTCAGCTAAAACCTATCCTGGTGCTGAAATATCATCTGACCACTGTCCTTTAGTCGGTAAATTTAGAATAAAACTTAAGAAAGTTCAAGGAAAAGTAAATAAAAAGCGATGGGACTTGAGAAGACTAAAGGATCAAGAAACAAAGGAAACAATAACAAGATTGATAGATGACAAACGAAAAAAGCTGGAAAATTCGGATGATATGGACGAGACACTGCAGGAGCTATCAGAAACTTTCCACGAAATTTGCGACAAACATCTAGTAAGCAGAGACGTGAGACGAAAAGAATGGATGACAAATGAAATATTACAACTCATGCAGAAGAAAAGAAAATTGAAGAGTAACGCAGCAGCATATAAGGACATACATAGAAAGATAAGACGGAAAATCAGAGCAGCAAAGGAAGAGTGGCTCAAAATGCAATGTGAGGAAATAGAGGAGCTTGAAAGAAAGCACGATCTATTTAATGTACATAAGAGAGTCAGAGAAGCTGCAGGAATATATAAGGCTAATACAACAGGAACGCTACAAACCACAGATGGAAGAATAATAATTAACAAACAAGAGAAGATGGACACATGGAAAACATATATATCCGAACTTTTTAAAGATAATAGACCAGAACACCTCACAGAATTCAGTTGCTTGGATGACCTCCCAATAACAACAGATGAGGTCGTGAAGACAATATCACAAATGAAAGACGGCAAAGCATCTGGACCCGACGGAATTCATGCGGAATTTTTTAAGTTGCTCGACGATCGGGGCATATTCTGGCTGACGACGATATTTAATAGGATATACTCTGATGGACAGATACCAAGGATATGGCTTAAATCCACATTCATTTTAATACCAAAAAATTAAATGCTAAATTTTGTGGGATTTCCGCACCATCAGCCTCATGAGCCACCTTCTCAAGCTCTTCCTAAAAATAATCCATAAAAGAATCTTTAGAATATGTGAAGAACACGTTAGCCGCACACAATTTGGTTTTCGTAATGCGATGGGCACAAGAGAAGCTCTATTCAGTGTCCAAGTTCTTTTCCAAAGATGTAGAGATGTCAACTCGGACGTGTGTGTCTGCTTCGTTGATTATCAAAAGGCATTTGATAAAGTAAAACACGGTAAGCTCATCGAAATTCTGAAAGAAATAGGACTGCAAAATAGAGACTTGAGAATTATCAGTAACTTGTACTGGAATCAGACAGCCGCCATAAGAATACAAGAAGAGCTTTCTGAAGACATTATAATCAAGCGAGGCGTCCGACAGGGATGTGTGTTGTCTCCATTACTGTTCAACGTGTACTCGGAGCGAATTTTTCAGGAGGCTCTAGAAGACCTAGATATTGGCATTAAAATCAACGGTGAATGCATAAATAATCTAAGATATGCTGATGACACGGTAGTGATAGCTAACGATATGGAGAGTCTTCAAGAACTAGTGACAAGACTGGCAGAAGTTAGCCAACGATATGGACTATCACTAAACCTACAGAAAACAAAATATATGATAATTTCAAAGGAGAATAACTACCAAAGTCAACTTACAGTGAATATGCAATCATTACAAAGAGTACAAAAGTACACATATCTGGGAACAACACTAAATGAAGAGTGGGACCACTCTATAGAAATCAAGTCGCGAATAGAGAAGGCTAGAGCCGCATTCCTGAAAATGTCAAAACTCTTTAAGTGTCACGATTTGTCATTAACAGCGAAGTTAAAGTTACTGAGATGCTACATTTTTCCGGTGTTGCTGTATGGAGTTGAGTCTTGGACTTTGACAGAAGCTTCATGTAAGAAGCTAGAATCATTCGAAATGTGGCTATACCGACGTATTTTGAAAATACCGTGGACGGACCGTGTCACCAATCAAACTGTGCTAAAAAGAATGGGCAAGGAGAAAGAGTTGCTCTTAAACATCAAGACCCGTAAGTTGGAATATCTGGGGCACATTATGAGAAATAATCAAAGATACGGATTATTACAATTGATTCTGCAGGGAAAAGTAGAGGGGAAGCGAGGACCGGGAAGAAGAAGAATATCATGGCTAAAGAACTTGAGAACATGGTATAACACATCAACAGTGGGTCTCTTTAGAGCTGCAGTAGACAAGGTACGCATTGCTATGATGATCGCCAACATTCGAAGCGGATAGGCACTAGAAGAAGAAGAAGAAGATATTGAATTGCTCAATTTTCCAATAGTACCGTAATGGAATCCTTCGACCAGTCTTCAACGCTTTTTATGGTCAACTTACATTGTGATACTAAGAACATTAAACACAAGTCAAAGCTCGAGAGATACAATTAATGTTTTTACTAAATGCGATTAATAATTGTTTTATAACAATTTGGATTTATAGATGAATTAAATGCCGATTTACCTTCTCTTAATTGAAGCTCAAACATAAATCAAAAAGTGATCTTCCTAATAAAAAACTATACGTCACTCCCCCGTTTAAACATCAAAAATTTCGATTAATTTTAATTAACTTTTTAATTTCTCCAAATTCAAATTTTGGCGCTGATATTTATCAAAATGTTGCCTTCCCCTGTACGTTAAACTTAAAAAAAAATATTAAGCTTTGAAAACTGTCGATAGTCTCCCATAAAACCTGGAACCATCTATTTTCAAACTCTGTATACGATTTATGTACCAAATTCCCTTGATGGAGATGCACAGAAACAAAAGTAAAATTTTAAAAACCTTAGTCATCGTAAAAAGTAATTTCATCTTGACAGACTACTCGGCTGCTTTATTACTTCTAAAAAAAAATAAATGCTAACATAACAGACAATTTATTATCATTTAAATTGAAAAGTGCCTTAATAAAGTACCGATAATAAATTATTTGTACTTGAGTTTGCGGTTGTAACTTTCTTCAGTAGAAACATCTATTTACAGGATCGCTTTATGTGGAGCATTTATCTGCTTGTCCCAATACCATATCCGCTGTAATGTTAAATTTTACACATCAAAGAAAATGAAAAATATAGACTCAGTTTTTATTTCATACTTCTGCTTTATAGCACTCTAATTAAATCATTAACTTACACTTTTGCTTTATTTTTCAGATATTTCAAATAAAGTAATTATTACACTCCAATAAATCTCATGAACACGCAAGTAGTTGAATACTGCTCTTTTGGCAAAAAGCATTTCTATTAGCAGTGAACACTAATACTGCACAACTTGCATTCGTCTGTAAGTTGTTATATCCGGTTGTTTGTAAATTACATTTAACCAAGTTGAACGCGAAACTTACATTTGTAATTGACAGAAAGTTTGTGGTTTAATCGTTTGCATATTATGGCAATTGATAAGTAGCGATGCATTATTAATATTTGGGCAATTAATAAATTTTGAACTATTAGTTTTTAACAACAAAGTCAAACAACTTTGAATCGCCTACCCGATTAAATACATTCGGCCTAAATGCGTACAGATTGTTACGATTCGTGATAGTCCTAGTTGCTCGGCTTTCTGTCTCACTCGGGGGATACAAATGTTGTAATTATTTAACTGTCAGCCTTACTTGGGGAGTTTGTGGCTATGTATGTGCAAAAAAAATATAGTGGTTCTTTTTTCAATATTAATAGTTATTCAACAGAACATTTTAGTTCAAAAATAAGAACTCTCCACACGTGTGTAATATGGTACACATAGGTATAGCATTAAGTTTTGTATCATGGCAAAACAGCATTGCAGTATTATTTTCCAGAAATTATTACTATTCGTATAGTGGTAAAATTATAACTATTGATTTCCTTACTGCACATTGTGCGATATTTTGAAAATTACAATAGCTTCTAAATAATTTAGTAACAATCCAGATTTTAAGATTTTGTTTGTAATTTATTTAAAAAAGCAATCAAAAAGTGTATGATAATATAGAAAACCTATTGGAATAACAAATTTTACCTGATAATGAATACCTACTATTTATTTAATAAAAAATTTATGAATTATACTTCATGTTATAATGTAATCCTAATGTTCTACATTGCTGTAATATTAATGTTAAAATTGACAATATAATTTGAACGTAAGTATTAAGGTTAAAAAATTAATTTCAAACTCAATTTCATTTAAATTACTAAAAATATTTTTTTTTATAAACAAACAATTACTGATAAACAGCAGTTCAGATTTTTTGGAGTGTTTACAATTATTACTTATTAAACAATACAATTAGATCTTAAACAATTTTTTGTGTATATAGTAAACAGTACTATACTTACAGTATCATGTTTGTTATCTCTAATTGATAAGTATTAACTATTGTATTTTATAGAATAAAAACAAACTCACTTACAGTGTGCCCATGTAATTTTTAAAAACTATTAACTATGAAATTTGAGATAATAATAATACTTTACATTTTAAATGTAGTCAGCCCTATTAGGTACGAGCCTACATGGGAAAGTCTCGATACTAGACCACTTCCACAATGGTATGATGATGCAAAGATAGGAATATTTATTCATTGGGGTGTTTATTCGGTTCCTAGTTTCGGTACAGAATGGTTTTGGAGCAATTGGAATAGTAAGTACATTTCATAATACATATAATATATATTATAGGAGATATTCCATTCCAAATTAACAGTTTATTTTTATGATATCTTCCAATTTTGAAGATTATGTTTTGGCATCTTCTAGGAGTTGCAACAATTTTTTCCCTTTCTTCATTTATAAATTTCTAACAACTTCAAATGGCTAGAACTCGGTGGATGAAAAATATAATATTATTAAAATAATCCATAGCTTTTTTTCCATTCTGTAAGAAACTAAGAGGGATACGATAATTTTAAACTCAATTTTTTTTTGACAAGAATAATAAGTTTATATTCAACTATTTTAGATGGAGTAGCACAATATGTAAAATTTATGAAAGACAATTATGCTCCAGGATTTACGTATCAAGAGTTTGCAAAAAGTTTTAAAGCTGAATTCTTCAATCCTAATGATTGGGCTGATCTTTTCCAGAAATCTGGCGCAAAGTATGTTGTCTCTGTTTAACTTTATCTTGTACTAACTTAATTATTTTATTAGGTATGTTGTGCTTACTAGTAAGCATCACGAAGGTTATACTTTATGGCCGTCCAAATATTCTTTCAGTTGGAACTCTCAAGACGTTGGACCGCACAGGGATTTAGTGGGTAATGTTACCTAAATGAAAAGTACTAAATGGCATTAAAAGTTGTAACTTCTAGGCGAATTGGCAGACTCTATCCGTAAAAGAACAAACTTAACATTTGGATTGTATCATTCTCTCTACGAATGGTTTAATCCCATGTTTTTAGCAGACAAAAAAGCAAATTTAACAACTGATGTCTTCTCTAGTACTAAAGTTTATCCGGAAATGATAGATTTAATAAATAAATACCTTCCCGAGATAGTTTGGTCAGATGGAGAATGGGAAGCTCCCGATGTATACTGGAAATCACAAAAGTTTATTGCTTGGTTATATAATGATAGTCCAGTTAAGGAAAGAGTTGTTGTAAATGATCGTTGGGGAAGTGGCGAGGTTATCTGTCACCACGGTGATTTCTACACTTGCGCCGATAGATTTAATCCAGGTATAAAACGATGTGTTATGGTTTAGTATTAATTTTTAATTATACAAATATGTTAGGGGTTCTTCAACCTCATAAATGGGAAAATGCAATGACTATAGATAAAAAATCTTGGGGTTATCGTAGAAATGCTAATATAGAGGATTATTATAACACTCACGATTTATTGGTTATAATGGCACAAACTATTAGTTGCGGTGGTATGTATTTGTAATTTAGGAATAATTGAAATGTAAAATAATTTAATTACATAGGCAATTTACTAATGAATGTGGGACCAAGAAGTGATGGAGTAATAGATCCCATTTATCAAGAAAGATTGTTAGATGTAGGTAAGTGGTTGTCAATAAATGGTGAAGCTATATACGAGAGTAAGCCTTGGATTTATCAAAATGATACAATTGGGAATACCTGGTATACTTTAAGAGATTCTGCGGTATATGCTATAACCCTCGAATGGCCTACAAGTAATACACTTAGGCTAGAAAGAGTTCGCAATTTGTTTGAAGTAGAAAAAACCAATGTTACTTTACTCGGAAATTTGCATAAATTGAAGGTATGTTAAATAATAATGTTCTTATTTTATTTAAAAAAATAAAATCTAAAAATATATATTTTATAACTTTTCAGTGGACGATTTCCGACAACAGCGTCGAGATTACATTTCCGGATAGGAACTCCGTTAAAAGTGAATGGGTTTGGGTTATCAAAATCGTTAACTATTCCTAGATTTGCAAACACTAATTTTTTATATAGAAAAAAGCAGTTTATACTATAATAAAATAAGTTTATTTTAGTAATAATCAATACAATAAAATACTTTTAAGAAACAGTAATTGGAATGTAAACACAGGCTCCACTATTTGGCGATGTGGCGAATACCAATTTTTCACAATTTGAAACATTTAACTTTTTATAGAAATGTTCTTTTAAGAACGCAATATATTTGTCTACATTTTGTGGTTCAACTAACGCAACTGCACATCCACCCCATCCAGCACCTGTTAGTCGAGCTCCTAGTGTTAACTCACGAGATAATTCCACTAATTTATCCAATTGTGAATGACTACATTCGTAAAGATCACGAAGACTTTCGTGACTTTGTGATATCAATTTTCCCAATTTTTTCAGAGTATGATCTCCCACGGAAGCGTTATTACAAACTTCGTTAAACTGTTGAACTCGTAAAGCCTCTAAAACAGAAATAAAATTTCAATTTTTAAAAACCCAAGATCTAATAATATGTTTATTAGATCGGAGTATTATATTTTTAAAATTGAATATTATAAACTATAATAATATTGTTTCATTACATTAAGAAAGTAACAAATGCACATAAGAAAAGCAGATAATTATTTTTACCTTCGAATACATGCAAAGCTCTTTGATGTAGCTTAAAATTCTGTATATGCTTTGTGTTTGGAGTCAAAGATACTTGCTCTAAATTCTCAAGATTTGATTCTAGTTCCGCTAAAACGTCAAGCTTACTATAAGGTTCTTCGTGAAGTATTTCCTTCACTAAAGCGATCATCGTTGTTAAGTCGCATTCTAATATTTTCTGAAGTTCACCCAATTTTTTAATTTTAGTCCAATCGAGGCCCTTATGTTTTGCAATCATCTACAAATCAACAAAATATTTATAGGCTCTCAGGTTTTTGGCTGCAATGTTAAAATAAACAATAAAAGTAAGTTTTATGCAATAGTATGTTTTAATGCTCCACATGGCGTTTTAATTAGAAACTGACCATAACAAGTCTTCGCTGAAAGCTTGCGAAAAAATTTCGAGTTTTATTGCTCATTGTTTAAATGCTAGAATGCACAGAAAATATGTAACTGATTAGTGATTAATGATTATGCAAATTAATAGAGAGTAAACAGTATAGTTCGGTAGGTATCTAACTTATTCATAAGATTCTATTTTCGATCCCTATATTATGTAAACATCATACAATTTATCAACAGTAAATAATATATAACTAGTACAATTTGTGGAACTACATGCAAAGGATAATATTTTTAAATATGTAGTAAATTCGAAAGCCATAATTTCAGAATAATCAATATTCAGAGTTATTTAATGCAACTTTCAAGTTGACCGTAAATATAATATTTTAATCCCTATATTCCTATTATGATGTTTTTAAAATGTTTAAAAACAAATTTAGGTATCTTTTTGAAATTAAAAAAAATTTGTTTAATTGTTATGAATATAATTCCAAACGAATATTATGTATAATTTCTGAAATAGAATAAATGTCAAAAATAATGATAATTTTTATTCGATATACTGTCTACAGTTGTAGTCTCCAAATATGATACTTACGTCATGTGGTAACGTATAAACGAAGATGAAACCACGAATTAAATAAGTATTTCCATAATAATAGTATTTTAAATAAAATAATATCGGTAAATTTAATCATTTTCACACTTGTCAAACTTCTAATAAGTAATTGGTGAAGGATGTTTATGTCCCAAAATTTAAAATTACAACTCTACCCACCTGTGCTGCCAGGCGACATTCAACAACTCGGCAATTAAAATCTGCTGTAGCGGCTTTATTAAGGCTAGTAAGACTGTGAGCAATAACAAACTGTGCTTGAGGTGGTAAAACTAAATCCTTGGAACGTAAAGGAGAAAACTCAATTAACTTTGCACATCCTAAAAGTATAGCGACAATAAATTAATAATGTAATATAGGTTACGAAACAATATTTTATAAAAACATGCAAAAATTAAAAAATATTTTTTGTTACACCTATATTTTGTTGTAAGTAGAATATTATTGGTAAAAATAACAATTTTGAAATGGCAACGTGACTGGCACTCACAAATCATCTTTGCATCGACTTAGCCTTATTTTACATACATGTCAAAAAAATATACCAATTTCAATAACTTTTATACCCACAAATTTTACTCTTGATATCCGATTGCTACTACTGTACGACATTTACTCAATAACACCAGCGACAAGGGTGAATACAAATTTGTGCAGAAATCACTTTCAGATTTCATAACAAAATAAATATTCTTTTACTAATGAAATGTTAGCAAACATTAATAAAATCAGATTGAAAAAAATGGATTAAAAAAAATTAATGTGTATTCGTTTTAGTATTCCTTTAAAAACCTTTAAATTAAATCAAACAATAAATAAAATCGGTCGACGTTTTAAGTCGACTTCGCCGACAAATTTTAACCTATAAATAATTCATAAGCTAACACTATCACAAACATATAATTCATAGCCTTACCCTGAGTTGCTAAAAATGCGATCGCTTGGTCCATTCCACCACCCTGAGTTCCTATATAACGTTCGCATTCTGCACATAAATTTGCTATTTTTTCTTTTGATATAGAAAACTAAAATAACACAAGTAAAAAATAGATTTGCTTCAATTTTGTCTTCTACATAATTTGTTTCAATTTATGACTTGAATTTCAATTCAGTAAATGTCGAATAACGAAAGATGGAGCACATACTTTTGTAGAACCAAATTTGGATGATGGAATTTTAAAGCACATTTTAAAATTTATATAATATTACGTTAGTCGTTTTATATATTTTTGTAATATGTAATTTACTAAAACAGTTATTTGTTTTAAAGTAACAAGAGAACTTACATTGTTTGCATGAGCAGTAGCTAAAGCGGCTGCACTAACAAGCGCACTACTGCTTGATAAACCAGCACTTTGGGGAATACTTCCACTAACGATGACATTAAATCCTTTTATCGGATTATTTTTAGGTAGAAGTGTTATTATTCCTTTAACTCCACATAAAAAATATTGATACCACTGTGGTCCATTTTCAGTAACATCGATCCTACACAAAGCTCGAATAATCCAATTTGCATCGATAAAAATAATAATTTCACTTACGTAATCGAATTTATGTCACACTCGTAATCCGGAAAGTTTGGTTCTAAATTACTTAATTTCAATTTGCTATTATTTTCTGGACTTACGCCTAACAAAATGTCTTGTTCTAAAGCCATCGGACAAACCCCATATCCACAGTAGTCGATATGTTCCCCGATTAAATTTACTCTGCAATAAAAAAATATTTTATAAACATAAATAATTATTAAAACCGAATATGTTTGATTGTTAAAAAAAATGCAATATAAAAGTAAGAAATCTTTTTTAGGTCAGAGAGTATAGAAAAATAAATTAGTTCTCTTTTGGGATTGTGATATATAATGCTTGTGTTCTTGATTGATAACTTGAAAGTCTCATGAGAATGTTATAATCTAAAATGTTTTTGCTCACAGATATGCATCACTAGTATAATAAATTATGTTACCTACGAGTATAGTAATAAAAAAAGTATGTTTAGTGCAAAATTAGTTTATTATTAAGGACTGCCGTATGTAGTATGTATGTACATTGAAAATTAAATTAAATGCTGTAGTAGTAGTTCCAACTTCTACTATTAGGTACCTATAACGAAATTAATATGCAAGAAGACAAGTAACACTTAATTTGAATTTTCCAGACTAGCACTATAAACCTGCATAAAATCGATATACACAGATTGAGCCAAATTAAGTAAACACCATTGCTAAATTCAAATCACTGTGGATCTATGAAAGCGCTGGAATTAATAAAGTAGTAGTTGCCGTGTTTATAATGAAAAAATTATTTTTACACTTTATTTTTAATAAAGCGCCCGGTAAAACTATAAAATTTTTATAAAGTTGATGACTTTTAGACATAAAGTTTATAGAAATTTTAACAAGAATTTAAAAGAATTTAAATAATTTTAATTTTAAGTCTTTGAAACTGCCGAATTGGTTATATATGACTTGGAGTTTTCTTGACTTATTTTAGAAACTTGTTATAATAACTTTTAATTTAATAAAAATTTCTTCATTTTTCCATTGAAATTAAAAAAATTATATGTATTCTTGTCAAGAACAGAAGACACTGTTCACTATTTCTTGTTTCAACCCATCGTAACCGGCGTAAACAATGCTGATTCCACCGACTTAACGATTGCGATGTTAACAGTGGTATAGGTATACACTTAATTTATTATCACAATAAGAACTAAAGTCGAAAATTTATTTAGCTCATGTTGATAAGAAACGAAAATTTTTACCCTTGTTTTTCCTTTTTTGTCCTTCAATCAATACATTGAAAAGTAAATTGATGCTAAAATAATATCACTTAAATAGAACTTATGATAATAAGATTACGAAACTACTAATAGTGTTTTCATTGCCAAGAAATAATATTTGGTACAAGAAAGTGTTATACATTTATCCCGTATATTTTCAGATTAGATATAATAAAAATATCAGCATTATAAAATATATTATGTATACATATATGAGTTTATTATGTTGTATTGGCCACGTAGCAATATTGCAGCAAATGACATACATACATAATTTATTATAAAACAAGTGAAAAATTCATGTTAAGGGAAGCATCGGTGACCCGCATGCTCATTTCATTGATATGTAAAATGCACCTACAGTAAATATTTAACAAAAAATGATTTTTTTTTGTACATTTATTGAGCCATTTGATCAAGGGGTCAACCGCTAGAGGAAATCGTGTACAATTAACTGCATACTCCACGTACTTCATCATAATTCACCATACTTCTTCGTATTTCATATATTTCAGCAGTAATTCACGGGACTTCACGTACTTCACCAGTAATTCGCCGTACTTCTCCTACTTTATCGATACTTCATTGTATTTCACGTACTTCATCGGTATTTCACAGACTTTACGTGTTAAAAATATTACCGATTTTACAAAAGTAATGTTAAGTAGTATATGTATGTTGTATGTGTCGTTTATGTTCGTCACAATTTTTAAAACGTAACGGGCACAGGTAGCGAATCCGATTAATGGGATAATTATTATGACGAATAATTAATAATAATTATTTGGAAATGTCGGAATACTCTCTTGGCCGTTTCTATGGTAACGTGACATTTTTATAGTCATTATTGCGATACAAAGAAGTTTCATAAACTGAAAACAACCAAACAAATGATAAATATACTGAGTTTATGATTAATTGTCAGATTATGAATTAAACACTTTTACTTGGCCATAGCAAATTTTAAAAACTTGAAATATGCTTAAATAATTAATTCAGTTTTAATAAAAATAAATTAGTTAAACCGGGGGTCTGGGGGTGTGGAACACCCTCCAGTGCCTCTGAAACGGAAGATCGTCAGTTTACTTCTGATAGAAAATAAACTACTCGATCCGGGGGGTTCTACATATTTTGCAATGTTCTTCATCCCAAACTTTGTGCGCTGGAGGGTGTTCCACACCCCGGATTGAGTAGTTTATTTTTATCAGAAGTAAACTGAAGATCTCTCGTTGCCCCCAGGGATACGGAATTTATAATTATGCAGTTTATGATTAATTGTCAGATTATAAATTAAACACATTTACTTGGCCATAGCTAATTTTAAAGAACTTGAAAAATGCTTAAATATTTCATTCACTTTTAATAAAAATAAATTAGTTAAACTGGGGAGTTTAGGGGTGTACCCCCTCTCCCTAATTAATTTTCTAAATAATTCAAAAACAAAAGAAGTCCAACCGAAAATAAAGAATGCACAATAGATTTAGACTTTTTTAATTAAAAATTCGCAATGGAGGGGCCGAGAACATGCACTTTATCCAATCCCATCCAATCAGACCACAACGAAGTAACCAAACACACAACAAAACAAAAACAAATCAAACACCTGATTGGTTATTTCGTCAATTTAACTTTAATGTATTTTAACTGATAGGTAACAGTGAACAGAGAACAGATAGATAATCGATTTTTCAACTTTAGTAAATCGGGCATAAGAAGATAGTTTAAATTACATTATCACATTCTGGAGCCGTCTCTGTAAAAGCGGGACAAGCGCGTTATTTTCGCTTCAATGTAATTAATTAATCACGATGAAACAATGAATTACCAAAGTTTTTTATTGAGCTATCATACCTCCATGATATTCAAGCAAATGAACTAAAAAATTACAAAATTAACTAAAGAAATCTAAGTTTAATTTAAGTAATTGATTACTATTAAACTAGCAACTACCAAAACTTTTAATTAGTAAAAGAATGACGCCAAAGATCTATTAAACATTTAAGATAAAAAAATGTTAAGAAAATCCACTGATGTAAGTTAATTTGCTATTAAATAATTATTATTGAACACATGTCTTAGCTATGATACACATTGACCGTGGCGCATGCGCATACGCTAGGTTCAATTTCATGTAATTCACCAAAAATTTACTAACTTCATGATACTTCACTTGTACTTCAATATACTTAACACGTATTTTACCTACTTTACACGTACTTCATGTATTTTACCAGTATTTCATGTACTCCACAAGTATTTCATGTATTTCACAAGTACTTCATGAGATGTGTACAAAAAACTTCACCAGCGGTTAACCCTCGCATTTGATGTGCGTTTTTAAATTATTAATAAGATTAATTATTTTATGAAATTGTGTTAAATTACACTAACTAATCGAAAGTGTTCGTTAGTAGCCACAACCCAATAGAAATTATTTATCAATAAGATTAAACCCCTCATACATCGAAAGAAAAACGTCGACACAAGGGAATTAGACTTTAATTTTCCTGTACACCCTTGTGTTGGCAAGTCCTAAATAAAACAAAAATATTTTTAAAAATTTAAAAATCTCAAATTTAATCAAAAACGCAATCCTTTACCAAATTACAGCAGCATGTAAAGATTTATACATTTATCTAAGAATTCAAATTGGCAAAAACCATAGGTTAATAATTATAAAAAAGCAAAATAAAAGTGCAAAAAAATATATATCCCCACGAGTAAAAGGTATTTTAATGCCTTTTTTAGTCCCTAGGTGTATAATATTATAATATGTATGTACAGGTAAACGTCGTTTTACGCCGGTTCGTTTTACGCCGATTCACAATTACGCCGGTTGGTGCCAACGTGGATTCCCCGGTTCGGTCGACACCAGACGATAGTAGGCGCCGCGATTCCAATAGCAAACACACTTTTACACGTTTTTTATTCTATTACCGTGTACGCGAGCAGCTTATTGTGTGTGTAAAATTGTTTCCGAGTTATTTTTTGTTTTGTTTAAAAAAATAAAACGGTATGATTATATTTTTTATTTTATTATTATTAAAATTAAAAGAATATTCAAATATTTGTAGTTTCATTATGGGCAAAAAAGTGTGAAAATTTAATTCATCATATTCATTATTTATATGAAGAGATTATTATTTATTTTGTAAACGAATTTAAACTGTATTTATTAAATACATTTATAATTTATTTTGAATATAGTATTGGATATAATGTATTAAATTAACATGTTAGATTGGTCTTAGAATTTTGACACGGAACCTAACCTTATATCGTCCATTATATTTGTGTTCATTTTACGCCGATTTTTTTTACGCCGGTGTCTCTCGGAACGGAACCCCGGCGTAAAACGACGTTTACCTGTACTTATAAAAAACCTGAATCCAAATTTAAATAACCTGTCGCTAGCTTAACTCGGTCTTGAAAAGTAAACTGTTTTTACAAAATTGTGCTTGTATGCTAAAAATATTAGAAAATGTGTCAAAAATTATGATTTTAAGAAATTTAAAATTTTGACAAAATAATGCAGTCGACCATAACCTTTATCCTACCGACATTTCTAGCATCCTTTCACTATCGGAAAGGTACACTTCTACCTTAATTTATATGCATTTTGTAGGGTAAGGTAAACTGGGCCAAAAAACTACCTGGAAATGCTAAACTGAGCCAAATTCAAATTTTAATAAAATTTTGGAAATTTTAAACTGGGCCAAAAACAAAATTTTAAGAAATTAATTTTTATGGTAATTAAAAATATTCTTTTATTTAGTTTTTTTATTGATATTTAAAAAAAAATTTGGAAATTGTGTACTATAAACATAAACTTACCACTATTTTTATAGGAAATTAAACTAGATCAACCAAAAACAAATAAATCTGCACGAAAAGTTCGTTAGTTAGTTTTATAATTTTTTAGAGTTGATACCAAATAGGTGGAATCTGCGCGAAAAGGTATATCACCATTGGCTCAGTTTAGCTTTTTACCCAATTTACCACTTTTATAATTTTCGTTGAAAGTACCTTTGGTCCAGTTTATTGTTTTATAAATTTGGCTCAGTTTACCATCGGCCCAGTTTATCATCACCGATTTTGTAATCAATTTGCAAGAACAAGTATTTTGCTCCAAATAAATGTAATAATTAAATACAATATTTTTATTTGCTTACTGTTATAATAAAATAAATACTCTTGTTTGTAATACATACAACAAATTATTTTACATAAAATGAAATTTGTAATTTTTGTTATTAAAATTTCCATATAAAATGCGCTAAAGGTACACTTGTACCTTTCCTATAGTGTACGGAAGTAAAAAGTTTGTAGTGCAATTTTCGCTACCTTATAGATTTTTGAATCTAAAAATCTTTGAAATGTTGCATTTAAAGTTAACATTTCAAAACAATAAAACAAAATTAGTACACGTGCACTTTGCGATAATATAAAGGTTAAAATATAAGTAATTTAAAAAATTATTGTTAAGGTAATAATGATTTTCTAGATATGATGATAATTCAAAGATAATTCATGTTATTGTTATAACGATGGTTACAATAAAACACAACCTTTTCTGAACGTTTGTTCGTATTTATCATTGAGAAAATTAATTTTAGCGCCGGAAAGTCATGTTAAATAAATTATTATTAGAATTTCTTATTATAAAAACGGTTTCTCCATTTTACATTACAAAGGATTGCCGTCACGACTTAAACATTAAAGTTGTTGACATTGTCTAAAAATTAGTGGAGTTCAGAAGCATAACTATAATTTAACTGTTTCTGATTATTTTTAGCTTGGACAATACACTGTATAAAACCAAACCACAAAATAGGTACAAGAAACCGGCGAAAGCATTTATCCTAGAATAAAGGAGAGCAGAAAAGAAAATAAAACTTATCAATCAACCACTGACTTTCTGAATGTTCTTTTGTTTTTCTTGTGCGCTATTGTATCCATTCATTAACTAATATTTACAAACATTGTACTGTTAGTACAAAAAATATTCATAAATACATAATTCCTTGTTTCTTCGTAATAACGAATACATACTACATATTAATATATCTATAGATTCCCACTTATATTTTTAAATAAAATAACTAATAAGTTATTATTATAGTATGTTTTTTGGATTTTTTTATAACTCTGAAAAAGTTTTGTACATAACTCATTTGGAAGACGTCTTTACTGGATTCGCTGCATTTCAAATTTACCTAATAAAGTAGCACTTTTGAAATTATATAACTTTAAATTTATTTATAAAAAATTATTTTGCAAGTTACTACGGAGCATTTTTTTAAATAATCTTAAATTAAGTAAAAAATGTGAATTTTTCACCAATCACCAAATTGTAAATAAAATTGATTCAGTTTACCAATAAGACTTTCCTATTCTCTATTCTTTTTAAACTCTGCTATGTTTAAATTCATGACACTTTAGTTAGTTAGTTACGCCAAATAACATCTGCGGGGACGGTCAAGAAACCCGAATTCGGATTTTCATGATTTTTGAAGTGAATTATAAAAGAGGACATCGTTCTCCACACATTAAAAAAATTTGCGGTCGCCCATAAATTTTGGGAAAAAAACTACTTTAAAAATTCAAAAGCGGCTGTCATTGCTTTAATCAAAACTGACCTTTCGCATTTCTTGATTTCGGGTTTCTTGACTCTACCAACATCTGCAATTAATTTTTAAATAAAACTGGGCACCTAGCCTTAATGACAAGGAAATTTGCTGTTATTTTAAAGAATTCAAAGCAAAAACATACCGCAGAGACATAAAAGATTCTGGTATGGGTACACGGTCTAATCGGTATTATAATTAGAGATAAATTGTAATAAAAAATTGCAACATTTTTCAGACATTCACGGTTTATAAGTCAGTCAAAAGGCTGTTCATTGAAATGTAAATTACATCACGTTTTGAGACAATTTCAATATTAATTGTCATTTAAACAGTATTAAATTATTATTGAATAAAAAGTTAAATTTTCTTTCTTTGATTTAAAACAATCCTTGTGGATAGGTACACCACAGCAAAGTAATAATTGTTAGAAATAAAAGTGTTTGATTAAACACAAATCTAGTCAACTAAAAATGTAATTATTTGGTTGAATACAAAAGATTGTTAATTAAAAATAAATTCCTATTCGTGATCACTTCGGTATATTGACAATAGCGAGTTAAATTAAAAAAAGGTAGGTATAGTTAAATTATTTTAAACTCGAGTATGACTCACGAGCAAGAATTTAACATCTCAAAATGTAAGGTTAGGAATCAGTGTTTACAACTAAAATCGATGTGAAAATTGACGTACCTACTTTTTTAAGTTCACATTGAAAAATATGACAAAACTTTTATTATTTTTGAATTTTTCCTTATAGTTATATAGGAGGGGGAAACATTAATATTAAAAATATTTTTCCCGATATGTAAATGAGTAATTCCAGTGCTCAACTAAGACCTCAAGAGCACGCATATATTTTTATTTTGGTGCAAATTTTTATTGTTTAAACCTACTGTGATTTATTCCATCCTTCATATCACAGGTAAATTACATTTAATTTTATTTTGTCGTTTCTGACCACTTATTTTTAGTGGGTTTAATGCCAGGTTTAAAATCTGTTTGGCTGCATTTTCATCGCATATTTTATTTAAATTGCTGCAATGGCGTTAATACGTTATCTTTGCCAATCACACCTGCATTGATATGGAAAATTTAGCCCACCGAAGAAGTCGACCTTCGTTCATTCAACTTCTACATTGGAGCTATTCGAAAATTATTTTCTTACTTTTACGGATTTTGGACTGTTGTGTTTAGTGGATGATGGGGTCCTCGCATTTTTAGACGATGGTATTCTTGAAGCTTTGTGAGAGCTTCCATGCTCCTGATCAAGATGCCAGTTGTTCCTTGGCAGGCCTTTTTTTACCACGATGGCAACGGTTCCTTCCATTTTTTTTACCTCCGTTTGAAGTTGGACGAAGCGTTTGTAACGAGCCATTGCTATGAATTTGTTAGTTTGTTAATCAATTTTCAACATTGGTGGTTGACGTTGTCGACCTGAAGTTATGTTTAATCCATTCTTGTGTCTTTATTTGATTTTAGTAAGCTTCCGGAGATAACCTGATGTGGGACGATGACGTGATTTACTCTGAAATTGAAGGTAACCCAAAATGGAAGGTATTTTAAAGAATCGATCCATCATTTTGGAAGTCTCTAGGTGAGTGAGCTATGTCAGTAAAGATTCGGGAATGTGTGTTTTTAACTGCGCTTCAGGTGCGACTTTTGATTTAACGTCAACGATTTCACAACAAGAATTCAATTGTTGAACAATTCATAGTAATGGGGAGTCGACTTGAACCATCACTAGCCTTCAGCTGGTGTGGTTGTATTTTGCTTTAAGAAGTTTACCCCTCAGGTGAACTTACTTATTTAACCCTTGTTTTTTTATTATTTTAGCCTGTAGCCTTCAGCTACTTGCTAATGTTACTTGCTTTGTTTTTTTATTTTTTATTATGTGTTTGTTCTGATAAGGAATTGAAAATAAATGTCACCACAACTGTTTACTATCTTTGCTTTGGTTAAATTAAACAATTCTTCCTTTCTTATACGTTTTATTTACTTTAGCTGGCGCCCTATTTACATCATTTTTTCCTCATACTGAGCTATGCATTTTAATTACGAATCCACGACGGTTTTCGAACCACCCCCGCACTTCGACTAAATACTTAAATGTATAAGAGTTAGCCGATCGTGTAATAAGAGCTACGATCAAGCAAGTGGCTAGCGTGGCAAAATTAAGATTTATGCAATTATTGCTACAACTACTTTAAAAATTCAAAAGCGGCTGTCATTGCTTTAATCAAACTGACCTTTCGCAGCCTACGCTTCGGCCGCTACAGGCCGTTTTGAAAAATCCTTTACTCATTAAAAATATCCCTACACCGGTTCTACTTGAAAAATTAGGAATGTTAACCCACTTACAGTACATGCACGCACCGTAAATACAACGCATAAAATTAGTTATTACGTAATATGCTAATTTCAAATTTTAAATTGTGGGCTTATTAAAAGACCTACCAAAACCTACCTCATCTTAAAAGTCTTGTATTTTAGTGTTCTTTCGTTTGGTTAAGCCATTTTGTATACGAAAAAGTGTACTTTGATTTCGGGTTTCTTGACTCTACCAACATCTGCAATTAATTTTAAATAAAACTGGGCACCTAGCCTTTGACAAGAAAAGCTATTATTTTAAAGAATTCAAAGCAAATACATACCGCAGAGACATAAAAGATTCTGATATGGGTACACTGTCTAATCGGTATTATAATTAGAGATAAATTGTAATAAAAAATTGCAACATTTTTCAAACATTCACGGTTTATAAGTCAGTCAAAAGGCTGTTAATTTAAATGTAAATTACATCACGTTTTGAGACAATTTCAATATTAATTGTCATTTAAACAGTATTAAATTATTATTGAATAAAAGTTAAATTTTCTTTCTTTGATTTAAAACAATCCTTATCGATAGGTACAGCAAAGTAATAATTGTTAGAAATAAAAGTGTTTGATTAAACACAAATCTAGTCAACTAAAAATGTAATTATTTGGTTGAATACAAAAGATTGTCAATTAAAATAAATTCCTATTCGTGATCACTTCATATACCAACTATATTGACAATAGACTGGAAAAGTGTGACGTCACAAAATGGCCGGCGATCAGCTGACGGGTAATAACAAGTTATCTGGGTCATTTCTTCCCATAAGATTAACATGGTAGCTTTTGAGTGCGAACTTAATTAATTATTTTAAAGGTGTTACGGATGAAATTAGTGGAATTGAAATAACAGACAATAGTGTGTACAGTATTTATGTTAAATTCTCACTTTAATATTATTTAAAAATGTCTTTAGTTTTTAGTTATCATAAGATTTATTGCAAGATGGCTTTGATAAGTTTATCATCAATTGTAGAATTGTTTTCGGATGAAATTACGCTAATTAAAAGGGGAGAAAATAGTTTGGATAGTGGACATACTGTACAAATACTTTTTGATGGCAGTGTGGGTATTATTAAAGGGAAAGTTTTAGCAAGTATGAAAAAAAAAACCTACAACGTGGAGGTAAGTTTAGAAATTTCATTGTATTAATTTTAATGCAATGATAATACTTTTATGGCTCCACGAGTGTGGTTTTTTAGGAGCTTCACCTGATGGTTTGGTTGATGAGGATGCTCTAATAGAAGTCAAATGTCCATTTTCTCATAGAAACTCATCAATCGATATGATTAAAAATGATGAAAAATATTGCTTAGATAAAAATTTAAATCTAAAGCAAACACATGTTTATTTCCATCAAATACAAGGATTACTACATTTAACTAAAAAGAATTTATGCTATTTAGTTGTGTGGACTCCCACATCTTATATAAAAATAAATGTGTACAAAGATTTAAATTGGTCGGAAAATTTAAATATTTTGGAAAATTTTTATAAAAATAATCTTTTATGTAAGCTTTTAGAGTAGTTTAGTTAAGTTTTTTCATTTATTTTATTTTCAACTTATAATAATATTATTGTAATCACGGTATTCCTGATAGTTTTGGAAGTTGAAAAAATAGACATTTATTAACCGTCACTTCCACCTTCATGGAAAGTTATGTTTCGGTCTTGAAACTCCACATTTTAATCGTCGCCGTAGAAGTCAATAGTCCTAAGTCAAATAGATTCTTATGTGGCTTGGAACTCTTGACATCTACGGCGACTAATTAATATCTATTAATTTCTTACCTGACAGATGTAATAAATAATGTAAAATCAAGTTACTCTCATTTATTTTAACAAAAATAAAATTTTATAAGCTTTATTATTTTTATTAAATTATTTGTTTCCTTGTGCAAGCTAAATTTACCTATTGTAGGTTGGTACATTGTTTCTTGTCCCAGTTTAGCATTGTGCTGTCGTCCCCCCTGGACGTCTACCAACCGATTTGTTGCTTGGTACTGGGTTTTACGGGGCGAAAATATTTTATTTACAGAACTCGCAGTACCTTCGGACGAAGAAGTAGATGCAGCTGGAGCTTTCCACTGACATACGGTGTCAGTTTTGCTAATATTCCTATTAGCATATAGCAAAACTGCAGCAATATGGTGGCATTTATACTGCCCCCTTGGGCATTCACAACTATAACTTGCTATTTTACAATCTTTTACTGTTATCTACAATATAAACAAATCAATTATTTTAATAGAAACACAATTTACTTACTGATTACTAAATTGCATTAAAATTAACACAATTAAATTTCTAAACTTACCTCCACGTTGTAGGTTTTTTTTTTCATACTTGCTAAAACTTTCCCTTTAATAATACCCACACTGCCATCAAAAAGTATTTGTACAGTATGTCCACTATCCAAACTATTTTCTCCCTTTTAATTAGCGTAATTTCATCCGAAAACAATTCTACAATTGATGATAAACTTATCAAAGCCATCTTGCAATAAATCTTATGATAACTAAAACTAAAGACATTTTTAAATAATATTAAAGTGAGAATTTAACATAAATACTGTACACACTATTGTCTGTTATTTCAATTCCACTAATTTCATCCGTAACACCTTTAAAATAATTAATTAAGTTCGCACTCAAAAGCTACCATGTTAATCTTATGGGAAGAAATGACCCAGATAACTTGTTATTACCCGTCAGCTGATCGCCGGACCTTTGTGACGTCAGTACTTTTCCAGTCTATAGCGAGTTAAATTAAAAGGTAGGTATAGTTAAATTATTTTAAACTCGAGTATGACTCACGAGCAAGAATTTAACATCTCAAAATGTAAGGTTAGGAATCGGTGTTTACAACTAAAATCGATGTGAAAATTGACGTACCTACTTTTTAAGTTCACATTGAAAAAATATGACAAAACTTTTATTATTTTGTGTCTTTTTCCTTATAGTTATAGTAAAACCCAGTTAGGGGAATCATTAATATTAAAAACATTTTTCCCAATATGTAAACGAGTAATTCAATTTATGTTTGCGTGTTTATATAAAGAGATGTTATAAGATTCTAGAACGGTGAGGGATTGTTTAAATTTATGTAAAATTCTAGAAATAAATGACATAAAACACGAATTACTCAATTAGCGCTGGATGTTGCTCTTAATAATATTACTTTTTAATTAATAAAATTGGAGGCTGCTATTTTCATTGGTTTATTTGATATGGATTGATCCTAAAAACTTTTTAAAATTGCAACCCTCGCTAAAATCTGAAATAATTTTGCAAATGGAGAAAGTTAAAATTTGTTTTTAAAAACTAAAGCTCGCTGATTGGTTAATACATCATATTTGCTGCCATATATATTTCACTTTTTGCAAAATCATTTCATTCTGTAGCTTATACCTAGTAGTCTAATTTAAATCTACAAGGTTTTTCAAATACCTGTGATCGTAAAATGTTTTTTCTGTTGATTAAAGACTTAAGGTAAAATGCAATAAAATCGAGATTCAAACCCGGAATTATTTATGATCCCTAAAAACTTATAAAAGCATTGTATTTCATACGTATGTTAATTATTAGTGAAGGCGTTGACATTTTAAGTGTTGTTGCTATGGATGTTAAACATTTTTAGTAATCAAACATTAACTTCATCTTATCTATAGCAATTTATTTCTAAGATAACAAAAATTTACTTTAAATTTATAAACAGATATTTTATGTACAAAAGTTGTATTTTTTTTTATCTAAACCCTGAACGACTAAACAGATTTCTAGTATCCGTTTAAAGATTTGTAAATTATCCCGAAATGCCTACGTTACATTTTAAAAGTCATTATGTTATGTTATCTTTACAATGAACTTTCATGTTGCATATAATCATAAAAGCGCATTCCATATGTATAACTATTAGCATGTACCTACTAATTGCATACTAAATTATAATTAAAAATTAATAGGTTAATTAAACAATAAAAAAATTAAAGCAATGAATTGTTGCTATCATCAGAAATTTTACTAGGTCAATTTTCATTGTTTAATTAACGTGGTTAACTTAAAACAGGTATAATTATATTTTGTATTAATTGTATAGACAAAATTGCTGCAAAATACTATATTATAGCGTAAAGGCTTATGCACACGAGGATAGTTACTTGTACAAGTTACTAAAACCCAGTACTAAAAGCAAGTGATTTAGAAGATAGTTGTGATTACATGGTGACAGCAACTTGCTCAAGTTAGTAGTGTTTTAAACAATGTGCAAAAGTTTTGATAGAAGAATTAATTCACAGTTTAGAACATCAATTAGAAAATAATTGTAACAAAAGAGTGTGGGTACGAAAATGACTAGCTAGAAAGCGCACGATTTTAAAAGTTTAAAAAATTTTACGGTTGTTTCTTCTCCCCATTTAGCGCACATTTTTAATTTAATTTAACCTCACTTATCAGGAAAGTATAACTTGCGCTAGTAAATAGGATTGCTTTCTATTCGCTAAACTGGAATTGTTACTAAAATCAACACTGGAATTTAGTACTAAAACATATGATTACGCGAGGAAAGCACTAAAATCTAGTACTAGGTTTTAGTAACTTGTACAAGTCACTATCCTCGTGTAAATACCGCCTAAGAATACCTCGGCCGATTGGAATCGGAAGCTACGGTTCAAATCTTGGCATCAGATACACTGCTATGATCTAAAGTCTGAGGTTGATCTATGGGCTACAGAGAAGGCAATAGAAAACCACCTTATTCATTACTCCCTAGTAGATCATTTTGGTTGCAACCAAGTTTATCGATTATTGCATTATATTGGGCAATCAAGAAAAAAAAATTAACTAATAATTTATATTTATCTTAAGGAACATGCCCGATGGTACGAATGCGACCCAACCTCAACAAGGTCCATGCTCGTATTTAAAACATTGAAAGCATATTATTGTACAAATTGTTTTGGAGTAATTGAAAGGTCATGGACCCAATAACCTAATTGATAAGCGGGCGCTGAATTCAGCATATTTTGGGCTTATGTTAGCCTGGTTTAGCAATAAAACATTTGATGAATTAGCATGAAAACGCCGTACGCGATTACAAAACAAATATTAGCATATTCAAAGTTCTATTAACAATAGCAATATTTCAAATTTAAAAATTTCAAATCGCATAATAATTTTTACGAACTTAAAAAAAGCTTTTCCGCGGAACCCTTCAACACTTTCCTCTTAATTCTTAGTTTAAGGCTCTAAGGGCGGCAAAGTATTTTATTATTTCAAAATTAGTGTATTTAATAGTTCATAATTATTGTGCTTATTTAGTTTCACTATTTCCTAAATATTTTTAAATCGCACTCTTATAATCGTTCAAGTTTTAAATTAAATGGGTTTTTCTAAGAATCTATCAGTAGATAGGTAACATTCCTTTTGTTGTACGCGTCAATTTGAATTAAAAGAATTGAACAAAATAAGCGGGTTTTTCCCGATACCCGGACATGTTCAGGTAAAATCTGGTTGGCAAAGAACTTCAACATTTCCTTTTACAAACATTATAATATGTTTCCATATATTTTTATATGAAAGAGAAAAGTTTTTTAATCTATTTTTACAAAAAAAATTTGCTATGAAAATTAAAATGATTGTATTAGATAATAATAATGTGATAGTAATTAGAAGATGATAATAATGATATAGTAATTAGAAGGAAACTTAAAATAAATTATGATATAATTAACAATATTAACAAACAAAAATATAAAAAAATTTGAACTACCTGCCGGGAACTCGGACATAAAATACAGGATTCTGTTGATATCGAGCGAAAAATGCATCCTTTATTTTATTAGATCTGTCGGTATCCTGCAAGGGTACGATAGGAACGGCTTCCATACTTCTTTACGCTGAGCTTTTTCTAACAATCAAATTGCACTGTTGTTAGAATTGGAAGTAAGTATATTTTTATTATGTACACATTAAATGAGAGATTACTATAGGCGTGGTTTTATATTTTATATACTGTTGTTACAGAAGCTAATATACACGTGGAAACAACTTTCACAATATTATGTATTGGGTGCGACATCTTTAATGCAGAAGACATACCTTCACAACATTGTTCTACTGTGTTCTACCGTTGGTAATGTACCAAAAACATACTAAACTAAGTCGATATTCAGTTATCCATTATAATTATATAGATGGCGTAGGAGTGCAAAATATGAGAATAAATTACGAATATGGGCCTGTATTTTTACTATCGTCATGACGTATTATTTCTATGATTTCAAATAATGCATTGCAGCACGAAATACAATATTTTCAAAAAACACACAAGCAAATTAGAGTTAGCTAAATCTTGTAAAATATAATTAAAGGAATGAATTTAATATTTCAAGTGAATTTTTAATTTTTTAAACTTTGTATCTATAAATTAGCAAATTTTTTATAAATGATCATCGATATCATTGCTAATTTATATTATTTTTTATTTCCTATTAAAAATTCAGTTAACTTAAAATCGTTAAATTTATTCTTATAATCCGGACAGATATAGTTTTGAACATAGCCGGATTCAATTTTCCAATTAAAAGCAGGTACTACGACAAGAAATCGTTTTCCTCAGCCTATTGAAAAGTTTGCATTGAATCATTATTTTTTATTTTAAGATTTTCGTCTTCGATCTTAATATCGTTTTCATCCTCTTCGTAATTTCTGATATTTCCTACAGCAACGGTTTTACAGCATCAACGTTGCTAGAAATTGTCTTTCGACAGATTTTTGTAGAAAATCTTCTTTTCCAGATATTTGTATTAAATATATTTAACATTCGTAAGTAAAATTTCAGATGAAATTGGCACATTAATTATTTCAGCGCTGTTTCAAAAAGCAAGGGTTAAGTATGTTAAGGAATTTTGTTAAGGTCTGTAACTATGATTTGTATTTTGCACTATGTGCTGGTACGAACTATAGCATGTAGAATTTTGCATTTTAAATTATTATTTTCATATCGCAAGTATGGCGATTAGATTGTCATTTTCTTGTTACACTCGTGCAAGCCGGTACATATTTTAATTTTACCTTTGCCATTAAAGGATTTTTAATGGGTAAGAATTGTTTTACCGCTTCAGAAGAGGTAGATGTTATTACTGTTAATATTTTTTTAGTGATTTTCTGGGGGTTGATTATTGTACCCGTTGCTTTGGATTGAATGACTTAAGTTTTCACGATTTAGTTTTGTTGTAATTGGTAAATTTTGGATCCCGATTTGGGTATATTTTTTTTATGAATTTGTTTATTGGAATTTTTGGACGCTTGTTGATTCCCATACGGAAGTGTGTTGCGCTGATTAGCGACGTGTCCGGCCAGTTTCCTTTTGTTAGTTGGATTCTATGGTTGGTGCATGCTACCGTCTTATTTAAGACCCGAACGTAGTTTTTTTAGTTTTCCGGAAGATCTTTGTGGATCGACCAATGCCGGGTGTGGCCATCGTAATTCAATTATGTTTGATGCTACCTGCAATAATTATTTGCTCTGATTTCACGAATATTTTGCCATAAAGCTGATTACCGGTATTTCTGATGCGTTTAATAAGATTTTTGTGAGTTCTTTAGTTATAGAATTTTCACTATGCAAAGCCGGAGTTCGTTGACATCGACCAAGAATATACCTGAGTTAAAAGGATTCCCAAGGATCGTATTCATCTCGACAAAAGATATTTTTGACGAAATGAATACGATTCTCTTGTGCGGAGCAGGTGAGTTTCGAAGCTGTAATATCATGCAATGTTTGTTATTTACTGATGAAATCCTGTAGGCAGTTTGCTATTTATTTTTGATGTTTGACTGTATTGCTATGTTGACTTAGTTGACTTACTTCGATTTTTTGTTTTTCCCCTTCAGGGAAACCAAACTGTATTTTTTTGTTTAAGCATGTAAACTGTAGGTTCTCAACCTGAGTTTACTTTTACTTGTTTTGTTCTATGCTTTATGTTTATATGTCTCATATTCTGATAAGTACACGCGCCTTCTATTTTTTTAGGGAAAATAAATTAAAACGTTAGATCTTAGTGTTTTATTATTTGTTTTCTAGGTTACCGCGATAAATTCGCGGCCCTCGCATACCGTCGGAGCTGAGCCAATGCAAGGGCAAGAGGTAAGGTAAAAGTACCAGTATTCGTCAACTTAAGAAAAATCCAAACTTTACATTTGATGTGCCGCATATATCTTGCGTGTACAGAATTCCCAGTGTTATGTTAATTTCCGTTAAAGTTCTAATTTTTGAGAGGAATACCAAATTATCACACTAAAGTCATATAAAACTAAAATAATAAATAAAATAATAATATACTACCAATTGACCAAGTAATCGTCACACCCAAATTACACTTACCCCAGTGTTCGTCATTGTCGTGTGCGAATGTCCGTCAGTTGGGAAGGTTTGTAAAAAACCTTGTTAATTACCAAAGTAAAGTAAAGTAAAGTTAGTAAAGTACCAATCGGAAAAATTTATTTATTTTCTACTTTTAAAATAAAAAAATATTTGATTCTAAATTTAAAGCACCTAAGTAAGTAACATAATGTAACAGAAAAGTTATTATTCTATTTAATACAAGATGAACAGTAAAACTTTTTGGCATTCTTAGATATGTTTGCACATATTTCATGTACCCAGCATTTGCAGGATAAACATTGTATCATATCTTGTTCTACTTCCTCATCACAAATTTTGCAATACCAACTGCTCAACGAACCACTGCCAACACTTTCCTTTTTCTTATGTTTCATATTTTGTGCCCTAGCGGCGTTCTCCGTTTCTTTCTTCTTTTCAGCAATTTCTTTTCTTCTACGCTTATTATCTTCAGTTTTTTAAATTTTTTCGGCCTTTTCCACTTCCTTTTTTGAAAAGTATTGTCGCCATTCTTGAGACGTTTTTTTTTTTAATTTGTCCAATAAATCAAAAAGTTTTATTTAATTTTTATTTTTTCTTTCACTTTTATTTTTTTAAAATTTTTATTTATATTTTCTTCCTTAATTTTTTCAAAAAAAATTTTCATGGAAATTAATGACTTTAAAAAATTAAGGATTAAATAAATTTATTTATTTATAAAAAAAAATTCCTCAAAATCTTTTAAATAAAAAATTTTAATTTTTTTTTATTTATTGGAAATCCCTTTAAATAAAATTAAATTTCAATATAAATATAAAAATAATTTTTTAAACTAATTAGATTAATAAAGGGGTTAAATTTATTAAAAATAAACTTGACTAAAAATTTAAAAATTTGTATTTTGTTTTAATTTTTTTTTTTTTTAAATTTAAATTTAAAAAAAAAAATAATTTATGTAAAAAAAAAAAAAAATTTAAAAAGTTTGTCATATTTCATTCAAAAAAACAATGAAAATATGATTCTAAACGTGTTCAACCTTTAAGTAAATTAAAAGTTTTAATGTCTTTTTTTAAATCCAATTTTTTTAAAAATTTCCTTATGTCTTAAATAAAAATTCTAATAATTTTTTTTTTAAAATTAAAAAATTTTGAGTAACAAAAAAAATTTTTTATTTTTTTTATTTTTTTTTTTAATTTAAATTTTTTAGATTAAAAATAAATTTTAACGCATAATTTAAATAATTTAAATTTATAATTAAATTTCGTAAATGAAGATAAGCTTTGTTAAATAATTTTTATACTTTTTAAAATAAAAATAGAATTGTTTAAAGATTCATTTAAAAAAAATATTTTAATTATTCGAATGACATTTTTAAATTCCCAAATGATTTTATTTTTTGTATTTTAAACTAATAATAAAATTTTACTCTTTTTCCGCTTGAAATTTTTAATTATTTTAAATTATTTGGTAATTTATGTTTTTTAGAATTTGAAAAACCAAAAATTTTTTTTATTTATATAAGGTCATTTTTTTTTTTTTTTATGTGGTAAATCTTTTTTGTTTAATATTTTAATTTAAAGAAACGTATAAATATTTAATAATTTATTTTAATTTTAAATCCCCATTTATTTACAATGTTTAAAATTTATTTTAAAATTTAAATATTAAAAATTTATTTTACCTAAAAAAACTTAGGGTAAAATAAATTTTATATTTTAAATTATTAAATAATTTATTTAAATTTATTTTCCCAAAAATAAAAATTTCTATAAAGAAAAATTTCAAACATTTTGAAAAAAAAAAGTAGTGTTTTTTGATCATTTTTTTTTTTAAATCAATTAAATTATTTTAAATTAATTCTATCTATTTTATTTTTTAAAAAAAAAGAATTTTTTTGTTTTATTTCTTATTTAAAGGTTAGGTTCAAAAAAATTTCATTTTTGATTTAAAGATTTTTAAAGTAAAATTTATTTACAAATCCTAGGAAAAATTCTATTTTATTGTTATAAAACAAAGGGTTTAAAATTGACTTAAAAATTGATTTGTTAATCAAAAATTTACTTGAAATTTTAAAGATAATTTGTTTGGAATTGAACATATTTATTGAAAAAAGAAATAATAATATTTAAAAATTTTAAAACATTCCTAATTTTTAAAAATGTAAAATTTTATTTTTTTGAAATTTGATTTTTTTAATTAAAAAAAAAATTAAATTTTTACCAATTTTTTTAATTTTTAATTTAGGAAATTTTCCAATCCTTTTTTAAGAAAAAAAAAATAATTTTTAAAATAATTAAGGTTTAACAACGCAAAATTTCCTTTTATATTTTGTTTCGTTTTTCTTTTGATATTCAAACACCCTTATAAACGTAAAATCTGAAAACAAGGGTTGTTAATAATGTCCTTACGGGGGTCAAACGGGGGGGGGCCGCGGGGCGCGGTAAATTCCGCCTCTTAGTGGGGCAGAAAAAAAACTGGATGCGGGGGGTGTCCGGCGCAAACCACGCAGGAAGGGGCCTACCGGCGACCCTTACTGGGGGTTTCCTGGAAGAAAATAAAAAGGGGTCAAGGCCCGGAAACCAACAAAGGGACAACAAAGGGCCGCAAAGAGCACGGGAAACCGAGCCTCCGAAAGGGGCGTGGGGAGCGGACAGCAGAACTTAAGGCCCTAGGGCCGTGCCACAGCAGGTACCTTTTCTTTTGACTTTCGCTTTTGACAATTAGAACTAGTAGAGGGTGTGGAAGGCCAAAATAAAGATTTTTTAAAAGGTGTTGGAAATTTCTCCATTAATATTTCTGTATTTTCTATGATCATAGCTTCTGCAGGTGGTGACTGGCATTGTGCTCTATACAGTGCTTCGACTTCAATTTCATCGCGGTGCGATGTAGCTGGAACACTGTTTTCTGAATACGTAGTGATCTCGTTATCTCTTTCCTGGATTTCAGATTCAATATTTCCTACAATATTGAGTCTGATGGTTTTGGTTCCTCATTTATAGACACCGACTCAGTACTTTCATTCGATTCTTTCAAACTATTGCTATCGTTACATATTTGGAAATATGGAAATTTATCTTGCTTGCTTAACTGTTTTAATAATAATTGAACGCTATCGAGAAGTTGCTCTTTCCTTATTGGAAAGCGTACAGATGCTAGATAGACAATCCACTTTTCTAGTAGCATTTCTTCTTCACTTGATAAAATGGAAGATGGTCCCATTTTTCTTTTGATTGGAGACTTTCCTCTAACTTTATCCGATAATGTCATTCTTGGTACTTTGTAAGCCTTTGCGGCCGAATAGACTGACATACCATTTTCAACAGCTAAAAGGGCTCTATGCATATCATCTTCAGTATATTTGAATCTTACTGGTACCATTTTGCCTCGAAATTAGTATTCGTCACTTATTGGGCCCTGTAATCGTCATAATGATTTAAGGTACGTTTATTCGACAAACTAATGCATAAGTAGTAAGACGAATACTGGTCCTCGTACACGTTTAATTTTATGAAGCAAGATTGTGTAGTAACTTCGTTATTGCAGTACTTAATGATAAAAAATATGCGATTTTAAAATTAGATTACACTTGTACCACTAACCGTCAGTGGTGACGGTAATTGGTACATGACTGTGTTTATGATGTACCAATGCTCGTCATAGTTAAATTAAATTGTTAGTCAAGAGATAACTTCAAAATTTTGTTAAGCATAGGTTCATTAATTATTGAATAGCAGAATTTATCCATAATAACTTTAATATATAATGCTTGCAAGTATAATTCAGGTTTTAAAAATACACACTTACCTTAAGAAAACTACTAAGCAATCACATCAAATCTTCACGTACATGCACACTGCTAACTGTAAACTAGCAAAACTCAACGTTTTTATAATCTTATACTAACCCATATTGATAAAACTAAATGCTGACATATGAAACTTAAAGACTAAATAATATCATGAAAGGTAGATGTCACCGAATGCTTAATATTAGAGAAAATTATTGCATTGTGACGAATACTGAGTCACTGACGATAACTGGTACATTTACCTTAAACGTATTTTTTAAACAAGAGAACCCACCTTTTGGTTAAATATATTTCTCCCGGACTACCTGGTGGTTGAGAAAGGGGAAAAACTATTTTAAAGGCTTCCATTTCTGGATGTTTTGCTTTATAAACATCCTTTCTTTGTCAAGAACTGAAATCAAATGCAGCAATGAGCATACTATTATCATTGTTTAGTTCTATAAAATTTCCAATGAATTGCATTAAATTAGAAACTGTAACTGAGAGTATGTCCATATTGTAAAGGTAAAAAATATAAAATGTCCGAAAGGCAGAAGGCGTCGACTTATTGGGGTGGCCGCTTTTAATTAGTTTTAATAGTTTTTAATTTCTGCATGAACTTCTCAAGTTAATCTTATATACAATCGGTGCGGAAATTATGTTGACAACATTAATATTTATCATATTGTTTCAAATAACGTAGGGTAAAAGCCGGATAGTTGCCTCGGACGGATACTTGCCCCGGTTATTAATACACTATGTTAGGAATATAATTTGTGTTAGCGCTTTACTACAATAAGTAGTGACCCCCCGCAGACTTTAGTGCCGCGTGAGCCATCGGAATAGGGGTACGTGTTTTGTCCGTGTGAGCAAATATCTTCCGCGGCGAAACTGTGACAGGCGTTTTACTTATATTGGTAAGTAATTTTTATTGAATATTTTTATTACTGATCGTGATTCCAGGCAACTGTTTGTTTCTTTGCATGCATTAGAGTTTAAATTACATTGTTTATTATGTTTTATTGCAAAATAACTTTTATTTATTTCGTAAATGTAAAGGGCAAGTATCCGCATCAAAAAGGATAGTCGCCCTACTTACTTTTGCGGATAGTTGCCCCTAGAGAGACTTAATATTTTTTAACAAGCAAAGATGAATTTTGTTTTTTCTTGTTGATTTTTCGAATTCACTATGACTAATTTGTTGTAATTGAAATAAATATCTACTTAACTGTTTTATATATTTATTCTAGATAATCAAAATGCCTCGCAAATATAAACGAAAACCAGGCGTGGTGCCACGTAACATCAACTGGACAGAAGATAGCTTAACCTTTGCTTTGGAAGAATTGAGAGAAAAGAAAAAAAGTATTAATGAAATTTCTCGAACATATGGAATATCCTCTCGAACTTTAAGAAGGCGCTACGAAACAAGTAACCAGCAACTGCTAACTCAAGGTATATTTTTTATTTTAAGGTGTATACCTAGTAGTATAAATACAAAATTCTATCTACATACCTTCTTAGCTAACGTAATTGTATTTTTGGTCACTTCTAGGAAAATATCCAGTTCTTGGCTTCCAAAATGAAAAAAGACTGGTAGCTCATATATTGAAGCTCGGAGACGCCGGTTTTCCTCCGGACAGAATTGTGATTCGCCAATTAGCTTATCACTTTGCCGAAAAGTTGAAATTAAAACACAGTTTCAACAATGAGAATGAAATGGCTGGACCACAATGGCTAAAAAGCTTTCTTGAAAGAAATCCTGAAATAAACTCCAACGATAAAATTATCAAGAAGAAGGATAAAGCGGAGAAAATAACAAAACCAAAAAAAATTACGAAAACTAAAATTACCACAGAGACAAAAAAAAATAAACAAGTTGGGGACAAGAAAAGCATTAAGATATTAAAAGTTAAAAATTCTAATTCAATAGAAAATACGACTAAAAAAGTTTCAGTTGATAATTATTGCGTAGAATGTTATGAGAATTATAATTTGACTAAATCAAAATCAGATTGGATTCAATGTGAGCTGTGTCAGATGTGGTTGCATGAAACATGTACAATATTCAAAAACTATTGTAAAAGATGTGGAAAGTTAGAAACCTTAGCTGCTGGCAAAAATTAATGTTAATACCAAAGTTAATTACCAAATTGTTGTATTCTTAAGAAAAGTGCTAATATTTTATAATAACTTATGGTGCGATTCTCTAAAAAGTGTATGTTAAAATGTTACGCTACATTAATCGTTGCTTACATGGACATGTTAGATCGGCTTTAACATACGTCTTACATAAATGCCTCAAACGCGATTCTCTAAGACGCCATGTTAAACAGAATGTTAGTTTTACTACTTTACCGTATTTATGAATGAATGTTATGACGTCACTAATATTATGTTGTGTAGTTCAAACTGCGCAGACGCGTAGCAAAATTTAAATTTGAGAATCGAATTCCAATTTGATTTATAATTTATTTTTATCGTTATATTGCAGTAATTAATAACTTACGGCAATTTGGTAACACTTCATGTGGTTCAATTGTAGTAAATGATGTACGTGGTAAAACTAACTGTGAAATTTCAGATTCTAAACATTTCCAAGATTTTCATAAAATAATATAGTCGAACTTCCTTAAGTCGAACCTCCAATGTACAAGAAAAATAATTCGAGATATAGAAAATTCGAGTTATAGAATTTATTTATTATTCAAGTAAAGTGAGGTTAAATTTTCTATTGACTTATTATTATCCTACCGTGTTATATGTGCATCCATCACAATATTCGCAAATAACGGAATTATGATATTGTTTCCACTCATATTCACAAAATATCACTTCAAAAATTACTTTGAAAAGTTTTACAAACGAAAGTGTCAATTTATGGTAGGCGTGTCTTTCAATGTTAGCGCTAACGGCGACAAAATCTAGCCGTAAAATGTTAAGTATGTAGGCTAACATTTCAACCAAAATGTTAATAAAATGCTTAGAGAATAGCAAATTTTAACATTTATGTTATTTTTCAGCGTAACATAGCTAACATATGTTAAAATCCTTAGAGAATCGCACCATTAGATAACTTTAAGATTGAATAATATTTTTATAATTAAAATCATTAAAATTGCAAACTATTTAATAGTGTTAATTAATATTTTACATGCATTGTATACTTAATAAAAGATCTCAGTAAATTATAAAGAATGTTAAATAAATAATAAAGATTGTTTTAATTAATATAAATTTCTTCTATCAAAAATAAAAATCATACCGAGGTTACTATCCCCGTACAAGGCAAGTATCCTCCGAAGCATTTTCCTCGCTAGGCTACTATCCGCCATAGTAGGCAACTATCCCTTTTTTGAGAGGTGAAATAAAACAACATTTATTCATAACCATTGTTAATTATCAGTATAAAATAGGTTATTTTAGAAGATAAAAGGCCTATGTTTTAAGATATATACTAAATAATTTTCAGGAAGTTCATATTTTCAAAAATTAAACTTTTTCGTAAAGTGGGGCAACTATCCGGCTTTTACCCTACTAAAAAACATTAAAATATTTAAAATACAGTTCATAACACAATAAGTAATAGCGCAAATCGGAAATTAAGTTGATGTAATAATATCGTAATATGAATAAAATAATTAACACAAATGACAATTAATAGCTTGTTTCATATCCTTTGGCTTGAATAACATCCTTTAGTTTATCGGGCATCCCGTTAACTAAATTTGATAAGACATTGCCATCGATTAGGGTCCATTCTCTGTTTAATGCTTCATTAAAAAATTTTTTTTTTATTCCTTTCACCTTCTGAAATGTGTCGATCAAGTTGGTTCCATAAATGTTCAAATCAGGGCTTAAGGGAACCCACTGGAATATATTTGTTTGATTATTTTGAAGAAACATTTTAACAATCCTTGTTGCATGTTTGGGGTCATTGCCGTGTTGAAAGACAAATTACTTTTGCATATCTAATTTTTTGACAGAAAATAACAAATTATTTTGAAGTATGTCGAAATATCATCAATAATAACCAAATTATTCGCTACATTTTTATTGCAGTACCCTCACACATTTATGGAACCACCTCCGTGTTTTACAATAGTTTCGGTTAACTGAGATTTAAATTTTTCACCGGGTTCCTGCCAAACATGTTTTATTCTTTTGTGAGATTTTAGTTCAAATTTTGGTTCACCGCTCCAAATTAATAAATTTCAAAAATGCGAAGGTTTTTTAATGTTTTTGCAAATTGTAGTCTTTTCTATGCGTTAATTTTTGAGATGTACGATTTCTTCCTAGCTACTTTACCATGTAATCCACATTTTTTAATTTTTTCACGTATTTGTGTTAACTGTATGAGTAACTGAAATTGTTTTTTCAACTCTTTTGCAGTAATACTTCAATTAGCTTGCATTTCCCTTAGTATTCTCCCGTCTTGTTGTAAAAAAGTTTTTCTTTTTCTCTAGCTGCCAAAAAGCAAAACGAATGCTAACTGATTTTTTGCCGAAGTTGGGTGAAATAATTATCATTAAAGATTAGGAATACCTATTGTACAGTATTTGAGTAGAACTAAAATGCAAACTTTGAAATGGGAACATATTATTAAAAAGTTAAAATTTTAATGTTTTAGTGAATTTTTACAATTATACAAATATAAATAAATCACAAAAAGTGCGACCCAGTTCCAAAACTGTAAGTACGTGACGTTAGCCTTGCTGTTTTTGAAAATTAAAAAATGAAAATTGAGTAGACTTGTACTGCTTTGTGCGTGAAATTTATATTTTATTTATTTCGAGTTTTATACAGATGCTTTTTGGGTGTAAAAATTAGCTCTGCCATTTTTAAAAATTAAAATCAATTACACTATGTTAAAAATTTTAGCCGAAATCACAATATTAATTATAATATCTATATAAATGATGATTAATTAACAGCAAATAAGTAACGTTACAATAGCGTATTATTTGATTTTAAAACTACCTTGAAATATAGACGTCTATATGACGATTGCTAATGGTAATGTTTCAAACGTTATGAAAACATACGTGGGGGGTATTTACTAAGAAAGCACATTTTACAGTTAATACAAGATTTACAATCTAAAATATAGGTTTACTCTTGAAAAACCTTTGGTATATAATAGTGTGCACCTTCAAAATAATAATTATTGTTAAAATAGTCAACAATTTTAGGTTCAGTAATTATTATTTCTCGATATACTAGGAGATATTACTTTTCGTACGTATCATTTTTATTTTACTTCTAGAGTGTAGCATTATTTTTTCTGTTTAATAAACAGTATTTGTTAAAAATATATTTAATAAACACTAAATCAAATAATAAAAATTGTTGATCAATATTTTTTCAATTATATGTACTTCAATAACTACAAAATAGAATATAAAAATAGATGCAAACTAACTAAATATAATGTGTAATACTTACATACATCTTATTAAATAAAATGGATTTTGATGGCTTCCTATAATGTGCTATTCAACTTTTCTATACCTACTAATTTCTGCCTGAACAATAATAAATGATGAAACCAAATTGGTAAGACATAGCAAGCAAATTAGAGAGAATTCGTGTGGAAGTTATTGCAGTCCGTATATTCGTAACAGTAATGCAGAATACCTACGCAGATCGGTTGGCTTTACCTAAATCCTCCATCGCGTTTTATCAATGTAAGGGGGTTAAAACTGCTGTATTTGCAAAAACAGGACTTTTATTATAGCAATAACTTCGATACGGTACATTGTACTCCTTGACATATACGATGTTGATCATTTGACTACTTTTTCAAGACAAAAGTATCTTCCCAGCAAGAATTTTCTGTTTTTTTGTAAAAAATCTAACTTTGCATTCCCAGTTTGTAATACAGTTAGGTTGCACATACCTATTCTTAAATAATTATAATGATACACAAATAAATTTACCATTCTAAAGTGTCACTTCAAATATTATTAGTATTGATTTTATTTTAGTGCTTCAAGCATAGTAAAAATTTAAAATAAGTAATAACTATTCAGTATTTTGAGGCAATGGCAGTATTACAAATACCTAAAAGTCTGTAAAAAATAATTATGCTGTATTTTATATTTACAACAGATTTTTATTTTGTTGAAGTTTTCTTCTTGTTTCGATTTTCTGTTCGAAAGATTTTGAAAATATATTACTGTTTTTTTACATTCTAACTCGGCTAATCTTCTTGAAAACTGTATAAATTGTCGTAATAGGAATTATTTTTAAACCGTGGCAGCGCCACGTGAAGAGATTAAATTATTTAAAGTATGTAATTAGTAGTCAAATTTTGTAAAAATCGTATACATATTACATTGTGTTAATATTCTCAGCATACACAAAGTTTGCAAATAATTTTGAGCACCATATAGGATTAAAATTGGCAAACTGTGGAATTAGTGAAAGTGTCGATGGATACCACTTTGCAGTGGTATCTTGCTTAGGCAAATTCTATAAATTGTTTCTTTAACACTGCATTAGTAACACCTTAGTTAGTATTGTTAGTGCTTAGAAGCAAAATAAGTGTTGAAATATATAAAAATAAATCGGAGCTAATAATTTGGAGACAGTTTTCAAAATAGGTAAGCTTTCCTGCAATTTATTAAAAAATGTATAAAAATTAATGTTTCTTATTATAGAATAATATTTAATTATTATCTACCAGCTCTGGCTAAAGTCTCACTTGGCGATAACCAATTTTGTTTTCAATAAACTTTAGCACCCTCCCAGACGAAAAACTTGGCATAACGATGATTTGTTAACTTTTTATAGAGTTTTGGAGTTGAGATTAGTTTTTAGAGTGAACAATATTTATCTATAACCTTAAATTTATTAATATTATTACTAAAAAGTATTATTATTATTCGACAACCGTTACACGACGTCGCCGTCGATGTGACGTAGTTTTTAGATTTACTATATCTGCCTACGCCGGTGCCTATTCTTACGGTAATAAATCATCTTTGCTACATTTTTCTGCACTAAATTTAATTATTTTATATAATATAAATTTGAATTGCTCGCGCTAGTTTGGGTAGCTTAAATTTTCTAAGTTGGCTTTTTTAGTTTAACGCACAGGTAGATGTGAGCTTTTGGAACAATATGGTAGAGCAGCCAGACCAAAACAAAAATTGCACGATTATTATTTTGTTTCGAATAATTTTGAATACTACATTGCAATTAAAGTGTGGAGGTTGCCAATTTATTTTTATTATTAGTCTTTTATTTTGAATTCGGCTTAGAGGGTATTATGAGAATCACAAAAACTTTCATTTTGGATCATTCACGCTTGGATGTGTTTTGTAAATTAATGTTTTGATCGCATTAATAATTTTGAAAAAGAAAATCCTGGTCACTTATGCAATTAATAAATTTATGCTATATCGATATTATTATTAAAGTTATAAATTTTAATTTTATTTTGAAGCTATTTTGTGGAAAATTCTACCTAGCATACCCCATAATTATATTATATTGTATCATATAATTTTAATGCCAATAATACTTATAGGTATGTATGTTTCAAAAGTAATTACTATTTAATTTTATGTTAAGTAAAATATTTTAAAAATTACAAGTTTAGTCAAATATGAAAATTTTCAAACTTACATTTTAATCTAAGACTCCGTTGCGCAAAGCAAAGACGAAACCACTTTGCGCAACGGGGTCTTAGACTAAAATGTAAGTTGGAAAATTTTATATTCACTAAACCTGTAATTTTAATTAAATAATAATTAAAAATAAATAATTTAATTAATTAAATAAATTATTTAATTTTAAGATAAATTTATTATTAATTTTTACATTGACCCAAAAAGAAAATTTTCAAAAACTGTTGATTTTCCATCACATTCTGATAATTAAGTAAATGATCGGAAGAACTGTAAACGAAGTATAATTTCTGACAAGAGAGAAAAACCTCCTCATATTCTTTTTCTTATGGAAATAGTGAAACTGATTAAAACTGTAGCAAACAAGGTTAATGGTTGGATATTTTATGATTTTGAGAGGTGTCAATATTGTGATCCATATCGAATTGACTTTTTTATTTTTATTTATGAAAAGTTTCTAAATAGATTAATGAAAGATTGTTAATCTTTCTATGATTGCAAACAATTTAAATTATTACTTTATAATGATTACAGTATATCGATTAATTTTTACTGTTATAATATAGACTTTTATTTTATGACTACAAACAATCTAGTAATACAGAACAAAATATAGCAGTGAATCGGTACTAAAAGTTATATTTTCTTTCTTGGCAGAGTGTGCTTCATATGTTTTAATACTTTTATACTTTATTAAGTCGTCATTTAATTAAAAAAGGGTGTACTTTTAAGAGGCACTGGATTTCCAATAAGGATAACTATCAAATGAGATGTAATTTGTTGTATGTTCCAATGTCATTTTTATTTGGTAGCTGCAATGATTTAAAAACGTGGTAATTTATTTTAGAAATCAGGGCTCAGTTATAAAAACTTAGAGAGCATTTCGTGAATTTTTTGAACCAAATAATTCCTCTTCTGAATGGGCTCAAAATCAAGTGCAAGTTTACCTAGAATTTTGTTCAGCGATGAAGCATATTTCTGGATTATTGGGTAATTCTCATCTAACAGATGAAAATCCTCAAGCAATGCAGGAGTTTTTCAAAGAAATATACTGTTTGGTGCAGTCTGACATCATCGAACCATATTTCTTCAAAATGTAATAAGACTTAGGAACATTGATGTTGACGACTTGTGGTTTCAACAGAACGACTACGCTTTGTGCCATACAGCAATCGAAACAGTAAATTTGTTGATAGAACCATTTGGCAAAAATCTTATTTTAAGAAATGGATCTGTCAATTCTTCTTCATGTGCCATATCCGGTCTCCCGGACGTTGGCGATTCAACAGCCGAAGCCAAGATGAATTTATCAGGAGTATATTTCATGGGTGGTTTCGTTGCCTTCCCCATAGTCCGCAGATCGATATTGGACTTTTGATCGCAGCAGTATATCTAACGCGAACAAGGTTCGAACCACGAGCTTAGTCGACTCGTGTATGCTTTACGCTAAACTGCTGGTCACATCTGTCAATTGGCAACCAAAATCTTGCGATTTGACACTGCTGGATTATTTCTTGTAGAAATATGTGAAGTTTCTGTTCTATGCTAATAATCCAACTTGGATTTATGCATTGTAAGTCACTGTGTTATTGCGGAAAATATGTGCTCAAAACAGTGGTCAAAAATTAGAGTGAATAGATGAGCTATGTAACTCATATACTTGAAATTGAATTTAGATATTAAATGATAAAAATTATCTTTTGAATAAAACCAATTTATGACCACCTGCTTAAATTTCATTTAAATGCAAAATCCGGACGCACTTAAAAAATACGTTTTATTAACGGTGTTTTCATTTTATTAGGTGGATAAACATTTTTGCATATAACTTTTTTTATTTTCAATCAATTATTAAAATATTTAAACGAAGTGAAAAAGCATTTAAAACAGATTTTACATCAAAATACAAAAATTTACATGCGGGTAAAAATCTCGAACTTTTAAATTAATTTCTAATTTTCCGGCTATCTTTTTTAAATATCTTATACCTATAACCAAGTATCTCTCAATAGAGCGGAGTTCTAAACAATTTCAAAGATTGTCTTCTTTAGGTACAAAATCAACATAATTCGAAGCCGAGAAATACAGTGTAGCACAAGCTTAGTTAGAAACGACTAAATCTGGCCAAAACAATGGAGAGACATGCTTTCAATATAATGGCAATAAACGTTTTCAAGTACTCTTACCTGTAAATTTCACTGGCAATTGTTCCAGTTAAAAAAAATGTACAACTTTTTAAACCACAACAACAAATCGCTTGCCACATAAAACCATTTTTCCAAATTTGTCTATCTAGACTTACATTATATCATTAACCACATCTTTCCCTACAATAGCGCTATAATATAGTGAGATTAGTAGTGTCCGGGTGTCTATTTTTAGATAAGTTTCAACGTCCATTTCATTTTTGCCTTTCTTGCCGTCCAGTGGACATATCGGGCCCTTTTGTAAGGTTTAATATTGACCATGTTTGTACCGCATCAACACTAACTCCTCTCATTTTGAAAATTTTCTGTGCCGTGGTGAACTTTCTTGATTTTAACAGCTGGTAAGCTTTTTCTTTAGCTACGATACCTACGCTATTTACAGCTGCCTTGTCTACGGCCAGATTTGGGTATGTCATCAAGCGCTTATAGATCATAATATTATTTCTTAAATTGTTTAATAATTTTAAAAACGCTGACTTTAAGCATTTAAGAATTTTCCCAAGTTTTCTAAAAGATAATTTTTCTCAACATTACTTTTGAACGATAAGTTTCAGAGTTTCAATGCTAATTCGCTCCATGACATGAAATTTCTGACAAAAAAAGTGAAAGTCTTATTGTAATAGTTCACATTTGTTTTAGCAAAATTTCCAAGTAGAAAAATATCGGTGGACAATTACAATAAGTTATCCACTTAGTAAAATGAACACTTCTAATATAATCAAAAAGTTATTGATAGTGATAATTACACCTCAATATCATGGGGTTAGTTGAAAATCCTACCTGTAGGATGTGTGAGGAACAGGACGAAACTCCATTCCACATACTATGCGAATGCCCTGCCCTTGCAATAAAAGGCAAAGGCATTTCGGCAATCTCTACCCGACAACCGAAGAGATTGCAGAAACTCCCATCAGCTGTGTACTCAAATTTGTTGAGGAAACAGAGCTGATGGAGTAATAACACGAACGCGGGCACAATAAACTTAGAGTTTCAGTGCAAGTGGGCCTAGTACCACACCCGTTCAGAATAATAATAATAATAAACTTGGTATTTTGCTAATGTGTTTATACCTACTGGTTGCACTGTACATTTCCCCAGACGATAACACAAAAGAATCTTCCTTCACCAAGAGCTGAAGGGCGCAACGCTGCATATTTGCGATAAATTTCTAAACCGTTTAATGTATCTTTTCCTTCACCACTTGTTACAACAAACGAACGAGACTTGTAATTTTGGTTTTAAAATTTTGACGACCAATAAATTTCCTTATCTTCTATGTCAGTTGTTTTGAGATTGACTAGTTCATCGCACCTACAGGCCCCATAACTCCCATTATAGTAACTACTTTCAAAAACAAGAACGTCTCATCGGCAGCTTCGTTGATAAACATCTCCACATCTTTTGATCAAACGTCTTCGCCTTTTTTGGTTGATATCCTTTCGATTTACTTTTCAAAACAGCTATCAACATTTTAAACCTACAAATTATTCACATGATTACATTAAGTAATTTTGAAAATTTAGCTCTTTGAAACTTACTTGCTAATATCTACTTTCTCAAAAACAAATAAGGTCGATTTCAACATCGAGTATGTAGACCACAAAGAAGGAGGCGCGTACTTTTGTATTAAACCATTAAAATAAGCCAAAATAACTTCCTCCTTTACAACAAATACATTTTTTGATTTCATCCAATCACGAAATTTTTCTAGTTCTTTTAAGTACCTTGCTTTAGATTTTGCAGGCAGTATACTAAATGTTATGTCATCAGCTTCTTTCAAAATGTCTTCAGGCACAATAATATCGTCTTCTTGCTCCATATTTTCAAACATTAAACACGATTTTAACTTTTACAAATTAATTAATTTGCGAATGTTTTATTTTTGTTTACACAAACCATAGCAACGCAATATATACTATCTACCTTGATTTACATATTTATATTAAATAAATAATTTTATTAATAAAATTTAATAGTTTTTAGTAACGTTTCAATCGCAGGATCAAACAAAACGCTATACAGCACTCGTGAAGAAACGAATTCGCTCACTTATGAGCCATTCCACACTCGGCTAGCGCCTCGTGTGTAAACTGGCCCATGCGTGAGCGAAACACGTGCTTTCTTCACTAGTACTGTAATATACTATTACATCAAAATACAAAATTTACATGCGGGTAAAAATCTCGAACTTTTAAATTAATTTCTAATTTTCCGGCTATCGTTTTAAATAACCTATAACTATAACCAAGTATCTCTCAATAGAGCGGAGTTCTAAACAATTTCAAAGATTGTCTTCTTTAGGTACAAAATCAACATAATTCGAAGCCGAGAAATACAGTGTAGCACAAGCTTAGTTAGAAACGACTAAATCTGGCCAAAACAATGGAGAGACATGCTTTCAATATAATGGCAATAAACGTTTTTTAAGCACTCTTACCTGTAAATTTCACTGGCAATTGTTCCAGTTAAAAAAAATGTACAACTTTTTAAACCACAACAACAAATCGCTTGCCACATAAAACCTTTTTTCCAAATTTGTCTATCTGGACTTACATTATATCATTAACCACATCTTTCCCTACAATTGCGCTATAATATTGTGAGATTAGTAATGCTCAGGTGTCTATTTTTAGATAAGTTTCAACGTCCATTTCATTTTGCCTTTCCTTGCTGTCCAGTGGACATATTAGGCATTTTGTAAGGTTTAATATTGACCATGTTTGTACCGCATCAACACTAACTCCTACCTTTTGAAAATTTTCTGTGCCGTAGTGAACCTTCTTGATTTTAACAGCTGGTAAGCTTTTTCTTTAGCTACGATACCTACGCTATTTACAGCTGCCTTGTCTACGGCCAGATTTGGGTATATCATCAAGCGCTTATAGATCATAGATAGATCAGAGAGCATAGATCATCATATTATTTCCCAGATTTTTAATAATTTTAAAAACTGCTGACTTTAAGCATTTAAGAATTTTCCCAAGTTTTCTAAAAAATAACTTTTCTCAACATTACTTTTGCACCTTAAGTTTCAGAGTTTCAATGCTAATTCGCTCCATGACATGAAATTTCTGACAAAAAAAAGTGAAAGTCTTATTGTAATAGTTCACATTTGTTTTAGCAAAATTTCCAAGTAGAAAAATATCGGTGGACAATTACAATAAGTTATCCACTTAGTAAAATGAACACTTCTAATATAATCAAAAAGTTATTGATAGTGATAAACAGTTTCGTAATTTTAACGTCAATACTACGTAATATCTGGCGCAAGTACTGATTAAATAGACCCCAATAATTATTGACATAAATATGACGTTGACATATTAACTAATGGGCATTTTGGGTTTACAAAATTCAAAATCACATCATACTCTGAAATTGATTTTTTACATAAAAAGATTAAATAATTTGTAGACATTAGGTACATCGAAATATTATAATAAATATTAATAAATAGTCTGGTTGAAAATGCGCAGAGCGCTTTTATTAAAAATAAAATATTTTAAGTGTAAAAATTCCTACTACCATAATTCTTTTACTATTCGTGCTGTAAATATTCGCTCCAGCTAGAAAGCTAGCAATGCCACCTAAACACGCAAACATCCGTCGAGAGGGTAACGTGCATTGCTGTTAAATATTATAAAATTCATTTTGTGCCTATATACCTATAGTATATAAGCATTTGCAATGACATACAAGATGTTTATTTTTTCTGCTCGGTGTCTATTATTTTAAGAAAAAAATGTGTTGTCGTACAGCAGAAATCACTATAGCTTCTACGTTATACAATGCATCAGGGTTTTTCAGCACCATGTCATGAAGGTTTTCACAATAATTAATATTTTTTTAAACAAAAAATTATCTTCTTAATTCTTCTTAATTTAGGACAAGGTTCTGTAATAGCCTACAGTAACCTCGGCGAAGTTCCGAAGGCACTGTTAATACTCTGAGCATATTATTTGTTCAACATCTGAAGTAAAAGGCTGGCTGGCCTCAGATGTGCCTGTTATCCTATTTGATATTGTTAATGATTGCAATTCATTAACATAGGAGGACCACCATCTTTACGTGCCTTCCGAAGCACGGAGACGGCCATACAAAGTGCCTCTACCTGAAAAAATTATAATAAACTTAAATAAACCTCTTCCATGTGGGATGTATTGATGTTTAATCGGGAAATGCTTTTATAGTGGTAATAAAATTAATTATAAAAATTTAAACTTTCGGTAGGCCTTGTAGGTCACAGTTACTTTAATTCAATTTTTACTTGAATTTACCAATTTGTAAGTCAGTTTTTAATGTGAACTGGTTTAGCATCATCTTTAAACCAACTGGTTTTTTCGATTGATTTTTATCTACTCACCTACAACAATTCTTTTTGAATGAAGAAGTACCTAAATATCAAATATCGTTTTAAAGCATACTTTTAATTATACAAAAACTTGCATATTATTGAAAAAAAATGTATAGGTACTACATTTTACATTATTCTATATGACTTTTAAAAATTCCTTCTAGTAATGCGTAATTTATCAGAATTGTAATGTCATAAGTTTGGATCAGTTAAAATTACAACACAAACTCACCCTAACTCAATAATTGCGTTTCAATGGGGTGGGAAAGTAAATAATAGTATAGTAACAAAAATCATCTCAGCGCGTAATCATGTGATATATTACGACATTTCGTGGCTAATTCGTGGGGTAGTACTTTTTGAGGTCCCTTTTTGGCTTAACGCCAGTCGAACACAATCCATTAATGGCATAGCTTGTAAAAATACTAAAAAAAACGCCCTACAGTAACGCCGCGTTAACATTAAAAATTATATATTTCAAAATTTCTGTTCCGGTGCCTGACACTTTACAGATTCAGCCACAAATGGCCATTTCCGATTTAAAATGTTCACTTAAAGGAAATGCTTTTCGGGGTGATTCAGTGCAACTTTGTAAAAGGAAATAGAATTATGGCTATAGATGAAAACAAAGAAAAATTTTCTTATACTCTAACAATGGCAATAGATAAACTATGACTTCCGATCGTTCAGTGTGCTCTCAAATATTAACCTCGGAAAGAATAGTACGACACTATAAATTTATGTACTAACACGATTTTTAGGTTTCCATATTAATAATTTTATATATCAAGACAAAACAAATAGAATAGTGCGATGCGTTGGAAGGGTATTTACATGAATGCTTCTTCATTATCAAAAATTTTACTTTTACTATCGCACCAAACATATTTTAGATAACAGAAAAGCATTTATTGCAAATTGAATATTTGGCGCGTTTAAACGTTTAATCAAGTGAAAGACATTGATTAAGATTTAACTTCCAAAACAATCTTTAATTCAATCACATTACACAAAACGATTGGAGGCAACATTCGATAGAAAACAACTTTTTTAATCAGTTAATTCTAGAGATTATTTCCTTAGATTAGAATTCATGCTAATGGAATTAGCTGTTAAATGTAATTAAATGTAAGAAACTTTATACAGACGTAATAATTTTTAATCTTATGCCAGCCTGATTAAAATATTCAACAAAAAATAATCTTGATTAATAATTGTAATTACTAAGTAAAATATATTGATAATTATTTTACAGAATTGCAAATAAGTATAATTTAAAACTTGTCGACGACTATAAAAATTATTGGTGTACATTGAAAGTGCATCTAAATTTTTAACAGTTCGACAGTTGTAAAACTTGTTTATATTAAACATAACGCTTGTCTTTGCAGTAAAAACCGTTTATTAAATATTTTACGTACATAACAATTAAAATCACTTTCAAATACATAATTATGCAGTTTGTTCCGATAACCATATAGCTTGTCAGTTGACAACTACGTAGATAATGCTTGCAATTTCAACAAAATAATTGGCAATTACTACACTTATGTATACCAACTTGCGCCAATTTACAGTTGATAATGATAAATTGGTCTATTTCATAATAGTACCTAGAACTACACTTTTATGCTAATAGAAAAACCAGTAAATTAGTTTCTAGTAAACAACGAAGCTTACTTCTTCTAAATGAATTGTCAAATCTATAATCTGTAATTCGTGTTTTATTCCATTTATTTCCAAAATTTTATTTTTTTTTTATTTTTATTATTTTTATACAAAATTTATTAATCGCTATATAGCACCATTCTTTACATATTTGTTTACTATACGTGCAAGGAAATTATAAATTACTCGTGAAAACGTCGTATAAAATGCAATGTAAGATTTGAAAATTCACGAATAAAATAATATTTCAAATTTAATTTTACCTGATGATCTCGCGAAGAAATTAGAATTTTCTTTTATACTTAGGTAATCAAGGAGTTATAATGGCACAGAACGCTATTTTAACTTTTTTGATATTCTCAATACATTGAAAGTTTAATGATAAGACAAATAATCACTTTTGTACAGTCATTTCAAGTTTTGAATAGATTATTTTTTAAAAGCTATGCAAATAAGTTGACAATTTAAAATTATTTTTACATGCACACCTATTAGGGTGTTCCTTTTAATTTCTTTTGTTTCGATCCCCTAAATTGATTAATTGTCATCTGAGATGACAAAATTGCCTTTTAAAAAATTTCAAAAATGTTTTTGAACCACACACTTAAACTTAAATTTATTTAATTACTTTTAATTATTTTTTGTTGTAATTAATTATTTTCAATTTTTCATCTACTTTGATAATCATACAAAATTATTTTTCCAATAAAACTTTTAGAGAAAATCAAGATCATGGATCTAAATATCTCTTGATGTACATCAATGCGAGCACTTGCAGGTGGCTATTTGCATATAGACGTGTGACCACTTCTAGAATACCGCTTGTCTCTGTCTTCGACAAATTTGATACCTCAAACATATTCAGTAAATTGTGAGAGGGACACGGTAGAAAGAAATTGGTGCATGATCGAACCCACGACTGCGGCATAACAATTAAACACTCTAACTACTAGCCTACGACCGTGTTCACATAGATTACATTATGTCATGGAATAATTCTATTGCTTATACGTACATATTATATATATTGAATTTAATACCAATACATTCTTAATAATCCTGTAATTTTGCGATGCTCTGTAGATTTTAAACTTAAAGTTGGTATTGATATCATTAAAAAGACTCAACAACACTTTATCTTGATGTTTTTATGGAATGAAATCATATTTTTGTGTTAAGAATGTGTTTTGAAAGCTACTATTTCCAGGTAATCATATTTTGGAATCTTTTGTTTTACTTATTTACAATATTCTTATTAACCTTAGCCGCATATTTTAATTTTTCAATAACCTTAAGCAATAGTCCTATGGAGTACTTGTAACCTTTATTTTGAGATAAAGATCTGCGATGTAATCTTGATAGTTCTAGTACAGTATGACGGTTCTTTAGTGTGAGGCTTAATAATTATTTGCACAGATCGGTTCTATCCATTAAATTAAATAATAATTGTGAAATAGTTCTTTAAATTTTATGATTTAGTATGTTTAATCAAAATTTGATATCAGACACATTTTGATTGCGTCTTCATATTTATTTCGGTGGTTTTAAATTAGAAAACTCAGTCAGTGGTTGAGAATAATTTTAGAAATTATTAAACTCTGAAATTAATATTAGATTACAATTTTCAAAATAAATAGAGAATAATTTTATGATATTTGACACATCGTGAAATAAATCTAAAAATTTTAAATTAAATTAATGTAAATTTAAAAATGTAGGCTTTCAGTCGACTGATTTTCGTAAACAAATTAAAAGAAATTTTTGCAATTCGTACTTAGCCCATTTATAGATGCACATTTATATTTTGTTCCACTGGAACTTGTCAGATAGACTTGGATTTAATTTAATTTATTGGAAAATTTAATCCATCTTAAAAATAAACTTTTAGTTCAAAAATAATTTCCAGGTTCTTATCTAGCACAGATACGAGATCTGATAGATCCTTGTTGATATTAGATTAGAATTTTCAAAGTTAATAGGTTAAATAAACAATAAAACAAAATTTATCTTGTTGATATTCTTCGCTTCTTCTTTCCCATTTTTCAATCATCATGCAATCAAAAATGATAAATTCTTGAGTTTTTTGTTAACAATGCATGTGAATCAATGTTAACTACTTGTTCTTTTTGCATAACCACTATTTAATTTATTGCGTTATTTTAAATTTGTAAATCAAATTTTAAATTATAATTGTTAACGATAATTCAAACTATACTATCTGTAAAGTCATGATTATCATTAACATCAGTAAAGGTTCAATGATCACTATCATGTCTGAGTTCATCCTGATCGTATTTGATTCGCCTCAAAATGTTAATTTTTAAAAGCATTCTGAAACCAATAAAATACATTAAGTAATAAATCAAAATATCTCAAATAGTTTATGTACTAAGTACCTAGTGAATAAAACTTATGTGCGTTTTAAGGACATAAGATTTGAAGAAGTTGTTTTACTGTTTATTAAATTTACAAAAATCTGGATAAATGTTCTCAATTTAAAATAAAGGTTTTAATTCACACCCATAAGTAAATCACTGCCAGTGGTGCATTGGTATCTTATTTTATTTTCTTTTTAGATAATATTAAGTGCCTATAGATACTTAGTTACTAAAGATAATAAATATAATAGCAGGTAAGCTGGGTATCGATAACTCCGACTTCCTGATATACGCAATTAATTTTGGAACTATTTTTAATGCGGGAGAAAGAGATGCTTTATATCTCCTTTTTTAACTTGCAAGAAAAATTACCAGTATGTGGTGGGTTACAGAAATCAGATAGAGAGATTTTTGTGTGTAATTCTGATATTTATATTTTCTATCAGCTAAGTTTTATTTTCAATGTTACTTATATTCGAATATTCTGTTTTCATGTCAGATGTAATTTCTTTGAACTTTTTGTATCAAAGTAAGCATTTCATTAACAACAAAATACATAACTGGAATGGAAACTTTTGTTATATATAAATAATTTTAATATAAATAATAAAAGCAGTATACGACAAGTAAGATGTAAAGAATCTCTTTACACATAGATTCTGAACTGATAGTCGCCAAATACCGGCTGCATTCATTCGTGATTTATGTGCAATTGATAAGATATCAGCGACACCACAATGTAAATTACAATAGGCCGGTGCTGTAAATATCTTGTTTCTATATGCACCGAAATATCTAAAATCGTGAGGAATCTTCGCTTTCACATTTTTACACACGTAAATTTGCAACATATTCTGTTATTAGTATTAGTACAACAAAAAACAAACTTGTCGGCAGTTCTTTAATGTATAAAAATAGTTTTAAAATTTAGTGATGGTAAGATAGTGAAGAATTTTCAAAAATAATTCTTTTAAAATGTAGCTTTCATGAATGAATTCTTATGAAAATTATAAGATCATGAATTTTTGTTACTAAATAAGGCTTGAAGAACATTGTTAAAATGACATACAGCAACATGAGTCGACCACCCGTACTACAAAACCGGATACGGAAAATTGTATAAAGATAAGTTATATCTTTTTATACCTTATGATTGACAATTTATCCTGTTTCGGTATTACCATTTTCAACAGTTATTTAGTGACTGCAAAAATTATTACTCGACCAAGAATTTTCTCAACACGTAATTATTTTTTGTTGTACATAGTAACGTTAAAAGTTACGTTTTTAATTAAAAAAAAGACACATACACTATCTCTAATTAAATAATTTTGATTGTTTCATCTCCATACGTTTTAACTGATCACTTACTATAATTTTTAAAAACTGCTAATCGAGGCAAATTAAATTTTACTAATTTCCAGTAAATCTTACAGAAAACATCATACAAATTGCAATAAAAATTCAAATTTATCTACTTGCAAAATAAAACTACAATTTTAATGCGCTCGTATCGTAAATAACTATTATCAATTCACATGAATTTCAGTTAGTGAAATAATAAAACATAAAATAAAGAAATAATAAATTCACATATATTCAATATTTTTAATAACTAATTAATTACGTATAAAAATAAATAATTATATTTAATAATTAAAAGCTACCCCCCTCTTCCAATATCTCCATATCTACGGATTATGTAACTAGAAAATTCCGCAAAAATTAATTACCTATTAATTATACACCCATCTTTTTAGAGTAATTATTAAACAAACTTTATAATTCCATATTTAATTTAATTTTATTACGATGCCACGAAATAATTCACCAAAACCTCACAAAACAGGCAATATCAATTGACCAACCTAATTGTCCCATCTGACAATTTCCGATATTTAATATTAGTAAAATGTTAAAATTGATGTTGTACCTACCACAGTTTAATTATTTATTTTGATATTTTACCCATCATAAAATTTTCAAGTAGAAAATGAATAGCAAAGAAATATATACATACTCAACACATACTCAAATAATTAAAAATTATAAAATTGATTACTGACTTCAAGAAATTCTTCTAAATTTCAGACAAGTATTTCAATAAAAATCATCTCAACACATTTAAATCCGATCTTTTAAATTCAATTTCACAAAACAATTCTGATTCTAACAGCAATAAACTGATTATAATAACCGGTGTATGCAATTTAATTTAATTTAATTCTTGAACTTGTGATTTCTTAATATTATGCTAGACTAGGTAAGTCCCTTGTGTACATAGTGAAAAAACTATGATACCGTTACTATGCTTTTAACATGTTAACTTGGCCATTTCACAAAAAGTTATGGATAGTTAGTTAGATTACATTATCATTTAATTGTAATGACCATAATCAGAATTTGTCACGCACTTTGCTTCCGGGGCGGAGCGCCGCCATGTTCCGGTACAAGGTAATTTATCAGTCACCGCCCAAAAAATATAATACCTCAATTATAAATTATAAAAAGCAACTGTAAGTGTATAATACTTGTTGGGTATACCCAACAAACCCACCATTTACATTTAATATTTAGGTGGTAGTATATGATTAACTACCCCTTCGAGCGATGTCGATAATTATAAACCGACACTTTATAGGGATTGCTCATAAAAGTTTACGATTTATAAAATGACTAAGTTTCGACCCTTTTAATCCAGTTGACACTTTTATTCTTTCATAAAATCAGAAAGAACTTGGTAATTTCACGGCTGCTGGGTGTTTTTTTAGACGTCAGATTTAAAAGTATTTCCATTAGTCTTCGGTCGAAGGGACATAATGAATCCTGCAATTTTGATTCGGTGTTTATTTTTTAAAACGAAAAGTTTCTGGTTCACTTTAAAAAGCCGTGTCATTAACTGTATACATATTAACACTGGCTTTACATTTACAAAGTTGAAAATTATTAAAAAGTTTTTAACTACATGCAAATTCCATAACGACCACAGTTAATAAAGTTAATACGTAGGTAAAAGCAAAGTGTATAATATAAACTTTTTGCATAAAATTTATTAAGCTTAAACACAAATTTATGGAGGTTGTTTATTGACTTGTATTATAGATATGAAAATAATGTGTGTGAAAATGTTCATAGCTTAAGACGAATATAATAATGGCAAAGCGTAATTTATTTACAAATAAGCGTTTTCCGTTAAAGTACCTGTCTTGCTTACCTATATAACAATGAACATCTGCCGGATAAAAAAATGATTAATTCTTTACTTCTACAATAAACAATTAGGTACTTTTGCTTCCTAGGACAGAAAAGTGGTATGAAAAATTTAGACACCTACCGAATCTCTAAATTTTTTTAGTTTACCCAACAATTCAAATTTGAATTTTTCTAAGCATAAATTCTGTCTATACAAAATATTAACATTAGAAAAAAAATTATTAATGTGTTAGAATCATTTTTTGAATTTCTGGTACCTGGTTTTCACAAATGCAATAATTACTTACTACAAAAAAATTATCCTTTTAATACATATGATGCGGTGCACTTTTCCTATTACTTTCTTTTTCTTCTTATTAAACAATTCACTATTGATTAAAACACATCTAGCAAAATTGTCAGAAAAAGGTTTTATTATCTGTTTAGAGTAGCTATTACATTAAATGTATAATTTACTGAAGAGCTACTAACTTTACGAACGATTAATAAACAACTAAATGTTTTATTTTTATTAATTAACCACTTAGAAAGGTATTACTTATTCTTAGTACGTACACTCAAACAATATTAATCCATGTCTTGACTGGTTATCTGAACCGAATACAAAAAAGTAATTGGTAATAATTAATCATTCGCTTGCAAAAACGATAAATGATTTATGAAATTCAGCATTAAGCAATCTTTTAATTATTATCAGATAGCAATTTAAAATTAATGTAAGGTATAAATTCAATATAAACATCATTTTTATTCTTGATAAAAAATTATAGAAGTAATAGCTACCTACATGAGTATAAAAAGAAACTATTTAGCAAAAGTATCAAATTAATTTTATGTTGAATTAGAACGTATACCACAGATAAATATTTGTGGTAATATTTATACCATAACGAGAAGGTCGGCAAGCTTGAATATTATTAAGAAACACTTTTATTCATTAAACATATTAATTAGTTGATAAAAAGTAATATAGGTAACTAATAATTTTATTGATGAAATAAAATTGTTAGTGGTAAATGTCTGTACCACTGTAAAGTAGAAACATTTTTTCAGTTTTAATAATATTATCATCGTAAATACAATTTCTCAAATTATATAAATTATAAACCCAAAAAATTAATATTGAATTAAAATTTAAAAACTAACAGGTTAAATTAAACAAATCTACAAATTTGTTTTTATCATAAAATGTTTATTAAGTCATAGCAAAAACTCATTACTGAAAGTAATAAAAAAATTTATTTCTTTGTTCAATTTAACGTTTTCATTTATAAAATTATAATACATATCTTAAAAACTTTCAATTATAGCCTATTATTGACAATACTAATGGTGGCGATTTGAATCTAAGAGTCTTGGATCCAAATTTCAATAGATCTAAAAAATTATATATGCTGTGGTTCAGATTCCACGTTAAGTTGTTAATCTTTTATAGATATTTAAAATCAATTTTAGCAATTCAAGTTGAGCAAACCTTAGTATTACGTCTTCTTCTTCTCTCTTCTTCTTACGTGAGGTCTGCGACCTGTGTTTTCCAGCAGCAGCCTCGGATAAGATCCGAAGTCGCTGCTAGAACTGTGAGCATATTATTTGTTTTACATCTGAAGTAGTTTGCTAGACTGGCTTCAGATGTGCCTGTTACCCTATATTATTGTTAATGATGGCAATTCATCAACATAGGAGGACCACCGGCTTTACGTGCCTTCCGAAGCACGGGGACGGTCATAGATAGAAAGAGAGTCAGAAAGAAAATTTTCTTTGTAGACTCCTCCCGGGTTCGAACCGGTGCCTTAGCATTAGTAGTCGATCGCTCTAACTACTAGGCCAGTGACCGTCTCTTACGTAGATAGTATTACGTTACGTTGATAGTATTACGTAATTATATATAATGTTTCTTATAGGTTTTCTCCTGAACGTAAGCACATTTAACTTCAACTAAATTAAATTAACTCCCAGTATTTAAAATAACAAATTCACATTAGTACCATAAATGTATCTTTGAAATACATACTGATATTATATCGTATTATCTACATAATTAATTACATTTGAATAAAATTCTTTCCTAGATTAAAATTTTCATTATGATACAATAATTTTAGAAAATGTCTGTATATGTCAATGTATCTCCAAGTAGCTAGGTTAATGTAATAAAATTTACTATAAAAGTTAAATTTCTAATATCGATTTTGATCTACGTTTTAGAAAATGTGTAGTGTAATAAATTCCACATTGGTAGAAGAATGTAGAAAACCGTTGAAATGTTAATTTTAGTTTAAATATTTTTTCATTTATTTATGTTCTAAATTAACAAGAATAAAAGGTAGATAGTACCTATAATAAAAATAAACTCCAATTAAGTATTGCAAAATATCTATCGAATGTTTCTAAAGGATCTTTTACATATTTAAATGATTAGTAATCGTTTAAGTTGAAACACAAAATTATAATAGTATAGTATCTAATTAAATATCTAATTCATTTTAAAATTCAAATTACTAAAATGTCATCCTGATTTGAAGATCATTTTTCGCGATTGTTTGAACATGAAACATATTACTTGTTTGAGAGTAATTATTGCTTATATGTAACGATTCCCGAATAATAGAAATAACTTTTTTGTTTCCGAGTATTTATTGTATTTAGATTAATCTGCATAATATAAATTATATTAATCCTCACGTGTGCCCATTTAAAACAACGCACCCTGTATGATATACTAAGTATAATACGCTTAAAATGTTGCCACTGAAATTTTAAATCCCTATTAAAAACTGAATTTTAATATCGGTTTGAAAAATAAAGTATTAAAATAGATAGGTATTTAATTAATAAGTTCAATCGAAGCATTATATAAATGTATTGACATTAATGATATGTATTTATTCTAGATTTACATAAAATTTTCTCGCTTTATGTAATCAAGTACCAATATAAAACATGAAACGCGCGGCACGATTTCAGCATTAAAAGATTACTGACAGGCTGGTTATAATTAGTAAAATGATTTCAATTTTATTTCATTAAGAATTCCATAGAGTTAACGTGAAATGAAAAAGCACTCAATTTTTAATTGGATTTGGTTAATTCGCGAGAAATTTAATGGATATTTTACATCAGCCACCGTCGTTTTGGAACAGCCAAACTTTTACAACTCAAACAAATCTTTTATAAATTCCTCAGTACTGAATATAAAAATTATTAAGCAGATTTAAAATTTTAATACTCCCTGTCAGCACTCATTCCGTTTTTGCTAATTGAAAGAACGTTAAAATCTACTTTGCTTTTTCCGTATTACAAAGTTATTTCCGGAAAATTTTGTGTGTATTATATTCTTTACTTCGTGTTATAATTTAATTATTTAGTTTTAAATTTAATAATAACGTTAAAAATTTGCGTTTTCTGTCCCTAACCGCGTTTAATTATGGTACATTGTAACACACATAATACAAATTATTATTTTTCTTTTCAACGAGATAAGCCCTTATTTTTAAAAGCATGTTTGAGCACGTGACTATTCATAATGCCACTTTGTCGATAGACTTTTTAATATTTACGACTATAAAGAAATAAAGTTTTATTACAGCAACGATGTAACTTGAAAAATTTTGATAAATCTACTTGCCCGTGCGACTTAAACAGTTATTGATAGAATTGTTTTAAATAATAATACAACTGTTTTAATAACTCAAAATAATTAGCAAATTATTCGCTTTTATATGAAAACCTATTTTATAATAATCTTAGTATATTAGAAATATATTAAAATGGTTAAAAAATCCTGGACAGGCTATTTTTAATATTTTAAAAAAATGTTTTTAATTAAATTTTGTAACATCAAGATAATAAGAAAATTTTATTCTGACTTCAAGTACAAAACGTATAGAATGTGCAGCTTGACCGATCGAAACGAGATTTGTGGCATTCGAAAGAGTTCTACTCAACTTAGATTTGTCAATTTGTTTGTAAGATATTGTTGTTGCAAAAGTTAAAAAAATTTTTGCACGTTTTGTACTTGAAGTCAGAATAAAATTTTCTTATTATCTTGATGTTACAAAATTTAATTAAAAATCATTTTTAAAAATATTAAAATAGCCTGTCCAGGATTTTTTTGCAACCCATTTTAATATATTTCCTAATATACTAAATTTATTATAAAATAGGTTTCACTCTATTATCAACTCGGTGAAGGTCGACTTAGGTTCGGATCTTAGACTATATATTATATTCACAAATGGGAATATGAAAAATTTAATTGTAGACAAACTTTTTGAGTTTGTATCGAATTATATTTATTCTTTAACAAGAGATATCTACTGCGAGAGCACAACACATCAATGTAAGATATAACTAATGCATTTTACCGCAGCAAATAAAATTCTCACACTACATTTTAGCAACTATGTAATGCATGTGAAACATTACATCTGCAAATGTATAATGCCACATAAATTGAAATATTCAAAATGAAATGCATTTATATTACAAAATTAAATCTGACATGCTTAGAAACGCTTAAAAACTACATAACGATTTAAAACAGGGTTTGGGGGTGGTGCAGGGTTGTACTGTCTATTGCAAATTATATTACAACAACGTGAAAGCTTGTCATTAAGTTACCAAAAGTTATTTTCAGTTGACATTGTTATTTTTGAAATGGTTAATTACATTGACGTGGCTTTGAAATTAAAAATAATATTTGCGTAATTGTTAAAGAGCATTGACAAGTGTATGAGAGATGAGTATATTGTGATTACATTAAATTAATAAAGAATAAATTGAAAAATAGAGATTAAATAACTACAACACCTACAAAGTCTCGAGCCACGCGACGGTAATGAATAAGGCTGTAGGCGATCATGGGGGAAGTTTACAGTTTACTTTTGGCCGCGTGGCTATTCCATTTGTCGCGCCCCTGTTTTGCTGTTGTAAAGCTAGGCTAATGTATCCAGCATTAAAGCTTAGACGCTTAATACAGAAAATGTAGTATTATGCCAAGTTGAGTGATTTTAGTCATAAAGTTATTGTTTATAGAATGCTGGGGTGTTTTCAGGGTGACGTTTTTAAATAATGACCAAGATTAATGTTGGTTACATGAACGTGCCATAAAAAACAAGTTGATCAAAAGCTTTTTTAACAACGTGTAACAAAAAGTGACCCGCCTTATGGCAGGTTCATACAAATAAAATTCACTCAATTCGGTTTTTTTACTATGTAATATCTAAAAAGCACCAGACCGTAGAATCAAAAAATTCTATTCTTACTAACAAGTGATATACCAGCCGTCAACATAGTGTTACATAGAATGACAAGTTAGGATGCTGTTTTAAAGGGGCAGTGTAATTCGTGTGGTAGTATGTGTATTCTGGCTATGTTGTTTGAAATCTCGACTCGTTTAATCTTTTAGAGTACACATTTTTAATTTTCCGCACCAATAACAGTGTGATGTTACACTGACAGAATAACATAATGCAACAAAAGCATTTTATTCAAGAATAACTATATTTCTTATTTTGAAGGCAGTTACTTACCATTCCATTTTACAAGTCAATCTTACAATAATATAACCATAAAGTGATTACTTTATAATGCAATGCATGGTATGGGTCACCTATATGAACTAATTAAAATTTTGATTTACGAAGAATACAATATATAAAACGAAATTTTTCATTCTATATAACGTGAAATGTCAATTTTTTTCATCTTGATAAAAGTAAATTTCAAATCATGCAGTAGGTATTCGTGGAACTTGTAATTACTTATGTTATCCATAAAATGAGTAGGCTGGTTAATGGATAGTGGGTACTTTATAGTCGGATAAACTTAAGCGCTGCGTTTCCACTTTAGATTTTTATTCCGTTTTAATTTGAGAACTTATTATCTGTTTATAACTTCTACCGTAATAATAATTATTATCGAATCTTACGAAGTTACGAACGTTAAGAAGCATTACCTTTTGGGGGAAAAGAAATATTTCGTTTTGGTGCCATTGATGGTATTTTTTACATAGTACATTCAACAAAGCTCTACACAGAATGACTTCACACAAACATTTATTTTATTCTACTGGAAAATTTCTGTCAATTTGATAATAAATAAGTACGTAATAATTTGATTTTACAGTTTAACTTTTTATTTAAATTATTTAAAAAGGTGAACGAGATATTCATAGGTTTGATTTCCGTGATGTACTATGAAGGTATAGAAATATTTCCTTTAGAAGAAAAATAAGTGTTTCAATTTAAAAAATAGCCCATGACGTCACCGGCCAAAAATAAACATGATGAAAAAATAAGGTTGATTTGACATAATATGTTCTTCCACATAGACATAATATTATTTAACCAAAATAGAATCTGAAAAATTGATTCTTTTTTCAGTTCTTCAGCTCGAAAGCATTCGGTACCTTGTGCATCTCTGATGACCTTTGTCATCGTGGAGAACCGTGGTGGCCAATAAATAAAAATTATTTGATCAATTGGAAATAAAATTGTAAGATATAATATTCAATGCTTTCTTGTACATTCAGCATGTGCCGGCGAATTGATCAGAGGTGTGTAATAAACCGACAAGAACTGCAGGTTGTGGGTGGTTGTTTCTTATTTTATTATTTGAATATATTTTTTATTTAAAAGAAATTTAATTTTTTAACCTTTTTCTTACATACCTCTAGAGTTACACAAAGGAAAAAATGGATATAAACTGTAGCTTTCGAAATCTTAAATATTATATGATTTAAAAACTGATTTATCTTATCCACCAACCAAATACGCAGTAATAACTCAATTTAATCGGTCATAATTCTTCAGAGTGGCCAAAGTTGATCAAACAACGTATTACCTTAAAATCCAAACAAAACAATATTACTGTAACAAGCATTATTACAAAAAAATATTACGATATTACCCGCATCATTAATAGTAATAAACATCTGGAGAAAAACTCCAAGAAACAAATTTTCAAATTCATTTTGATCTCTACCACGATTTGGATAGTAACAAAAAAATTTATTTTGATTCAAATTCTAAAGAAATGTAATATAATGTAAGAATGTTTTCTGAAAATTTACACAAAAATAAAACTGGCAAATAATTTTCACTCTTAGAAATTGCAAATAACTTTTGCGATACCTACTTTTTAAAATTCGTGCACATGAGTACCGAATTATATAAGAACCGAAAAACGTTATTTTTTGGTATTACCGTAATACTTAATTTTTGGTATATGGGAGTTTCCTTGCTGGTCTTTTTTTTTGCAAGGATTTCGTCTATCATAATTTGTTATTGGAATCGCTTGTGGTATTATAAAGTAAAATTTTAATTTCTAGTGAATATTTGTAACAGCCACGATAAATAATAATAAAATATTATTTATTAATTTAATAATTTTAATTAATACGGATATTCTAAATTTAATGCAAATACAATTGGATAATTTAACCATTGTAAAGTTTTTTCTTTTATTCTGTATTCAAAGCCTAAGTATAGTTAGTTGTCTTGGGGCTATATAAAATGTATGTTACGTTACAAAGCATACGAAAAATAGCAAACAAAGTTGATTTATCTACACAATGTATATACAATAAGAACATATTCTGTACGAAGCAAACTCAACACTAGAGAGTTTCGTCAAAAGAGTATTCTCATTAATATGACGCTGGAGGCTTTTGACGTACGGGTAGCTTCTTGTTCAGTTTTCCCAAATTTAATTATCCACTTAACCGCTTGTATAGCTTTGAAATGAAAATGTTAAACATAACAATTTTTACAAATTATTGTGTAGACTTAAATAAAATTTTAATTTAAACTTTTATGAAATGAAATATATTATACGTTTGGAAAATAATATAATATATTTTATTATTAATTGTATTGTTATACGTATATCTGTAGGTATATTTATTCTTGTTAAATATTTATAAAATATAATTACACCTAGTTAAATAAACACAATGGTATACAAATTCTGCACTAATTATTGGTTCTTTGGATGTTGCACGTTAATGAGGTACATTCTCAGCATTATGGCTTAGAAGCATTTGGAAGTGATTCTAGAAATTCTATTTCAATTATAATTATTTCAAAGCTGGTATTAGTAGTTTCTACAGAAATGAACGAAATCGTTAAAGGCATTCGGTAGTATGTATACCAAACGGATATTCATATTCTCGACATTTACTTCCTGAAGACCATTAACGAACTGCTGCAGGGTGTAGGCTGTTTTCAAGAAACAATTAGTAATAGCTATTGGCAAACTCATTTACGAATCGCAAATTTTGTAAAAGCATTTGTATAATAATTCTTTTTATATGCCACCATTGAATAACAATTAATACGTGCTTTTATATTATTAATGATTTTTGCTTTAAAATTAAGTTATCAGCATTTTACGTACTCGAATTAATTGAGTTTTTACATGCACAAAACATAATTTAAGTATTTTCTTTAAAAAACTTAATTTAAATTTTGAAAATTTAGTTAACCAGTTACAGTAGTATATTTATTTAATTATATGTATGTTATTATGTTATTTACATATTATAAGCTACGTCGAAACCGTTATTTACAGCACACCAAAGATGGCAATTATCATATCAACAAGAGAATAAGTCGTTTAACAAATCAAATAATAATGTAGGTATAATTCTGGGATATACCACAATATTATGAATCCTTTTCTTAAATTTTGCATGTTCAAGTCAATTTTTTCAAATATTATACAAAAAGTTTTATAATGCCTATATTTTAATCTTCATAGTTTCCTTCTGAAAATAATAAAGGTGAAGCCGAAGTAAAAAGAACATGAATTACAACAATATTTTATTATGTAAAAATCATTCTTATTCAAAAATTTTCTACGTAAACATAATAAAACATTTTTCTCATTGTTATTATTTAATTTGGACGTAATTTTGAGCTACTTAAAATTTATTAGATGTTTTATGAAAGGTCGTTTTTATCTGGTATTTAATTGCATTGTAAATTCTTACGTTTCCTTGTGAGCAACGTTCATAAAAACTTATTTATCGCAAAATTATTTAACATTATGTTATTTTTAAGTTAGTTATGCTTTCAACAAAACTATAAATGCAAATTTAATTGCTCAATTATGAATATAGTTATAGAGATTGTTCTTTTGAAAACTTGTGTCGATATATAGATGTACGAAAATTTTTACTAAACATGTTGATAACAATTAAGTATTTAATATTTAAGGCAACTACTTTACATTATTATAATTATTTAAATAATTACCCGTGTAGAAATATACTTTTGAATTAATGTTTGAATTCATTAGTATTATATGGACTTGCTAATAAGTGTAATATGTACTACTGATTTTATATAATGCGTCTTTAAAACAGATGCCTGCGATTGATAAAAACTTGTATATTTCCTGCCACCCAATTAGTAAAACATACAATACTTATGAGGTGGTTAAGGCTAGAGAAAACATTTAATAAAATTTAATGAGCATATATCTCTTTCTTCATATCTTTTATATAGCAATAAATTACATACATATAAAATTTCTTATAAATGTTAAGAAGGATGCCAATTAGTTATTTTTTTAAATAATTGAGTAATTGAAGAAATTTCGTTTAAATTCCCATTATCGATATTGAAAGCACTCGTAATGCTTTCAACTTAAGCCCAATATTTTATAAAGAATAGTTATTTATAGAAATTTACAGAAAAATTGAAATTTGAAAATTTTTAGGTCGTTTAAGAAAGACCGATGTAATACTTCGCGGTTGGTTGAAGTAAAACCTCACATGAGTGCTCGTAGTAGTACAAGGCAATACATCGATAATACACGCCACATCTAAGGGTGTGGGTCGGACACGTGTTGAGGTGCTGAGGCGACATGAAAAGCACATTAGGATTCGCGGGAGCCTAGGGCGAACCTCCCGGGTATCTGCATCTACAAGTAAGGAACAGAATTGTATTCTCATGCTCAAGTGCAGGACTACTACGGGTTAACTACATCAATTCTATACTAGAAATGTTAAAGTTCTCAATTTTTAAACTATTAGATACCTGAATATAACCCGAATTTTATTTATATCTTAGAAAATTACTTATTTTTAAATACTTTCTTAATAAAAGCCACTTTTATAGTCAACCGGAAAACTTTACTTATGTTTAAAAAAGTACATAATTAAAACTAAATTTTAATTTGCGCAAATTGCCGACTAAATTATTAATTATTTAGTGGACATAGTTTTACTTTATTTTTCCATTGTGTAGCCAAGTTGCCAAGTAAACGTGAAACTACATAGGTAATATAAATTACATTCAAGATTGCGTGATGATTCCTTATAAGATTAACAAGATAATCATTAATAAATACAATATTAAAAAATTATAGCTGGAAAATTTTGATTACCCTATAATTAAATACAATGAATTGAAATTCTTCCGTTTACTGGCAATAGTTTGTAATGTAGCTAGACACAATTTAATTAAAAAGAAACATTTTACTATTGTGGCATGTGACCCACAATAATTTTAATATGAGTGCCTAAATGAAAACCTATAATTTTCTGTTTATAAGTCGAAATCCAGCTCATATACGCGTATACTACAGTTTTGTTTATTTTCTCACAACAAAATTAGTTAATTAGCGTGAACTAATGAAGTTCTAATTGCTGCTAACATATTTATTGCTCGACTTGATAATTTTTATCTCTATAAAAAAGTTATGGAATGTATATACGTGAACTCGAGTGATTTTTGAGCATAAAGTTAAAGGAAAACTGGATCTTTGTATTAAAACACAACTTATAATGTATTAATATTATATAATGCTTTATATTCAAACTTTAACAAAAAGAAGAATAAAATAGTAAAAAATAAATAATTTGAAAACCAAAAATTATTATGTAATTTTTAAGAGGTAAGTAGTACTTATTTGAGTTAGGAATATTTACATATATGCACTTATGTATAGAATTATAGTAGTATATAAATTTTGCCACATTGGTCACCACGTTATTAGTTGAGGTTTGATTTGAAATATTTACACTCTCTCGCTATGACCACAAGTTGCTTTGATACAATCAAAACCGCTTTTTTGTTACATTTTCGGTGTTCATAAATATGTAATCTTGGCGAACAGTGATTTGTGTGGCAAAAGTTATAGTCGCCAAATGCAATACCACAACTTCTGGACGTATTCAACTACGCAACGGTTTCTTTATGATGTGTCGAATAAATTGTTAAACATCAAAAAAATTCACACAGAGTAATTACTATTATATAACTTTTTGCAACGCTTTTTGATATAAACTAAAAAACAAGTGATAAAATATTAAGTAATACTTGTTAAAAAGCTTCTACATAAAAAATTTAGGTTGTTTGATATGTAAATCCCTAACAAAAACAGAAAGCCGGGTATACTTAAAACAGCATATTTTAAATGAAATTGAATTTAATTGTAAAAAAAGCAGCAGATGTTCAAATTGGATAAGATACTGTCATATCAAAAATACATTTTGTTAATTGCTAGGAAAACACAGTTCTGTTTGCTATATTTAGTGGTAACTAAATTTTACTATTACTAACGTCTGTCATTCAATTGAAATTTGGTGTTTATAGCATATGGAACTCTCTATAAAACTGACTTTGTGCTACTGGTTAAATAATGAATATTTATTTTTATGATGACCGGTTTAGGTGGAGGATTTAGTGTCAATCAACTGTCTAGGACCGGAACTATCACTAAGAGAACTGACTGACATTCGCTCCACTGCACTTGTGATATGGGCTACATTTCTTTAGATTACCAATGCCAATAAAAAAGCTTCTTTAATGAATTTTTATATACTTCAATGGCTTTGTATTACAAGCATTAAAGAATGTCAGAACAAATAGAGTTTTCGGGAAGCTTATAATAATACTTCTGGTTATCCGACGTTAATAAGGATAAGAAATACGAGAACCAAATATGATTCATTTATTTATGTATTACCTATTCATTTCCTAAGAGCTACTAATAATATTGCGACAGAATTAAGAAAACAGCTTGAAATTTATTCAACTAGCTTATAAGGCAGCAAACGGCCATAATTTGCTACTTAACGATTTAAATCCAAATATTTTAGGCCGTTAATATTAAAAAAGCACTAAAAAAAGTGAAGATTAGTTAGCATAGATTAATATAATTTTACTAACTTAAAGAAAACGTTACAGATTATCGGAATTTGGTGCCGACAGTTAAGTAATGATTAAAAATTTATTTGTGATGAAAATTTAAATTAAAATGTACACTCAGCCTCGCTTAATTAAAAATGAATCGACTGACATACCAAAGTGTGAAAGTACAGAATGTTTTATTTTTTAAATTGGATACCAGTTTTCGTGACACCAAAAACTAAAACAACTTTGTACCCTAAGTTCCTTTTTACTTTTAACAATTATTATCAGGTGCGAAAGAATTTACATTTTAGGCAAAACTACTGGGCACCTATGTTCATACCATAATGCAATACGTTAATTTAAATTTATAACTACGTATCGCAAAGCTTTTAGTTTTCAATTATAAAATTATAAATGCATTAAATGATAATAAAATATATAAGTATTTTACAAATATCATTCTACCGTCACATGCAAATGACGAACTAGGTATATTCACTTTTAAAGATGTTAGATAATAATTGTAACTAGTCAGATGATAATGTAACTACAAAACTAGAAAAACAAGCAATTATTAATTTATGGTGAGTTAATTGCTTCTTTTAATATTTTATCTGACATCATCACACGGTTTTTTTTTAATAATTTACAGCCCACAAATCATTATAAACAGAGGAAAAGCGTTTCGGTTGAGATTTTCATTATGTATAATATGTAATTATACAATGTTTCAATAGGTAGAATATCAGTCTTAACAATACACGAAAGTTACTTGCATTAACCGAAAATTATAGGTTATAATATAACACGCTATCAAAAATTATTACACCTGTAACGTGAATTTTATTTATGTTTTACATTATAACCATTTTCTTTAACAAATATGATAGACATAAATAAATTTTTTTTATACCTATTAAAAATTAACCGTTGAATACGAGAATGTTTAAAGTGTAGCTATTAATTCGATTAATCTAATGAGCAAAATATTCGCATGCATGTTTCAAAGCTCAGACGCTTTTTAGTCTCTTATTATAAACGCGATTTGGTTGGTATGACATGTGTATGTGTCAGTACAGGTGTAAAGAAGACACCTGTCTCGTTTTACCACTTAAAGAGCTCATTACAAAAGTAGTTACACGTTATGAATTGCAAAATAAACTAATATAATTTATAAGTAATTAATATGTAAGAAATAAATAATAATATAAATATTATAGGCGCATAATTCAATTTAGAATAAATAATTTGCAATACAGGTCAGAGAACATTAATGTCTCCTTAATTTTATAATTAATAAAATATATTATATCGGTGTAGGTACATTTGGGTTTAAAAACTTTTAAAGTTTTTAAACTTTTAAAGTTTTTAAATAAATTTTAATTTCTCTGTAAATATATTTTTTAATAAAAACTTTAAATATTCGCCTAATTAACATGTTTTTAATAACTCCCTTTCTTGAATGGGTATTTCTTTGAGTGATTGGAAAAACTATTTTAGTAATCTCCTGACGGAAACCAGACAGAATATTGGAGACGAACAAATGGGCGCACAACAAATCTAAAATATAGAAATGAAATTTGAACTTGTCGAAGCCTCACGTAGAAGTATGAAAACCGTAATTGCCTGGGGGCACCAGCCCCCATACCAGCAGAGTTACTAAAATAACCTAAAAGCGACACGAGATGTTGAAACATCTTTTCAGATCAGAGATCTGGAGGAAGAACTGCACCTGGACAGAGGAGAGTGGAAACTGGGATTGGAGAGGCGGCGCCAGCGGTAGAAAAGATCCGTTTATAATGGGAATAAATGCAGTAATTAAAATATAAAAATATTACTATAAACTTAAAGGTCCGGGTTTTTATCTATTAATAAAGTGTCTTTCAAAATATGTTATTGTTGTTTTAAATTCTAAATAAATGATTATTATTATTTGTAATTCAGATAATAATATTTTTCAATGTTGATTACACATCAAAATATAAAGTTAAAGAAGTGGCTGAAGTCGTTAACTCCATGCAACTGTGGATTAATTGGGATATAAATACCCAAACACTTTTTATGACCGATTTTTTCACTCATGGTTATCTTCAAGTTAGCTAACTTCAAGTTAAATGGAGAAAATTGCCAATCAGATGATTGATTTATTAATTTTGTTGTCGTCCAATTGGTTATTTCGTCAATTTGACCTGAACTCGGGCATTAGACATTTAGTAGTTTGAAACCGGCATTTTCAGATTTGAACTCTCTATCAATCAAAAATGGTGACAAAAAGTAATGTACCCACCTAGTAGTTTACAAAATATCTGGGAAAGTTTTTTTCAAATTATAACATACACAATATAATTATTTTATATACCTATCTAGTATATTTCAGATACATCCGATTACAAAATCTCAAAATTTATTTTCTCGACATCCCTTGTAGTGGCATAAAAACTAGAACAGGCCCTAGGTCGGAAACTGTTGTATACATAAAAAGATGTAAATAGTGCAAAACAAGCCAAACATCAGCATCAGATTACGAAACCAATAACATTGGTTTTATTCCTTGTTGTGCTAGCTGTAGTGTTGGGGAAACTGATCTGTGCGCCATCAAAAGCGGACTTCCATAACATCAATTAATCAAAATTTTCAAAAAATTAATCAATTTTTGGATACAGGAACAAATTTATAATGTAATATTACAGTATTTGTTAGCTGGTTAACAAAATTAAAACTGTATTTTGCTTTTAAATTTTCAAATTTAAAGTTGCTCTTGTATAATATAGATTGACAGACAGGACATTTGGCTAATTCGACATGTAGTTGATAATGTCAAAATTTGTAAACGTGTTGCCATTTTCTAAGTATTGCAATACATTTGTGATGACGTAGAAACCGTCACGAAAACGTCTACTAGAAAGGTACAAATTGCACAATACAACTTTTTCATGTGTAAACGAAAACCATGACGCCTAATGAAGCAGAAGTGCGTATGTAATATCTGTCGTTCAGGTACGTATTGAAATAAATGATGCAGAGAAGAAATCAAACAAGACTTTTAGTTTTCGTTCTCCAGTTTTGCATTGATAATACTACCATAAGACTATTATAATTTTAAAATTTCACACGGGTTAATACGCTAAACATTTTTTAAAGACTGTAAATTTAGATCTCATATAAAAGTTTTTCAGGATCTTTTTAGAATAACGCGCAAATATTGATCATAAGAATTTGTAAACTCAGACAAAATTTGCTTTTATATTTGTATAGATTTTCATATTTTAACCTTTAGATTTTTATTAATACAGATTTATTATTTTATAAAATCCTAAATATAATTACTAAAAGCAGTTTTCAAAGGCTTAATAAATTATTGGCAAAAAGAACGAATGAACTGTATGTAAAATGGACCACCGACGCCGAAACGCCTTAGGCAAGTTTCTCGACAAAATAAAACGTAGCTAAAATATACATACATCTACCTAATAAGAATATAATTAGTATTACCTAATAAGTGCTAATTGTTTTCGAGTCCCTTATTCATGCACAAAATGATTTTAACGATATACACGTATCTCTGTTCCACTTCAAAGTTTAGTCAATATACCACCCGACAAAAATATTAATTAGTAAACAGTAGGTATGTACGTATATTATGAAAATATTAATTAACCATTTAATAAAATTTATGGTTTCTTTGTACATTTTCAGTCGAACCTATATTGTGGTTTCTGTTTATATGGATCGTTATTATAATTTAATTAATTATAATTTGAACTACTTTTTTCTACTAAAATAAATCATTTCTTTTTAGCAATTACTTAAAAATAGATTATAAAAATTTAAATGGTAAAATCAAAGTCATACAGATGATAGATAAACCTACAGTCTATGCAGTATTTAATATTGTATCATAGTTATGCTTAAAAAATAAAATGGTAATTTTATGTAAAATATATTTTTAGCCATGTTTTCGTTTTGAACTAAATTTTCTGTTCATCATGTGCATATTTTATATCAATTAACAAAGTAATATTGCTGGATAAACCTAAAATACTTTTTAATTTGCTTTATTAAGTATTAGAAATAGTTCTCTTACAAATTTTTGTAAAACAAGTTTCTTACAGATCAGAAATGGTTTTGTTTATAATTTTGTTTGCCCTATCAAGTATGTATTTTGTAGCAAATGATTAAGATTTATTATCAGAGACAAATATATGTTTTTGAGTACCCTTGGTAATAATTATTGATTGAAACAAATTCAATTTCTTTCTATTTACAAATATGAATTTTTATGTCGTGAAGAATTGCCAGAACTTGGGCGTTATTGTAGTATAATACAGATTGATTAAAACAGTAAGCCTGCAATAGGTAATTTATTTTTAAAGAATAACTTTGAATGTCCATTGTATAGAGTCGAAGCTTGGTTATTTTGTATTGTCAATAAATTTGCAGATTTGAATCTCAGCGTAATTTTCTTGCATTTATAAACATCACAATGTGTACTTGATGTGCATAAAGTTAAAAGTATATCAATTGAAGAGGTATTTTTATCATTACAAAACTAAAATTGGACCATTGAGTCGATGTTTTAAATGTGTTGCAAGATTACAAACTTTATTAAAATAGGGATAGAAATTTCCCCGGGTTGTCGAGTGTTTCAGAACGGTTTATATTGTACTCTACAATTTACAGTTCTTCCCAGTATTTCAAATCACTTATAATAGTGTAGGTACTGAATGTGAATATACCAACGTAAAATTACCATATATCAATTACAGGTATTGGCGATGGGAATCTCGTTAATCCATTCATGCTCGTCCGCAATTTTCACTTTTTTAAATTAAGCTTTTGGTCCCGGTTTTAGCGGAAAACCTTTTAGGGTCCTAGAGAGTAACTGTGCAAAATTTGGTTGGGATCGGTCGAACGGTCTAGGAGTCTATAGAACACACAAACATACATCCATTTTATATATATGATTAACAAAGTAAACCTATTAGCTTCACGTCGAATCAAGGCAGCATCTTCGTTTTCTTTACTTCTAGCATTAGCGGTTTTCAACCTATTAGTTTCTCGTCGAATCAAAGCAGCATTTTCGTTTTCTTTACTTCTAGCATTGGCTATTCTCAACCTATTAGCTTCACGTCGAATCAAGGCAGTATTTTCGTTTCCTTCAGTTATAACGATATATTCACGACGGGCCTTCTCTCGCTCCGCCTTCCGTCTTTTTACTGCTTCTCTCTGGACCGCTACTTCCTCATCAGATTTTTCTTCAACAACAATATATTCAATTTCGGACATCTTTTCTTTCTTACTTTATAGATATGATGATATATATAATTATTTATATATATAATAAATTGTAGTTGGTACATAGGGGATTATCGGTTTAACGAAATCCATAACGTGATAATACAGCCTCTTGTTGAGAAAGCTTAAACAACCTCATTTTTTAAAGAAATTAATGCTTATAAAATTTTTCTTCTTTGATAAAAATCCTCTTAATACCTTTGAATAGCAATAGCTTGTGTTTGAAGTTGGAAGAATATCTCGATTCGACTATTTCATTGGTCGAAAAATTTTTTCTTTTGGGTTGGTATAATAAATGAACGAACCAATCAGAAGCGCAAAGGACACGAACACACACACACTGAGAAATATATATTAGATTCACCTGAGGTTAATAATGAACATAAATGCGTTTTCCGGAAACTTCGGGACCATTTTGAAAGAAAATTTATGTGTAAAACGAATTAGCATAACCAAGAAATGCTATCAATAGTGTTTAAATAATTAAAGTCGGTCTATAAATAAGATTAATTTGATATTTAAAATGTTGATTAAATTGGAATTTTGTGACGTTTAGCAATTAGGCGAAATGAGAAAACGAATTAATTATGACAGCTGAAACTGGAAACTTTATAAATCGATTATTAATAATTATTATTACAATCAATTATCGTTACAAATAGTACATTTTTTGACAAAATAGTTTTCGTCAACATCTATATACTTGTATTCCACGTTCACTAGTTTTTATTCGATATTTAATGTAACCTTTATGTCAAAATTAATTAAACATTTTCAAGCAAGTGTCAACATCAAAACAAAAAACTATCATTTGTTTTATAATTTGAAATAAATAATTAAAACGATTTACTTTATTCATTAACAATTATTATTATAAGAGTAAACAATCCTAGTAGTGGAAAAATTGTATATAAACCACGGTAGTGAAGCGTGTTATAACCGCGCTTAAATCCGCGTGCTACGCACCTTGGGATTTAATCTGGCGCTAGGGTTATAACACTATGCTTCACTACCTTGGTGTATAATATACTATTTTAATAAAAACTTTAAATATTTGCCTAATTAATATGTCTTTATGAACTCCCTTTCTTGAATGGGTATTTCTTTGAGTGATTGGAAAAACTATTTTAGTAATCTCCTGACGGAAACCAGACAGAACATTGTAGACGAACAAATGGGCGCACAACAAATGGAAAATATAGAAATGAAATTGGAACTTGTCGAAACCTCATGTAGAAGTATGAAAAACCGTAAATTCCTGGGGGGGGTATACCAGCAGAGTTACTGAAATAACCTAAAAGCTACACGAGATGTTGAAACATCTCTTTCAACGCTGCATAAATGGAGAAAACACACCAAAACAATGGAGAACATCTATTATAACACCAATTTTCAAAAAAGGATGCAAACAAGATTCAGCAAATTATAGAGGTATTACAGTAATTTGCGCAGTAGAAAGACTGTACTCAAAAATATTAAAAAATCTAATAGAAAAAGAGATAGAAGGAAAAAAGTCAGAAGAACAGACGGGCCTTAGAGCTGGAAGATCCACAATCGATAATATCTTTACTCTAAAAATGCTTGTAGAAAAAAAAGTACAACGCGGTCGAAATTCACATCTGGCATTTATAGATGTGGAGAAGGCATACGACAACGTATCAATAAACAAATTATGAATTGCAATGGAACAACTGCAAATAAATAAAACGTTGATATATGCTACAAAAAACCTATATGCGGAAAATACTGCTTGAGTTAAATCCCAAAAAGTGGCATCAGAAGAATTTAACACCGACAAAGACCTAAGACAAGGTTGTTTTCTATCTCCAACTCTATTTAAAATATTTACATACGCGCTAGAGAAATGGCAAAAAATGCAAGAATATGGGGATACAAATAGATGACAAAACGCTGTTCACCCTCTATTTTGCTGATGATCAAGTGGTAGTCGCAGAAGACAAAATTTACCTCAGTTACATAGTACCAAAGCCTAAACAACAATACAAGGAAACCGGCCTGAATATTAACATGAAAAAATCAGAATATCTAAGTGTGGGAATGGAAGAGGTAGAAAATCTAGATATGGACGGCGAATACATGAAAGGCACAAAGGCATATACATACTTGGGGTTATATTTGAGAAAACGGTAGCAGCTGTAAAGAGATTGAGAAAAGAATAAACAATGGAAGGAATGTTATAAGAACTTTGAATAGCGTACTGTGGGACAAAAATATACGAAAAGGTACGAAGAAAAGGATTTATACATCCATAATTGAAAATATGGTCACCTATGGAGCAGAAGTTTGGGATATTGGATAAAAAGTAAAATAAGCTCAGAACAATGGAGATAGACAAATAAAGGCTGATAGATGAAAATGACGACATCCGAAGGATTATGGAGGTAAAAGCGAATATCGTCGAAGAAATCGAAAGAAGACAACTTGTTTGGTTCGGCCACGTAAATAGGATGCCAGAAGAAAGATGGCAAAAAGATGTTAAGGTGGATACCCCCCGAAAAAGAAAAAGGAAACCAAGATTGAGCTGGAGACAAGGAATTGAGGCAATGTCGGCAAGAGATCTGGAGGAAAACTTGTCTGGACAGAGGAGAGTGAAACTGGGAACGGAGAGGCGGCGCCAGCCGTAGAAAAGATCCGTTTATATTTATATATAACCATAAATGTTTGGTATTTCTGATTGGTTTATATTTAAAAATTATATAATATAAATAAATGCAGTAATTAAAATATAAAAATAGTATTATAAACTTAAAGGCCCGGGGTTTTTTCATCTTTTAATAAAGTGTCTCTCAAAACATATTATTGTTGTTTTTAAATTGTAAATAAATGATTATTATTATTTGTAATTCAGATAATAATATTTTTCAATGTTGATTACACATCAAAATATAAAGTCTGTTAAAGAAGTGGCTGAAGTCGTTAACTCCATGCAACTGTGGATTTAAATCCACAGTTGCATTTATTTTAAATGCCCAAACATTTTTATGACCGATTTTTTCACTCGTGGTTATCTTCAATTTAAATGGAGAAAATTCCCTAATCAGATAAATAATTTATTGGTTTTGTTGTCGTCCAATTGGTTATTTAGTCAATTTGACCTGAAATCGGGCATTAGACATTTGGTAGTTTGAAACCGGCATTTTCAGATTTGAATTTTTATCAATCAAAAATAGTGACAAAAAGTAATGTACCCACCTAGTAGTTTACAAAATATCTGGGAAAGTTTTTTTCAAATTATAACTTACTAAATTTTATTATTATATATATCTACATTTCAAATACACCTAATTACAAAAATCTCAAAATTTATTTTCTAAACCTGCTTTGTAGTGGCATAAAAACTAGAACAGGCCCTAGGTCGGAAACTGTTGTATACATAAAAAGATGTAAATAGTGCAAAACAAGCCAAACATCAGCATCAGATTACGAAACCAATAACATTGGTTTTATTCCTTGTTGTGCTAGCTGTAGTGTTGGGGAAACTGTTCTGTGCGCCATCAAAAGCGCACTTTCATAACATCAATTAATCAAAATTTTCAAAAAATTAATCAATTTTTGGATACAGGAACAAATTTATAATGTAATATTACAGTATTTGTTAGCTGGTTAACAAAATTAAAACTGTATTTTGCTTTTAAATTTTCAAATTTAAAGTTGCTCTTGTATAATATAGATTGACAGACAGGACATTTGGCTAATTCGACATGTAGTTGATAATGTCAAAATTTGTAAACGTGTTGCCATTTGCTAAGTATTGCAATACATTTGTGATGACGTAGAAACCGTCACGAAAACGTCTACTAGAAAGGTACAAATTGCACAATACAACTTTTTCATGTGTAAACGAAAACCATGACGCCTAATGAAGCAGAAGTGCGTATGTAATATCTATAGTTCAGGTACGTATTGAAATAAATGGTGTAGTGAAGAAATCAAACAAGACTTTTAGTTTTCGTTCACCAGTTTTATTTGCATTGATAATACTACCATAAGACTATTATAATTTTAAAATTTCACACGAGTTAATACGCTAAAACATTTTTAAAGACTGTAAATTTAGATCTCATATTAAAAGTTTTTCAGGATCTTTTAGAATAACGCGCAAATATTTACCATAAGAATTTGTAAACTCAGACAAATTTGCTTTTGTATTTGTATAGATTTTATATTTTAACCTTTAGATTTTTATTAATACAGATTTATTATTTTATAAAATCCTAAATATAATTACTAAAAGCAGTTTTCAAAGGCTTAATAAATTATTGGCAAAAGAATGAATGAACTGTATGTAAATGGACCACCGACGCCGAAACGCCTTAGGCAAGTTTCTCGACAAAATAAAACGTAGCTAAAATATACATACATCTACCTAATAAGAATATAATTAGTATTACCTAATAAGTGCTAATTGTTTTCGAGTCCCTTATTCATGCACAAAATGATTTTAACGATATACACGTATCTCTGTTCCACTTCAAAGTTTAGTCAATATACCACCCGACAAAAATATTAATTAGTAAACAGTAGGTATGTACGTATATTATGAAAATATTAATTAACCATTTAATAAAATTTATGGTTTCTTTGTACATTTTTCAGTCGAGCCTATATTGTGGTTTCTGTTTATATGGATCGTTATTATAATTTAATTAATTATAATTTGAACTACTTCTTTCTGTTAAAATAAATCATTCTTTTTTAGCAATTACTTAAAAAAAGATTATTAGATTATAAAAAAATTAAATGGTAAAATCAAAGTCATACAGATGATAGATAAACCTACAGTCTATGCACTACTTAATATTGTATCATATTATGCTTAAAAAAATGAAATGGTAATTTGATTTAAAATATATTTTTGACCATGTTTTCGTTCTGAAAACTAAATTTTCTGTTCATCATCAATTAACAAAGTAATATTGCTGGATAAACCTAAAATACTTTTTAATTTGCTTTATTAAGTATTACAAATAGTTCTCTTACAAATTTTTGTAACGCAAGTTTCTTACAGATCAGAAATGGTTTTGTTTATAATTTTGTTTGCCCTATCAAGTATGTACTTTGTAGCAAATGATTAAGATTTATTATCAGAGACAAATATATGTCTTTTTGAGTAAGTACCTTTGGTAATAATTATTGATTGGAACAAATTCAATTTCTTTCTATTTTCAAATATGTAATATGTCGTGAAGAATTGCCAGAACTTGAGTGTTATTGTAGTATAAACAGATTTATAAAAGCAATAAACCTGCTGAGTTTTCTGCAATAGGTAATTTATTTTTAAATAATAACTATGAATGTCCATTGTATACAGTCTAAGCTTGGTTATTTTGTATCGTCAATAAATTTGCAGATTTGAATTTCAGCGTCATTTTTTTGCATTTATAAACATCACAATGTGTACTTGATGTGCATAAAGTTAAAAGTATATCAATTGAAGATGTATTTTTATCATTACAAAACTAGGGATTGGACCATTGAGTCGATGTTTTTAAATGTAAGTTGCAAGATTACAAACTTTACTAAAATAGGGATAGAAAAATACCTCGGATAACATTTATTGTTTCAGATAGTCTGTTTGGTTGATTACATCACGGGAAAAACGCAAAAATTTCACAACATGAAGTACTCCAACAATTTTCTCCTGTTGTTTTTTTTTATTAAAAAAATCTTGCTGTTTGATTGGTGCTGCCCAAGTAAGGTAATTTAAATTTCAATTTATATATTATGGAGCAGTAAATTAGGTTCCAATTTGTCACTATTTATTAAATTACAATTATTAAAATGATATAAAATTTAAAAGAATTAACATTCATTGTTATACATTAAACTTAACTTTAAAAGCTTGAAGGCCACGTCAATCGACAAAACTTATGTCGATGGGTCCACTGACTTGCTTTCCCGGAACAATTTTAAATATTAAAATTTTTCTTGTGCTTGCAAGAAATTTTGACGTATGAATTGCCCTTTTCGTGTACAGAACTATTTAACTTCCTATTGATTATTCAATTTAAGAAACTGTGCTAGATTAATAATTTACTTTATTAATTATTTATTTAGTATTTTTTAGAGGATATTGGCCTGGTAGTTGTGTCCGTCTTCTTGTTTCGGAAGAAACGTAAAACCGGTAGTTCTTCCGTGTTGATGAATTTCCACCAGAACATAAAATAGAGTAACTGGCACATCTTAGGCCAGCCTAGCAAACTACCTTAAATGTAAGACAAGTAACATCGGAACATCGCCGAGGAGTGTTGGATATTACAGGTTCCAGTCCTAAATTAAGAAGAAAAACTACTTATTAATTATTGCAGCATTGCCAAATTAAAATATTGTAGATGATCTCTAAGTCAAATGTGTTATTATAAAATCTTAAATAAATTGATATGTTTAAATGAAACAATCGATTCTTAATTTTCACACATTCATTTTTAATACATTAATATAATAAGCAATGTCATTATCATAATATTTAAAACATTGGGAATAATTTTTATTCATTATTCACTCAACAACTGGATTGGACCACTGCGACTACCTCCTTCCATATTAAATTTCCTTGTATAAAAGTTAATTACGGGAAACTTTTTACAGTTACTTAATCTTCAGAATAACATCCATGACATCTCCCTTTTTTAGTAATACTTATCTTCTACTAGTCATGTACAACTAAGTTGATAAAAAAGTCACGTTCGTTGGTAGAAAATCACCGAAATCCATTGCATAGTACGTAGTAAATTAAGTCATCAATAAATTGGTTAACATTCACGCTATTGGTTTTCTCTATGAATTGGTGAGAAATTTCCCATGTAGTTTTCTTCGTTTAATTTATTTTTAGAAATGGTTTATCAGAAAATTTTTTAGAATTTTCCCGTATGCTTGATGGCTTGCTCTATTTTTTAAATTTTAAGTTCCTAGCACATCTAAAACTAGGAAATCTCTTGGAAAAACAAACAAATAATTTTCACCTTTATAATATAAATAGTATCTTATTTCATATCTTGTAACTAACTAAAAATGCTTAGGTTTATCTATATAAGTTTTTACTCAAAATAACTTTTCCAAAAAGAATAATCAGAAAATTAAATATTTAGGTGATAATTAAAAATGTTATTCCAATATTATCGTTCTGCGCTTTTATGTATGTAGTTGCAATAAGACAATTATTTATTTAGTCAGTATTTTTATTAATAAATGGTCAGTACATAATATTATAATTATAATTGTATACATATATATGTATATAATATGATAGGTCGTGGGATCAAAATTAAGTTGCATCGTTCGTTGGTAGATATTGTTAATATAAAGAAAAGCAGTAGTAATATTATTATTAACCAATATATTGAAAAAATTCTGAATAAAAATGTGAATAACCTAAATTGAATTACTGGAAGTTCAGATTATCGAGGTTGCACTGTGTTAATTTTTTAAGAAAAGTAAATCATCATTTTACAAATTATAAAGTCTAAATTGATAATGATTTACATAAGAATGTGTTTAAATGATTAATGAACCGACAGTTCGTTAGTATACAATTACTTCTCGCTGAAATAGATAATCAGTACCCGTAGGTATTATGAATGTCTACAGTTGTCGACTAACAATTATTAGCATCTACCTGACTCATCGGGTTCATTCATGCAAATGATAAAGCGATTTTATTTTATAGGTAATATTTCAATTTATCTATTTTTATCAATTTATATTCAAATGGACAACAAAAAATAATTTTCAATTGAATGTAGATTAACTTTTTATTACTACACTTCTTTTTTTGATTTTCATTGTAGATATTATAAAGCCGATCATTTTTTGTACACGTTTCTCAAGTTCAAAACAAAAAAGTTCCCGACAGAGTTAATTTAAACTTTTATTGTTAAAAAATTTCTTCTACACGACTAACTTTCTACCAAAAAATGGTTCTACTTCAAGACGACAGGTATTAGTCACATACATGAACACTCGATATAGACACACCAAACCCACGTCTTCGTAATACGGGCTTTTAAATTGAACAATAAGTAACATGATGTATAGAATTACAATTCTATACTCGACTACTAAAAGATCAAACATCATCGTGGAATTAGACATAATTCGAAATATGGGTTTATTCGAGCATAAAAGTGTCAAGGTTTGTTCGTTGTTAAGATTGAATGGCAATAATGGGTTTGCAGAAACTTTATAGAAACCCTTGTTAGGGGGTCGGTACAACTCAATTTAAATTATAGGCATCCAATTATCATTAGGTATAGATAGACAACTTTACTCTTGTTTATATTACGATATTATTCGTACTAATCAAATTCTATTTCTACCAAGTTTTGGATTTATATTAACAAACAAAAGTGAATGCAGCAACCATGTCTGAATTACTTGCACAACGTTCTCGCTATAATATTATAGTAATATAATGTAATAAAATTATTATTTTTATTCTCAAAGAATATTTTTCAGGAAATCATTGTTGCTGATCAGGGACTTGGTTAGCATATTTCTCTCTAATACAAATTACGAGTTAATTTTTGAATTAGTATTCTGAAAATGAAAATTTTTGTAAAGGGTTTAAAATAATGTTTCCTATGTAAAACCAGACCAAACTTTTACATCTTTTTTAACTTAATGACTACTATTATAGTATATATATTGTGCGCATTTAATACGGAATATCCTTACCAATTACGTCAAATTTGTTTTTTATCTGTAAGCGTATATACAAAAATGAAAATAAGGAAATTATATACAATTAAAATTGTAAGGAAATCCAAATTTTATGTAATTATTTAACATAATATATTCTATTCAATGTGTAGTATACATAAATATTGTTCTTCTTAACTATAAAATTTATTTAAAATAAATTGTTTAATTAACTGTAATTTACTTTTTAAACGAAACGCAAGTTCAATGCTTCAATTCTGAAGTTTTGCAGATAAGTTGATCAAATTTATGTTGACCACTTTATATTAAATATAAAAATGTATTTAACAGAAAAATATATGCACTTAAATCAGAATCGTTTTCTTTTTAAAGTGTGCTTACCGCACTTAAACTGATGTAAAACATTTTATCGTTAAAGTTTATATTATAAATTAATTTGAAAAGCATTATTATAGTAGAAGGAAAACAAAACCATTAAGCATAAAATATATATTATAATAAAATTCTTACTTTTACATGTAAGTTTAAAAATAACACAAAAGGTTGGAACAATAACATTTCAATTAATACATTTTTAACAGAACACTATTTCATTACACCTAAAACAATTTTATAAATCCGATCGGTAGGTATATTTTGTTAGTTATTCGTCGTTATCGAAAAGCACTTAGTGAGTAGCGGAGGATGTTGCAATAATGATCAAGACCGGTTCGTCGTAGTTTTGGGAATGTTAATCTTTCTCACAACTGTTTCAAATAACACACATCTATCCTAACACAGTGTCTTCGGGATACTTTTTCGTCATTTGGAATGCAACTTCTAATTAAAACTCAAAACGATACCGACCGTAGTTCATTATGGACACAAAAATTTTATTCTGACTGGAAAAAACTTTTTTTTATTAAAATACCTAATTACAGAAATAGTAATTAATCCCAAATGTTAAAATTATTTTTTTAACTTACTTTTATATATATTTTGAACAGTGTATGTTGTATTGTAACGCTACCATCATAGATGGCACAGATAGCTACATATTCGAATAAAATTACACTGAACGTATGTAGGTACTTGCTGCAAATTACCCATATGATGGATATTATTATTACAACTTGTAATATATTTTAAAATAATTACAGGTTACAAGATAATATATCTTCACTAGATCGAAAATACAAATTATAATATATTAGCCGTTCGTTTATGAGGTGCAATTGAAATGTAAGCTGTTTTAATAGAATTTACTTTATTCTGACGACGACGGTATAAAATAAATAGGTGGGTACCTATAGTACTAAGCTATAATCAAATATATTGTGGAAATTTATAGATATTATTATAAGCCACTATAGTGGCGTGTATATAATATATATACACCTGCTCTATCTACCAATTTTATTATATTAAATCATTCAGAATAATTGTTGGCATTTTAAAATAAAAGTTAAATAAATTGACTATGCATGTTTTGATATACAACCGCTAATTAAGCCTGAAAACATGCTATATCAGTAATGGTCCATATCGAATTTAACTTGTCTACCGACATCACAAAATATATAAGGTGTTAATTTACGTTCCCTAAATTTAATAACGGGTTGTAACAAATAACCGCTGATTATAATTAAAGGTATAGGTACCACAACAGAAGTTATGTTTTTAAATGTAATGTTACCTAAATTGTTGTTTTTTTTAAATAATAATAAGGTTTCAACTAATTTGTTGCAGTTTTGTTTTCAGTTAAAATTCTACAAAGCAATATTTCAGGTTACAAGAACTTGGTAGGTTCATTTAAATTAATTTAATAAATTGCCGTTATTTACGTGTACTTAAGAGACTACCTAAGGTAATTTTCATAATTATTACAATAAGAATTTCACGAAATAATTATAAAATGTTTAAAATATCGTGCATGCATTTATGTTGTTATCTCCAAACTTAATTTACTGTCTTAAAGCCAAATTTTAAAAATAACCAGGACTGAAAACACAATAATTAAATATTATATATTTAAACTGTATTGTGCTACTTTCTTCTTTTTAAAACACCTTTGCCTTCTAACAAAAAATTCTTCCAGGTGGATCCCGAAGGCACTTTTATTTTGTTTTGACAGTTGAAGTTTACAAATAATGAAATGACGCGTTTAACGTCTTCTAATTGCATTACAAGTTAACCTTATCAAACACTGTTTACTACAGATTTGCTAAATAATTCAAGAAGAGCATACGTTAGGTATGAACAGAAAACTATTTCTTTTAATTATTTAATTTTTAGATATTTTTTAAATTAAAATGGAAACTTTTTAATAAATTAATATCAGCAGTATTATTTAAAAGTGTATTTCATAGTTGACACTTATTATCTGTACTTCAACAATTTTCATGACAAACTGCAATTTACTTTGAAAAAAAAGTTGCTTTAACTACTGCATGTATATTATATTATAATATATTTAGAGAGCTTACTAGTTCAAGATTAATTTTAAGATTATCCTTAGTCAGAATTTTTCAGTTACTTGACTAGGAGAGACAATGCGCAAAAGAAACACACTGTCGATATGAAAAACTTACATATTTCCCAAAAAAATCACCAAATTTCTCGATTTTCATTCTCATTTTGCAATACAGCGAAAACTTTCTAGAGCAAACAATACTGATCACCACCTTCTTGTTTGTTCAAGGAAAGTGTCCGTTCGAGAGAAAACTTTAATTCATTATATTTTCATATTATTAATTATTATCATGTAACATTGAAAACAGATCAATATAAATTCGAAACTTGACGTAACATATCATTTTGTCTTTGAGCCCACCCGTATCACAATGTTATTAAAATTATTATTATTTTATTATTAGCAAAAAAATTTAATACCATAACAATGCCTAATTAATTTTTGTAGTAAATTTAAAACTTTTTCTATGGGTATACCTTACAATGATTATGTTTGGCCGCTGGAACTCAGTGCTTGCTACACACAGGTATGTCAGATATGCCCAAAGCAAAACCTCGAACAACTAGTTAGAGCAGTATTTAATGTTTTGTATATATGTATATGTATATAAAAATTGAGGTTTAAAACTAAATTTTCACTATACATTTTAATAACTTTTGTAAATTTATTTAATAAATTGTAACATTACCATTTAACGTAATAGTGAAGTACATTTTGTCATCTGTTCCAATTATTGCAACTGCTTGTGGCTAGTCGTAATTAGAGTTTGCCCAACACACATCAATCTTACCACTATACAGCTGCAAGGTAATGATTATTATTAACCCTCGAATGTGTTAACCTCTTCATTATAATCTGTTGAAAATGTTACATACACTTTTGTAATGACGACACTTTTCTAATAAATTATTATCGCACAATCAAGTTTTTTTAATGTGTATACAATTATATTTAACAAATTGTCTACACAAACTAATAAATAAGAAATATTAATATTTTAATTATGACATTTAATGTGTTTACTTTGCATATATTATTTTAAAATAGCTGTTAACATCATTTAACAAGTTTAAACTGTTAATAACAACTTAAGCTATAATAAACTAAGATTTTTTAAATTTATTTCGAATTTATAGATTATTATCGAAACTAAAGTTACTTTTAATTAATTCATCAATAATTATTATTAATAAATTTCACGGCCTACATAAGTTTTTCTTATTACATAGGTACAAATATCCAAAACTTAATAATCGTGAAGTAGGTTCCTTTCCATTCATAATTTTTCAATAACCAACATTTTAAATCATATTTGCTTCGCACCTTTTCCTTTTCGTTTGACTTATGCTACTTAGCAAAATGACAATAAGTTTTTCTATTCAATGCATAATTTAAAAATGAAGCAAAATATGTAATATCTAAAACTGTTATGTACACTTCAATAAATATATCACATTTAAAATTGACATATAAACGACAAATACTAGAAAAAGCGCCGCCTGCATCGATCAGTATATATAAATAAGCATTCTGATTGCAAAAATGATTGACACTTGCACTACAGCAAACGCAATATTGAATAAGGGTGACAAACCTCGGGGTAGAATAAAACAGCGACAGTGCGGCCTTTGGGAAAATATGTCAATCACTGCAACAGCCTTTTTGTATTTCTACTTGCATCTGTTCATATTTTGAAAAGTTATCTGTTGTCTTTATTATTGCTTTTATGTCTGTTATGCGAAAACTTATACAACTTACTAATAAACAAAATTGATTTGTTTTCAAATTTCAAGGATGTTCAGACAGTTTTAAAATTGCTACCTGTGTAATTTCTTGTCGATTAAACATTATCGTTTGTCTACCAGAAAATACTACACTTTCATGGTAGTCAACCACCTAGCGATTGCATAATTTTATTAAGAAATTTAATTAAACATTCATTTATGCATTTTGAAAATATTCATATATTTGAACTAAGCCAGTAATCTCTTGGTACTACATATAAATGACGTGTATATTGGAAAAATGGATTAGCTTTAGAGACAGTGAGACCCTTGGGAGGGCCTATCACCTACAACACTCTCAACATCCACAGGGAGTTCACCCCCTTTTCAAAGGATTTGTTGTAGTATTTTAGGGTTGCATATAACAGCGAAATAAATTTTATTAATACGTGAAGATTTAATGTAATAAATGCTATATTTTTGTATATGCTTTTATTTAATATAATTATAATTATTGTAATCGCATCACAGTAAATATTGTAGATTTTGTTAAAAAAGTTACCTATCTCTCAATAAAAAAATAGAGTAGGTACCACATGGTTAAGAAAAAATTTTTTTTATGTTTTATCTAAAATATTATTTAATTAAAATTTGAAATTAAAAGCTAATTCAATTTAATATTAATCTCAAAAATTAATAATTTATATATTTTAAATACGTTTTACTCAAGTATTTATTTAATTTTTTTTTCAAAGGTTTTTTAATTTAATTATATATTATGTACATAATATAACAAAATAAAAGGAAATTGTGGTTCCGGCAGATCTAGACACAAATTAAGTGAGAATTAACCTTATCAACTGATTATACGTCTTAATTTTTCTGGTTTACATTAAAAAAGAAATCGGTTTAGCGTGTGAAATACGTGTTTATGTATAAATATAAAATTTTGAGTATTGATGTGTCGTTTACTAAACACAATAATGTATAGTTAGTAAAACGTAGTATAGCAATCCATAATCTTTATGACTGATCTCCCTAGCGACAGAAGCGACAGTGTTCGGAGCAGAAGATTAGCTGACTAATGTGATTTATTGCTGAGATATCGAGAGGGGTGTGCATTAGCAGCCCTCGCTTACTAATTAATACGTTCTTACTAACCTTTTAATCATAATTGGATAACTGTACTGAGTTGTTAAAACCAAATCACATCTGCAGAGTTGCTTTAAACTTTTAATGTCTTATTAATTAAGTTAGCTGTTTCGAAGAAAGATTGTACAGTGTAATTCAGTTGCTGTTTGCTTATTTTATATTACAGTTGATTAATTTTGTATTCTCAAAGCTCGAGTTTAACATTAACAAACTTATATAAACAACTAAAATTAAGTATCTTTCAATTCTGTATTATGTCAATTACTTTTAATTTAATTGTTGATAAATTCGTATTTTCTAATTAGCATTAGAATAATATATTGTACATTTAATTCCTAAAACACTAAAATTAATAAATTCATACCTAGTGCGGTGGATACAAACTTGGTATTTCTTGGTGAATATAGTTCTACAAAGTACTTGAGGTTGGCTATATAATCCAGTAATGTTTTAGACTATTTCATGTAAGATAATGGTTTACAAAACTGGAAACACTATTATCGTTAACATAAATTATTAGAACAATAGCATGAAAGTGGACTTACTGAAATTCGAAGTAGCAGCTGTGGTGGGTGTATCAAGATAAGAAAATATAATTATTATAGAATAATACAGATACCTAATAGTATCTATTAGGCAATTGATATAATTAATAAATTGTAAAGCAAAGCTAAAAATATTTTTGTCGAAAAGTACTTATAATTAAAAGTTATAAATAAAGAATTTGAGAATGCATTTTAGAAAATTATATAAAATCTGTTGGTTTCGTATTGACTCAATATTATTTACATGTTTACATGACGATTTTTATTCTAAAAGATTACAGACGTATTGTGTAACTTAAATGGTAATAGTAGGTACATTCATTTAAATATGCGTCCTTGCACTATCTTCGTTTTCAAGTTCTATCTTTTTTTTTATAATAGCCGGGTAAAGCTATTTTACCATTTAGGGAGTGAGCATAAATTGGTTCATTTCATTTTTTTAAATCAAGAACAAGTGTCATTGATTTTGACGTTTATGAATGCTTTAGCCACTTTTTGATAAAAAGATTGTGTATTATTACATAATTGTCATTTAAATAAATAAGAGGTAAATGCATTTTTTCGCAAAACAGATGGTACTGAAGAATATTAATCCTTAAACACCGTCGTGCGGTCACCATGACCGCATTGAATGTTAATTTTTGTGTTTGTTTTTTGCCAAAATTAAGCATTCGGGTCTTAGCACTTTTAAGTTTTAACACTTAGCGATGCAGACCGGCGACCGCACAATGGTGTATAAGGGTTAAAGCAAAAAGTGGGTTTTCCTCACTTTGCAAAATAGAGTGAAAAGCATTTTTAAGCAGATGTATAAACATTAGAAAAACGTAGAAAGCTTCTTCTATTTGTATATTTTCTGTAATCTTATTTCTTGCACTTGATTTGCTCGTCCATGTATTACCGATACAAAATAGTTAACGACGAACACAATAAATGCACAAATGACCGCCCGACCCACAATACATAAAATTTTTTAGAAATATTAAAAAAATAGTATAGGTGTATTCAAACTTCTGCACGGTAGTGTATATTGGTATAGCTTCATATAATATATATTTTCAGGCATAAAATTGTGGTTTTTTGCTCTGTCTTTTTTTGTTTTTTGTTATGCCTGCCGATATCCACTTTATTTTTAACTGTTCTTTTCTTTTCAGAATTTTTTAACTGCTTAAATTACGGCATATTATTTAAATAACATCATACCAATGTTTGTATTACTAGTATATAGTTTTAAAATATATGTAGGTACATAATTATGTATTATCAAATAAATAATATTAGTACATTATAACTAACTTCAATTCATTGATTTTTTTAATATATTATAATAAGAATAAATTAAGATATCAATTTTTGTGATTAAAATCGCAATTTACTATTACTTTTACTACAATTATACTATTTACTTAATATCACATTGAATTGATTACCCATAAAATGCCTCCATTAAATTAATTTATAAATAAATATTATATATAAACACCCTCTTTTAAACACAAGTTTCTAACACTACTCATGCTTATCCCTATCTATTCCCTGTTCAAAATGCTTCTTTCATTCAATTTATCAACCAAAACGTTTTATTTAGTTTTCGTCTTGATTACTTACACTGTGGGCGCCTCACTAGGGTGCATAATATTCTATATAGATTCATTATTATCAGTTTAAAAGTAAAAGTAAAATAGAAAAACAGTTTATAAGTATTAACTGAATAATTTTTGACTATTTTTACTTTTCTTTAAAATTTAAATAATTTACAGTTAAAATCCTTGACCTACGGCTTGTGGGCTTTCGACATGAATTATATTGTTAGCTTTGTTTCTGGAAAAGTTTGAAATGGTTTGAAGTTTTAAGCGCATGCGTATGCTAATAAGTAATATTTATTAGAATATGATTGCATATTTAAAAAATTAAATTAATATATTATAATTAACTAGAGTACAGATGCACTAAAGCTGAAAAGATATGATATTTCAATAAAATGAAATATTTCTTTAATATTATGTTGATGTTATTCAAATTTAAATAATAAGTTATCACAATATCCGACGAAAGCAAAATAAAAAAAATGTATTTGTAGAATACATTTAAAAGTTTAAAGAAATTTATTTGTAAAATGAAACCATAATATGTACACGCTGTAAAACTTTCCGCCCAGACTTGTGTTGCGCATAACAGAACGCCGTTCTTGTGAAGTTAAAGTTTTGCAACCCCCAGCTGGCTTCCTCGTCATGTTTTAGTTCAAGAACTCGCGTTCAAAGCTCGGCTTATTTTTAAGTTGCCAAGTTGTGCAATTTCTGTATGAAGCTAGCATTTATCACGATTTCATACAAGTGGCTATGTATAGTTTATACAAAACCAAACAGGAAAATTAAACGCTTATTCGAAATTGCACAAAATCTTATATTTTGTATTAACAAGAAATGAATAGTCTTTGTTTCAAAGTAAAACTGCTTAAGAGTCTGAACTCAATAGATTATAAGCATAAAGCTTATATTCGTTAAGATCTTTAGAAAACTTTGGTTATGAATTTCAATAAGTTACGTATTAGTATTTACACGGCATCTAAACTCAAGTTAGCTTCGTTATTTATACGAAAGCTTAAAATTTTCATTATCTCAGAAATTTGTATGTATTTAACAAAGCAAGGGTTCTTTTGTTAAAATCACCACCAAGATTATCCCGAGTATTACAATGCATTTGGCGTGAAGAAATAGACGTAGCGGTCGGTATTCTATAGAAATTGCGCTAATTCATTTAAATTTTAGAATTAGCGAGTTTAAAGTTTTACTTGTTTGTCTATAACTAAAAACAACGTTACTCATTTAAGAGCTGTGATACGCTGTTTGACTAAAATTTATCAAATATATTTAGGTATAAAGCTGTTTTCAAAGACCTTCATAAATTTATGTAATTAAATATTTTAATTTTCTTTTTATTGGCGAATTTTTATAAAAAAATATTATATTAATACGCAAAAAGAATCAACATTTTCATAACATTAATAATATAACAATTTGGTAGCACCAAATAACCATAAAATGCAGTACTTATGCTAAGTTTTATTATAAGCTCATACTATACATCATATTTCCTCCTCATAGCTCAATATATTGTTTTAATAGAAATAATTAACTTCAAAATTAATTAAATTTAATTATTTTTAATGGTAGGTAATATAAATACACACGATACATCTAAATCTTAAATTAAGAAAAGTGGATTTAAAATTTGACAGCTGATGATTAATTTAAACGTGTTCATCAACTGATCAGAATTTTAATATCACGCCTTCATGACAAATACCTAAAACCATTTATCCTGGTACCAACGCGTATTCTATATTAAATCGGGTTAGTGACAACAAATATAATCACAATTTTATGCAAACAGTAAGAGATAGAAATAAAATTATGTAAGGGAATTTCATTTCCCTCTACCTATTATGTAGGTGTTAGATAGCCTACGGCTTTTTGGATGATTGATGACCGATGTCAACACCGTGTTCAGGAAGATGTGAAAGCTCAGCGCCATCGGTCGGTTGATAAAACTAATAGTACTACAAGAAAAATTGTTTTTACTTTTTTATTATGAAACCTTTTTATAAAAAAGAAACTATTATTATTAATATTTAAAAGTTATCGTCAAGTATTGTACCTACCATGGGATATTGAAAGAATAATTCTCAAGCAACTTATAGTCAAGTTTGAATAACTTTATAACCGCATTTACGAAGCTAAAACTTGTCGAAATGAAGGGTGTCGGAAAATTGTACACAAAATTGCGGTCTAATATGATGCGATATTTTATAATTTATATTTCTTTCACTAAACATTCATTTGATAGTAAAAGCGTTGAAGTTATTTTTTCAATTTTAGTTATATTTTATATTAATCAAGGTGAACATTTATTTCAAGAAGAAAACAAGCTACTTACGTACTATAAAAATTAAACATCATGACAAATACCTAATATGTACAAAGTACGTAATCTCCATTTGAGATCAATCATTAGGTTATAAAGTTTTGATGAAAATATCATAGATGTTTTTTATAAAATTTGGTGAGAAATTCCTGTACTGTATCGGATTTTTATATTCAAGAGGTATTTTTCTTCTCGTCTACTCAATTGAGTATAATATATCTTCTCTACCTACATATTTTTTATTTTAATCTGTTTCAAAGTAGTGCGGCTGTAAAAAATTTACAGTAGCGACTTTCTCATACTAACATTAGGTCTGGCAATAATCGGATGGTTCTTTTAAAATAACATATTATTATTCTCTTGAGGCCATTATTAACACATTATTATAATATTTTTACAACAGGGCGTGCCTATCGGACCTTCTGTCAGCTACAGTAAAAAAGAAATTAGTTTTGATGCTTTTAAAATTCCTTTTAAAAAGAGTGTAAGCAAATCCATTCAATATTTAAGTCCTTTTTAAAAGAGGCTGCTCCCATTCACGGGTAATCGCGTATATGATATTAATGCGCTCAGAAACGTCCAGGACAGATTTTAAAACGAGTTAATGCGACAGTAGCTACCTCTAGCGTCTCATTTATCATATTTATAATGCGCTGTATTCAAACAACAATGGATGATGTTACGACCAGGATTAATTATAAAAATATTCTAGATAGAGGCGCCGAGTGTCATTGCTTTTTGTTTGTTCCTGACAGATATGCTCATAAACAAGAAACTAGAAAGACAGAACACGCTTTGGATAATATAATGAATTTTAATTTTAATATGAAAATCCGTATTTAACTTATAAAATATACATTATTATTATTATTTATAGCAAGAATCAGCATTTAACATCCTTTAAGAAGAATTAATATAGGTACATAGTTAGTAATATGCGAATGTAGAAAATCATGACAATAATATTTCAGTAATCCAAATATTATAATAATGTATTACGTGGGCATAGGTGACATTATATTATTACCTGTATATACACGAAATAAAAAATGTGTTGGATAGACTTCACAAGAATTCCGTGTAAATAAAAATAAAAGTTCTAAGTTAAAAACTGCATTCTTTATGTGTTAGCAAAGGTTGAACATTATAGAAATTAGTTTTACACCCAGTAGGACTGCAAAGAATCAATGGTGATGGTGTGATGTAATATTAAAATCATACAAAAATATGTTCTTCTAATTTTCACCTCTCATGCACTTTTGTAATGTAGAAATTCGTCATATCGGAGTAGTTGATTGGTGAAAAGGTATACTTAATTTAATTGCTATTATAACAACTTATAACCATATTATTATGTCACAAATTAAACAGCCCAACTTAAGTTATGCATGTTTTTCTGAATTATTTGAGAATAAAACATGGGTCTGTCATTGTTTTACTATATTTGCGTGATCTCCGAGACGCAAGTTAAAGTAGCTATTCATAAATGTAAATCAGGTAATAATCAGATGCTATAACTTACTAAAGAACAAAATTTCAAACCAAGTCCATATCTGATTGAACAAGCATGCAATGTAATTATAACTAATAACTTGTTTCAGTTGTGTTTTGCATTACTTTAGTTGTGGGTGGTAGAAAACATGAAACAAAATGACCTGCTAATATATGCAAAAATAATTCTGAGATAGTTTTATTCGATAGCTTAAGTTAAAAAATCTAATTTGCCAAAAGAATGTATAATTTATGCTAAGTATGCTTTTTAAGTAAATATATAAAATTCATTTTATGCTCGCATACTTTATGAAGAGAAGGCAAAGACCCTAGCAACAGAAACCTGCTGTTAACAATCCATTACGTCCGCGTAAACTCGAAATAAAACACAGTGTTTAATATTTCAGTAGACAGCTGTGGAAAATGGTGCAGCTATTTAGACAAATCCATTTTCTTTAAGTCGTTATTTAAGAAGAACGCAGCCTTAATTAAATCAAATCTAAAATGTAAATATTCTTTTAAATAGTGGAAACGTGACCACTTTACAAAATCGAAATTTAACTCTTAATATAGTTAAATATAAATTATTATAGCAGTTAGTACCGTTGATATTCCGAAAATAAAATGAGAAGTTCTTAATATGTATTATATATTTAACTTAAATATCAAGACTGTCTGATTCTTCCGACATAATATATAATTATATGGGTAATAACACTAATTAAGTATGTACTACTCACCTGTTTCAATATATTTAGACAATTCTGTGAAAACCATAAGTACATGTAACCATAGATTGTACATTTTGAACAAGATAAGTAACCTTATGGGAAAACTTTATGTCGAGATTTCATAACTGCATTTATATGTATGCTCTTTGGACCGTTTACACAATCAATTTACCTATAAAACTTGTTAGGGGTTAATAGCTTTGTAATCTCACAAAATTCCAATAAGAAGTACAGTTTGTAGTAGTTCAGTTAATTCTACTGCAATTCTAATAAATGTGAATTTCAGATCAATTTTAAACAATATCCAGTTAGTTATGATCTTCATTAAAAGTAAAATCATGTCAAACTATTTGTTGCAAGTATACATAACAATGTACATAGATAGGTTGGTAAACAGGTACAAATCCAAGACTTGATTATAATCATAGTACATAGTATTTATTAACAGACAAGATCTTTTTATAACTCTAAATAAAATTACAATTACAAATACATGTAATCAACATTCCACAATACTTTTAACCGCTGGAACGATAACTTCGATCCATGATTTTTTTGATAGTGACGAGACGACGAGTGGGTTGTAGCATGAATGCAATTTATGATTTATGCAATCAAAAATTCTAAATCAAATTGTGAACTGTAGTGATTTTCAACAAAATATGTACTACACTCTCTAAAATTAAATTAGTGAAATTTTCACTAATTCAGCTAGTGAAAATTTTTCACTGTAAAGTTAGTTATTTTACTTGATTAATTAGTGAATTTTTCACTACCGCAATTAGTAACTTTAAATTTCATTAATTCTAAAGTCGTTTTTATCAATTAGTAGTTACTTTATCACTAATTCGACTAGTGGTTTCAGAATTCACTAATTACGCAGTTGTTCTTACTCATTTGTCAGTGATTTTGTCACTAATTGTATTAATGACTTCAATCTTCACTAATTTAATAGTGATTGTTATGAAATCATAAAGGAATAATGCACTAATGTTATTTGTGATTTGGTTTTCACTAATTTAGAAGTGCTTCCACTTAATTTATTAGTGGAATTTTCACTTATTTTCTAGTATTATTTGATATCGCTAATTACAAGTTGAAAACTACAATATAATCAATATCGGTAAAAAACGATAAAACAAGTTATAATTAACTTTATAATTTAAAGCTTCTCTGACGGTTGCTTTAAACTAAATAATGAAAATGTAATTGCATGTAGAAAACGCATCGTACACAATTATTCATAATATTATGTAGTAGTATGTATACATTACAAGACTTACAAACTTTGCAAGTGGCATGGCGGCGCGATTCATGCAGATATTAATTCTACTTGCAGATAAAAACTATTAAATTACAGTCGTTAGAATTTTACGCATGAAGCAAAAAATTGAATTTGTATTATTTTAAAAGACGCAAATTGAATTATGTGACGCATATAAGATTTTCGGTCCTATATTCGTGTTATTAAGCAAATCGAATCGACGCAAATCGATGCGACGCAAAACGAGACCCTGGTGTACATGTGTCACTATTTACTTCAAGGTTGCTATATCATAAATCATAAGATTATGTAGCCGGCATGCTGTTCTGCTTTCTTCCGTTCAAGAAATTCGACACTAAAATAAACACTTTTGGATACAATATTCTGTTAAACAGTCTCATGTCGTATAAGTTTTCCTTTTTATTTTGAGTATGCTTTTGTATAAACAGAGACATAAACAGTGTAGTATCAGAATATTGTAGTCTTATGACCTACGATCCTTTCGTTACTTCAACAGTTTTAAGTGATCTTTCGTGCAAGTAAGACGGTCAAAATTCGAGTTTAAAAATTTAAAGTTTAAGTTTAAGTTTAAATATTTATCCGGGGTAAGTGCATTTTTTTTATTGATTAAACTGCAATTTTTTCAAGAATACATTTGTTCGTTTGTATTATTCTAATTTCATTGTTATTGTATTACAGGAAAATAATTGATTGAAATAACTGATATGGAGGAATATGCTAAATTAACTGTTGAAGAATTATGTTCAAAATTAGAATCAGTTGTGACCGAAGAGACTATAACAGTTTTTAAAAGTGAGTAAAACTATACAATTTTTATACGCGATTTAATATAAAATTCATGATACAACCTATCAACAATATTTATAAGTGAATTTTGAAAGTATTAAGTGTTTTATATTATAATTATGCCGCGATTCAACTGCTATCTTTGTCAATACAAAATACAAGGAGCTTTAACCGACTTAACTAATCATTTTGTTATGGTCCATGGACTGACTGTCCATCGGGGTGTTGGAAATGATGGGTTTGAATGTGGCCAAGATGGATGCCGCCGTAGATTTTCACTTTATTCTTCTTTCACAAGACACATAAAAAGGGCTCATTTAGACTATATACGAAACGACGCTGAAGAACATAATATTGAAGAGATAGTTTTAAACAATAATATTGTTAATAATGATAATCATGAAGAAGTAAATAACGCTAATAACTACAACAACAATAATGACAACAATAATGACAACAATAATGACAACAACAATGACAACAACAATGACAACAACATCAATGACAATTATAATTTTGACTTGAGGACTTACATAATTAGAATGATCGCGAGGTTTCAATGTAAAGGAAATATGACTACAAGAACTATAATAGAAATTTTAGATGAATATGAAGAACTATTGCTCCACACCCGGGATTTTTTAAGAAATAAAGTCTCCAATTTTTTTACTCGGCGGGGATTAAATGATGAAGATGCAAATAATGTTTTGATGGCATTTGATTTTAACAACCCATTCGATGGATTGAGAACGCTTAATAATCAAATTGATGCTTTAAAGACTCATTGCCAATACATTGATCCGGAAGAAATCAAGTGAACGAGAGAATAGTTTAAAAAATAATTTTAACGATGACACATGTACTTCCGTAGTAACGTATAGTAATGCTGCTACTACTAGTTATGTAATGGATGATGATTGAAGCTAATAAAATTTGATGAAATTAATGTATTGTTTTCCTTTTGATTAAAAAAAATGTTTTTATTTCAATACAACTTTTAACTGGAGAATTAGTGAATTCTGATAGTTCATAATGATTAATGAAATAGTGAATTCTCTTAATGTAAATAATGGCTTTCACTATTTCTGTCAATAGTTTTAAGTAACTAATTAATTAGTGAATAGCAATGTCACTATTAAATTAGTCAATATTACTTTGACTTATGAATTAGTGATTTTATTTTTCACTTATAAATTAGTGAAATATACTTCAATTTGGTAATCAGTGAATTTCATTTTCACTGATGAATTAGTCTTTTCTTTTTAACTGAATCATTTAGTGAATTTTCACTAATTCTAAGTTGCTCGAATTAACTGCTAGAATTAGTGAAATTTCACTGTGATTTAGTGAAATTTCACTAATTTTATTTTAGAGAGCATGGTTAAGATTAGTGCATTGTATGGAATAGCAAATCGACCCACCTTCATCAGCTTGCAATAAGCTGCTTTGCCGCAAAACATACTTCTTTAATTTGAAATGAAAAATGTCTTCTTAAATCTTTGTATATTTTTTAATTATAAATTGTCCTGAAGATGGCATAAAGTCGAAACCGGTTGACAAATTAGAATTTGTAGTTTTTGTAAGGATATACCTCTAATCCAAACCCTTAATATTTTTTTAAAGTCTGAAGCGGTAAAATTTTAAATATCAATGCTTAATACTACACAGCCCAGAAGCTCTCTAGGACTTTAATCTCAGTTATATCTGACTGTCGTTGGCGCTTCACAAAGAATATTTCTCACTCTTCGGGTTTTTGAATAAGGTTGTACGATCTGTATTTGTTTTTGATTGGTTAAATTTTTGTTAGCTTTAAAAATCTAGATTTGAACTTGTAAATTTTTTTATACTTGCTTATTTTTAGGGTATTATTTTTTATAATTGTAAATGTTTATTAACTTGTGAAATTATATATTGAATAAAAATTTTAAAAGGTTACAAGTTGAATAAAATTAAAAATTTTTTTTACAATCTTAATGAAAATTGAAAATTTTCCAACTTACATTTTAGTCTAGAACCCCATTGCGAAAGTGGTTTTGTTTTTTTAAGATATCATCAGCTAAACTATCCGTAAATGAATGAAATGGATTAAAATCAATTAAAATCAAAAACTATATTGGAAAATGTTTAATAATAAAATTAATTGGCATGTGTTTTGACAAACCTATATCAACATACTAGATTCGAAAATTAAATGTCAACAAGTAAACAAAAATTTTTAAATTTAATTTATACAAAACATTTACCTTCAATTTATTGTTATCATCCCTTACCCTGCCTGCGTGATGCAGTAAAACTAATACTACATTCGCTACCACTTAAGCACATGAGATTATTACTTGCTACTAAACTTGTATTTATTTGTTATCAGTAGTGTGTTTGTAAAACAAATACAAAAAGATATTTCTGATAGTATTTGTCAAAATTACATTTGTTTGCGTGAGATTAAAAATGTATATTTAATTAGAATATATTTTATTTAGTGCTATGAAAAAATTGTGTTTTGTTGCTAAACATTAACATTTAGCTTGCTTTTTTTCTTGGAAAACAATTTTATTCATATGAATATTTTAATATAGGCATACAACATGAAGACTATGCGAGCATCTAAAAATAGTCATAAAATTTTAAGATTACTTTTCCACCCATGCCTACCTATATACCAAACTCACCTACATATTACCTACATAATAATATGGTACATACATAGATCACCTTGTTTCTACATTTTATGTTTATAACTCCACATAAAAATTTATATTACGTTCAAAAACTGAAGCAATTTTAAATAAAAACCTGAATTTAATACAAAATGTAAGCTGAAATACGAAAAATTACTGATCCATATCGAAAATATTCATTATTTTTAAGAAAACTTTAAAATCATTAATTAAGATATCGAGTTTTTTAAAAGTATTTAATTATATTTTAAAATATAATTCTTTTCAATAGAATAAAATCAAAAGGGGTATCTATTCTATATTATTAATTTTTCATTTTATTAATTTAAAAAAAATATATATGTTAATTTAAAACTACAACCTCGTAATTGAAAAGAAAATATAGTTGAGGTGGTACTAGTTACAACCTCAAATTTGGGTGGACCAGGGCATGATCAAAATTGTTTTATATTAACTTAAGAAAATTAAAATAATAAATTATTTCTAGTATTAATTGATAAACCTAAATAACATTTATTTACAAAAATAATTTATTTCATATTTTGTAAAGTAGGCCAAAGCTACTCAATTGATGAAATCAGCAAAACATACTAACTAAACTTGCTAACACATTTAATAAATCTTGCTCGCACGCTTTAAATTAAATTTATGTTGCTACCAGGAAATAATACTTGAAAAATTATAAATTTTATAACTGAGAGTTTACCTTAAAAATAGTTCAAATGCAACAATAGTTGCACGCCATGAAATATGCTGTGAAACCTTCAATTACCTTTATAATTATCAATCAATTTGTGCCGTTACAATAATAACAATACTCTATGAGTTGAATGCTATAAATAGTGCTGTGATATTGTATAATCATAATATAAATAAATTAACTGAACTTTACTTTAACTGTAGGTGACGTTGATCGTCTTAAATTATTTCAAATAACTCAAAATTTTACTTGCCCAAATAACTTAAAAAATTAGTAAATTAGTGGCATTTTTCAATTTTTAATCAGGACGAGTTTCCTCGCCGTGTCCAAGACGTCATTGGTCCCATTGTCCATGTTATGCAAAGAGTGAGATGGATTTATGTTACCACACAGATGTAAAATTACTGTCTCGATTTTTACCATCTTATCTTTCCTAGGCAGGTACATTACATAGTGCACATTTACTGCGACATTTGAAAAATAAATTACTTGACATCTCCAAATAACTGTAACGATTAAACAATTATTATTGATTTTATTTGTTATATTAAGCTTGCAAAATGTTTTCATTTATTTGCTTTCCTATCGTCCTCGATACATTTCTTGGTTGCAATCAAATTTGTTCCACTTCAACTGTTTCATGCAGTTTTTAGCTTAGCTGGTAAGGATATATGTATTTGATATAAACATAGAAATTTTATTGCGGTAAATTAAATTTCTGACTTTAATAATTTGGATTATTTTTGTGAACTTTGCGTTGGTCCCCAACTTCAGGTTAAAGGTGTTTTTTTAATGTTTTAAATTAAATCTAAAATTTCTTGAAAAACGTGTTGCTCTTTTGTGATATGAAATGTTGCATTATAAGTACAGCAAATCCACTGCACTGACTCCGATTTGATGTAAATTATTGGATTTTCCCCCTTTTTCTCTTGCTGACCCGACTTACTCAAATATACCTTTGTGATATTCTACATTATCTGGTGTGACTTCAGTAAAAATGCACATTTCTCGGTTAAAGTGCACTTTCTTGAATTTTTTTTATTTTAAATAATTTATATTTATATCTAAAGGTTACAGTTTTGTGTCAATTACAGTAAAAGCAATAAATGGCAGAAAAAAATCCTTCGCACTTTTACCAACTAGGTTGGTAAAACTGTTCATTTTCGGAAGCATAACATATGACCATTTACCAAATTTCTTTAAATTTAAGATACTTTGCAGATCATATTATACTACATCAACTATCAAAATTTGGTTTAAAAACTATCAGCTAAATTTGTACCGCTTATGCAGCTAAGGCTACCAGCAAGTATACTTCTACAATGCATAGGTACAAATGCTACAAAAACTATTCAAAAATGCGAAAATTTACTTCGGAAGTTTCGAACAAAATCAATAAATTTTAAATTTATTTTAGAAAAATTCACTTCGCAATATCTGCATAATAATGAATAAATTTTTATATTTTTTAAATGATAGTTTTCTTTAAATGGAGTGATCTATTCGGGATACCTACTTATTAGGATTTAAGTAATAACTAATAATAATATTTAGATGCATATGTGTTAATAATTGTATAACACATACAATTATTATGTGTTAACAACCTACTCTTATTCTCGTTTTACGCTTTATTTACGATAATCATCAACTACTACTTCGGTGGCTATAAAAATATACATACATAATTGTGTAGAAATAAAAATGCATATCCACTTGAACAAAATTAGTAATTATGTATTGATAAGTATAGTAATTTTCTGGTTTGTCTTAGGGCATACGAATTTATTTAACATAGATGGTTTAGTAACTGAGATTAATATCTCTGCAGGTACATTATAATTTGTAAATTAGTTGTAACCGTTTCGAAGATTTTACATTATTCTACATGTAATCGCAAACTAAATTAGCATAATCTATAAATATACCCAAGATTCTTTAGAAATTATCATTTTAATTAAATATTCAAAGAAAATTCATTTGCAAAACGTCAATTATAACATCGCTAAAATAATTTAAGTAATTAATCTTACAGAAAACACTGACATTCTAAAAAAATTATTTAATTTGGCCATTGTAACGATTTTTTTTCGGAATTGTAAATGTATTTGTTCTACAAGTGTTGCAACTACCCGATCATTTTTCGGAGTATAGTTTTACACTGCCAAAGCCGCGCCTTGGCATATGTTGGCAATTCCTTTCATTTTCATTCACACTTTTTCGTTGCTTTTAAAAAAGAAATTTTTCTTGATAATGAAATATTTCTCTGATATTATTCCAGACGATCGAAGTAAAGAGATTTAAGTCCTTTTTAAATAAAACAAATTTTTAATTTTGCTTTAATAATCAAGTTTAACATTTAAGTGTTTTATTGATATAGGTAGATGTAATTGCACCTAATCTAATATGTAAAAACTTTCTTTCGTTGGATTGCATTGTTTTCTTTGTAGATATTGCTCAAGTTTTTTCAAAATATGTATTTACGCTGACTCCCGTAAGGAGGTTCAAAAGAATGAAACATAATGTAAAAGATATTAAGAATTATTTTCATAGAAGTTTTGGTACTAAATATATTATAAACCGTAAGCAATTCGCACTTAACTTATTATTTTAAAAAGTTTCAATTTTAACATCGTAATTTAAGCGAATTATTTACAACTCAATGAGTCGTTTCTCTGATCATTATATTCCTTGCAAAATGATTAATATAAATTATCAGTTTCAAATACATATTTAATTGTTGTCATTTTTATGTAAATTTACAACAGAGACTATGCCCTAGGCAGTAAGGTTGCGAACGACAAAATATAATATAACGTCCGGATCATGGCCAAGTATTTAGTACTTACTAATTCGCCAAATTTTTATTTCATAGTTGCATATTCGATAGGGACGAAAAACTTGGCAAAACATAAAGTTAGCCCAAGGCAACACTTTTGTCCAGAATTTTAGCCCTCTAAATACTGAATTTGCGACTATAAAATTAAAATTCGTCGCTTAAGTATTAGTAAGCTAAATACTTGTCAATGAATATGGTCTTAAGTTAGCGGAGATGAAAGCATTATCGAGTCCATTACCTTCTTGACAAAGTAATTTAGAAAATTGTACAATGTCAGTGTTTTTATGATGCTTTCCCTCAAAAATTTATAAAAATCTGAATTGTCAATCAGTATAATCCGTAAGTGCGAAATAGTTAAAAACTGATACCTATATCTATTTAATATGATTTCTAGGCGAATTCATGGCGCGTTTTATTTTGCTACAGCAAAAAATAGATAATTTGTGCCTACAAAATACATTCTTCAAAAGATAGTTAAAGACGGTTGATTCTTAAAAATTTTATCTGTAACGTCTTTCCTCCTCTTAGCATTTAGCTTCCTACTTTACACGGCATGCTGCTGTCTATGAATCCCAAAATTTTTTAGGAAAATCCCAAAATTTATAGTTACGCCATTGGCTAATAATCATCTCCTAATGGTGTTTATATCATTGTCTCTTCTACCTCCAGGTCCCATTTTGTCACTGACCGTCTATTTTCTTTTCTGATGGAACATACACTCAAATATTTAGAGGCCATTTCAGACGATTGCACCATCTTAATTTATAGTTTTCTAGAAGTACGAACTTTATTTCTGCCCGTCTCATCTTAGAAGGCAAAGAGAAACGACCAAGTTGTAATTAAACTTCTCAAAAATTAAGTATATTATACTCCCCTAATTTGGAGGCCACATTAAGCAGTTGGTCGTGATAACACTTTACACGCACAACACATAGATACATAGGATTCAGCATCGGAATACACATTGCTGTATTTTTATAAAAACTCCACCGTTTTTCATTACGCCACCGATTGAGTCAACAATAAATAGATTTTATTATAGTTAATTAATTAATGAACTAATGTTTTGTTTGCCTATGAAATTATTGTGAATTCATTCTGATGCAAAGAAATTATTTTCCATAAAATTTGAAAATGAAAAAAATATTTTTGATAATTCCGTTGTCTCTTTATACATAACTATAATAAGCAAAACTACACAACTTATATTATGTAGATTATTTATAATAAGCAGGTATACTAAAACATGTGGAAATTGTATACTTATTAAACATTTGACAAATTAGAATAAACTAACTTAACTTTTTTTTGTACGATCTGAACTACCCTTTGCATAATTTATAAAAAAAGAACACGTTACTCAGTATTTCGTGCTATTCATTTTACTAACCGAGTACAAGTAAACACGCAGTCCAATAATTACTACTCCCATAATTACAAGTCTGGCTATGATTAGAACCTGCCTGTTCGTTAAAATGAACATTTCTTGTATGTTTTACTTAATAGCCTTTAGCAAAACGTTTAAATTTGCTTAACCATCAAGAAGCTGACAACTTAGATTTGATAAGTATAATTGAGTTCTCAATTTCGTGCAATTTCTTTTATGTTTCTGATATTCCTCCGAGATGTGTTACTGCTTACTTTAACATAGCATAATTGCCCAGAAGCGTAGTTAGTGGTTTAGAACGAATGCTTAAACACGAACATTGCATATTTTAACAAAAATACTAATGTATAGGTGCATCATTATAAAATTTTTGTTCAAAAATTAATAAAAATTTCCAATTTTATAACTTTTCTGAACAATAACTAATTGTTAAAGGTAAATTATAGATTGACGATATTATATTCATATTTTTTCAAAATTAGTTTCTATCCGAAACTTGGTGTAAGAGCCTTTATATTATACATAATATACTTTTTGCCTATAGTAATAATACTCGTATACATATCATAGTTTTATATAAATCGGCTCCTAATATTTAGATTTAATCTTTCTATTTCTGCACCATCTTTAAAATAGAGTAGAAAATTTGCGTTATATTTTCATCCTATAGTTTGGAGTTAAACTTTAGGTCTCACTAGGTCAAACTTACTATAAACGTAAAGAGGAGAAACCCGAATATACCTACAAAATGAGAATAATAGGTTTTATCGCATTTTGTAACTTCATGTAAGAAAAGTAAATGTAGAAGAAAAGTTTCGATTTGCGTCGGGGATACTTTCTGTAAAAGTGATACATTTTAAAGCGACTCAAATCGAATCACATTTTTTTGTAAGATTCCATAGTAATTTGCAAGATACGTTCTGCAATCACAAAATTTGTTCACGATGATAATAAAATCACATATTATGCATAATTGTGAACAAAAAATTTCATAATGATAGCAGAACGTATCTAACAAAATTTATAATTTAATAAAATATCAATAAAAATGGTAAGTTTTGTTATAAATGTATTTCAAAATAATAAAAATTTAAGAAACGTGTAAATAAAATTATTATTTAAAAAAATTGTCCAACGTCTTGCATTTTGGTTATTTTTGGAATTTTCTTTGACTTGAGAAACATGAAAAAAACGTTAAGAACTTACCATTTAATTAAAAAATTAAAGCCTAAATAAAAATTATTTACTAGACAAGAATGCTGTTAAGTTTAAAACTTCTGTTTTGTGCTTTTTGAACTAAAAAAATGTAATTCTAGGCAAAAAATGCAAGAGGTGGCGTCGACGACGGCGGCACAATTTATGCAGATATTAATTCTATACTTGAGCCCAAATAAATTGAGACCTGGGTCATAGTTTAAAATGGAATGAATTAAAATCAGAATCGTTAGTCAAATGAGTGCATTTTAAAATGCATCATTTTTTGTTATTTTGATGTAACTCTCTCTGTTTATCACAATTTGAACTAATTTACAAATATTGCAATCACTACGTAACTCAAAAATTTTGTTAGTTCATAATGTAGTACAAGTAACGACATACTAATTTTTAATGTTTTGATTTACTAATGTACAATATTAGTAACGTACGACTTTTATTAAACTTTGACAGCAAGGCATGCCAATATTTTTGTACTCTTTTAAACAAAGCTAAACGATAGCTTAAATTATATTCAGATTGTCGTTTCTTAATCAGAAATTTGTGACGCAGGGCTCAATTTATTTGGGCCCGAGAATACTTACAGATAAAAACTATTAAATTATAGTTGTTAGAATTTTACGTATGACACATAACATTACATTTGCATTATTTGAAAGAACGCATACTAGATTTTCGGTCCTATATTTTTAATGCTACGGCAATCGAAACGACTCAAATCGATGCGACTCAAATCGATGCGACGCAAATCGAGCCCCTCGTGTATATGAGCCTCTATAGTCTTTTGGTATTACTCGAATCTTCGACGAGCAGCAAACCAATACATTTGAATACCTGGTATAACCACAATAGCGGTAACTAGTCCAATATGTCTGCGATTTAGAGGTTCAAGAATATTATTTTAAATAATAACATTGTAAAACTCAAAACTGCAAAAACCACAAATAAAATTGTTTTCTTTCCTCCTCAAACGTGGGGAATAGATTAGAAGATATTTGAATAATAAATAATGAATAATATAAAAAAAATATATTTGATTCAAATTTTTTAAATTAGAAGGTTAAATGAACAATAGAACGATACATTATTTGTAAGCTTTCAGCAATGGTTACTGCTGTCATCAGACGTTAAAATTTTGAATATTTGATGCAAAAATTTGAATCAAATATTACTTTCAAAGGTTAATAATATATATAATTACAATAAAAAAAATATAATAATTAAAATTTTTCTAACTTATATAGCTGTTTATTGATATCCCGTATTATTTTTATTATTATAAACATATAATGATATCTTGTTGTTTTCCTACATCGTTATTTTTATCGATAAATAATTATATAGTGAAACCATCATAATATTGTAAAAGTTTAATAATTGGAAAAATATATGTTTTTGCATAATATAATGTACGAAGAAAAATAATTGTTTTAAAAAGTATGCAAATAAATTTTTTTTAAATTGTAATAATTTGCCTGCATATAATTTATTAAAATCTGAAAAAATACTCGATTCAGTAACCGGTTCATCTTCTAAAACTAACACGGGTGTGTAAGCTATCTGAACTAGATCTATTAAAATTTATGATTTGCTGATTAATGATTAAGTACGTACTTTTTTTAAATAATTAGTCCGAGCTTTGCACGTAACAAAAGTAATACTCACAATGTGATTAATATCTAATTCTGTTTTATTACAATAAGTTTTTCTATTCTACAGTTAAGTGCGTGAAACTTCACTCAACATATTTTAACACGAATTTATAAAAATTTGATAAAATACATTTCATCTTTCACGACAGCTGAAACAGAATGGCCTGCTCATAAAAAATATAGGGTGCAATAAAAAGCATCAAATTCAGTTTTATTATGAAACAGTGTATAAAACGCGTTTTTGATGAATAATGTTATCGCGGACGGCAACTTGGGTTTCCAGTCACGTTCAGTGGTCCCGGATAATCGACAGTTGCGCCCGCCTTGTTACAAAGAAAGACCCAGAGTAAAGAGCTTCTGCATCGAAACGCTTTTTTAGTGTTTCTAAGCAACTATTGGAACGTCTAAAGCGAGAACGAGAAAACGACATAGAATCAATTTTACGTTGAACCAAGGTACACATTGTAGTCAAGTTTGTATAGGAGATTCTCGTTCGGGGAATTTGGACTGTTATTGTCAGAATTTCAACTGTCTTGTTTCTTTTACAAACCTTTTTCTGTTTTGGATCTTTTAGTAATAAAAGCTAAAAAAGCAAGTGTTTGTCGGTGTTACTTTCAACTAATTCTGCACTTAAAATATTTTACCTCGATCAAATTCTTAATGAATCTGCGCTTTCAACTTTTTCCAAAAAATTAAAATAGCTACTAGCTATTAAATTATGTAGGTGCTACTTCTAGTTTTTATTAACCGTTTACATTCGTATACATTAAGAAATATTTAAAAATTCTAAAAGATAATGTAAATTTAATTTTCCAAAATATTTGAATAATTCTTATTTAGTAAAAAATATCGAACGACTTGAACTAATAACCGAAAGTATTTCTTGTATATTAAAGCTGTTGGATAATTAATTTATTTATTATCTGATTAATAATTCTTAAATGAACATTTTAATAAAAACAATATGCAAAAAAACATTCCAATCTTTGCTTTATTTTTTGCACTAATTTTAAAATGCCTCCGACACTAATTGGGAGCATCGTGTCAAGTCTTCCAAGGAACGATAGAAATACTTTTAATTTTAAACCTAAATTTTTATTTGTTGAACGTCCATTTACTATTCTAAATATTATTATTTTTATATCATACCCCCCTCCCTTTGCTTTCTTTCTCAACCTTATAGTATATCGAACTTAGACATATTTGTGCATTTTCACATACACAATGAACTTACAATGTATAATATGTTGTCTCCCAACCACCGGACAGTGCAATATTTTACAGTTTAAGAAGGATGCTCATGGCAAATTGCTGTGCTAGTTTTAATTCAGGGCTCGAGCCGTATTTGACATAAAAAGTCAACATTCTTAACTCTTTTCTCCCCACAGGGGAATAACTAAATAATTAAAAATTGTATTACAATATACCTACCGTCGCGCGTCGCGTCGTTCCGATATTATATTACAGTTTCTAAAGGAAATCTAAGGTGCCTTTTATGATTTTATTTACTACTATTCGTGCAAGTGTTGTTTTCATTGGCATTGCAGAACGACTCACTTCACAAATATTCGTGTTGAAAACGGCATACTGGTTTTGAAAGTGATGTTCTTTTGGTCATGAGCCATATAGGAGGACAAAATACATACAAAAATGTGTATATTTATTATACAAAAGAGCTTGTTTGTTTGCTATACACCCCTATTATCCAAGCAAATTGGCTAAATCCAAAGGGTATTTCTGGAAATAAATTTCCATAGCGTCAAAGGAAATGCAATTGTTTTGGAGTACCATATTTATTGTGAGGTATGTACCATCTTAAGTTAAGTAAACCAATATTATACTGGTCCCATACGAACTTCCCCAAAGACAGCAAGAAAATGAAGAACATATTAATTTGCTACTTCGGGGACAAATAACAAGACACGCTCGAACTCTATCTGTAGCCTTACAAGCTCTCTCTCTCTCGAAGTCTTCAGTCAAATGACTGGTTTGAAGCAGCTCTCCACTCTTCTCGGTTGAAAGCCAATCTTTTCTTATAAGCTAGGGGTTGAAATTTAAGTGCTATCAACGATAAACAACAATATTCTTATGCAACTGATAATTTAGTTGAAGGTCTTGAAATGTCTTCATTTAGAGTTAATATCATTAGTTAAAGTAGGTGCATACTCACATTATGGCAAGAGTAAAAATAAGTTTATCTCGCGATACCTTAGATAACATCAGATGTGCCAATCTAATTTTAGCACCTGGATATTCTGGAATGGCTGAGTTTTGTCACCTCTTTCAATAAATCGCTAGAACAAATATGTTTAACACCAAAGGGTGTTTTACTAGTGGTAGCAGGTGAACAAAATAGAACAGTAGCTGACAGGACCAAGATATTGCCTGGCAGAACAAAGCCTTAATATTAATTACTCTAATAATTAATATTAATTGTTTCACTTCTTCCCTTCAAGATATACCTATGCATTTTTGCCATTTCCGACTTCATAAGTCTCGACAACGTTTCTTTGAGCGCTTTCTCTTTTTCTTGAAGGATTTTCGGACATTTTTCCGAAAATTTTTTGTTTTCTATTTCGCAAAGAAAAAATCAAATTAAAGAAGATTTGCAATTTGTTGCAGATATGTATCTTCATTTTGTATTTGATCTTGTTTTGTGCATCTTTTAATTCTTCTTAGGAATTTCATCTTCCCTGCCTACATTATCGACTTATTTCCTTGGTAGAAGGTTTTAGACTCATTCATGGGTTATTGGACTAAATTTGACAATTTGCCTTTTGATGATTGTAGGTATTCTGTTATAAAAGTTTTGTGGCCATAGAAATATTGCCACGCCTATGGGCATCGCTTTTATCGCATTTTATTATATAATGTATAAGTTATAATTACATTGGAATAAAATAAACATGATGAGTTGTATTATTATAATATAATATGTAAGTAGAAATGTATGTACATATGTTACGGTCAATGACGACAATTCGGCCATTAACGTCAATGGCCGGTCAATGACGTCAATGCCCACTTACGTTGGCCATTGACGTTAATGCCCGGCCAATAACGATAATGACCAAGCATTTTGGGCAATGATGACATTTAAAATTTCATATGTAGTTTTACATCATTGTCCGGCACGACGTCATTGCCCAATACAGAGTGGGCAATGATGATATTACTATTGTACGGTGAGGAATGTTGTATAACAAAACTAGTATCATTTTAGTTGGCGATTTTTTATAGAGATTAAGTATTATTAAGTAATTACCAACTTAAAATATATCTAATAAGTTAAATAAAGAAGTTACGAAAACAATTAAAACGAAAACGATTAAAACGAAAAGGAATTGAACATAACAGAAATGGATAACAAAGATCTCGATGAAATGCGAAAGCGATTTAATGAACAAATTAACCTAGCAATACAAGAAAAACGTGATGATAATAAATCGTATTTAGACGTTGGTGAATACAACAACCGAATTGGTGAAGTTAAAGAGGCGAAGACTTTACTTTTACAAGAGGGTCTAAGAAAACAACGAAGCATTATAGGATGGTGCGTAAATATGATGTAATTACTATAAATGGAAAAGAGCGCCTAATCAAACCTGTTGCTGAAAGTAATCTATCAAAAGTTTTGTATTATGCAACAAATGAAGAATTGTTTGATATTATCCATAATGCTCACCTGGCAATCGGACATGGTTGAAGAAATAGAATGGTAGCCGAAATAAGTAAACACTTGTGTAATATTACCAAAGAAACGATAATGGGATATCTTCGGAATTGCATCCAGTGTCAAAAGAAAAGTAGCAATCCTAAGAAAGGTTTAGTTTCGAGACCCATTTTGCATTCATAGAGATATCAAGGATATGTTGGGAACGTGGATGGACGAAAATAAAACTTTAGATTGGCCTGCAGGAATTAAATTTATTCAGTTTAAGAAAACCGTGCTTTGCATTCTGGAATTGGAAGATGCCCATATGAAGCAATGTTTGGATGTCCGACTAGGGTAGGATTAGCCTCAACTGGAATTCCACACGATGAAATTTTTAATTTATCCACCGAAGAAGAAATCGAAACTTTATTACAAGAAATGGAAGGAAGGTTTGAAGAACTAACAGATAAAAATGCAGATGAAGAAATGCAAGATAACAAATCAGTTGGTGAAATGGAAGGTAATGTGGAACCAATACTTGAAACCGAAGAAGACATTGAAAACTTGTTAGAACCCGTTGTTGAAGAAAGAAACGTTTGCAACCAGTGTACTATAGTATTACCTCTTGGCGAAGAAGTTAACCATGCTGGAATATGCCACTATTGCGAAAGTCAGGAGAATATTACTGTACAACGTAAAAGATGTAGAGAAGCATTAGAAAAACAAGCCTCTAAAATGCCAAGTTATCAAACGAAAAATTTTCTGTTGTTCAAATTGGAAGTACGGTTCGAATTCCTATACCAGACGTAGACAGAGCTCGCGGTTCCCTTCGAAACATACTGGCTGTTGTTATTTCAGTGGAAGATGGCCTTTATAAACTTTGCACAAGTTATGGTGTTTTAAAGCATAAATATACTCGATCGGAGAGTAACCCTTGTACTGAAAAGCTAATTATGTTAGAAAACATTAGCGAAACGATCAAGGAAAATGAAATTACTCTTAGACAAGCTGCAGCTCAAAACAGTGTTTTAGGAGGACAGGGTTACAAGCGTTGTCACTGCAAGAGTGGATGTAAGAATAATAAATGTGCGTGTCGTGCTAGCAAACAAATTTGCAATTCGAAGTGCCATGGATCACTCCCATGCCAGAAAAAAAATGATGGAATTTAAAAAATTTTATTTAACTATTTTTAGATTTAAAACTTTTGTTAATTTTTATTATTTTGTTAATAAATGATTATAATACAATAAATACAATACACCTAAATGTTGCTTGCCAGTTGGCTGTTAAATTCAAATCGCTATTTTGCTGTTCCTTATAGCATTCATTCTATGATATCATCATTGTCCAATCCTTTTGGCCATTAACGTTATTGACCGGCCAAAGACGTAAATATTACAATCAGATGAAAATATTTACATCATTGGCCAACGTCAATGGGCATTGACGTTAATGGCCGGTCAATGACGTTAATGGCCAGCATAATTGGGCATTGACGTCATTGGCCGGCCATTGACGTCAATGCCCGATTTCCATCATTGACCGTAACATATACATATATCATGTATGTAAAAGACGATAATAATTATTCCAATTAAAAGTTTGCTTTCTACCGCAGGTTAATAATGAAACATTGCTACATTTTAGAAGACCACGAATAGCATTCTGGTTATGTACACAATGCAATTTAGGTTTTGTTTGATATTTACTAACGTTGTTTTCAACCTTGTACAAATGGTTACTATATTAAATTAAATTTTGTGCTTGTTCATTGTAAAGTATTTATAATTATATCGTGTTTGTTCCTTTTTTTATATTTTTAAAACAATGTAAACAGGATCTGAAAGATACTCAAATTTATATAATTTTTATAAACATTACGTTTACAATAATTTAGTTATATTCTCCAATTTAGCATTTCCTTTGAAGAAAATACAGTTTTTCTTATTTTGCTGCTTAATTTATCGAAGATGAAATTGGTTTTGAGATTAATATTTTGGTTTTCCTTAAAACTGTTGCATATTTTCTGCGCATACCATTACATTATATACGTTAATAAATGCATCCGAAAGAGCTCTCCATAAGACCCAATTTGGTCATTTGACTTATTTTGCTTCGTTGCAACAATTCACGCTCGTAGTATAAAACAGGACACAGCAGCTACAAGGAAGCAAAATAAATAAAAAACGCCTGACCAGATTGGGACGTTTGGATACGAGATGTTTAAAGCAACAAACAAGAACATTAATTATCATAGAAAAAATTATTTAAAATTGATTTATTCTCTTTAATATAGAAAATGCGATGCTTCCTAATACACTTTTGAGCACTCTTTGTAAAATCTCTAGGATGCTCACCAGATCTTTTCGCAACTTTTTTATTTCCACATTTTTTGTTTCAACTTTGCTATTTTAAAAAATCGAGAATACTATGTCTGTAAGCGTTTGATATTTCGCCATAAATATTAAAGAATTACACGGTTACGATATTATTCATTAAGAGCTTTTACTTATACGTTCATCAAGCTGAACGCATCTGTTAAAGCGTCATATTAAAAAGTGGGAACATGAATTGACAATATGTATGCTAAATAGAGATTTAAAACGATTCAATTGTCAATAGTATTACAATTATGAAACCCTTCCGACAACGTTGTGACGTCCAGGCGTCAGCGTCACGTGTGACAGCACCAACGAAGGTTCAAAATTTATACTTTTTATTAGGGCTACATTCAAAAGTGTAAAATTGTAAAATTGAACTGGGGACACTTTTAATATTGTTCCATGTGTGAAATATGTAGGATCGTCGTGACACTTGTTTTAAGATATTGCAAACTATAACGTACATATTTCGATTTCTGTTTGGACATTTCAAATATAATAAACTTTTAAGTTACGAGATTTATAGGTATGGGGTAATATAATTTTAAATCAAAATTTAACTGGCAGAGTTCTTCTGATATTATATTATGATTTTTCGTTTTGATGTGGTAGAATGGTAATATTATATTATTTCTAATCCGCATTTGTCTTGTGATAGAATATATCAGACCCCAAATAGCAAACATATAATCAAACAAAGTTGGCAAACAGGCACTTGCATAACAATACGTAATAAAACGCAAAGTGATGGTACGACACGCAACAACACATTTGATAAATGTACATCGGTTGCGTTTTGAATAAAAGTAGGTACGATTGTTGACCGAGTGACAATGTTTAAAACCTCACGATCCGTGTATAAATATTGTAGTACCTATCCTAACAGAATAAGGGGATGTAGACAACAGATTATCAATATACAGGGTTCTCTTATATTGTTTGCCCATTTACCGCCAGCTAAGCTGTCTGTTTGCTAACACTTTATACTTAGCTGTGAGCAACACCTTCGTTCTCTATAACGAGCATTAAGGACTAATATTGCACGTAAGATTATTATAACGGCCTGTCAATGCGTGATTTAGGTTCTTCCAGGTGTATTTATATAGGATAGTATAGTTCAGATTTAGCGGTTTTTATAAACATGACGGCAACTTTGATCTGTAATCACAAATACTCGGAGGAAGAATATATTTCCATTTGTTTTTTCACATCGCAAATATGAGCATTTAAAATCTTTCACCAACCACAATGATTTTAAACTAGTGCGAAAAATAATATTTGCTTTACAGCTTATTTTACAAATCAATGCCCAATTTGGTTTTCAAGAACTACTTGTAAGTATTTTTGGTATTAGGTACCTACATAATAAGATTTCAAAATTTATTTTTATAAATTCGACAACTTTTACAATTTTATTTGTAAGCATAAACTAATTACAAAATGATTTGAGAAGTGAAATAGAAAAATTCTCTAGCTTGGCAATAAGTTTGTCAAGTTGGCAGTAATAAGTATGTAACGGAATAATATAATAAGTCAAACTTAACTTTAGATATCATTCTTTACCTAATATAATATTTATTTAAACAATTTTATGTTGTTTATTGCGAAAACTTAACAACATTTTTACTTTAATCACTCTGGTGTCTCCATCGGCTACTGTTCTACGTTAAGAATTGCTTTATAATGAAATAAATATTTAAAAAACTGCTTATTTAAAATAATCATTTAAAAGTAGTAAAACGATTTCAATCACATCTACAGATTGATCAACTTGACATCGGAGACAATTATATTAATTCTTTTAATTAAAATACAAATTCAGGTTATAAGATAGATAATAACCTAATTTTAAAGAACAGTGACGTATCCAGAGGGAATCGCCTATTAACACTTAAAAATATTTAAACTTCTTACACTTCTTCTGTTGCATATTCTTGTATATTTATTACAAATTTCCGCTCCAGTTATATTTAGCTGTATTATCTCTGAATATCTTAAAATCGATTATTTGATTAAATTCTCTTTCAATACTTTTGTAATATAATAAGCAATTGTGAAGTATTGATGCCTTCGTAGTACTACAATTTATTGAAATGCATATTTGTCCAACTTTTAAAGCCATAAATATAGAAAATTATCAGTTCATCGGATACTTACGAGTTAAATTAGAGTACAATAACAATGTAAAGTAATTAATTCTTGAAACTGTTTTCTATTGTCACCGACAGATTGCTCTGGCATGTTGAAAGTTTGCTTTTCAGGCGTGGTTAGAGGAGGAGCAGAAACACACGCCCCTGAATAGAAGACCTACATGTTAGCTCATTCTTCACTGACTTCGGACATGTTAAGTCTTTTGGCACATTGTCGCAGTTCCAGTATAAGCATGTGTGCATGTGTTTGTTATGTTCCTTTGGTGGAATCATTTATTTATTGGTCTAACACTTGTTCATAAGCTTCAAATATCCCATCTTGTTTTATTCAACTAAGCTTTCCAATCTTTACTTATGACTTAACTCGTCGAAAAATTGACTTCATTGGATAATGGTAGGGTAAGCGTACGATATGATCTATATCAGCATTTCAGTATGCAATAATACAGGTTATATACCCATACTTACAGATTATAGCCTACGCTCGATAACCTCCACACTTGTTTATTAATAGGTACAAGTTTGGTTAATTTTGTACTGTGTAATATTAATAACTGCTTATTAATTATTGCGGTACGTCATAAAAAATATAAAGTTATTAAAAATTCATAAATGTTTAAAATCATTTAGGTGGCTTTTAAATATTACAATAGGTACGAATATAAACTTTATTATTGGGAAGTAAGACAATAATATAATTATTCAATTCGGATGAATAATTTATCTAATGCGTAATTAACCGATTTCCAAAATAGTTGTTTACAAAATAATTGTTTACTTTTTTGTTTAAGAAATGACAGAAAATTAAATTTTATCTCAAATGAGGTACCTATTATTATTAGTGTCAAGTTAATGTTTCAATATGAAAAATTACATTTAGTACACAGAGTAGCAAATTCAATACTAATAATAGGTAGGTTGATACTACCCTTCTAATTGAAATATTAATAAATACCTATGCGAAAGCAGCAAACAAGGAAATTAGAGAATTAAATAACATTGAAGCAAATATTCAAATACCTAAATAGTAAGGTCGCAGAAAATCGAATGCCTTGTATTTAGGAGTGACAACCGAGGCATTAAACTAAACGTATACGTTGTAGCGCTTGGGAATTGGCATTATTGTGCCGCGTCGCCGAGCGTCGAGGGGCGCGATAATGGGGCTGCTCCCCCGAGATTCTGCATTAGGAGACCCTTATAAAATTGTACTAGAAAGAAGTGTTGATACTTTTTGTTAATGTGTAAACCTACTAACATTTTGTATGTTCTAAATTCGTTACAAGCAGGACTACAATAAACAATTTGATTTGTTACGGAGATTCAATTATAATTATTCGCTAAGAATTGAATTTAAATTAATTTGTAATTTGAGTACACCCAAATTTGATTTGAGTTAAGGTAAAGTAAATTCAAAGATGCATAATCACCCCTAACACTATTATTTGAAGAAACGTTTTTAAAGAGCGTTGACCACTAACTCGTAAATATTTTTTAAATATTGCTAGTTTCCGTCAGCTTGAGAACTTTTATGCAAACGCGAAAAAAATGTCAAAGTGAGTTATCATAAATTAATATTTTTTAATTACGTAGTCGCTTTGTAAAAACTCCATTGAATCAAAAATGTACACAACACTTGAAATTGTTTGTCGTTGTTTCAAGTGTCTTGAAGTCGGCACACAGTGAAGTCATGAAAAGGACGTGTTTTTCTAATATATCGATTTGTGTCAAATTTTTTTTTAACATGCTGGAAACAGTATTACTGACTGGCTTAAATAATGTTTTTTTGCAGAGTAATTAGGCACATGAAACGTCAAGACTAAAAGGAAATCGTTAATGCTATTAATAAATATTTTCTTGTTTGTATATATTCGTTAGTTATATTCATGGTAGCACATCTATAAGCTGTGTCGAAGACACAATCTTGTCTTGGACTAACTGCTAGTCAATGTTAGTTTAAAACGGATACGGAACTATAGAACCCATTGATTTCATAACTAAAATGGCCATTAATCATTAATTTCATACTTTGTACGGCATCAGTACAGCATAAGTAAAATATGATGGCACACATGACATTTTCAATACTAAAGAATATCTAGCAATAGCAAATTTTGTGATAACAGTTTACTCTCAAAATGTTTCGCATAAACCAATATTGCTGAGGGTGGAATGTTGTGTAGATAGATCCATTAGTTTATAACATTTGTTACTAATTCTACTGCTTCCGTTGTTACTTCGTAACAACCGTAAACTTACTCAATTTTACATTACCCTCATACTAGCTAATATGGCAGTTATAAAAACAATCACAAAATATTTAAGAATCTCATGAGATAAAATTATTAATACAATGCAACTAAAACAAGTTCTAACCAATTGTAACGGACGGTTTGCATTTAAACCTACGTTAATATTTGTTAACAAACCTCCACCTCATATTATAAGATTTTGAATCGCACGGTTTATTTTGCAATGCTCTGTGCATTTGAACTAGGTTGCTTCGGAATTTTTGGTCGGCTAAAATGAGAAAGATTGGCTTTCAACCGAGAAGAGTGGAGAGCTGCTTTAAACCAGTCATTTGACTGAAGACTTTCGAGAGAGAGAAAATGAGAAAGTTAAGTTATCGTCATTTTCCGTTTTGATTTCTACGAGATCATTTGTTATGTTTTTGGTTTAAGAGCTGTACATTTTGTGCAGGTAATTATTATTTTTATTCATTTTAATTATTCTAATTCTGCCTTTTTAGCTCTTTTGAGATTTATTTTGATAATTTTCTTTTAGACGTTTTCTGTTTGGATTTTGCAAATTTACTATATAAAGTTTTGTAAATGTGCGTTATAAATGAGAATGTAGATTACAATTTTACATCAGTTGTGCAAGGTCGATGAAGCCGAATAGAATTTATTTAATGTACCTATCCCTGGATTAGTCAAGTTGCAAATGGTTTTGACTTGTTTTGCCAAATTTTGATCCAGGATGATTTTTTGTTGGATATTGAGCGTGTGACGTTACCGACACTATGTGTAAATTTGGGACAACATTTTGTAGTTTTTTTGAGTTTTATGTTTCCAATCGATTCCATCTTCCCAGAAGAATGTCACATGGACGAAAGAGATTGTTTTCTTTTTTTTTGTAATGATGGTAGTTAAAGAGTTCCAATTGTTATCAATCCATCTGGTAATTTGAAGATGTAACAAGCTGTGCAAGTGATTTACTTTGTTTTTTTTCTGTAATCATTATTGTGAGTTTTAGCTTATTTTTGGATTTAAACTGTCGAGGAAGTCTAGCTGAACATAAGATAATCGAGTGGAATGCGTACTTAAATCGTTTCGAATTGAGAAAAATCTATGGTAAATTGGAATTTGCAGTTTTGTTTGCAGCTAATTACTTAGATGTTATTAGAAATTGCTCCTATGCTAGTCAAAATTTTCAATGTCGATATTATATAGATTGTGGAACCATTCAATTGCTTGATGGTATTTTGGTTTGATTTATCCCTTTACAATACTTCAAGTTATTGTTAATTATTTTTTGTTTTGAATCATATCTTTATAATGATTTCAAATTTTACTAACATTTTCTTTATTTTAATGTGGGGGGAGAACCTTCAGTTCTAATCAGCACTTTAACTTGTTTTTTGTTGTTTGTCTTTTATTCTGGAATTTAAAAATACTTGCCACCCCATTTTTTTACTATTCTTTGATATAATAATAAAACAGTCTCTTGTTTTCTTATTTGCTTTATTTATTTTATCTGGCGCCTTTACATCAAAAGTATTTTAGTTTACCTAGTAGTTATTCCACATGCATCTGAGCAAAAAACTCACGAAATCTTTGGATCACCTGGCACTTCGAATTGGTAAAGCTAGTCGTTGCTTACACGGGCAGTTCAGGGCAGTACCAAAAAAATGCGAGTTATGGTACTAAATACTAACGTATGAACCTTTTCGATGTTATCCACGATTTTTTTCGTGATGCTCAAGTTATCAGATCCGTACTGCTGATGACAAATCTAGACAACGTAACTACCGCATATAAAAAAACATTTATTGCAAATCTTTGCGTTTAGGTTAGGTCTGCTTTTTTAGTTATTAGTACCAACTTTTTAAAAATTTTAAGCTCGATCAATAGATATAAAGAACATGTCGATCTTTAAAAATAAAAATGAGAAAAATGCAAATAAAACAAACTTATGTTTATGTGTTCAAGTACAAACGTAACTAATAAACATCTTAACTTAAGCATTTCCTATCAACTGTCTTAAATATAAATTTGTGGTATTATAAACTAAAGTTAAAAACTAATCAACATGTTTTTGCTTCTAGTAAAAAAATTGTGTTTCTTGACTTCAGTTTCTTTAACCACAGAAAAATATACCTAATCTCATATTGGTATACAACATAGTGACTCGTAGGAGAACAACATAATATCTTTTTTATCTTGTTATTATTTAAAGTTCCATACATTGATGCAAGGATATAACTCAAGTTGTCTATCTGTTCACCCAAAGAGGTATCTTTGCATTTAAAACTTCAAATATGTTGCCAGAACTTTGTAAAAGAGACACTTCTTCTTTCGGCGATCAACTTAGCCGAAACCAAAATGGCCTTACTAGGGAATATAATTAATGGGGTGGTTTCCCGTTGCCTTCCCTACAGTCCAAAGATTGATATCGGACCTTTGATCACAGCAGCGTATCCGACGCGACCAAGACTTGAACCGCGGTCTCCCGCTTTCTAATCGGCCGGTGTATACTTTACCCTATACTGCTGCTTTAAAAAGAGACAGTCGGAAGAAATTGGTTGGATATCGAACCCGTGATTGCTGCGAACAATCAAGTATTTTGAGGTATTATAGTCAAGAACGCAGCAAGTCTGTTTTTAGCTTCGCTAAAAAATATGTATCTAAATAGGCATTCATACACTTCGAAGATTATTGCATTTTTAGTATTGTTAACTTTCAGATAAGTATAATTAAAATTAATAGATTATCTTTTAATTAATTGATTTGCTTATTTTTATAATTTGATGTAGTAAAATTAAATAGAAAAATGATATTGTACAATGATTAAAACTAATGCTTTGAACCCAACTGATTGTGATCCATGCAATTGCTAATGCTAAAGTTAATGGAAAACTACTTCATTAACATACCTATAGGTATACAGTAATCAAGAATCAATTAAAGGAAACAGGTTTTTATTATTATACCGGAAACTATAGTAATAACATCTATTTTTACCCTCTATTGAGCATCATATAGCACAGTTTATAGTTCTCTTGTTCATATTCAAAATACGTTTTTACTTATAATGAATGTTGCGCGATATATTATGGCAAACCTCATTTCAATAAATAATTATAATTTTATGCAGATCTTACCTGCAATTTAAAAAAAATTACAATTATATTAAAACATATGTATAACTAAATGACTTAATAAGAAGTTTGATTAAAACAACTTTTAATTGGTTTGTGTACTCGTAGTTACCAACATATTATGCAGGTAGGTATTATATTTTGTGCATAAAAAAAATTATGCCTACAGTATTAAAAATTAAAATATTGCTAATAATAGTGGATAATAAGTGATTGATGAAGCAAACCTTGATCGTAATTATCATATTATTATCATATTATAATATAAGACACAATTTCATACAAAAAATACGTTGTATCAAATATGCAAACAATATCGCCATGCTGGGGCATCATCAAGAAATAAATTTAACTTACAATTTTGGAAGGATTCATGCAAATATTACCTATACATAAAACCAACTAAACATTGGAAATTAACAATTGGTATTCATTATTTGCTTCTCAACGATTTTTTAAGATCCTCGGTATTACCTCTTTCACATCAAAGAAGAAAAATAATTTATTCTGTACTGTACGTATTGCCCTCAAATAGCAAGTCAAAGAAGTAATTCTTCTTTCGGGCAAGTTACCCTAAGGTTGAACAATTGGCACTCAAACCCTATCAGGTCATGATTGCGAAATTTGTCAGATTAGTTGAAATTACAATTTTGGCTTATATATTTGACTTTTGAGCAATTGTTTATGACGGCTCATTATTTATATTTTCACTACAAGGATTTATTAGTTACGAGTCATGAAGTATGTGAAACCGTTCTTAAGGGATTTTCTCCTTTATATCAGAATTCCAGTTTTTTTGATCTGTTCTGAAATAAAAATTGCTCAATATTCGTTAATTTTAGAATTTTTAGATTTTAGGATACAGCGTCGAGAGTTGGGTTATATAAAAATAATCATGGATTCGTATTATAACACTCATTGTCAGATGTTTTTAATCTACTAGTGTTGATCTAACATAAAACATGCACAGCTTTTCAATTATTCAAACAAATAATAAACTGAAAACTTAACACCAAAAAAACAAAATGATAAAACCTGCAAATTTAATAAACTGAGATTATCTTCGAGAGATTGCTCGGTTATATAAGCAAAATCAATTGATTTTTTCTCTCTAAAGAGGAATCGCCAATAAAACAAAAAATATGCTAGGGCGAGAAAATTAACTGTAAACCAAATGAACATTTGTCTGTAAATACTGACAATTAATAATTAAATCTTACAGGAAAAAAGCAATTTAGATACAATTTCTGCTAAAACTTACCAAGATTCCATCACACCGTGAATGTCATTTCCACGATTCGGTAATTACTGTTCTCTCTCCGGTTCCATTTCAAATCAGTGCAGTACTTTTTCGACCTGACAGCTTGAAATCCCGGTTGAAAGCTTAAGAAACAGATTGTGCAACGCAAATGTAAAAACCAATGCTTTGTAAGTTCTTGTCACATTAAATGAGTTTGTATGAATTAAAACAACTTAATATTCCACCACATCGCAAAAAAATTTTAATGGATTTTAATCCATTTTCATTCATTTAGGGATAGTTTAACAGACGAATTCTTGAAAAGACGAAACCACTTTGGGCAGCGGGCTCTTGGACTAAAATGTAAGTTGGAAAATTTTCAAATTTCACTGAGCTTGTATATAAAAAATTTATTTAACATATAATTTCACAAGTTAATAAACTATTTACATTAAAAAATAAATCAGCTATCCGTGGAAGTGCATAGCTTCATCCAGAAATGCAAATAAAAGTACTAATTTCAGATTTAAAGGTGGCAAATAACAAGCTAAAATTGTCAAAAAGTGTCGAGATTTTGGAACGTTACTTATTTTTGGCAACTCATTGCTGCAATTAGAATTTTTAATATCTTTAAATACGCAACAATTTTCAGATTTCATCGATGGCAAAAATTTTCAGTAAGTGGAATAGGCGAACAGAAATCCACTAAAATGGTAACATATTGTAATGAAAATTGTAGTATACATAATTGAATTTTTAACATTTAGAACTAGGAAGTATTCCAGTTCTAGCTACAAATAGAAATTAATACTACTTTGTTACTTCAATTAGTTTTCATATTTTAATAGCCCAAAAATTCTTTGGCAATACGACGCTTGCCCAATAATTGGAATGCAGGGTTTTAGGATTTGAACGCGCGACTACTTCTTAGTTTACAATAACTTACTTTTAGGCTTTAACCACCCTCTAGACAATACACATTTAAGATTTCAAACTAATTTTGCAACTTATAGTTGAATGAAAATATTAAAATATTTTCTATGTGATAAAATTGAAATGCATAGTGGAACCCATAAATTGTCATGATAATATATTATAAAAACAAGTAATCTAGTAATAGTTACCAGATATTTCATATGGACAATATTTGAATGCAGTTCAACGACGAATGAAAGTGACGGTTACTTATATGCTCATGCATCTTCCTTCCATAACACTAATAACTGAGTCAATTAGAAAAAATTAGATTAAAAAGAATTGCATTGGAGATGTATTAGTATAATCGCTGTTCTCACATTTTACAGTTCTTCGAGGTTTATGCAAGGGTGAATGAAGAACTTCAAATCTCCATATCAAGAGTAATGCTTCGGGTAGAATTACATCTAATATTGACTTGCAAAATCGCTGTCGGTTGAGATGCAGCACGTCCCTGGGCGTGCTGGTGCCAGACGAGACCAGACTTACTGTGATTGATTGGCTGGGTTGATACCTAGGCCTTAATTGCATTCCAAATGTGTTTACACATACTTTATATCCCACATCACCAGCTTTGTTGATACTGAAGGGATGAATTCGCTACGTGTTTGCACTAAGGGTGACTGAGACGGTTAGACACTTTTAATTATGATATGTAAGTGGAAAGTATACACTTTAATAAATAAATATTGTACAAAATATAAACAGGGTATTTATAAGAGTTACCCCAAAAGCTTAAGAAAAGCATTTAACATTAATTAATTTGCTTTAACGTAATATTGTAAACTGGTTTTTATAGCTGCAGTATCCCTTCGAATTAACTAACGAAGGAGAGTCAAATAAATGGTTGATTATTTAGTTCCATTAAGAAAAACTCTTACCACTTAAGCTACCCCGACATTTTCGGTTACAGAATAAGTGAAATATAAAATACTAGCGGTAATTAAAAGTGGGATTTTTAGAACTCAATTTATAATACATCCATAATCCAAAGTGATATAATATCAAAATAAAGTGAGCAATTATTTCTTTATTTGATATTTAAGAAAATCCGCACGATGGTAATAACATAATTGTTAATTTCAATTAACAATTATTTTTAGCTCTAGCAATAATAAAAAAAACAAACATAAAATTACATTATTAGTTACATTAATCCCTGTCTAAAAAAAGTGGTTCAGATTTGTTATTACTAGAAAGTCGACATTGAAGATTCTAAAACAGAATCGGATAGCATCGCTCTGAACGCTCGGACTGTGGTCAGCTGTCAACCATCACTCACACTCACTAGGCCACTACATGCTTTTGTACTTAGCCCTACGTTGGTCCTAATTGTGGCGGAAAGCTGTTCCTTCAACATCTTTTCAGTAAAGCGGCACATTCTACAACACCTCATATGTTATAGTTTACATATAAAATACAATAAACCGCAACATTATTATTATTATTTTAATATATTACAAAATTTATTGACTGTTTAATATTAACTGGGTGGGGTAAATGAGTTGATCAACTTTAATTGAACAACTCTAAAACCCAAACAACTAATATGTTTCCTGTAGATACGTTTATTAAAAGTACAATAATCCCGAATAAAAAAAAAGATTTTGCAGACCACTGCTTTACGTAGTAAAAAATATATACTAGTTGAAATGATTAATTTAGATACCACCTACAGTTACGTACAAAATGTCTAACTTTTTAGATGTTTCAATTTTTTATAACTGTAATTTACAGAAAAAACGAGCCACCACTGTTGCATTTACTAAGCCCCAAGGGTCAAAGTGGACGAGGGATACATTTGTCCTTTTAAGGTGGGGTGCGATGACACGTTGTCGGTGGATGCGATGGCTTCTTGGCAGTCTCCTAGCGCGGCTGAATAATGGATAGTGGTGAAGATTGCCAGCACCGTTGGACACGGGTCACACCGCGCATTGAGTATTCAGGAGAGCAAGGCTTAGGATATGCTTGAAAATATGTCTGCCTTTTATCAATGCTTTGTGAATCAAAATATTTATGCGCCAAACAATCAAACATTAAAAACTCGTTTAATTGTAATGCTTTAGGTATCTATTTTATAAATAGCTTGCAACGTTCATCTATTATTTGTTTATTCATAATAATTTATTTGGTAATACAATAAATTGGATAATAGTAAAATATAACACGCGTTATTATGTTTCCGATATATTTGCATGATTATTTATTTTTCATTGCTACAAAATAATATAAAATCGGAATACGTATGTAATGTACCTATGTAGATATACATAATATATGAAATAACATTGATTTCTTTATAATCAGTATATTAATTTAAAATCGCTTTGTTTTTGTTCATTTAATTATCGGATATTATATAATATTTTCACAAATGACAGTACAAGTAATTTAATTTAAGCAAAAATGAAAAATATTATTATTACGTAATTTTTAATAATAATTATATTAAATTAGTATTTAAAATTGTTTGTTTATTGTGTTGTGCAATCACTTACAGCGCATACCTTTTAAGAAAATGCTTTAGTGAAAATGAAAAAATACGCGAACCTTTGTGTTGTTTCTGCAAACCCTCTACAAAGTGTAGCAGATATACTACATTAAGCTCTAGCACAACAAGGTAGGTAACCAACAAGAACGGTGTTACATGCTACTCATGATATACGAACAGAGGATTAAACCCCATGAGGGGAGTTTAACACGACGCTGTATTAGTTATTAGCAACAACGTTATAGTTGATGAACGTTACTTGCATACATGCATATAATTATATTTCGCAGATGTATTAAAGAAAGATACAATAAAGTTATCTTGGTAACTTTTCTCAACAATTGAATTAGCCAACCGATTTTTGTAAAATATTCTTTTACGCTTGTCAAGTATGTAGGTGATAGGCAAATCGGGAATCTGTATTTGAGTTGCAAGGAATATTAAAATGTCACTGTTCTGTTTCTAATATTTTAAAATAAAACTTTGCCTACGGGTAGATATAAAATTACATCTCTAAATTAATGTACTTAAAACCCAAAGCAACTAAAAATCGACTAACGATACTCTTCGTTACGAGGATCGATTTTATATTGTAACATGTTTTATGTATGGTGTAAACAAATGAAATTCAAAATGTAAAATTATAGCGTATCTAATATTTTAGCATAAATAATTTAGTTAATAATGTTATGTGCAATAAAGTTTGTACATACATAATCTAATAAACGCAAAACCAGAGCTGTTAAGTCCCAAAACATTTAAGGTATATAGAGTATATTTGAGAATATAGACGGCACTTTTGGCGACGTCGGTAGACAGCCGCATAGCCACTCGGGTTTACCACTAACCACATTGGGACGCAGACTAGAATCTTGTTTGCAACACTAATTATTATTCATAAACCCTCGTCCTGCTGACCAATCCCAGGATTAATTTGAATTAACATGGTTCTGATACTTACATCTAGGGAGGATAAATATAACCAGTACTTGAAATGAATTGTTTTACACCTTTATTTGAAACGCCGACTGCATGTTTCAAAATTCAAATAGAAAGCAATGTTACACATGTAACACACGTTCCGTTTTTAGATTAGAATTTTTCTATTGAATTATTATAAACAAATGTTAATATACTACATAATATAATTTATACTGTAGGTATATACAACATGTATGGTATGTAGGTATTATTAGAATGAGTAGTATTATGTTTATACAAAACAACATTTTAGTCACGTAACCTCTAAAAAGTAAATAATGTTATTCAACAGTAAAAATAAAATTTTATAAAATTATAACATACATTTATATATCAACACGCGGAAGGTTCAATATTGTAGATTTTCCTACTTCATATTTGTCAAGAACTCAAAGGTTTTTCATTTAGTTTTCTTTAAACTCTTTGTAGACATTTCCAGAATTAACTCAAAGAATTTTATTTTAAAATCAAACACATAAATTTTCTATTTTCGGTATTAACGTTTACTTTTTAAAAAACTTGAGCATTGTTATACTAGATGTTCATTTCATCATGTTTAGTATTAATAGTAAAGCGTCGATAATCCGAACTTTGGTAATCCGAAAGTCTAAAAAAAAAAAAAGTAAGGGGATTACTTAGTGTAGAATAAATGTACAAAAACGTAACGACGGTACAAAATTGAATTTCGCGCAATCAAGAGGAGTTTTGTATTTACTAAATTATATTATATTATTGCTCGTGAGTTCTGATATGCAGGAATTTTATTTGTTTATCTAATACCCGTATTTTTAACTATTTAGCAACAATAATTGATAATCCAAACAATCCTCGGTCCCAATTAGTTCGAATTATCGACGCTCTTCTGTAATTTATAATAATAAAATAAACTCAAAGCGTCTGCAGTGAAGACTACAGTTCACTAATTTAGAATTAGGCAAATGAACTAACAATCATTTACATATGTCATATAGTAATAGAAAAATTATAATAGAGAAAACAATAAAAATTCACAGATTTTTAGTATTAATATTTAAAACCTACTGTTACCTTTCTTTCCCTTAGCTAATCAATTAGAAGTCCAAGAAGTTAAAATATGAATCAAGAGGTATTGAAACTCTCGTTTAGAAAAAAAGTTCATTCCTGTCTTCTCAACTGCTCACCTCAGACGGTGTTCGAAATCTTGTTGTGAAAAAACCTGGCAAGAATGAATAATAAACCTGAAAATAACTACATCGTAATTTATTCTCTCGTGATGACAAAAAGGTAGGCGTGAGTATAAATTCCAGAATGTGAAGGAAACGCAAATTATTAAACATTTAGCAAATGAAATAAAAATCTAAGTTGAAGATTCGGAGTTCAATGCTCGTTACTTTTCCGTTGAAGATGAAAAAGTAACCCAATCCAAAATACAAATACAAATTTTAACTTCTTGAAAAGAATAAAAAAAAAGTGACAGTATGTTTTGAATTTAAGTACTAAAAATTTGTAAATTTCTATTGTTTTCTCTATTATATTTTTGTTGTTTAGAAATGCAGTTTTAAATCCCTAAAGGATTGTGATTCGCACCTTATTTTCAGGTACTGCAAATGGACTATACTATCCGGCCAAGCTCGAAATCCAGGTATTGCAAAGCTGACAGAAATAATTTTAGTCGGTTTTATGTTCAAATCAAGGAAACTAAAAAAAAAAAAAGTTTTACACATTTTGAGATAAAAAGATTTTTATTTTGCCCTAAGTCAGTAGGCCACTGTCGCTTTAGTCTTCTAGTTATAGCTGGATTATTTGTTAGTGCTTTAATAAGTCAACTTTCATGTTCTGGTAATTTTTTGTTATAGGTACTAGATGCAAATCTTGTAATCTCTTCTGAAATGAAAGGATTGGTGAAATGTTAATGAATTGTCTGATTACTTACGTAGTATTGTTCATTTCGAATCACACATAAGATTTTTGATTGGAAGATTTTTAATATTTTTGAATACGAGGGTTTGGTACATTCCCAAGGGTGTATGCCAGGTGGGTTTCAAAATTGTCTTATATAGGAGAATTTTATTTTTGATAAAAAGATGAGATTTTATACTTTTATAATCTATACTAACTTATAGCCGAGACACACAGAGAAAGACCTTAAATGACATCATGGTACTAGTATATCATCAGAATAATGGTTCTTATTACAATATGACATAAATATAATAATATATAAGTCCAATAATATACCAAACAAACTAAATTATAACTTAACCCTTAAAAAAATAAGAAGATTTACATACTATCATATTGTAATGTCAACTAGGGACGAAACCTCTTGGTCTTAGCCTTGGTATTCTATAATACTATTAAGATAACTAGTTTTTTTAAGAGATAGATTCAGTCTTCACTAGTAAACAAGTTATCATAATAATCATATCATCATCATCATCTTCAAGTTTTAGACCTGTGGCCCGTTACGTCACTCGAATTGGTCGCTCCATCTCTTTTTGGGGCGGCTCACACATCTTCTTTCTTTCGGTCGGTATTAAAGCATTTGTTTTGGTAGTCGGGTCTGGTCCATCCTGTCCAAGTGTCCCTTCCATGCTTCTCTATTCAATTATTACGTTTAAACTGCATATGTTGAGTTCCTCTCGTATGTCGGCATTTCTTTTCCGATCTATCCGTTGGTATCCTGCTACTGAGCGCAGGAACCTCATTTCGGCACTCTGGATTCTTCTTTCATTTTCTTTAGTAATCGTCCAAGTCTCGCTGGCGTATGTTATACTCGGTATCGATATTGTCTTATAGAACTTCAATGCAGTTTCTTTATTGGATTTGTTCTTGAACGTTCTTCTTATTGTACCATTTATGTAATTGAATTTTTCAACTTTCTTGGGTATGTCATCCTCTAAACATGGACATTGTGCTAATAATAATCAAAAATTTTATAAATTGTGAGATTAAGTTGTTGCAACACAACTAAACTACTTATGTACAAGGTGAATGTAAAGAAATCTGAACAAGTAAATAGAATCCAACAACGATTTAGAAAATATTCAAAGACACCTACTGTACACATTTCAAAGCAATAATTTTACAAGAAATTACGATTATTCTCAGAGCATCAACGCTACTATAGAACAAAAACGTACAATGCAATTTTAAAAGTTTTTATTTGCTAATGTAGAGCTTTTGGATTTGGAAAACTATGTCCAGCAGTGAACACAACTGGTTGGTTGATGCTGATGATGATAGAACAAAATAAATAAATCAATCATCTGATTGGTTATTTTGCAATTGATCTAAAGTTTGCTAACTTGAAGATAACTAAGAGTGAAGAAAGAAAGAATCAAATATTAAGCTAAATGCCAAAATTGAAAATTTTAAGATTTTTGATGAAATTGATTCTAAATGCCATACAGAATAACCTGTTAAAATACCAACTGCCAAAAAATTAAAATGCAGCCAAAAATTTTTTTCTTATAGTATGCAGATGTAAGTAACCATAGCATATTACTCTTCAAATAAGGCAACTGCCATAGATAAGAGATGACGATTATGCAGTTAATAAAACTGCAGTAGTCAGTTTTATCGTTGATTGATAAATAACGAAAACTGAATCGTTCCGCAGACCTGTTTAATTTATTTATTTATTTATTAACTATTAATGTTGTTTACTTCTAATTATAACATATTATTGACAAATGTTCAAATAAATTTGAGCATGGTACGTTATCTGTACTCTGTTTTAACCGTAGTTTGTTCTTATGGCCAAATTACATTGGTATTTGCACCTTAAGGAAGCTGCAGAAAACTTATTAATATAAAAAAAATTAATATTACTAAAGCGGTGATGATTCGTGTAGATCATGAAAATCCTGGAGTTGTCAAATTTAAGCAGTCTTTTAACGCAGATTGGGAGAAAATAAACGTATTGAAAAATAATTTAACCATTGCAAATATAAAAACGAGAATGTTAACAATTTTGAGCCCTGTAAGCAAGATTTCTAAAAAAAAAAATCTTTGACTGCAATGATCCTTTTCTTAGCTAAAGAAGAACACAAAGAATATTACAGGCATTTGCTACAAAGCTAAACTTTCAGATTTTATATTCTTGCATTTTGTTTCAACATAAATATTATACCTATTACTAATAATCTTTTCTTAAATTATTGTCAAATTTATTTTTAATTTGTTGTATACTGGCTATTAATAAATACCAAGTTTCCTTCAATAAATATTCATAAGATCATTAATATTTGACATTTTTACCTTTCTGTATTGTTGGCACTTAGCTTATTTCTAAAAGGTTCGTTTTTTACTGTTGTAAATCTAAGGATTTATTAATTATAAATAAACAACAATTAAGGATATCATAACTAAGGTAAAAAAATAACTTAAATAAAATATGAAAGTTAAAATATTATATTAACAAGCCAAGGTATCTTGAAAAATGTTTGTTTTTGTTAATATCTCAAATATAAACTTATGGTACTTAGCTTATTTGAACCGGACACTCTTCAATTCACCAAGTCTAACATTTATGAATGAAAAATAATATCGGATAAATGTTCCCCAAAACTACGCATTCAGACGTTGTTTCTTTTGGAGCAATTTTTGCATTATTACAGCTGTATATCACCAATTACTCGTCGAATGTTCGTTTTCAAGACTTCAATAGAATGTGGATTATCAGCATAGACTGAATCTTTCACTTAGTCCCACAAGAAATAGTTTAACGGCGTTAGATCACACGCATCTAAACAGTTAATGGACTGCTGCAGAATTACGCAAAATTATTTAATCAAGAACCACCACATGGTCAGCTGAGTTTAATTCTTGCACTAGCTGAACCTTATAAGGTTTTAGATCTAAATCTTTTCAAAATTTTCTATGTGGTAGTCGTCTAATTGCTGAGAATGCCATGAAATCGATAAATTTGGATTTCCTCAACACTTTCAGTTACAACAGCAATATGACAGCAACAGAACGACCTGGACAAACATTTTTGTATGTCATATACCGAACCAACTAGACTCAAACTTAACCACCAAAGTGTTGATAGTGGCATCAGAAAGGACGATTATAACGACCGAAAATATCAAAAATTTTGGAATATGTAGTTTTCACAGATCCACCAATTTCGTAGTGGGGTTTAATTACTTTTATACGATTTTCGATTGAAATTGAAGACATTATAATAAATGGTAGATCTACTAATTTATATATGTGAAAAAGCAAATAATAAAACTGTTATTACATCAAAATTATCACTATTAAAATACAAAGTTCTTCTTGAAAAGCTCTTTATTAGCAATATTTTTGCAAATTTCATTTAAAAGTCAATACTATTTTTAAATTATGACTAACAATTGTGGGTATGTAGAACTATAAGATTTAGGTCACTAATGCCCGACTTCTTCACTCATAGTTATTTCCAAATTAGCTAACTTCAAGTTAAATTGACAAAATAACTAATCAGATGATTGATTTGTTTTGTTGTCGTCTGATTGGTTATTTCATCAATTTAACCTAAATTTCGCTAATTTGAAGATAACTATGAGTGAAGAAATCGGGCATTAGTGCGTTGAAGTTTGCAAAATTTCTGCCGTCCAACAATACAAAGATCAAAATTCAAATAAACTTGAAATATTTCGTCGGGAAGATTCATCGAGTGCATATACAAAAGACAGTTTTAAAAGCAAAGGAGTCAAAACTTGGTATTTGACAACCGAAGGCAGTGCTATATATACCATTTGTCCTAAATTCATAGGTAGGTATATTTTATATTACCAAACCTTATATTACCTAGATAGTACATAAGGTTTTGACAAGATTGTCACATGCCTGGCAAGCTTGTTACAACCGTAGAATGCCATTAGAATTATTAAAATCCCAATTTTGTATATGTGTGTGTTACAGCATCATGATCTAACACTGTAGATTTCAAAGCCTCAGCTGCACATGAATCTCGGACACGACCTAGGCATATTAAAATTTGTTATCACACCATTGGGCAAGAGGGCTCACCATCTATTGGTGCGTATGTTTAAAGTAGATTAACGAGATTCCCGTTAACGTTGAACTTACCAAGTGGATTAACAGGATTCTCATTAATTTGCTAACCAGTAGCGGATTAAGTTCAGTTGCTTGCGCTCTTGGCGACCGCAGATTATTCTATAACTAATTCCTTATGAAAGGATCCTTTCACCAAAGAAAAGGCTTAGTTTCTACGAAATTATTTCAAAAATGTATAACAATTTTGGGTGTAAACTAAGTTTTATCATTATTTAGAGGATCTTTACGTAAGAGACGAGTTGTAGAATACCAACCTTAGTGTATTACATTCTGTATATAGTTGATATTCTTGTTAGCATCCAATATGTTGTATCGAATTGGAAACTTATACTAACTTAAACTAAAGTTATGCGATTTTCGCGATTTTTAGTTTTTTTGATAATTTTACGGATCCTTTACATTCAAATCTAAAGTTAAATTAATAACACGATTAGTACTATTGACCATCGGACGTTATAACAATGAAAACTGGTAGGTGTTATCATGGAAACACTTTAGTTTTCCAAAGACTACGAAACCTTCAAGTTCTAAAATCTGCTGGAAAATTTATGCCTCGGTTTTTTGGAATAACCGTTAACTAATCTAGATTGATTATATTATTTCATTAAGGGCGAAACAATAAGTGGTCAATATTATTCTACGTTTTTGACAACTTTTCGGGAGAAAATAGAGGAAAAGCGACACGGAATGTTGACCATTTAATTCTCTAAAATTACATTTTGATACGGATATATGTACCAGATATGTAATATATTTATTTTAAATCGGGAATATAATAACATCAGTAACTATAATTATAATTATGTACCTTCGCTAGACTATCACCTATAAGTGAATTTTTTATTTGTATTTTAAAAATTTAATTATCAAACCAAAATTATTATGAACATTCATTTGCGTATTTAGTATTTACATTTAATTATCTAAATTAAGTCCAATTGAAGTTCAAATATTATAGCTCAATGTTAACAATTAAAGCAAAAGTCAAACAATGCATTTATGTAGTTGGCATTCAAATCAGACTCGGCTATGCAGACAAATAATTTAAAGCTTGTTTAGTTTATTTGGAACAAAACACGGGTAGTATAGAAAACCATCGTTATTTCGGTTCGATTTCAACATATTTTGTAGAAACAAAAAATTCATAGCGTGTCTTTTATTTATATGAGACTTTGAATGTTCCGCCAAGGTGGTGATGTAATTAAGTAAAACGCGCCACCCATTAGACGAAACGACCTCTCGTAAATCTTCTCTTTTGTCTTGTTCCACACTCCAATCCTTTTATTTTCAGCGGTTATTTTTTAGGCATGAAAACACCTTATACATTTTGATGTTCGATGTGCTTTCCATGTTTTGGAGTTATCTCGCGCGAGATCTGAATCGTAAGATATCGACGATATCTTTGTCGATGCCGACGGTGGCGCCAAAACTTCTCATTAACGTTTGAATGTCTCGAGTGTGAAGCGTACACATCAGAATGAACCTGCGAACTAGACATATAGTAACAACATCGAATATATTTGATTGACAAGTTTAAATTTATACGCAATCTTCGCAATATATCGACAATTTAATGGTCGACTTGGTTTTAACATAAAATATAAATTTTAGTATCGAATGCCATAGTAATAATATTATTGTAGGTGCATAGGCAGAGTAATATGTACTCGTACTTTATGAAAAAAAATAAGAGACGCGGTAACTTGGTTAAAATATTGTAAATTTTAACCCATTGTATAAGTTAGCAAAACGTAAGAGTGCTTTTGAGATACTTCATTGTAAAAGAAGAATATAAATCTTATATTGTGCGCATGGATGTGTCTGACAGGCATCAGAGATGATACGATGTAAAAACTTCCCCCGCCGCCTCTAGCTTGAAAATTACGTGCCTTGTAAAACCACGCGGCGGGTTCGTTTGCATAAGTTTTACTTTCCAAGATTAACAGCTCGCGGAAAGTATAATGGAAACTCCACCCTTGTATGGCAGGGTGGTTTTTTATGGTTATGCAGCACAGTAATGAACGTCACCCGCTGGTTACTGTGTATGAAGCTTAATTTTTATGTTTAGCGCGTACTCGTTCGAATCTCGAAACTTTATCAACTTAGGCCTACTTTTTAAGGGATTTTAAGATTCGTTAACAGTTTTAACAAACGCTGTATAACACTTTTGCAACCCTTAGCGGATCCCGCAGCGCCCACAGCATTTTCACGAAATAGCGATGTGATTACTTTTTCAAGTTTTTTAATATCTTCTATAGCAGCGTTAAACATGACAAGTAATTTTCAAGAATTTTATTTAATAGCCAATTAGATTATGCAGAAACATTTTCGTTTTTGCTTGCCGAGAATTTTTGCCTCGCAAAACACACTTAAAAGTAATTACAGTTATAAAAATTTGTTTAAATGTTTTTTCTGTTTTCAGATATTTTAGTCACTAATGCTATAAACAACCAATACATCGAATAAGAATTTGTGAACTAACAAATCACTCAGTAGCTCGTTAAGACGAAGTTGCTTAAATATTTGTAGTGATATATTGTGGTTGAGACATGCGGCGGAGTGTAAACAGGACGCAATGGTAAGTGTTCTAAGCGTCTAAGAGCGTCGGTCATCACTATTCGTTTCGTCGTCAATCACCTTGCTTGACATTTTACGCCAAGAAAGCTTAGAAAATAAGTAAATATCGTAGCATAATTAAACTCATTTAATTATCTATATCAAAATTTTCGAGATACTAATATTGTGTCGCTAATAATATTGCTGTTGGTACATTAATGTTATAAATTTAAGAACTCCATGCTTTGGCGAAGGATATTATAAACATACAATATTATAAATAAATTCGTTATTAAAATTGTTGTTGTTAAATATCATTGGAAAAAGTGACGGATTGAATACTTTAATTCAATTCCAGAGAATTTTTAGAAAATTTTTCTTAGGAGGCATTGATCAGAAAAAGGGTATATTTTATCCATAACATGGGCGACCTATTATTTCTATAAAATCAAAGGCAATTACTGTTTACGTCAAATTATTTACTCCTATTTAATAGGGGTCGGGAATATTTTAGTATATAAACAAAGGTCTCATTTTAATTTCATACAAAGACTCTTAATTATTGCTCGATTTCAGTATAATGATAAATGCAATATATGCGATTGAAAAGGGATTACCAGTTTCAATAATAGTAAAAAGTTTCAGGTATCTCGAATTATTTTAAGAAACAAGGGCCAAACTCTTTTGTCAAGAAAAATGGAACCGTTTTTAATCTTAAATTTTGTAGAAAAACTTAACTCACAATCACTAACAAAATTGTTAGATAACATTCAGATGCTAATCAAAAATTTAAAAAACCAAATATAGTTACTAGCAGCAGATGATTAAAAAGGAGGCAATATGAAGATTCTATACACTGAAAAAAAGTACGTAGTAATATTTACGAATGACGTTCGTTAAACTTAAATTCGTTGTATTAACGAAAGTTTCGTAACAATTACTAATTGAGACTGTTGTAGTAAAATTGTACTTCGTTAATATTACTACCCTCTATTCGTTAATATTACAACTCAAAGTTTACTAAAGTACGTAGTAATATTTACGAATGAAATTCGTTAAACTTAAATTCGTTGTATTAACGAAAGTTTCGTAACAATTACTAATTGAGACTGTTGTAGTAAAATTGTACTTCGTTAATATTACTACCCACTATTCGTTAATATTACAACTCAAAGTTTACTAAAGTACGTAGTACTATTTACGAATGACGTTCGTTAAACTTAAATTCGTTGTATTAACGAAAGTTTCGTAACTATTACTAATTGAGACTGTTGTAGTAAAATTGTACTTCGTTAATATTACTACCCTCTATTCGTTAATATTACAACTCAAAGTTAACTAAAGTAGGTCGAAATATTAACGAAAGATATTCGTTAAACGCTAATTCGTTGTATTAACGACACATTCGTAACTATTATTAATTTTAGATTGTTGTGGTATTCGTTAATGTTACTCTCTATTCGTTACTATTACAACTCAAAGTTTATTGTGCTATATTCTTGAAAGCCAATTTTGGACCAATGACAATTTCTTGTATTATATGTGTAATGTAACACAACTTTAAGTAACTTCAACTTTTGGCACAACGGTTTAGGTATTATTCGTTAAATTTGACATAACGGTTTATAGGTATTATTTGTTAAATACTCCACTAGTACTTTTAGATATAAAAACAAAAATTTTATTTTAAGTATTAAGTGTGTTAAGTTTTGATAAACGGTGTAATTACGCAATAGAAAATTTATAAATTTCAGTTTGAAAATGATGTGCTTCATTTGTAATCAAGGTTCGTTTAGTGAAGTTTCTGCATTAGCCTTACACATAAAAACGATTCACGATTTGAATAAACTGAAACAGTTTATATGCATCCAAGGTGAGTGTAATCATCATGCTTTTACAAATTTTAGTAATTTTAAAAAGCATATGAAAAAACATGAAAGCGTTAATATAGTGAATAATAATAATAATGATCATACACATATTAATCAACAATCTAATGTTATCGATGTTGACCAAGGTGTCGAAAAAACACAAAATTTCTTTACACAAGAAGAAAATTACACTGCGCCAGAAGAACCTAGCTTTCAATTTAATCAAGGACATGCTTTGGCTAATCTTTCAAAATCTGTAATAAAGCTTGCCGTTTCTTTTCATAATAACAACAATTTTACAAGAAAAGATGCAAACGAAATACTGCAAAATATTGTAGAACATATTATCGATCCATTATTTGATATTTTTACAGCGTTTGCGAAAGAAAATATGGAAAATAGAAGTCAAAACAAATTTTGGATTTAATAAGTCAATGCAAAGAATCGTTTGAAATCTGTAATACTGAACACTTGCTGTTGAAATGGTTGAAAAACAATGAATATGTCGATGATCTGAAACCATTTATTATTAATGATGAAGTAGGCAACGTCCATAGAAGGGGAATTTTAGTTGCCCAGCATAATAAAGTTACAGGTACTCTATTACCGGTACCGTTTCAAATGAAAAATTTTTGAAATGGGAAATTTATTACAAGATACGCTACGACACATATATACTTTAAAGAAGAGTTCGTCGTGTTATAAGCAATTTCGTTCAAGGAAACTTGTGGAAACAGAAAGTTCAATTGTATCCCAATAAGACACTAATTCCTTATTTCATCTATGTCGATGATTTTGAAATTAATAATCCACTAAGTTCTCATTCTGGTATACATTCCATATGTAATGTATACTATTCATTTCCATGTTTACCATATCGCCTGCTTGATATGCAAAATTTATCATTAAATGAGGTTTTCAAGAAATGGCTCAGTACACATCTCCTAAAGGAGATAGATTAGTAAGCATATAATTTTAACATTAAATTTGTAAGAGTAGGTAGTAGGTACTTATTTTATGTTCTCTTAGATTTCGATAGACTTTGATGGGCTTAAATTACTAAAAGATGGCAATGGCCTTTTGGACGGGTGGAACTTGTCATTAGCCGCAGTATCAAAACTGTTGAAGAACCATTTGAAAGACGGCGCCGTAAAAATCAAATGACATTTCTCCAAAATTCTCTTTACAAGAAAGTATGTATTTAATTATATTCGTATAATATTCGATTTCTTCGCCTTGAGATATCTTTAAGATACGAATTTATTAGAAGAATTTTATTATTAACCAAGTAACCAATCATCTTTTTGGTTTGTTATAGCGAAATTTAATTGTTTCTGTCTGATTGGTTACTTCGTTAATTTATCTTATAAATAATCTAGAGAGTTTTTACAATTTTTTTATAGATTGTAGAGATTCTACGATGTTCTGGGCCCTTCATGCATTATTACCACCAACTGCCAAGCGAGTCAACCAGAACGGAACTGGGAAGAAATCAACTTCCAAATATACTATAGCAGATTCCCAAAATTCGTTCGTGTATTTGGTTAGTTGTACGCAAGAAGTTGATGAGCATATTGCACATGTCAAAACATTGAAGACCCTGTTCAACCATTTATAATATGCGTCGGAAATAATATATCCAGTATAAGCGATATTATTGTTTTCTTTCATGATCACAAATTTGTTTTCAACACTTTCCTTAAAGCTGTTGATACCTGCTTTAAGATATTTTATGTTTTCATGTAGAGTTTCCGAATGCATCTAAAATAATATGGAATTTTTTGGCACATTTCTATTACAAAATGGAATACGAAAGCTATCCACGGCTAGAAGAAGTGGTTGATTTATTAAAAGATGTTAATTAAATTTATTGTTGAATGTTGTTATATTATTTTTATCTAATGTTATTGTTATTTATTGTTATTGTTTTGTTGAAAGTTTAAATAAATGAGTAATAAATAAAAGAAATATTTTTTATTATTTTTCCTTATGCTTTTATCGTTTGGGTTATTAAGAGTACAAAATATATTCGTTAATATTACAAATATATTCGTAAATATTACCACGTTTTGGTTATTAATAGTACTAAATATATTCGTTAATATTGCAAAAATATTCGTAAATATTACCACGTTTTGGTTATTAATAGTACAAAATATATTCGTTAATATTACAAATATATTCGTAAATATTACCACGTTTTGGTTATTAATAGTACAAAATATATTCGTTAATATTGCAAATATATTCGTAAATATTACCACGTTTTGGTTATTAATAGTACAAAATATATTCGTTAATATTACAAATATATTCGTAAATATTACCACGTTTTGGTTATTAATAGTACTAAATTTATTCGTTAATATTGCAAATATATTCGTAAATATTACCACGTTGTGGTTATTAATAGTACAAAATATATTCGTTAATATTACAAATATATTCGTAAATATTACCACGTTTTGGTTATTAATAGTACTAAATATATTCGTTAATATTACAAATATATTCGTAAATATTACCACGTTTTGGTTATTAATAGTACTAAATATATTCGTTAATATTGCAAATATATTCGTAAATATTACCACGTTTTGGTTATTAATAGTACTAAATATATTCGTTAATATTACAAAATATTCGTAAATGTTACGAATACTACCTACGTAATATTAACGAACTACCTGTAGTAATATTAACGAATCTTACATCGGATCAAACCTGTGGTAAAATTAACGACAAAATTCGTTAAATACACACCGCTTTTTTCAGTGTAAAATCTTCACTTACACTACACTTACAGTATTTTAAAAACTTTATTTTTGAAACAAAAATTAACTTGTTTAAAACTATATGAAGTTTTAAAATATCCTCAAAAGTGATTAAATCAAAACGTAACATACAATAAACATCACAATTATGAAGAATTTCAGGATCAGAACGCAGCTGAGATGGTCTGAAAAGGATTTATTGCTGCAGAAAGTTAGAATTATTGAATTGGAACGTAATAAGGATACACGCAAAGAAATCCGTTCTTTCCGTTCTTGAAATCGACTCAATCATGGCAACGTTCTTAAATTCAAACAAGCATTCTTAACATAGGATATCAAATTTCTGATTATTTGATTCTGCAATGATAGTTATACTGTGTTTACACATGTAATGATTTGGTGGCGCCGGTCGTCGATGGCGCGCTAGTAGAAAACTAAATGCATGTGAAATGTTTACTGGAGTGCAAATTTTAACAATACATATATAGTTGGAAAAGTTGTATGACGGAATATAACCACTTCTCTCGAAGTTTTTCAAATCCAGGTTTTGAGGTGGATTAGTCCTCATTACTCCCCATTACTACAGTACCCTGTGTGTCTTTGTTGTATTAACGATCTTCTTCCACACGTTTTGTTATCACACTTCATTCTCCAGTTTTAATTTCCATTCTTGTTAGGTTTTCTTCTACTTCGTCCCGCTATCTTAACCTCGGGCGTCCTTTTCTCCTTTCGTTTGTTGGTTTCCACTCCGTAATCATTCTTATCATGTCATTTCTTTTTCTTCTCTTTATAGGGCCCATTCATCTCATTCTTTGTGCTTTCGTACACTTTACTATATCCTCGTTATTCACTATTTGCATGATTTCCGCATTTGTTTTCATCCTTAATTCATTTGCATTTATCTTTACTGGCCCAACAATCTTTCTTATAACTTTCTGTTCAAAAATCCTTATTTTTTCATTTTCAGTTTCTGTACAGCATAATGTTTCGGCGGCATACATTAGTATTAGTCCAATCAAACTTTTGTATATTCTCATCTTCGTTTTTAGGCTTTTATTCCTGTTGCCTAATAGCTTCCGGTTAGCATAACTAGTCGGCCTTATTTCTTGCTATAATTTTTTTCTTTATCTCTTCGCCTCTCTCTTTCTTGTTATTTATTTCAAGGTACTTAAAATTTTCCACTTATTTTAACTCATGTTTGGCTTCAGATTCCATAGTTCGTATTGTTTTCTTCCGTTGTAAAACATGTATTTAGTTTTTTTATTGTTTATCCTTAGTCCCAGCTCTAACGCTTATGTATTCATAGTTTCAAGAATCTTCATCATTTTACTTTTTGTTCTAGCAATTATGACTATGTCATCCGCATATGCTAAAGCTTGGGGTTCTCTTGTGATTATTGAATTTCCATTATTGACTCTCCTCATGACGTGCTCCCCTTCTTGACATCCAAGTTGATAACAAAGCTATTGGTCTCTCCGTTCGGCGTTTTGACGGTTGTCTTAATGTTTGTTAGCATTATTTTGATAAGCTTTCTCAACTTCTGTGGAATTTTAATTTCTTTTAATATTGTAATCAGCTTACTTCTGTTTATTGAGTCAAACGTCTGCCTAAAATCTATAAACATCATATGTAGTTCCATGTTGTGTCCATAAAAACGTTACAATATTTGCTTAATAATGTGTTTGGCATCCACTGTCGACTTCTCACTTTAAATCCATATTGTATTCTCCAATTGCGTTTTCAGCGTTTTAGAACTTTCTGGTGTTGTGCATGTTACTATTGTTTTCGATTTTTTCCATTTTCTCTTTCATCCATCTGTTTTTCTTCTACTTGCAAATTCTAATAACTTCTTTACTTCTTTCTTTGTACTGTTCCATATTTTTTGAGTTTCCTGTTCTGAGCCATTCCATCCTTGCGCTCTTTTTTAGTTCTATTCTTCTTTCATATTCTTCATCAAACCATTCTTTATTCCTATTTCTCTTTCATGTCCTATTGTTCTTTCAGCAGCTACTTGTATTTTTAAGTATACATATAATAATTTAATCTTTTTATACAATCAGCTAGCAAAAAAATTTAATTTTATCACTTACCACAAACCTCTACCCCAGCGCTCGTTTTGCGTCTACCATAAAATTCAGAATTGGATTGGGAATAATTTACCACCACAAAATTTAGAACCAAATCATTTGTTGCCATGCAATTCTAAGTGTAGTTGCGGTAAAATATACTACGGTTTGTAGATTTGTGGTTTGTGGACAAGTACTCGAACTATCCTCAATACTACTTTATTTTATTTACAACTGCAAGAAATTGATAGAAAAAGAACAACCTATATTTTGTTCAATTTGAAATTTTTGGTCAAAATAAGATTTCATTAAATTTGATACATATTTACATGATCAATGTGAAGATCAAATATGTAATAAAATTAAATTAAATTCTAAATAGTATCTATACAGTAGCGCTCGTAGCCAAGTAAGTTGGCAAACAGTTTTAAAAAATAAAAATATATGTATATATTGGGGTTTAGTTTGATATCTTGCAATAAAAATAATTTTTATTTAGTTCGGTAGCTACTGTAGTAGGTATAATGTTTGTATAATTTAAAGATAATTACGATATATAGATAGATATCACAGAGAAGGTAGTGAAATAAAAAGGTCTTATTTCCAATATTATTTAACAGGTAATTCATATGTAATATAATAAAAATATTAAACAAAAATTTAATGCAATGGTTAATTGATTGATGTTAATTGTCTGAAAAAAAATAATAAATTTGCATAATTGTTCGATTTTAATTAACACACAGTAATAAAATTCTTCCTGTTTAATAGGTATAAATTTTTATTATTTTTGTTTATATTTTTGAAAGTTGTTTTATATGTTAGATAAAAGTTAAAACAAGATTTTTGAACCTACCTAATTTTAAACGAATTTATTTAAATTTATTTACTTAATTACCTATATATTTTTCATCTAAAAATCGAATTTAGATAAGATAAAATTAAGATTAGGAAAGGCACAGTGAAATTTCGTTATCTAAAAAATTCCCGCATTTGTCATTTATTATGTTATTAATAAGTTTGTTTGGTTTTATTTAATGTATCCGTAAATCTCAAACTATAGATAACGAAATGTAAATTTATAGGTAAATTAACTACGGAAAGATCGTTTATACTGTTTCTGTATGTTGTCAACCATGCCCATCGAAGTCATTTAGTTGTTAAAAAGGTGTTATAATTGGTTTAAACATGGTCCCTGGCGTCAAGAAGGCCAGACAGACGATCAGGCAGCCGATCACATCTTTTCTTGTACATTGGTACATGGACCAAGTCCTTTAGCAAGGAGATGTTACAAACGTCACATTGTTATGCACACTAGTACACCCACGCTTCTTCTTCATAATACATTGCTGTATCTCGATAATCATTTTGAACGCTTAAAAAACACCTATTCATTTTAAACTATCACTTTGTAACCGAAGAAGATTAATTAGCAATAGGAGATACCATTGGAACACATTTTCTAAACGAGAATAGCATTATTATTATTATGTAGTATATTGCATAAATAATATTAATTTTCATTTTCTTGATTTTCAAACTGAAGTCTTATGAGTTTGAGAAAAACTCAAAATATAATGATGATAATAAATTAATCTAATCATAAAGATTTGTACTTAATTATTTGAGAAAATCAAAAGTACATCATATACTCGTATCCATAGTGAATAGACGGATATCATATCTTTGGGCCCAAAATAAAGTGACCATTTCAATTTTTTTCAACATCATGGTGTAAATGGAACACGGATCACGTAGTAAGTCTTTAACACCAAAACCGAAAATTTAAAATAATCAAACAGATGCATCCAGTAGTAATTTTTTTAACATTTGTAATTTTTGACAGTTTTGATTATTATGTTATGTTATTGAAATCTAATGACACCATCAATGGTTCGGAATACAAATTCTTATTCGGACTATGAAAAGCTTTGACAAATATAAAATACTGTGACAGGCTAAAAAAAATTTTCTAGTTCAAAATAATTATATTCTCTATTTCTGGCAGTTTTACTCAGTTTTTCACTTTATATGTTTTAATTTTCTAATGATTTGTTGGTAATTTTATATTTTTCAAAACCAACCTTCTTTCTAATTTAGGACTATTAATTATTTTTAAAGTACATTTTCTAATTGTTGTTGTATTAATACTCTAAAAGAGAAATTTTCAATAAAATATTAACATTAACGGTAATAGATTAATAAAAATTATGTTTGTGTCTTACCGTGCAACTGTAATTTTTAATTAAATTTACTATCACATCATTATTTACAAATAAAAATAGTTATGCCTGTATACCTACATCCCTATGTTTAACTTATTTATTAAAAACAATTTAATTTGTTTGGGAAACTTTCAAATACCTACTTGAAACTAGTTCTATAAAATTAAACGCATTGTTTTCAACAATAACTGGAATATAGAACCATTACATCAGTTAATTGATATTTAGCATTATTTAATTGTTATTGAATTTAGTTTATTGAAAAAAATGAGATTCTAAATCAACCAAGTTAAACAAAATTATAACAAAACATTAATGTATGCAATAATCGACAAGCATTCAATACTATGCAATATGAAACATGTCCATGTAATTATTAATGCATTTAACGCAATCAATACTACACAATTGTCGGTGTGTACATTAAAATTAAATAGTTTTGAATTTATAGAGAAGCTCGTGTACCTATATAAACTACTTTTGATTTGAATTTGTTAACCATAAAATACAATTTTAATGAACTTTTCAGTTTTTAAAATCAGACAAAAAATAATAAAGGTTTGATTAAATGAATTATTAGATTCAATATTCTTTAAATAATTCGTCTGGAAGTGAAAAACTTGATTGTATTAAATGATTTTTGTATATAATTCAATTTATTACAATCAAAATTTTTTCCATTGCAAGGGTCGATTACATCAACATTATTTATGGATTTAACAGTTATTTACATTAAATAGATATTTAAAATAAAATAAAGGTTAGTTCTGACAGGGAAAAAATGGTTACCCAAATTGTATTCAAATTCTCAATATATTTATATTTTTATTTCACATTGTAAAAACTCATCGGATCGTAGGTAATTAGTAAAAACTTGAATTATTTGGAACAAATGTACAAATGTATTTCAAAATACATTGCAATTATTTTACGTTTTTACCAATTATAATCCTATAGATCTAAATTATAATGGCATTTGAAATACAAAAACATTGAAAATTAGTAAAAAGATACAACTAATAAGATACAATACAAACGTTTGCTAAATTTTTAAACGATGTTGTTGCTAACGGTCGTAAAAATTTTAATTAATTAGTTTTGTTAATGATTAGCTAGTTTCAATTAGTAAGTGAACTTGCGTTATAAAATCTGTTGAATACTTAAAAGGATGAAGTGTAAATTTGCTTTGTTAATTTTAAAATTTTATTAATAATTTTACATTTTATTAATGTATTCAGTCTATTAACTACTCAACTTTTCTGCATATTTATAAAATTAAATAAATGGTAATGACGAATAAATAATGTTCTTTTTAAACATTGTTACTTAAAGTTGATAGTTATGGATATTACAACCACGGCAAGTAGGGACTCTCAACCAACATAGCCACAACGAGGTTATGTGGCGTCCAAAATCTTCTTCGCGTTGTACTTTAGGCTTAAGTTATTCCTGTTTACCTCAGTGATGTTCTGAAGTCACTATTAATAGTACTGTGAGTATAGTAATTATTCCTCTAAATTTAAGGTGATGTTCATAGCTAAGATTTCATTTCAAGCCTTTTTAAACATGCTACAAAATAGTCAACGTTTTTCATTTTTTCTACTTTTGCTACAATTTATTAATTTATTTGTTTTATTTATTTGAGTAACCACTTTGCCAAACTCAGTCTTGAGCAGATATTTTTGTAAGTATCTACATACTATGTCTATATCGTTCAAGGAAACACCCCTACTTATTGAAACTTTACTTATGGAGATATAATACAGCATAATCGATCTTTTTTTATTTTATTTTACATGTTTCTCCACTTTTTATTTTTCCTTAGTTTATGTAGTTCTTCAATTTTTGCTTATTTGCTGTTTCCTAATATAGTTAACTAGACTTGTTTTCTGTCTCGACAAGACTTTTTCTTGCGGATGTTTCTATAATATTGAGTCGTACCTTTTGAAAGTTTATGTTTAACTTATAGTAGCTTGATGTCATTCTGGAAGAATCATTAAGGTACTATTACATCGATCAGGGGATTGAAAATCACCTTGGAAAATTATGACTTGCTGATTTTTATATTGTATCCAATTTAGTAAAGAAAACGTACTTTGAGAGATATTCAAAATTGTTTTTCCAAAACCAGCATTTAAACCTTTCATTGATGGTCACAAATGCAAAAGCAAAGAAAAATTCTTCAGTACGATTCTCAATACATAGTACCACTGTAAATTTAATATTTTGTGTGTTCCACCCATTATATACATGTATTATAATATCATCAATATTGTTCTATTATGGAGCACCCTAACTTTATCATGTCAATTCATATTTTAAAACTTACAGCTTTATTTTTACTTGTTTGCAATATTTAAATAGTTAGGATAAAACTTTCAGAAATTTGTATCAATTTATCACACAAATATTAAAGCAATTATTATTACAAAATGATTATATTACATTTAGAAAATATAGTAGATTTGCTATTGCGGTTTCCTGACTATAAGTATGTAAACTTAAAATTATAATAAAATCCATTGTAAATTGTATTGCACCATCAATAGTTAACAATTCTTCGGAAAAACTTGCCACTTTAATTAATTTGTATTGGAATCATAAAAACTACACTAATACTGGGTTAACATTAATTTTCATTATTCGCGAATAATTTCCAATGCATTTTAAAATAAATTTAAAATACATTCAAATATAGGGTGTTTCAAAAGAGGATGATGTTAAAAATCAGTAATAGAAATTGCTTTTAACAAATTTCTGTTACACACTGCAAAAAGTTGATAGTCGAAATCTTATAAAGTACTACCTAGTTACAGTAAGAAAGCCAGTTGCATGGTTGGCTATGCTGGGTCGTTGTTGCACGGATTTGCATTACTAATTCTAGGACCACTGCATAACGAACAATATTAGAGGAGAAGGTGCAAATATGGAATATGCTTGTAATATGGAATACATCGGTTTTGACTAAACCAAGTAAGGTCCTCGGTCGAAAATCGGCTAAATTTGTGAACGCTTGCCATCTTTATTGGAGGCGATCCACCCGTACCGTTTTAGTATGATTTTAGTTTACCACATGTGTACATGTGAATTTCGTACATTGATAATTTTAACACGTAAGTGAATATGCAAGCCTAATTTTTTTATTTGCACGTTTTTATTTAAATATTTGTTACGATGCCATTGTATATAAACTAAAGTTTAAGATAACGTTGTATTTGTTTAGTTTTTTGTTATGATAGGGTAGATCTAGCCTAAAATATTGATGACATTGGTTGTCGGTAATATGGAATACCAGTTTTTCCATAGCACCATGCTCATAATACGCTCATAATGAGTGTGCAAGCGCCGAAAATACGAGTATATTTGCGACTGGTGCAAGTAATATGTTAATCTAACCTTATAGTTAGTTTAAGTTTTAGGAACAATAAGTTATTTAATTATTTCTTAGATATTTAATGTATTCCATATTTGCACCACCTTTTCTTAGGGGGGCATTTTGTAATTTTTTTTCAAACTTTTTGTAAATGTTTTAGTTAATTACACATTTGCTTTTAGATTATGGTGTCTAATTGTCTGAAGTAACTTTTACCTAAATTTGGTTTAATTCTATTTGCTAACAAAATTTTTATATACCAAACAAAATGGTATTCCATATTTGCACCTTCTCCTCTATCTAGTTAAACAAAACCCAATTTATATTCAAACTTATTTAATTTACACATCAGCATGTCAAATCGCTTTTCAAATTTTAAATGAAATTTTAATATTTGTTTAATTAAAAATGCCTACTGTGTTCACTTCTTGTTATTTATACTTATACATCAAAATGATCAAACCATACCTAATAAAAAGTTATACGTTATATGAGTAATATTATATAACAAAAGATGTAATATGAAGGGATGGAATGATATAATAAATTGGGTTTAACGATCAACTACCCGAACTTAATAATAATTATAGTATTTATTATAAAAACGATTATTAATAATACTTCACTTATTTTTTACACATGAATAATAATTATTGCAATTAGTGTATAACACCAACATTTGTGCTACAGTAACTTTCCATATAACATATTATTAGGGTGTACTGGGTAAACTTATATCCTAATATTAATAAATTAAATATTTTAAACAAGTTATAATTTCGTCAATAATTTATTTAAATATTTAAATTTTTACCTTTAATTTACTGTATAACTTACTTATATTTATTACTTAGTGCTGACGCATTATTTATTATTATGTACGGAGACATTATGTCTAATATTCATGAAGAGTAACTATCGAAACTGGTTTATATTACCATCTCTGGTGAAATAAAGTGCAAAAATTCTAGATCCATTGCACTATGAATATCAATGTAATAAATTAATATTTAATTGGTAACTCATTATTTAAATTTAAGATAACAGATTCTTGAAATGTTTCACACTTTTCAGGTCATTGATTTACATCAAACTCATAATCAATTTAGTACAATGTAATGTAGCAATAATATTGCTTTAATAATGTGTACAAGATTAAAAACATTCTAAATTTAATTTTTCACTTCTTTATAATTTATTATTAACTAAACTCTTATTCAGAATTTTTATAATGCATTTATTACATTGTAAGTTATTTTCATATTATTATTACTCAGCAAAGCAACATATAATTTATAATTATATGAATAACAATAATTAATTAGTTACTTTGCTGAGTACATAATATGAAATAACGACAATGAAATACATTGAGTAAAATCAATTACTGAGATACATAAGAGTTTTTCTCCAAGTAGCGTTATGGTATAAATAATATAAAGTATAATAAAAATAAGAAAATAATATTAATTTCTGTTTAAATCGCTTTCAGTGAATTTTTTAAAGCGATAAGCTCGAACGTTTATTTTATAGATTTGGAAAAATGTGGTAGGTATAGTAATATTTTTAAATTGGCTCTACGTCATATTAACCTAACCAACGTTGGTAACTACTATTTGTTAATAACTAATAGTGTGGTGCATATACGCGATCACTAAGGGCTAAGTAATATTATTCCTGCTATAAGAACAATATTTCTAACTATTGAGATGACAACAATAACAAACTTTGAAATAGTAATTCGAAAAGTGTAAGATACGTCTAATCTCTTGTTAATTTTTTTGAAATTCTTAGGACCCATGTGTACCACGGACTAATGATGATGTAGGTCTTTTGAATGACCTTTGCGAATTAGATTTCCTTTTGTTAAATAGCCTTAACCCACCTCTCGCTGGACATCAAAAATGTTAAGTGTTTCAATACCTGTTGCCACTAGTTTGGTACTTTGGGGTTCAATTATTGCATTGGCATAACTCAAGAAAGAATTTTAGCCAATACTCTGGTCTAAATCACATTTCATTGATTTCAGACTTACCCAACGTTTAAAAATTGTTTTTTTACCAACTTTCCATCTCATTCTTTTGCAGATTTGGCAGAACCTTTAACATGCCGTAAAGATTACGTATTTCGACTACTAATAATTAAAATTATTTGTAAAATATTGGTCAGTCTATAGAGGTATAGTATGTTGCAGAAGGTAGTGAAAAAGCTTTTATTTTTTTAACTTGTATGTATGGGTACAAATATATAAAAGGCAAAAATGCTAACACGGGCGATCTCAGGAGAACTTTTGGTAGCCGAAAATTTCAAAATTTTAAGATTTTTTTATTTTTCGTCTATAACTCTTAAACGGTGCATCCTAGCGAAAAAGTTATGATGCGAGTATTACAAATTAAACAGCATTGAATTCTACATCTAATGAGTACAACTTAATAATTCGGTCAAGTAGTATAGTCGAAAACCACGGTCAAAAAATACAATTTTTCCAACTTTGTCAAAAACTGAGATTTAGTACTGTATACAAATGATCTTCAGCTTGGAAATGCGTACGAGAAGAGAAAAACTCATAAAATAAAAGTTGTAGAGCATTAAATTCTGCGTGAAAATGGAGGTGCTATGTAAGCCACCCCTTCAGTTTGATTGAGTTTTTTGTATCTCTGTTCACACGATAACTTCGGGCATCCGCATCTTGCTTTAATGTTTCAAATAAGACGATGCAATAATCTTCAACAGCATCACAGACGGTGTCTGCGATACCATGTGGCAATGTCCATTTTCCCGAGAAAAGTTTATGAAAACTCTTTCTCATATGCGAAGTCTTTTTGGACTTTCATTGTCCTCATTACTACTTGCTCTATGGATTAGTCATTATTGTTCCAACGGCTCCCATATATGACATAACGAAGTGGAAACATCTCAGTCTTACAATTACATTAATCAATTGTGGATGCCTATTGCAATAATAAATATTTCTGGTTTTAAAATACAATGACATATCGAATATCGTAAAAATATCTTTCGACTATCTTCTTTGAATTTTTCATATGCCAATAGCGATGTGTACCATGTGTGCCAGAGGACTATTGGTGAATGGAAGGCGACGATCCGTGAACGCTCATATTTTTTTTTGGCTTTCAGTTGTTTCAAAAAAACATTCTACTTTCTTCCTTCAGAAGCAGAAAATATCTTGAAAGAGTGTTTAGAAAAAAAATAGGGCAAAAATGGGACAAATAGTAATAGGGGACTGAGTAGTGAAATACAATGATAGCCCCATATATGTATGTATACGGGACCTGTGGCAACCCCCATACTCTTGTTTTATATTATTGCTTGTTATCAACAAGATCTATAGTAATAATCTTCTAAACTGCAACAAGAAGTTTCAAAACTCTTATTTGATTTACCTATCCATATCTGTTAGTCTATATCTCAGTGGCGTAACTATCCATAAACCAAGATACAAATTGCATAAGAGTCTATAAATTAGCTCTCTGAGGGACATCAGGAGAATAGGCCAGGTTTGGAATTAGTATCAATTGAAGTAAGAATAAACCAGCAGTTTAGCGTGAAGCATACACGAGTCGACTACGAAGCGTAAGCTCGTGGTTCGAACCTTGTTCGCGTTAGATATACTGCTGCGATCAAAAGTCCAATATCGATCTGTGGACTATGGGGAAGGCAACGGAAACCACCCCATAAATTATACTCCTGGTAAATTCATCTTGGCTTCGGCAGTTGAATCGCCAACGTCCGGGAGACCGGATATGGCACATGAAGAAGAAGAAGTAAGAACAAGTAGTGTTGGCTAGTTCGTTGAATTTGATAAGGTAATATTTGTTTGTTATTTCTAGGATTAATGATCACAACCCACGTTATAGGTAAGCGTGAAAAGGATGTGTATGTTTTATTAAGGCTATTGAATTTTACATATTTTGTTATTCATTTTTAAGTTGATTTTCATAGTAATCGCCGATTACTCGTTTTTTGTATGTTTAGTGTTTTTTGATTACTAGTTTTTTGTAATAATATGTTTTCGAAATTTATACAAAGAACTTCCATGAACTGGACATTTTGCATATCGATGGCTAGACGAGTAAATCACAAACTATAAGTCGTTAGAATTAAATTTAATGTGTTGAGCGACGGAATATTTCACAGTTTTATTATGATATTGCCTAATTAAAACTCACATCTCATCATTGATTATGTAGTAATAGAAAAATAAGTCGAGGAAAAATGCCCAATTTAAAAGCACTTGCGTATGAACTGGACATTGATTCTCATGAAACAATAAAACAATTAGAGGTATTTGAAAAATAGAAGTATTTTATTAAAAAAATAAATAGAAGTTATTACAAAAAAAATTTCGGAGTAGATAAGTAGATTCACAGAGACCAGCAGTATAGCATGAAGCATACACGGGTCGACTAAGAAGCGTAAGCTCGCGGTTTGAACCATGCTCGCGTCAGATTCATTGCTGTGAACAAAAAGGCTAATATTGATCTGTGGACTATGGGAAAGGCAACGGAAACCACCTCATAAATTATACTTCCATGAAGATTCATCTTGGCTTGCTAAGTTGGGTCACGATGCTTCTGACGAGAAGCAAACGATGAAGAAGAAGAAGAAGAATTAGATCCATAAAATAATATATTATGAATAATGTTGAAAATAAAACTGTAAAAACAATTGTTGCAAAAAATTAGCTTTTACACCATGTGAGTTTGCATGAACGGGACTCTGCCCTATTAAAGGGTGCGTCAATTCAAAGGATCTACAAGTGTCCGTGTCCAAATCTTTAATATTTTTAAAAACCAAATTTATGATTCAATAATTAAATATGTCCATCGGCTAATTTCAATGGTTTTTATGGCAAACTTGATACTTACACTCAATAGAAAAACCAGAACTTGTATCCTTTTTTTGTTTTCGAACTATAGCCGAAAATCCAATTTATCAACTTTTCAATCAATGTCGATATCGCTGTTGTTTTGAAGTTACAGAAAAAATATGTATGCATTCTTCAGACACATTTTTTAAGTTAATAAAATGAGCTTATAAGATTTTGTATACATATCTTTATTAATTCTTGAGTTATAAAATAAAGTTGTGCTTTATGAAAAAGGAAGCATACATAGTTGGATACGATATATTAAAATATCGTTTTTTATCCTTTTTTTAATGATATTATATAATATGTGGGGCCCCTGGGGTCTATTATTTTAGTTTCATCTCATTTTATTAAAATATGTTTAGTTATTCAGTTCCCCAAAACAACAAAGGACCGTCGATATTTGTCCACCCTATACAAAGTACAACAGATAAAGACTGTCCCAGATGAAATCCGACCACTTTGTATTGTCCATTAAATGAAAACTAATGAATATTTTTTGAAATTTTTTTTATTGTTTACCTATAACATACTTCTATGCATAAAAATAAAACTAAACTTTTTATAAAGGGCCGTAGAATTTTTTACTTTTTGTTTTGTACCCTTTATTAACACTTGAACATCACGAATGCTAAAGGAATCGGCAGCATTTTATATATTCTTCGGTAACAAACAATGTCGGTTATTGTCCCTTTTGTTTTTTAAAATTTTTGTTTAATTTGGGCTCAATAGTTTTCTATCGGACGAAGTTCTGGGCAGTTAAGCGGATTGGCAATGTTTGGTACAATATTTATAAAATTGTCTGTATAAAATTTAATACATCGTTTGGTGTAGTGACATGTCGCAAAATCTGGCCAAAACAAAGGGGGGGTGTCATGTAATTCCAGAAAGGGTAACAACCGTTTCTGAAGGCACTGCTTTAAATAAATTTCGGTATTTATCGAACCTATTGTCACAAATTGTTTCGACTTTAACCCACAAGAACAAAGCGCTTACCAAATCAGGTACTTTTGAAAAATTTTGAAATTTTTGAGTTTTATTAGCTTCAGGTACCTGTCCTCGACCCGAGGCAACATAAAACTCCTGTCCTGGTAGCTGCTTAAAATTTGCCTTACAGTAAGTTTCGTCGTCCATAACAACACATGAAAATTTTGTTAAAAAATCGTCGTACAGCTTACGTACTCTAGTTTTGGTCTTATTTGCTGTTCTTCCGATCGGTTAGCCATTTTTTACACTTTATAGCTTCTTAAACCACCTCGGGTTTTCATTCCCTGCACAGTAAATTTTGAGGTACCCACTTGATCAGCCATATCCCTTACCGATAAGTTGGGTTTGCGTTTGTATCGCCTTATCACTTCTTTTTGTATTTTTTGATCAACTGAACCACGTTTTTTCCCGTACCACGTTTTCGTTGTACACATGACACTTCATTAAACTTAGCTAGCACATTTTGGATGGTCGTTTTAGGTATTTTTAAGGATTTTGCTAATTGTCTTGGCGATATTCGCGGATTTTTCAAACATTTGTTCACAATTAATTTTCTCTTTCGCGCTTGTTCACTCTCCATAATTTATAACGTTTAACTACCGAATGCAAGAAAAATACTATGCTGTTTAGAAACCTATTGTGAATACAATGGTATAAATATTTAAGGGTTATCATTAAAATTGTACCTGAAAATGAACCTGAAAAGTGGTCGGATTTCATCTGGGACAGTCTTTAGGTACAAAACATGACAAAAAAAAGAAAAACTTACTAAATTGCTGTACTCCCATTCCTTTTTCCACTGCAAAAATATAATGTCAATTGACTTTGGAACTGTAGGAAATGACACCATCAATTATTGCATCTTACAGTTGTCTGGTTGTCTGTACAGTTGTACAGTGTGGTACAGTTGTCTGGCATCTTGTTAGTTGTCTGGTAGAAATCCAATAGCAGCTTGCATGTCTAATTTTTTATCCATGTAAGTTTTGGAAAATTCTGAGATTAGCGGTTTGCGAGATGTCTTGTAAGAAAAAATATTAAGGTATGAAACATACCCAAAAAGCAGATCAAATGCAATTTAATATAAATTAATCCATAAATACTATAGCACGACAGGAGAACCATAAAAGTAGTGCATGATATTACAAATTGCGAGTTCCTAACATTAGGTACAAATCATACAATTAGAGTATTGGTGTATATTGCAGCAAACCTACAAGGCGTTCAAGCCTTTTAAAAGCATACAGTCATCCCTTGAACAATTTCGACCTCTCAATTCATTGCAAATTTTTAAATTTCACATTTGAGGAAAAGTAAATAATCGGAGAAGAAAGCCAGATTTATAGAATAAAAGGGTGTTACTTTAACTTACTAATAATATTCATAATAATATAAGATTTGTGTATAGGTTCATTGTCCGGCTAAACAAGACATCTTCAGGCATATTTTTATAATTTTTATATTCTTGTCAATAATATACATAAAATAATAAACAATGTCCATTTTCTATTTTACTGCTATTTTAATATTCAATCAAAATTATTATTCTACGTATATCCAAAAATTGTGAGGTTAGAAGAACATAAACGGTGATCAAAGTGCATAAAAGCGAACAATTTTTGTTAGTATTTTGACCCGATTAAGCATGTAATGTTTTTGTGCGACATTATTAATGTACAATGCCAGTTTCGTATATTTTTGTGCATTAATCGTAACATAATACTCGTACATGTTTAGATTTTAAACCACTTTAAGTTTTTGCGCTCTAAAATGTGGAAACGATTGATTGTACAAAAAAGTATACCTCTATCAATTTTTTGTAGATAATTTACAGATCATCGTTTTCGATAAAATCTATTTTAGTCAAAACGCTAATGCCAAGGGATATTGAGATATTAACAAAAACATCTATTAGAGACATCTTGGTAGCTGTGTATAATGTACAGTAGGAAATTATGGGGACTAAGTACCTATATATTTATATTTTATTTTTAACGACGAAAGTGGGTTTCCCAAAATTCAATTAGATTATAATTTTGTTTAAAGCTTAATCTGAAAAACTTAAGTTGATGAATAGTTTCTACAGTATTTACAATTTCGTATTCATAAATAGGTACATCCTACTAAACGAAAATTAATATGCTAAATTTTAAATCATAGGTGAGTTGAAGAATGGAATAAATTATTTTATTCTGTTGAAAGACAGTTACCTAATTCTTTAATCTTTATTTAGAAAAGGCACAGATAACAATAATGACAAGTACTAGGTAACAAGTGTATAGCAATTAAGTTATCACATTTATGCAAGTTACATCATTTGAGCAGATAAATGTGGTGGTATCGGAAAGTCTTGTTAGTACAACATTGATTATCTGTAACCATTTCTGTTACTTTTGTGCTTCTATTTATTTCATAATAAGGATATCCAAGTAGTTTTAATATGGACAAGTGTTCGATTACCTGACCAAAGGCGGGGTTTATATCAATTCCACGCCTACTACCACTTCGATAACCTGTTTTAAAAAAATCATCATGTTAACAAACTGACTTTGTATTCAAGATGGCTGCGACGTCTAAAATCGTCTGCGTCGTTTTCTTATTTTAATTGGTGTTACAATGATGAGAAGTCGTTTAGATACCGAGAATACGTGCCTTGTTTCATTTATCGTGGAATTAACTAAATGCGGCCCCTTAGTTAGTCTGGCTGTCTTTGTTGAAATATTGACTGTTTACATGCCATAAAGTGTAATTTGTTACTTTGCAATTTTCTTGTTAAATGGTTCATAAATTCTTTATATTATTTTTAATTAAGCAGTTACTACATACTTTGATACGTATTGTGGATTCTTGTTTTCGTTTTCGCTTCTTGAAATCCATATTTTAAACCTTACCTAAATTATAGGTAGGTACGTAGGTACATTTTTAATTTGCCATTTAAATTTTAATTACCTCCAGTTGTATTTTTTATTTGCTAATTTACATTATTTACATGTGCAAAATATATTTTCCAAGGTAGTTAAATCATTTCTCGTCCGTAACCAGCGGTGGCGTCCCAATCATTTTGACGCCGCGCCGTGAGCCGAGTGAAACTTCTACGTCCCAAGAAAAGCTATGAAAGGTACTCGGTACACTAAAGTTAATAAATAGTTAATTATTGCCGAGAAAAACAAATACGACTTAATTTACGTAGTCGAACGAGGAACTAGTGTACAAATCTTCATGAAAAATAAATTAATATCTAACGGGTGGGCCATTTAAGATTTGGAATTTGAAGCGGCTATAAAAAAAAACTAACAAATATTTTGTGAGTTTATTGCAAAGATTGAACCTTTGAATTTAGGAATGGAAGACAACATCATTCAAACTATTGCCACGGCTACCCTTACAATACCCAATTCAATCGGTCCAATTTTTCAGTACATTCTCGATTGTTTGGGCCTCTATTTCGTCAATGGCAACTTCGGTTTCATGTTTCAAGTCGTCACTTGTCCTTAACGGCTCCCCACAAAAAAAAGTCCAACGGAGTCAAATCGCAGCTGTGAGGTGGCCAATTGACATCAGAATTTCGGCTAATTATGCGATTTTCGAAAACAGTGCGCAAAAGATCGATTGTTACGTTGGCTGTGTGGCACATTGAGCCGTCCTGTTAAAACCAAATATCGTCTTCTCAAAATTCTTCTCAAAGAAGTGGGTGAAATGTTCAATGCTTGAGAACCATGGAGTGGATTTTAATGATTGTTCAGACACACTCTCAGCAACAGTAGCGATGTTTTTGGTTGAACGCACTGGACGAATACGTACACGGGTTGTTTTATGCAACAACGATCCAGTTTCACGAACTCGCTTTACAAATTGATCTACAAACTGCGTTTTTAGTACATTCTTTTTTGTCAAATTTTTTTCTTAAATTTCTTAGAGTTTGAGTAGAAGACTCACCACTTTAGAAATAAGTTTTTAATATTTCCCAACTTTGTTCAAGCGAAAAACGATCCATTTCATAAATTTCAAACACAAAACTAACTTTCTGTCACATCGGAAATGTTATCAGGCCCTTCCAACCTCAAAATAACCTATAGTTCAAATTCCAAACGTTACATGGCCCACCCTTTACATTTAAATGGCAGGCAATAATGTTAAGGTTAATAATATTCTATATGATATAATAATATATAATCATATTGTAGTTTATAAAAGTACTTAAATAATCAATATGCATTTTTGCTATTCCAGAGTTAAAAATTTAATTATGGGATTATGAATTAAAAAAGTAACGCTCGGGAAACGTCGCATTTGAATGTTTATAATGCCAATTAAAGGAAACTATTGTATTAATATTTTATTTTTGCTTTAAGCCATTAGATACATTCTTTCAATTTATATTAACGGAGTTTTCAGTTTTCAGGTTTTACTGTTGGGTAAATTTTTAAACAAGTTACAAGAACTCGGCAAAACTCTGAGAAACTTAAAAAAGATATTATGGTAACCAGGTTTATTGCTAACAACATCATGGTAGTACAATCACACCCCCTTAATGAACAGAAGTGTACATTCAGTGCTTGATAGTTTAATATCGATAAATTATAATTATAATTTAATTTTATTAAGTAATTTCTTTACAAGTTCTAAGTATCTCACGTAAGAACCACTCCACAGTTTTCATTCGTTATTCCATTTGGTCACCAACCATCGTAAACTTACAATTGGTAACCTCGGACATGATTTGAATATACATATGTACTTCGTCATTGAAATTTATTTGAGCCAACATTGCTGATATAGTGCTCCATTTTGGAGGCTATAAATTAAAAGTTTTGAGCAGCAGGAAGAACGAATACCAACATCTGATGCAGTATCAACATAAAACTAACTACTCTCTTTCTAGTTGCTAAGTATTTGCATTTGTTTCCAAAAATGAATTCACGTTATCTCTTTTTTGTAACACAAGCAAAACAATAGTTATTTACATGAAAGTCAGAGTGATTCTTTACTGACTAGGCGACAATATTGAAGTACGAGGCCGCGTAGCGATACTTTAATTGTCGCCGTGTCAGGTAAAGACACTTTGACGTGTATGGAATACTATTTTTCTGAAATCGCGAGATTAATCGAATTCAATAGTTCGATTTTAGTTATGGCTAATCGCAATTAAAATTAAATAAAATCAAATAAGCTGTATTTCTGCTGTTGCCATAGTTTTGATAGCCTGATCCTGCAATGACAGATGACGATGTGTTGCAATATTATAATATCAGAGTGGTCTGGCCTTTACTGCGTGAGTCCGGTAATGGTTTACTTTCCTGCGCCGAAAAGTTGCAGTAATTGATCAAGTATGGCCGATTTCAGAAAAAATTATCACAATTCATTTTATTTACAGTTCCGTTCCTCTTCGATAAATACAAAAATCTTCAAAGGATAAAAACACACTGACACTCACACACTTAGCATTGCTCAAATTCAACTACAATTGAGCATGCTGTCATAGCTATTAAATTTACACCAAAAAATCTAAATACGAATATTTCTAATATAAATTTACCCTACCCCAAAACCCCTCTGCACAATTTTTCAAAAGATGATTTGGTAACCAGTAACCACCAGTACTGAGTCCTTGTCCTAATCGAAAGAGCAAGCAAACTTAAATTTAGCGGCTAATAAAGCCGAGAATTGTTAGCAAGAAAATATCCTTTATTCAATAATTACAATATAACTTGATATTAACTATTTTACAACGATTCTATTATAAATAAAACTGAATCATCCAAACCTAATAACTACATATTTCATTAATAACTCCAAATTATTATAAGGACGAACTGTATAGGTTCTTCTCATTCCGTTTAACTTTCCAATTGCCCCTTTTACCATCGTCCGCTATAGATGTAATAAAGGTTTAAAATTTTTCAATATGATATATAACGCCATATTTACGTCTGGTTATGGCATTGATTTTTGGTACAATAATTTTGTAAATAGGCGACACGTATACCTACAAAACATTACTCAAACTCTTTTCTGATGAAATTTTTAGAAATACACGAGAGCCTATAAAGTTACATCATAGAGCTGTTTTTAAATAAAAGACTTATTATTATTATTACATTATGCCTTATTATGTCAAGTCCTGCAATGAAGGAAGTTGCAAAGAGAAACCAAAAGATTTGTTTTTGCTTGTTAGCGTACAAAATTTTTCCACGTTTAGATCGATCTTACAAGAAAAACAAAATTTAGTACACAGACTTGAAAAACATTACGTTAGAGCAAAATATATCATTCGGACCCCTAGGCTTAATAATAAAAATCAAAACCATGATTAATACTTAGTTCTTTATATTATTAAAATATTTTCAAGAAAATAATTAAAAGACTTCTTAAAAGCATCTTAAGTCTTTCCTTGTGCCATTGCGGACCACCTACGCTGCTTTAGAGCTTTCAGTGGGTGACCCGAAAGTTTTAAATTATCCATGTTTTGGAATTTATTATAAAGATTAAATTGTTTTTCTTCAGAAAAATTTTCTTTTTTATACAGGAATATTTTCTGCCAAACAGAAAACTCAAAAAGCCGAAATCTGCTTAGAACGAAATGTTTTTTCGTGTCAAGCGGTTTCCTTGTATACCGGTTTCACTCTACATGTTGGTAATTGTAATTCGGTAATTCTAATTTTTGTGTTATGAATCTCGTTTTAAAAACTTCAAAGTTATTAAATGATTATTACACCGATAAAATTATATAAATGATTCTCTTTACGCTCTACAGTGAAGACCTTTTGATCTAAAGGTTGCTAATAGCATTTAAACAGTTCTGCATGAATGCCAGGTTCTTCAAAAACTTTTCATAGTTATACGAATTTTTATTTGGGTTTGGTCAAGTAGTATTTTTACAAACACATTCTGAAACTCACGATTAATGAATTTAATTTTCCTTTTTGTATTTGGTAATAAATCCATGTGTATTTTTTTATTGATAACACTCGCAGAGAAGGAAGTTTTGGAAGCCCTTCTGTTTAATAGATTATTGAAATCATCTCATCTTTAACAAAGCAAGCTACGTTTATATTATTTTATTCTATTTAATTGTTGTACTGATTTCTGTAATAATGCGAAAAATGAATTTAACAAATTTTATGTTACATTTGGACGTTTGACGAACCAATTATATAGAGTTTATAGCTGCTCAGGTATTCTGCGACGCACGAAATTAGTTTCTTAAAAACTCGAGTGATTTTTTTAATAAATTATCAGTCTTCTGGTTTAGTGGATAGGCAGACAAACTTGTATTAATTTTTAAAGAAGAAAAACTTAGCTGAAAACTTACGCTTCAGGCTGGATTGGGAACAATGATGGTGCTATTGGAACCATTATTTCCATTATTTTTTTAGTTACGATTTATTACAATATCTTCAGATATTGGTCTCTTTTTTTCATAACTTTAGCGAAAAGTAATTGAAGATTATAAATTAATACTTTATGTGAACATAAGAATTTATCAGGATCCTAATCTTTTCTAGAAAAAAGAATCACTACAACAAAAATCGTATCGTATACAGTATGAGACACAAGATTTAGAGGGAATTAGCACTTTCTGGTCCACATACCTTGAGGTCATTTGACGCTCCTTCTTTTCATATTATACAGAAACTTTACATTAGGAAACGGCCCCCAGAATACTGTTCTCGGTATTCAGCTGAAGCAAACTCAACTGAAGTAAAACTCGGGATTATTATTACATCAAGTACCATGTAGCTATAAGAAGCAAAGTGTACTTGGTGCAAAAATAATACTATAGCAATTTTTACAAAAATTTGAAATTACACATATTATATTAAAATAGTATAAAATCTATAATTAAAAAGATCACAAAATTGCAAAATAAAATAAGTTGCGGTCTAGAAACAGAATACATGCACTAACCTAAAAGTGGTGTGGAAAAAGTAATCCTAAAATAGTTACTTAAGCAGAGGGGTAATGAAAGAAAAAAAGGTAAGAAACTTGGAAATATAATAGCGAAATACATAATATAGAACTGTTGAAAACAAGTAAAGCCACTGAATGGAAAACATCTTACGCAGTTTCAATTTTTTTAAATATTCAGTTTTTCTTAATTTGTATAGAAGTTAGACTTAAGCTGATAATACCACAGTTATCGTTCGTCTTTTAAAAATTTTACATAGCGATGCGTACTGAAATATGTGCGAATAAGTATCACTGTGACATTTTTTCATTTTCTCTTATATTTACATATATCCTTGCAGTAATAACATTATCTCTAGAACCTTACGATTTGTTCGTTTTAATTATCCCCTATAAACTAAATTTAAAATTGTAAACGTATAATAATATAAAAACAAATTACTCGACATGCTACTTATTTTGGGAATAAGAAAGGGGTAACATTAGCTTAGTAATAAAGTCGTCGTCGTCGTCTGCTTCACGGTGTAGGCCTTAGGCCTGTTCCGATTTCTAATCAGCCCATCTCTTCCTTGGACGTCCAATGTCTCTCTTCCCCCTTGGATCATATTGCATGGCACTTTTTGGCAGACGCTGATCTTCCATCCTTTGCACATGTTCCTTCCATTGGCGTTTATATTCAAATACCTTGTCTTTTAACGAAAAGATCTGCAGTTCATCTCTGATATCGTCACTTCTCTTCATATCCAGCAGTGTACAGCCCTTACTGATCGCAAAAACTTCATCTCTGCTGCTGTTATTTTAGCTTCTTGTCTAGTTGTCGTCGTCCAAGTTTCGCTTCCATAGAGCAAGGTGGGAACCGCCATAACCTTGTAGAACTTTAATTGGGTTTCCCGTCTACATCGTTTTCCCAGAGCCTGTCTGATGGTTCCGCACATTCTCTGGAAAGTAGTTAGTTTTTTGGCGATGTCCTCATCGTATTCATAGGATACATCACAACCCAAATACTTAAAATGTGAGACCTGTTCCAAGCAAGCGTTATTTATGTATACTTTGGACCTAATTGGATCTTTTCCTTTAAACGCCATTATCTTAGTTTTTGCTACAGATATTTCGCAGTTATATTTGTTGGACAGAACATTAAGATGGTGTACTGCTCTTTGCAGATCGTCTTCAGTGGCTGTAATCAGTGCTTGGTCGTCTGCAAATAGTATTGTATTAAGGTATTTGTTCTTACCGAGGTGTATGCCTTGTGGAGCCGTCTCTTTCCAGGTTTTAATCAGATCATCTATGTACAAGTTAAATAATATTGGAGACAAGCCACACCCTTGTCGAACTCCTTGATTGATACTAATTAGTTCTGTATCTTCGTCATTGTTTAAAATCTTTATTGCAGTGTGCTTGTATAAACTTTTTACAATATCTATTAGATGTCTGGGAAAGCCTCTATGTTTTAGTATATCCCACAATTTTTTTCTGTTGACCCTATCGAACGCTTTCGTAAAGTCTACGAAGGCAACATGTGTCTCTAAGTTCTTTTCTCTTCTTTTTTCTATTATTTGTTTGAGTGTAAAGACAGCGTCTGTACATGATCGACCTTTCCGAAAACCATTTTGTTCTTCCTCGAGAAGAGCCTCCGCTATTACTTGTATTCTGCTCGTTATTATTCTCGCATACAGTTTATAACCGGAATTTAGCAAACTTATTCCTCTATAATTATTCGTATCTGATCTGTCTCCCTTTTTGAACAGTGATATTACCTTAGCAATTTTCCAATCTTGTGGTATGGTCCTGTAACTCCAGCACATATTAATGAGGTGCAGTAATCGAAATTCCAGTAGTGGTCCACCGTACTTTAACAGTTCGATGTTTATATTATCAGTGCCGGTAGCCTTACGATTGCGCAGCACTTTCATTGCATTTTGAAGTTCTTGGATCGTTATATGGTCTATTCCCTCATTACTGCCATTTATGATGGCATCGTCGTAACTTTCTTCTTCTGCTTGCGGATTGTACCACAAGTTCTTATAATGATTAACCCATACCTTGGAATCGATTGTTTTTATTTTAGAAGAGTCTTTTTCATCTTTGTTCAGATGTTTCATTATTTTGTAAGCATTGATTTGCCTTCCATGTACATCGTCTTCCATATTGGCAATGTATCTTTTCCAGCTCTCGTCGTGCGCCTCGCGTATTATTTTTTTTGTTTTATTTCTAAGTTCCTTATAGTAGTAATAAAGTTCAAGTTACAATTACCCCGATTGACCCTAGTGCATAACACGGTAGCATGAAAGTGAGCCCTTAATTAATTAAATTAATAAAAGAATTGTATAACACCTCCTACTTGAAAATAGAGCGACAACTGTGAATCCAAACAAAAACCAATAATGGTATCAGACGGGGATGTAGCTTATCCCCATTATTGTTCAACTTATACACAGAGAATATATTATTGTAAAACTGGAAAATACATTGTAAAAGCATGTGTGTTTCTATTAACGAAGAATAACTATTTCAATTAGAAGTAAATTACTAATCAAATTTATAGGTATAAAATAAATTACTTGTTTGAGTTATCTAATAGATATCTCTAGATGAAGAAAACAAACATTAGTTGTGATACAGCATAGGATATAAACTAGGTCTCTGTAAACATCGAAATATTTTTTTTACTCTAATATAGCATTTGGATTTTAAAAGTTTCCTAGAACAACATTAACTCCTGAATCAACAATGCCCGGTCAAGCATTTACAATACGCATCAAATGCAATATATGTAATTTATAGGTAAATAGTTAATTTTTATTTCAGTGTAACCTAGACAATAAAGACATAAAAAGCCATTTCTTTAGAAAAATCCAAAAACTTTTGAAAATTACTGAACAGGATCGTGTAGTTCCAGATTCTAAATACATCATGATTTTCCGAATGTTTCGACCTCATTCGAAAAGTCGCGATTAAACTTGGACTTCAAAATGATAGTTAATTATATTGTTCCCTTATTTGTTATGTTGGATGCTTGTAAATTTAAGTACCAGTGGTTCTTGCGTTATGTTTTATCAAAAAGTAATTTTTTTACAAAATTTGCAGGTATTTGATATTATTCAAGTCGATAAAAACACAATAATTATTATTATTTACTTGAACTTTTGATTCCTTTCTCCTGCACGTTGAACTTTATTCCTCATATTTTACAATTTAGTATAAGTACTCGTAAGATGCCACAAATTGATGGAATATTTTGTGTTTTCCAAAAACAATTATCTATTCTAATAGTCTATAAAACATTGTGGTTGGATTTTGTCCAACATTAGATGATTTCAATTGTTTAAGTTGTAGTATCTTGTGTATTACAATTTTATATAACTTTATGTTTAAGTTCAACCGTATTTTAGTGGAGATTCAACTGCTACTACTTTTGACGTTTGAAATTCAAGCCCTATCAATTTTTACGATATGCATAATATATTTAGTAGAACGCATTTTCTATTGGGTATTCGTTTTAAAGTATGTTTGCTTAAATAAGCGGTTTAAGATCTTGGTTAAACATTACAATTCAATTGACAATCTAAGGGATGAGAATACGTGAAAGAATTTACTATTTGCTAAATTATTTGTAGAAATCAATAAGATTAAAATTTAATCAATTCTGTTCTTTTAAATATTCAAAAAAAATTTTAACCCATTTTTAAAACTTTGAGGCTTATCCGCGACAAAATATTTTAGCAGATATCAACCATATTTGATCCACATTTTTAAAATTAGAAGATTAAATGAACAATAAAACGAAACATTATTTGTAAGCTTTCAGCAATGGTTACTGCTGTAATCAGACGTTTAATAATAATTTTAAAAATTTGAATAAAATATTAATTTCAAAGGTTAATAATATATATAATTTCGTTATCAAACATAGAATAAATATTTATTCTATGTTTTCATGAGACAGAGAACTCCTGTATAAAGAAATCATGTAAAATTTAGTAGGTATTCTAAAGTATTCGATGTTAAATATGGTATTTCAAGGCATAATAGTTGATATTGATATTAAAACTTGATTGACTTTTCAAGAATTTTAATTCGTCTAGCACAAAATATCGTAAATTTTTCATCACTTGCATAATTAAGTTTAAATCTTAATTAATGTCTCGTTTATTATTTTCGAACGTTTTATTCCCGAGTAACATCTAATTAACCCACTGGTTAAATTTAGTTGTCCGTTAAAAAACCATGTAACAAAACTAAAATATACTTAAGTGTGTATTTTTTATCAAGTACGAAAGCTTAACCATAAAGAAAACCAGTCGTACATATTTTAGAAGTTTTTTTATCTAATGGATAGTAATTAAGATTTTTAAATCATAAAATAATTACAAAATGATTAAGTTTATGCCTAAATTCTTCATATTAGTTAATTGCTCGGCTGGTGCTCAAATTAAAAATAAATGAATGTAATAAAAATATTTATGAATCGTTTAGGAAATAAAACACTCAATAAGTTGCGTTGTTGATATGTAGTGCAAACGATGAAAATGTAAATTGCTTCATTAATGCACTAGAAATTCACTAAAATTGCTCCAGATCTTAAATGCATAACAATTCGTAGTCATATACATTAAAGCTTGCTTTTATATACGTTTATTAACACTTGGCGATGTCTATGTTCTAATATCTTAAAGTTTACGATGTCACAAGAATGTCATATCTCTACTTTTTCGACAATTTAAATATAGCCGTTATTACTAAACATAAATAAGTGTGTTGTATAAAATATAATTGTAAAATTAATAAGCACATAATAACTGCCTCTCAACATCTGAAACGATTTTACTGTAGTATCTAAAAATATATCATAAGATTTAAAATTAAATCATAGAGAATATTCGGCAAGATAAATTAAAATGATCATTTTAAATTTAATAAGTTAGGTTCAATTTGAATAAAGATGAGCAAAATAACAAATGCAATAGAACACTTTTTGAGTTAAGCAATTTCTAAACTGATACGCAAAATAAAGTTAAACTCCCCTCATCATTGGTTTTATCGTGGCCAAAGGATTACCATTGCATTTAAATAAATACATAAATATTACATCACGGAATTGTGTATAATTAAATTCCACAGCCACGGAAGCCTCTTTTCAGAATGCTAATTTCTTGCTGATTGTAATGGATGTTCATTTTATTTTACCAAAAGCCTCTTATGAGAATATTGTACGAAACTACAGCATGCAAATTCTTCCTTTGTATTTATATAATTTGCAAAAGAATTATGCCGAGTTAAAGTTAAAGTTATTTATCAGATTTATTTCAAAATTAAAGCTCTTAATAATTGCTTTAATATTATAATGTATGCAATTAATTATGTTTATCATAATAATGCAAATAAAAAGTACATAGCCATAGCAAACTATTTTAAGTTCAATCTTTCACAGAGTCCTTAGCCCTATGTAAGGGTATAGTCACTACTATATTACAGCCAATACTCCTACTTATCAATATACAAAAATAATTAAGCAAATTAAAGCTTTTAAATTTATAAGAGCGGTCAACTTTTCATAAACACTAATCATAAACTGATAACATTTTTTTAAATTATAAAATTGTAAGAGCTAACAAATGTTCTAAATTTGGATACCTGTAAACCTTCCATTATCTTCAATATTACAAATATTTATAATTTAAATTAAATTGTTTAAATCAACAATAAAAGTATTCTTCCTACTCGTAGTAGGTCCTGGTAATTCCCACTGTACGCCAAGACGTCTATCAGTTGAAGCAGGCAGTACCGGACTAAAATTCAAAACGTGGAAATTCATATTCATGACACTAGGTTTACACTGCACTATTACGTACAAAAAAATGATTTCAGCATATTTTTAATTGTCTAATTTTTGCAACTGTGACTGAACTGTGAAAAAAGTTATACAATGTTCCTAAATAATTGATAAGAACAATATAATTTTCTCAACCGTGTTAACATGTGTAAATAATAAATTACAATTGTTAATCAACTTGATTCGACCTTTTTTTACAAATACAAAACATAGAAACTTATATAATTAAGATTCACTTAAAATTTCATGTCGGTACGTATTAGTAACGCATCAAGACTACATTTCCTTCAGCAGAAACATAATAGTTGAAATAATTTAAAGAATCTCTATCATCAAATCTTTCTTAGTTTTAAACAAAGTTTCAAGTTGGTGAGAATTATCAAATTTAAAAATTACTCTTGCATGTCAGTAACATTTAAGTTGGTTCATCATTTATCACACAAGTACATCATCACCAAATACGAAATTATGTTTTAGGCACCGAAGTCTTGAAATAGAAGTGTAGGTATATATTTTGCAGTGCTTGTATTGCTACGTTTAGTAAAACTTAATTCGTTAAAAAACGAAACTTCCTGCTTGAAGCTAAATGATTATTAGTTTGCTTTACGAAGAAATTGTTCGGGAACTTTATCTAAAATTTCAAGTGTTTCAAATTAATTTTTTGTAGATATTTACATCTTACAGATAGTTCGCTAAGTTGGTGATAAGCTAATTGAAAAATATACTTTTATCCAGTAATAAATTACTGCTATATTATTATAAAATTGTATTTCATTACATTTCAAGTGGTACTTAAAGTTTTCAAAGAAAAATAACAAGTTTCAGCACGGATACACAATCTTATTTATTTTAGCTCAACGTTGACAAATATATCGCACGTGACCTACGCTCTGAAATTTTAGCACAACTCCACAAATGTTTATCTAAATGCGTGTTAAGAACACATGTCTTATGTTTCTTTGACATGCTAGGTTAAGCCAGGTTTTGAAAAAGTGCAACTAACTATAATTAATTTTAGTTTAGAAAAGTCAATAAGCGAGAAATGCAAGGAATGTGCAGTAGGTATATATAATATTCTGATGCAACTGTCGTATATAATTAATCAGAATAATAGACATAAATCTGAAGTAATATTGGGTGCGTATACCAATTTGCAACATTGCATTTATGGTATATAGAAAATAGTACTATAATTATTTTCAATTGCTTCTTTAATTAAAAAAACAAAAGCCTTACCTTCAATCAGAAACGTAACTGAACAATTTGATTTATTTAACATTAATTATGTATGTGTATTTTTCGGGCTTCCTTTTGCAAGGATACAACTTACGTCGTTTTACCCGTTCCCCTAAGAGGGTACTCCAGCATTTAATATAGTGGCTCAATAAATTATTCATCCACTACTGAAAACTTAATATTTATTGAAATATTTTGTTAAAAAAACTCTAATTACTTTTATTTAATTTTTAATATATTAAGTAATACTTTGCAATTGATAATATAAAGAAAATATTTCAGAAAAATTTCTTGAGAAAACACAATTCTAAAAAATAGAACGTAATGACGTAAATGCATGCTCAACAATTATTCATCCATAAGCATATTAGACCTTAGTTATCAAGTTTCTACAATGTAATACTTGATTATTTTTTTTATAATGATTTAAACAATTGCTTAGAAGCATAATAAACAAGAATTACTTGCATGAAATAATTCTACTTCGTATTTTGCTAAGATGGATCCCAAAGAAAGCGAAACTAGTATTGAAGAAAGGAAATTCATTCTTAAATTGGTTTGTCAGAAAAAATCTATGCGAGAAACCGTAAAATTCGTTAACAGAAACCATTGTACAGTGCAGTACATAATAAATAAATTTAAAAATGAAAGAAATCTTGCAAATAAAGCCGGTCGAGGAGGAAGTGTATACTGACACCAAAGACTAAGAATTATATTATGAAGCAAATTAAGTGTAATCCTAAAACAAGTGTGCCAAAATTGACTACAGAGGTTTCAAATATTATTGGTAAACACATTGCTACCAAAACTGTCCGTAAAGTTTTTGGAAAGTATGGTATAATGGTACAATTGCACGCAAGAAACCATTTGTATCGAAAGTTAACAGAATTAAAAGACTTGATTTTGCGAAAAAATATGTAAATGAAAGTGTCGAGTTCTGGAAAACAGTTATTTTTAGTGATGAAAGTAAATTTAACATATTCGGTTTGGATGGTAAACAGATAGTGTGGATAAAACGGAATACACAGCTGAACAAAGAAAATTTATGCTCAACTGTAAAGCATGGTGTTGGAAACGTGATGGTTTGGGGGTGCAAGGCTGCAAATGGAGTTGGAAAACTTCAATTTATCGACGCTACCATGGACAAGTTTCAATATTTGATCATTTTAAATAAAAATTTAAAACCTAGTATCGATAAATTGGGCTTACAAAACGTCTATTGGTTCCAGCATGACAATGACCTCAAGCATTCCGCTTATATTGTAAGGGAATGGTTGCTCTATCATGTGAGAAGACAGCTTAAAACCCTCTCCAGTCACCAGATCTTAATCCTATTGAGAATTTGTGGCAGGAATTAGAAAGAAAAATACGGCAGAGGCCCATTTTCTCAAAAGAAACCCTGAAAAACGTTATTTTGGAAGAATGGCAAACAATTTCCGAATCCACAACTAGAAATTAATAGAATCCATGCCACGACGCTTAGAAACTGTTATAGCTGCAAAGGGATACCCTACTAAGTATTAATTTATTAAATAAAAGCAAAAATTGTAAGCCTTCTGGTAGTGGATGAATAATTGATTGGCATTGTTTTACTTAATTTTGTTTTGTTTATTAGATTAGTGTTTTTGAATTAATTTTTTTTCATTATTTTTTGTTTATATTTATTGTAAAGCATGCTTTAATGTATTAAAAATTAAATAAATATAATTTGCCATTATTGGTAGAAGTTATTGCAATAATTTTTAAGATTTATGTAGTGGATGAATAATTTGGTGAGCCACTGTACCTCAAAGATGTTTCCAGCACCTTGTGAGAGGACCACCGTCTTTACTTACTTTTCGAAGCACGGAGACGGCATTGCAAAGTGAACCTCTACCCGGATTCAAACCGGGGAGCCATACATTAGCAGTTGATCGCGATAACAACCAGGACAATAACCGTCTCTTTAACATTAATTAACTACAATAAATTTAAAAGCAATAAATCCAAAGCATTTAGCTCGGTCATTCAGTCCAAGCATTAAAGGACAGTCACCAATTATGTAACTTAATTTGGCTAGAGTCGCCACAATTGCAACTTTAGAATATGGGCGGGTTCTACTTATGAAGCTTATAATTGGTATAAACGTAATTAAGTTCTAATGTTGTTAATTTTCAAAACTGAAACTGAAAGATTTCGAACGATGACGTAAAGCCGTCGAAACTAGAGTAAATTTGAATAAGGAAATTTAGCGCTGTTGTGTAAAAATTACATTTTTCGATTTGCTTTGGAGTATTATTCCAATATTTTCAACCACCATGATAAACTACCACTATAACCTTATACCTTGATGCAGAAACTATATTGATATTACAAAAAGAACAGTTTTAGTGCACGTTACCTTCTCTTCACCGGCTAGTTACCATCCTCGCCGGAAAATTTAATAATGTTATTTAAGCAACTTTGGGTATTTTAAAAACTTTTCCTTCTTTTTTTATTTTAGTGTACAACAAGCAATTAAGTACTTAAAAGGCATCTTATCGACCAAAAAGTAGAAAGAAAAACACCAGTTGGAAAGTCATATGTGGAAAATTGCTCGTTTTTACGCATTTACAATCGATTTAGGAATGATAATAACTAGTGACCTTACGTGAAGTAGGCACATTAGAAAAATTTTCGGCAGAGGAAAAACTATACTTTATCTTCTTTAAAAATGTTTCGAGAGGCCCAGTCCTGTTATTAAAAACAGTTCAGTTTGATATGCTGAGTTGATAACATTCCTGAATTGGTACGCAGAGCGACAACGCGAATGGCCTTTTCTTATCACAATAATGAACCATCTTACGAAGAACGTTTACATATCCACAATTTTATGTCCCTGCAGCATCGGCGTTGAAGAGAGATTTAATAATAACTTCTAGAGCACTCAACCATTTGCTTCTATTGGAATTGTCATACCTCTTTATCGGTTGTCGACTGCGTGGGCATTATCTGAAGTTGCTTCGTGAAGATTTTGAAATTGAACTATAGAATATCAAAATAGAACTAGGACGGAAGTCTTGCCCAATTGAGTTTTCAATATCTGAAAACTTCTTTCGGGTGATGTGTTGGCAGCTCTGTCTGAATTTATTCGAGAATCCCAAAGAATTTTTGAGTTTTGTGCTTCTGGGAACATGTGATGATATCTTTTGTTTATTGTTAATTTGGTTTCATTACTTTGAATTTACTTTGCCAATTAGGCATGCGTACCTACTTAAGATTAATTTGTCCATAAAAATATTTTGAATGCACTGATGTATTTTGATTTTGTAACTTTGAGATAATAGAATATTTGCTCAACTATCAACGTTGAATAATTAAAAAAATTTTAAAGCTTTTAATTGTTTCATTCCAAAAATCAAATTTTCTAAAATTTTCTCACCAAATTTTATTTTTCTTAAGATTTCATTAGTCGTGTCAATTTTTCTAGCACAGGCGGTCGCGTATGTGTATAATTTACACAATTGAATTCTTTTAGTACTAGCTTTTTAACAAAACGATCATTCCCAAGACTTGGAGCTTTATTATTAAAAAATAACATTTAATAAAAATAACATTTTTTATCCTTTCAGTACCCTATAGGCCTAGGTAGGATAAAAAATGCAAAATTTGGTCCACAAAATACCCACAAATATTTAAAGCAAAATATTTTTAATATGCACCTCTTTTTAACATTTAATATTTTAAACCACTATGCTTTTAATGTATGTTTACTAAAATTGAACGTATTTCCGAAGTTTTAAACTTTTAATAAATAATTTATGTTTTATCCTTAAAACTCACTCCATTCAGAAATATGATTTTTTTAATTATTTTGCCTACAGTTATTTACCTCTGGCAAGTGAGATTTTGAAAGTTTCAGATTTTTAGCCAATTTTTATGAATTTTGGCTTGACGTACCCGGTGCCATGTGGTAAATTTTTTACCCTACGAAGGCCTGTGATGTACAGAAAAGGTATAAAACTTTTCTACTGTGCTGTTCCTAAGAGAATGCACATAGGACGGACAATTACGAGTCGCTCATGTAAAAAGTTACAGCACAACAATTTTTAATTGTTTAAATTTATACATACTATGCGACCGGTGCAGTGTTAAACTACATTTAATTACCCCTGTTATTACGTTCTTACCAATAATTATCTTATTGTACATATAGTACTTGTATAGTTAATATATAATATGTTCATGATGCCACTAAGTGGCTAAAAACATAGTCATTAGCATAATAACCAATTTTAATCTTAATCGCTGTAACATCTCCTAAGGGTTTTCTTCTCGGTTTGGAAATGATTCTATAATAAAAATATATACAGTTGTGGAAATGTAATTAGCACATTATTAGATACTACTAGATCCATGTACAAAATAATGCTAATCCTAATGCTAAATCATGAATACTAATTGTATAAGTTGCAAGTGCTATTCTAAAATGAACTTAGTGATCAAGACAGAAGAATTCAAGTGGAAATTTAACTAGCACAGCGTAGCAATTTTGTAAATGTAATAATAACTACAATTTTTGTTTGTGGTGAATTAAATCGTTTGTACAGTTTCATATATGTATAATTAAACGAGTTTAGTTAAAATAGGTAAAACCAAGATTACTACTCTTGAAGAAAAGAGAATAAATATCCTTCAATATGAAAATTCTCATAATGCTACAAAAGTAACTAATATTTTGGGGTGTTTTCGTAAAAAACTGCTTAATGCGTTATCGCACGTCAGAACACAAAGAGAACGTGCCAATAAAAAGCAAAATAAGGTATGAAAAATCACTAAACGAAAGGACAAAACAATTGTTCGTTTATCCTGGAATAATCCGTTTGTCACTTCCACTAAAATAAAGGTTGAAATAGAGAGAAATTATGGAGTTAATGTAGCAGTAAGAAACTAAATGAAAATAGCTATTTAATTGCATTAGCCAAGAGAAACCTTAAACCAGAAAACAAAATTAAATAAAACTAATAGAGTTGGCTAAAAAAAACACATTAATAATAGCCAATTCTTCTGGAATTTCATCATTTAGAACAATGAATCTAAATTAAAACTTGTTTGAAAATAATGGTAGAATTTTGTTTCGGCGTTCACAATGCAAATAATTACATCCTAGTAACACTAAAAATATCGTGAAACACGGTGGAGGCGGTTTAAAAACTGGAGTGGTTTTTCATCCTATGATGTAGGTCCCATGGTCAGAGTTGAAGACAAGATAAATGCTAAAATGTATAAAGACATATTAGCAGATCATCTAATTACTGCTTTAGAAACTTACCATTATTGGCTTGAAAAACATGGAAGTTTCAACATGATGATGATCCCAAGCATCCATCGCTTCTGGTGCGGCAGTGGCTTAATAGTCTCGAAATTGATGTTCTAAAGTGGCCTGCTCAAAACCCGGACTTAAACCTCATTGAGAATTTACGAAGGATTGTTAACAAGCAAGTGTCATCAGCGATAAAACCTAAAAGATTGCCGAAAAATTGAAAGTCAATTTATCAGAATAATATAAGATCATGCCATTGAAATGTGCTAACCTTTGGAACCAATAGGTAGGCGTTGTGCTGCTGTAATAGCTCAAAAAGTTTCCAACCTAGTATCAAGTAAGATTTAATTCGATTAATTCAAAAGTAAAGAGTGTTTTTTATTATAATAAAATTAATAGTATTTTTGCAGATTTTTATTTAAAAACCGGGGGTTTGGTAATTATTTTTCTACAACTATCAAGTAAAACTTACAACGCTTGCAGAATTTAAACTTTTCATAGAAATATCTTTTGATATTAGTAGAAATATATTATTTTGATACAGATAAAAATCAGTACGTTGATTCGAAAGGAAAATAATTCAAATATTTAAAAATATAGGCCACCTACCTACTTAAAGGTTTAATTATAGGATTTAAATTGTAAAATTATATTTTAATTTACACTACCAATCATGGTTTGCTGCCGAAGCATAGCAAGAGCTGCAGGAATGCACTTTAAAATGCAAAAATGGACTACTATCTATATATATATCTAAATATAATATATTTTGATATAAAGTTTTTAATAATAAAACAATCAAAACTATTTTTAACGTATGTATTAGGTATATATTATACAAATTAGGAATAATATGTTAGTTCCTAAATAAATAATATCTCATTGAAGTTAATAATTTAATTTAATCATTAAAATAATCCTGCTTAGATACATTCTTGAAAAATATAGATTTTTTTACAAATATTACGTGACATCTATTTATTATCGCTAGTATACAATATTTTTACAAGAATATTACACCCAAACAGGGAATTGTTAATCCCTTTTTGATTTAAAGTAGGTAACATAAGTATTAAATCAAGTAGTTATCTGTAAATGCTAAAATTATTTACAAACATATGTTGATGTCTAGAATTATAGTACAAATCAAGATTAATTAAATGTATAATGATATGATAATGGAACCGCTTAAGATAAGTCTATTGTCTAGGCTAACACTGTTGAGCTCTCACAAAGGTTTGGCAATCTGTTTCCAAAACAAATGAATACAACGCGTACGACAAGTTTAATTAAACCATATATCACTATCAAGTACTTTCCATTAAAGATTTGGTCTACCTTGTTAACTTGTTTCGAATTAATGAATTTCAATTAGAATTTATTTTCTTACGTTAAAGCAAATTCTCCAGAATTTATTGCATCTATACATTAAGCAGTAGTTTCTTGTAAATGCTTCCAACGAATGTGATGACATTGTGAAGTAAACGTGAAAATAGGAACACGACCATTTCCACAATAAATTGAAAATTTCCGATTCTTGAATTTGATTCAACAAACAACTTTGAAGTTATAAGGTGAAAGGTCAGTAAAAGAAGAACTGCACAGCATTCAAAGTTTCGATATCAGGGTTGCCACCCACCGAGTCACATAAACTAGCCGGTAATCATGCACTGGTTGTTACCAGCAGAGAACACGACTCTTGTAATACCGCTTGAGATTTAGAACAACAGCCCATTCTGTAAATAAATAACTGAATCGCGGAAATGAAACTATAATAATGAATGCTTCGCTATTTGTCCGTTTCCATAAAGCTTTAGTCTATCCAAGATAGTTATGCATCGGTAAAATTTGTTTAAAAATATTATTATGCTATTATATAATCATTATCTATTTTATTATTATGTAAATAACAACAAAGTCCTACTTTGATACCGAAAATCAGAAGTGAATTAGTTTCAACAATATAACAATGCCAATTTGGTTCACATTTCGCTTTGTCCCGATTGTGATGAGGATTAACTCGAGGGAAAATAGCAAATCGAGGTTACTGAAGTATGTCAAATAATTATTTCTTATTGTAATAGGTTCTATCAAATCATCTACAATTATCTCAATACTAAACTAAAATTTGTACAAGAAAATTACTTTCTACTAATTCACATAAAGAATCTAATCCCCACGTTGACGCGACGCGCCCCGCCCGTTGAATTAAGTAACGATGTGTTTACCCACTTAACACTAAACTCATAAACTATAACAGGCATATCTTAAAAAGATGGTCTATAAATTTTGTAAATTGTTGACAGCTGTCTAATAAGTTACGTTTATCAATAAGTATTTACAGTAAAGCTACATAAAATAATCTGCTGTTTATTTCTCAAACTTCCTAGATTATCGCTCGAAAACCAGAGCACAGTACAATAATGTGCTAAATACAAATATCGAAACTTAATCATTAAGTTTTGTTGAAATGTAAAATTAATACCTATCTAAAGTTTCCTGCCAAGAAAGAAGTAGCTTCTTGAATTTGAATGAACATGCACGCGTTGTTTTGACAGATGAAGTTCGTTGTATTTCAAAGGTTGATTTTACTAAAATAGCAAATTTTTGGGCTTTTAAATGTTGGTGTTTAAAAGTCAGTCTTCCAGTACCGAAAGTAACAGATAAATAATCTAAATCTGCTGGCTCTTGTCAGCTAGTTCCTCCTTTGGTTAGAGCCCCCGAACGTGGACTGCTTTTATAAGAAGTTTTTAAAATTTATTATGTTTGTTGTAATGCACATCGATTAGCTTAAAATTTCTTAAAACTATGATTTTTATTTTTTATTGGATTAGACATTTACAGATATACATATTTATTTTTAATTTGTTATGGATTTTAAGTAGATACCTGGTTACTTATTATTTGTATAGTAATATAATATTCCGTTTATATTACCCTAGTTTTCCTTCAGTTAGTAAGTTGTAATCAGTAATTAGTGTTTTATAACTATTTAGTAAAGTTTATGTTGGGTAGAATTCAGCTATTGTACGAGGATATTTATGCAGAACTACATTAAAATATTACTACTAAAGGTTTCGCCATTATTTACTAAGCTAATTTTACTTGCACTCTATACTAAAATGAAATATATCATTTTAACGACTAAAAAACCGCTTAAGCCAATTTGAAATCATTTGCAACCCTTATTTAGTATAACTTAAAACAAAGAAATCCAACACTTTTTACTTCTAAATTGGTAGAGCAATAATTAGGAATTTTTTGATTATTTCTCGTAATTGTTTGGGCTGAAAAGTTCTTAAGAGTGCCATTAGCAATAATGAATGAGGCGGTTTACCAATCAACGTTCAAAATGATCTAAACTCAGTCATTAAGCTTGAATAAATAATTGTTTCTCAATTAGTTCCGAAGAAAAAACTCGTTAAGTATGAAGCCACTTTCGATTAGTTTTGGCTGAATGAAGCTGACAATAAGAAGATAAAATAAAAGAACTACCGCTTCTTTTACCTACATTTAAAATTTACATCCATTTTATATTATAATTATATATAAACCGATATGATTTTAATCTAATTTAATAGATTTTCTTTTAATTTATTATATTGATTAGCAATTTTATTAAATATCGTTTAATATATATGTATTATTTCGTTTATTATCTAGAATTTGTTGTTGAAATTCAAATAATAATTAGTTCAAATTTACATAATATATCGAGATGCTGTCAAGTTTCTTTTCATAATGTTAAATTCCTGAAATTTTCTTTCAGGGTAAAGTACCACATCCATCCCTAGTAGATGAAATCTCAATCAGCACCCCCCAATGGGAAACTCATATGAGTGCCCATGCACCTGTAAAAATTCTTACAAATGCCTATCATATTGGATTAAATTAAATGAATTTATGGAAAATAAATTTAATTGGTGGGTACCATAAATTTTTATTAAAATATTATACGTACACACTTTCAAATAATTTTTTAGACACTTTAACTTGATAAGTCATTAAATTATTTAATTGTAAGTAGATAGTAAACACACAAAGAGTCTTAATTTTGGCTAATGCTTATAAAGATAAATTTAATTGAGGATATAATGGCAATTTAATTTGATCTTCATTAACAGAAGTCAAACAGTAAAGATAACGCGTTTACTGTTTGCTGATAAAAATGAAGAAAACAATTTGTTTTAGTTCTGTATTGAACTTAATAGGTTATCAAAGTTATTTATTATTCAAGTTTTAAATTAACACTAAGTACTACCAATTAAATTTTTTACGCAGTGGTTCATATTATTAGTGGAATAGTATAACGCCACAACTGTTATTAAGATTAATCACAATATTTTTTCAAATTAAAGAACATAGCAAATCATTCATAAACAAAAGTTTATTTTTTATTGTGTAAATGTTTATCGCGTGTTAATGATATATAATTTAAATGAAAATAAATCATATTTTCAACACTTGGTATTGTAGTTGAAATCGAAACTATATGGCACTTATGTGAATACATAAATGATTATTGCTAAAATATGGTTATACGAATGCATAAATATTTTTTTAATAGTGTTATCTACCTACTGTTTTTTCGGGTTACTAATGGTTACAGACATTTTGGTAAATAATTTATTCGTAATAATCATAAATATTGAAAGCTTTTCTGAATGCGTGACAAGTAGGCATAGAATTTTTTCAGGTATGCCCCGCCTAAGTCCAAGAGTTTCCACATTAGTTTAATGAGATAAGGGCGGCAAACGATTTGAGTAGGTGGAGCGTTTAATTAGGTAGATTTAATAATAAATTATTATAGTCACGTCATCATTATTGGTAATAAGATACAGTTGCAGATAGCAGCTAGTTTAATTTGTTCGTTTACAAGATATAAAAAAATATGTTCACGTATATATCCTGTAACAATTTTTTTAGAAATCATTTATTTCATTTTAGTTATATATTATTTTAATTTTTATACCAGGTAGATAATATTAAGCTAAATTAACAATTAATTGTTAAAAAAAATTGTACACTATTTTGTAGTAGCAATTATCTACCTACTGGCAATTTTAATCCTGGTGGTTATTTCTAGAATTTAGTATTAATTGTCAAAAAATCGATTGTCGATGCAAGTGAAGTTTTACAATTACACTCTTTACTATATACATATGTTGTTAAATTTAACAATGGTTACAGATTATTTGTTACAAAAAATGTAAAATTAGTATTTTGAACAATACAAAAATTGTTGTAGAATAAATTCTTATTTTCAATTTTAAACAAATGCTATAAATGCGATAGAAAAATTTTACAGCCAAGATTATAATGATTATGGAACGCTTTTCTGATTTTTTGATAATTATTACTAGAGACCGGATTCTCGGTTACTTTGCTTACGTGGAATTTTAAAAGCAGCAAAATATTTTTTGAACATTTGCTCGAATTACACAAAAATAAAGAATTTTACGCCTACTTCTTCATGTTTTTTTGTTCATGCCAACTGCCAATTCCGTCAATTTCCGTGGGAAAAACGACCAATACCACTTTAATTACAGCTTATACTTAAGAAACACATAAATTAATTTACTATTTAAAGTTAATTATTTGCAAGGCTAACCGTTTTATTATTTTGTGCATCGTCACTCAAACGTATACTACTTGCTTTGTAGGTCTTTTAGGTAACTCAAACTAACTATGGGTTTCAAATAGGTTTTCAGAGAATGAATCGCGACCTCACAGCCACCTTTAGTTGCAAAGTTAAGCTGTGTCGGACGAAAAGATGCACCAAAAATTTCTGAAATATCTCTACAACATATTTGGAAACTAAGCGTCTAAACGTCGATCCCACTGCTATCGAACGCATTCCTCCATCTTTTTTAGCGCTGTTAAACAAGCACCGTATAAAACTTTAATAAAGGATTGGGCTTCTTTTCCTTGTAACATTAAATTACACAAACGAGTAATTTCGAAAAGTAGGGCTTGGCCAGCCTCTCCCGTTGCAGTGGTAAGCAGATCTTTCAAATGCTGTGGTCTCAGACCATCAATACCTCTGGCACTGCCATTTTGAAAAGTGTTTATGGCATGCAGCACTTCATCCTCTGTGACTAAAAGACTCATGTCCGTTTCTGATGGTGGGTCGGGAAACTTTAGAATACGAGACGGAATTGGATGCTTCGACTGCAAATCCGCAAGTGTTTCTTTAGTATCGGGAGCCAATACATCATCTGACGACAGCTCCTCGAACGTCTCCAACTGTAATTTTGTTTTCAACATTTTTTACTAAATTCGAAGGAGAGTTTTTAGTGCAGGACTGAAAAGGGAAAGATGTGGTTAAATCAGTTATGTCGTTTTGGATTTGACCTGCCAGGGATTTCATTTTCTTTCTTTTGGCTTTATCCTCAACATGTAGGATCTTGTAACAAAATGTAAAAACGTCTTCCCATGCCTCCTGGTTGTTATCGATAACACATCTTTTTATAACTTCAGTTAGCTATCGAGCAACACGAACTCGTGCACTGCGGGAAATTCTCCTTATTACAGCAGTATTGGCCTTGTAATCACTTATTCGGTCATTAAAGTCATTAATTAGTAACGATGGTTGTTGCTGAGACTGATCACTTAGATTAATCGTAGAAGTAAGTTGTTGCTGCGATGGTGTTTGTTGAGAAAGCTTCTGAAGAACAACATCTTTATGGCACTTTGAAATGCAAATATTCAAACCACGATTGTCTTTTAGAAATTTGGGAACAGTACAGTGCGGAAATCGAATCGAATCAGTTGAATCAGTTACTTGTTGAAAATGATTCATTTATTTTGAGGAATCACCATAATTCGGCTATAAAACTTTTGGATAATTACTTAAGTAATAGAACTCAAAAAATCAAATGGAACAGCTATTGCTCGGATGAACTTGCTATAAGCAAAGGTGTACCGCAGGGCAGCCTGCTCGGTCCTTTATTGTTCTCTATATTTACAGCGGATCTTCCAAGAATTCTTACAGAAGAATGCAAATACCATATGTACGCTGATGACACTCAGCTGTATATCTCGGGACATCCGACAAATATTAACGATGTTATTAACTCTTTAAATCATAATCTTAAGTCTGTTCAAAAATGGTCGAACCAAAATGGTCTAGTTCTCAATCCTAACAAATCTCAGTGCATTTGCATCGGTAGCTCTCGTGGATACAAAGCTGCAATGGACAATAAAAGAGTGGATACGATACTGAATGGATGTGCAATAAATTTCTGTTCAAAAGTGAAGAATCTTGGCATGATTTGGGATAATTTAATGTTATTCACCGATCACGTTAACAAAATTATAAGTACGTGCTACTTCAAGTTAAAATCGCTCTATCGCTATAAAGATCTCCTTCCATCACAGGTTAAGTGGAACCTCGTGGTGGCACTTGTATTGTGTCATATTGATTACTGTATGAATGTTTACTACGGATTCCTCACAGAGCACTATAAATCCAAACTTCAAGTTTTGCAAAATGCGTGTCTTCGATTTGCGTACGACATAGGATACAGGGAGCATGTGACACCTATCTATAAGCGACTAGGAATATTTAAGATGGATGCTCGATTTGAACTACAGTTAGCAATGCAGCTGTTCTCAATATACAAATTCAAACAACCGAGATACCTACATGATTTACTCACAAAAAGGAGCGACTGCCACACCAGGGAATTAAGACACAATCAAAGTGCATCCGTCCCGTTGCATAAAACAACGAAATTTGAAAGATCCTTCCAGTATATGGCAAGTATTATCTTCAATAGATACTTGGACTTATTTTTGAATACAAAACTAAAGCCACATTCAAGTCGAGGGTAAGTGAACGTGTAGCGGCCTGAACCGACATCTTGGGTATTTGATGAAAAACAGCTCTGCTGATCATTTTCCCTTTTTAAAAGTTTATGTAAAATTTTATTTTTGTACAAAGATTTTGCATATTTTAATAAATTTTATTATTATTATTATTATTATTATTATTATCATTTTGTAAACGAATTAATATTATTGTTATGCTTTAGAAACATTTTTACACTTAAAACCCTGTGATTCCAAAGATTTTTCAAAATGTAAATTGAAATCACTTTTGACGTTTAAATGTTGTATAAAAATTTTAAAATTTTTACAAGCTAATTGAAATTTTAAAATTTAACTATACAATTCAATCGATTATTTAAAAATTTCACACGAAAAATATTTAATATAGAAATTCTCCAATTTGCATGTTTACATTTTACCTTAAAGAGTTTAATTAATTACATTACATTATAAAATTTCATAATAATAAACTTACCTAGCATATCTAAGTAGATCAGGCCGAATTATTCCACCCATGCCCTTAGGACAGCTGTGCCACTGCTTTGAGACCATCCTGAGGACTTGTAATCGAATCAACTAGCTTTTAGTTAAGTACTTAGTCGGAGGGCAAAGGTTGATTCGCAAAATGTCGTAGATTCTTCATTACCTAAATGAATTTTCTCAGTATGACGAAAAGTGGTATTACTATTGCCAATAAAACTATTAAGGTAGATAGAATCGTTTTAATTACCAAAAACGAAGATAGTATAAAGATTAGTTGCCATATTCTCAATTTATTTTCAGAAAAACCCGAGTTACAAAATAAAAAACATGTAACACTAGCAAAGCAGTTGAGAACTGTAGGCTAAAAAATATAAAAACAAGGTTAAATAGGAAAAACGTCACTTAAAAAGTAATGCTTCCAAAATAAAGTAACAATCATCACTAACTGAATGCTAGATATACGTATGTAAGTGGATTCCCCATCACTATAAATTGTTCAACAATTGAATTCTTTTGTTAAAATAAAAGTATCATCTAAAGATCAGTTAAAACATGCACTCATTACACCTTTACTGACAATAGCTCACTTACCTGGACATTTCCAAAATGATAGATCGACTCTTTAAAATACCTTCCGTTTCGGGCTACCTTCAATTTTATAGTAAATTATGTCATTGTCCCACAGGTTATCTCCGGAAGTTTACTAAATTTAAATAAAGAACACAAGAATGGGTTAATCATAGCTTTCGGCAGACAAAGTCAACCACAGATGTTGAAAAATGATCTCAAACTACACAAATTCGTCTACTAACACAAGACAAACGTATTTTCAATTATCACTTATTCAGAGCCAGAAGAATGATTAAAAATGCATTTGGCATTCTTGTACATCGATGGGAAAACATTGTAAAATTTTTATTATTGTAAAAATTTAAATAAAATTGCAAAATTAAAAAATAATAATTTTAATTCTTCTTCTACTGCTTCTTCTATTAGTTGCATAATTTGTCTTTTCAAGCAGTTTTTTATAACCCTATTTTGTAGTTGACCTATTTCAGCTCCAATGCTTTAACCGACCAATTGGTCTGACGAAAGGTCATTTGATCTTTTCTACTTCGCACAAAAAGCGTCAAATCCTGCCATCGCCTTTTGCAAATTTACGTTAAGATCATCTGTAACTTTCTCTTCTTACTAATCGACTATCTTACTAGATGGTGTTTTGGTAAGCAGCTCTTTATTGTTCGGAGTTTCTTTTTTTTATCATCCCAATTCAATGTTGACGACCCAGGAGGAGATACAATCTCGATGGATACTTGCACATTTATTTTCACAATGTTATCATTAGTTCTATAACAAATTAATACAATTTAAAGACGAAAAACATATAATATATATAAATTTGCCATTAACAAAATATAACTTTGCAAAAAATACGCAATAAACCCAAAACATATGGATTTCACCCCGGTATATATTACAATTACAACTCACTAGAAAGAAGTGATGAGAAATTGATAATATTAAGTTATATAGTAATTACCAATAATATTAATAAAGATAAAATATTACACTACAATTTTCACGAAAATAAAAAGAAGTGCGTACTCATTAGATGTTGTTAAGGCACTGAGTGTATCAAATGGAAGGATGATACTAACTTTGATAAATAAAAACCCTAATAAAATTTATATACAAATTTACAAATGAATTTGTATTGCTACTGATTTATTAGATAAGGAGAAATCTGCTATACTCAGAATATTTATAGAATATCCCAATGGGACAGACCAGATTGCACTCTCCATGTCTTCAGTACCCGTGCAAGCATATTTAAAAATCGTAAGAATTTTTAGTTACAAGGAAATTGATAAATGAAATATAAAATGAAGAATTCCTGATGCCCTAAGAAAAGCAGCTATGCCAAAATTTCCATCAATTCAGCTATGGCTTCTAACCTCAAGATGTGGCTGATGTTCGAAAACTCAGCCTATATTATCGTTTTGTTACCATTCTTTGATTAAAATCGAGTAAAAAGATTTTCTTTTTAAAAAGAAAAGTAAAAAGAAACAGAGTAAGAAAAAAAGAAGAAAGTAAGCAGAACAGTATATATTTTTTAATTGTAAATGTTTATTAACTTGTGAAATTATATGTTGAATAAAATATTTTAAAAATTACAAGCTTAGTGAAATTTGAAAATTTTCCAACTTACATTTTAGTCTAAGACCCCGTTGCACAAAGTGGTTTCGTCTTTTCAAGAACTCATCAGTTAAACTATCCCTAAATGAATAAAAATGGATTAAAATCCATTAAAATTAAAATCAAAAACTATATGAAAATATTTTTTTAGGAAAATTAATTGACATGTGTTTAAAAAAATCAAAAAAATGTTTTATATTACAAAAAAACACAAGATTACCTTTTTCACCGTCCATGGGTTTTGTACCTAATGAAATAATAGGTTTGCTCATGCCTTTCCAAAATTTATCACCAAATTCCAGAACTAAAAATTGTGACCCTTTACTACGGGCTACATAAGGATTGGAAGTTAATAAAATATGTATATTATACTTACTTTTCTTTTTCTTCAACCTTTATGTCTACTCCTAAGCACTTCACGTCTTTCTTTAAAAAGATACTAGTATTAGATAACTCCACAGTTGCTGAATCGGAGTTAGAGATGTTTCTGTGACTCTGTTTTGGTTGTTGATGCTGACAGTTATCAAGACATGGGATCCAGCGTCTTTACGTGCACTCCAAAAGGCACTTATTTATTTATCATCTATTTATTTACCTATAACATTAAATATTATTCTGAAGAAATTACAAGAAATTCAATTTACTTTGTAAAAATACTTTTTTTCCAAAATTCGAAGTTAAAACCTTACTTTTTCTGAAAGTTGTTAATATATTTTTTTGTACTTAATATATCATTGTTATCGTATTACACAAATGATCGGTTTTATAAGTGTACGCATAATTTTATGGAACAGAGATACTAGCTAATCTTAATACTATACATAATATGTAAAAAAATTTTGGTTCTAATAAATTTTTGGAAATTTTCTTTGCTTAGAAATTTTCAATATTTAAATTTAAAATTGTCTAATACCTACGTAGTGAATTATTAAAATGTATATTAAATTGATCTATCTATATTGAATTGCAAATCCATGATTTTGAACGGAAACTAGATTGGATGAAGTAAATATAACCATAAGATGTAATATCTTGAAGTACTTTTCATAAACGGTTTCCATTTTCAATTCAACTAGAAATTGATACTTTTCAGTGCTTTTTTTCTTCTTCAGTTTTTACTTTTGGAATTAGGAAGATGACTAAATTTATTGTTCTCAAAAAAGTATGGGCACACATATTTACAAAAATTTTACATTACAAGGTTAAAAATTTTGAAGATTGAAATTTGAAAAAAACATATTTATATTATTCGTTAGTCAACTTAAGCAGGGATATGGTGGAATACATACTCAGTTTTATTAGCAATTTGAATTTGCATTTGCCATAAAATTAAATCCCAACTTGTGTGAGGATATTGATTTGACCCTTCATACAAACGGATCAGCGTATGATCTACATAGTAATGATATCACGGAGGTCTCTAGGGACACAAGTCCTGGATTAACTCTGAAGCGAGGACTTATTAATTGAATGCTACGCACGTCCAATCATCATTGGCTGCCACTTCATTCTGGATAATGTCGGATGTGTGCATCAGTGTATGTGGGATATTAGTTTATGATATAACCAGGAAATTTTATTATGTAAGGAAAGATAAAGTTTCAATTTAATTAAAATTGTTATATTAGGTGGGTCATCATCAAATGTGTTAACATTGAACTTTTATAGAAATTTATAGAACTAAAGTAAATTTGAAAAAAACATTTTCAGCTCAATAAGCTATACCAGAATTAAAAAAAAAATTTAAATTTACTATGTGCTATACAAAATTTTGCTATGGTGGCCTAATAAATTTTTGATTATTGCAGCTTGGTCGAAATTAAATCCATTTCGTAAGAACCTACTTTAACAACTTGCATAAGCTTCTAGTGGGGGTATCTTTTTAATTAAAAAAAAATTGTTTTTTATTCAAATCATATTAAAGAAATAATCTTTTTTAATTTTTTTACACAGAAAATTTTTATGGGGTGCAAGAACACAACATGTTGAGAACCGTTTAACTAATAAACCAAAATAGCGTCCTTTTCAAGTTGTAAATCTTTTTTTTTAGCCAATCCTGTATATCTAAATTGTTATAAATCACAATTAAATATTATTTATGCAATGTTTACTTTAGTGTGTATAAACAAATAAATGTGTATAAGAAATGATTAATACTTCAGGGTTTCAGTTTGAATCCCATGATCTCAGATTACGCGAGTCATCGGTGTGTGAACACACTGCACCCCTATAATAGTTTAGATACAGTGAGGGTTGCTGATCATTTTCAGCCAGATAATTACACAGTCTATACTTTTATTATTTATATACACATCACACCCTTCGTTACTAAAGACTTAATTGACAAAGTTGATAAGAAAATTATTTAAAAGCTACTTTATCCAATAGCGCTTATTTATCATTCACGTTTAAATGTAATAATTGTTATGAACAAAATTTTTCATTTGAAAACTAATCTATTTTATTTCAGTATCATAATGCATATTTATATAATATTATGTATTATAATTATTTCAAAACTACAATTTCAATTAATGTTAGAGGCCTAAATTCAATGTAGGGTGGTAGTACTTAAAACAAGTAAACTTAGAATAATTAAGTAGGTGTAATAAAATGAAAAAACTTTTCATTTAAACAAAATAAGTATTTTTATAGGTATTTTAAGTTTTATGAAAACTTAAACCGAAAATTAAATACATTACGCTTCTACATTTATATTTATTTTGTCAATTGTGTTCAAATTTTGATTCACCGTTTTCTGTAAAAGATTGTGTTTTATACAATACCCTCCTTTACACAGACTGAGTGAACATTTTCAAATATATTTTTGATTGAAATACACCCGCTAAATTGATCTCTTAGTGCAGACACCTTTGAAAAACGAGCGGATTTCAAATACTTGAAGATGTTTCGTTGAAGAGTTTCGGTTGTTGGAAATCTCTTTGTTGAAATTGTGAACTACATCAACCAACGTAGATATAACAATGGCAACAGCTCGCAGCACATCAAAAAGGGGGCTTAGATAGATATCGCGCAATATGATTCCGATGGCGTTCTGCAAATCTTTTGAAGTAATCCATAACAGAGGTTCTCTCAATTCTTTCTGGGGAGATCATCTTCGCTTTTATTCATAACCCGTGACATCTACCGATACGTCCACCTTTTTTGAATCATTAATTTTTTTATAATAGCATAATAAACAAAACAATTCTGATTTGTTATCAAGGTATGAACCTTATAATAACATTATAATACAATAATTATTCTTATAAATTCGATTTTTAAAATTATGGTCAATTACCAAATTTTTGTTTAATTTTTTTTAAATTATACTACTGACGTTAAACCTAGCATTTTTATTTCCAATACATTCCAATTGTGTAATTAAATAGAACTTAACAACTAGGTACCTAGAAAATTGTAATTAAATAGAACTTAAAAACTAGGTACTACATACAAAGTTGAAATTCTATTCTAGAATGAAAAACTAAATCTAGAGACATCAAATTTTATATGATGTCTCTAGCAAATTTAAAACATCGCCCAGCCCAAATACTATTTTTAGTTAAAAAGCCATAGCAAATTTTAATAGCTGCGAATTAGCTGGCTGCCTGTTAGCTATTAAAGCTATTTTACTAGCGAATATCAAATTTTTACAATAGCCGCTTAACAGTTGTCTGACAACATTAAATAATAGTTGTTAGCTAAGAGCAAGGTAATTAATTAGCTAGCTAATTGCTCTGAGCAAGATCTGTTCTATTTCAATGAATTGTTCTAATTGAAAAGACGAATTACTCCCAGAAAATGTTCGTACATATTTAAGACCACAACTTTAGATATTATTAATGTTTACTGTAATCCTCATGCATAATTTCGAATTACATAGAGGGTAAAAACTTAGAAAAAGGGGGACAAGACTTACGCAATATTTTACTGATATACATACATACTAATGAAGTCCAATCGTCTATTTTGGATGTGAAATTTGAAATGTATGCAACTTTTACTATCTTCACTCCCAAATTTTATTACATGACTAGAAAATAAAAGAAGAAAACGTAAAAGTAATATATTCACAAAAATACGCAATGCACAATTTATATTATATAAATAGTTTATATTATAATTTATATTATAAATGGTTCATTAACTTGTGAAATTTTTTTTAACTTTTTTTAATTTAATTTAAGTCTAAGACGCCGTTGTGCAATATTGTTTCGTCTTTTAAAGATTCATTCAGTTAAACTATCCTTAAATTAATGAATATGGATTAAAATTGATGTTAATGAATTATTACCAATATAGTTTTTGATTTCAATTTTAATGGATTTTAATCCAAGTTCATTCATGTAGGGATAGTTTAACTAATGAGACCTTTAAAAGGCGAAGCAACATTGTACAACGGTGTCTTAGACTAAACATTTTATTTAGCTTGTAAAAATTTAAAAAAAATTTTTATTCAACATATACCACTTTTGTTTCAAAATTTTTCTCACAGAAAAAAAGTACAAATGAAAACAAAGGATTGCAACCAAGTAAAAACGATTTAGAATTTTTGCATTTAATTCAAAATAAGAGGTCAGCCTAAATCTGTATCATCCTATATTGTTCTTATTTTAAAATAATACTCTATTTCACGATCTTATTCCAAAATTGATCGTGTATAGCGCAGTAAAAAGTAAATTACTCCACATATAGCTTGTTTCTCAACTCGGCTTTACTTTTTCGTGTGAAAACAAGTCAAGTCGTTTTATTTTCTTCAAATTCTGTGTATTTGTAGTTTTAAAAATTCATGAAAATAATTTCGGTAATAATAATAATTATAAGAATATTTTTTGACGTTTTTTTATAAATTTGTATATGATTACGTAAACTAGAAAACAATAATAATTACTTTCTGAGTTTTAATTTTACCACTTTTAATATTTTACAATCTTGACATAATAACAATCAAAACGTGAAGATGATAATAATAATACAATGTAAAAAGTCACTGATGATGCATGCATACTTCATTTCAATTTAAGTTAGTTAAGTTAAGAATGCATCGTTCAAAAGATATGTATTGTGGAAGATTACGAGCAGACAAACAGACTTTATTCTGGAAATGGTCTAAATCGTCTTGGATATTCTAAAAATCGTTTTTTTCAATTTTTTATACGTTGACAACATTTCTCTTCGGAGCCGAAAATCAAACTAAAATGCAAAAATTTTGTAGGCAATCAAAATTTGTTTTATTTTTATTACCTTGCTTTCCTGTGAATCAATCAAATTTATGCATGTAAAAACCAATTGTTTTAATTACAAATTTCGATATCCACCACAAAACTGAACTTAAAAAATTCCAGCATTGAAATGCAGAATTTTTTACTGGAACTCAACCAACACTTACACCAATCCATCGCCAATGTTGAACTGTAAATTACACGAAAGTTGTATTTTGCTATGTTAATTTTAGTAAATCAATTTTTGTACGTATAAAATTGGAATATTCAATTTAATATGTAAGCGCAATAAATAATATAAGGTTCATAAAATAAAGTAAAACTAATTTTCGTTGTATCGTCTCCAAAGCTTTTGCACAAAGTCCCTTGATATTTGACGTCACAACATGCAAATTTCATGGCCCACTCGCTCCGCATTGTAGAATTACATTATTAAAGTCAATTTCTTTTATGCGCGACAAAAATACAATGCTACCAGTATTTGGTTGTTGTTAAGCTTAATTGTCAACACTTTTTTGCTCTTTTTATGTTTATTGTCTGTATACAAATGTCCTCAGTTGCAAACAATAGCTACTATCACTACAATGGAGGAAATTTCAGTTTTACTTTTTTTTTGTTTTCAAATGTAAATTATTGTGACGAGCTTAATTTTTGTAGGGTTTTATTAAAATTAATGTTCTCACTGCTTCAGCTTTTAAGTTTAAGTTTTTTACGTTTTACTTATTACAAACTTATAGATACATAATGTTTATACGAGTAAACCGATGAGAATGAATGAGACATCTACATATTTTACCATATATGCACACATATGTACATCGTGGAGGAACAATTAATTTTTAGTAGCTATCAGAATCACATAAAGCTTTATAAAGAGAAAATGTTATAAAAGAAATCGATAAAAAGTTATATTAGCAACGTATATGGATATTACAAAAGCGTACATTTTAACAATACATCCGTTTCTCAGATTTTACAACTTACTCATCTTGTCATTTGGTAGCTATTATAGAAGTTAAGTTTACAAACATTGTATTTTACCATTGTTACTAACGATATAGGTACATCCCGTTGTACCACCGACCACGTTGAGAAATAACCAGAAAATCGTATTCACACATTGTCATATTAGCCCTGACATCTCCAAACATCTCTTTCATTAAAACGACCATTATTTAGATTAATGTTACCCCCAACTGTGGTTTAGAATTACATCGAGTCAGTTGCCAACTGCCAAGAGCTATCTGCTCGATGATAAAATACGTGAGCTTTTTTATTTTAAGTTGAATTTCGTTGTGATATGTTTTGACTCCCTACAGTGATACAACAATGCGCTGCATGCCCCGAAATAGCTGGATAGATTTCTAGAAGCGTTGCACATTTTTAATGGTTACTCTTGTTACAGCTGTCTCAATTTAAACTACAATCGCTGTTTATGGGATCATAGCTTAAAGTCACGGTGTTACGATAGTGATTTGGTTTGCATCCGGACCCGCTACATGCTATACAGACCGCCCTTTCTCTGTAAGACGAAATCACTTCTCGTGATGCACTGATTACCTCTCTCCTATCGTATGTTATCCCAATTCGCTGACATCAAGTTCGACAGTTTATTGTTCGTGTAACGTATTGGATTTTACCATTCAACTTTTTATTTAAATTTATTCCTTTCCTTTAATTAAATTAGTTGATATTGCACTAAAGGCATAAGTATTTACTTATACACGTTTATCTGTATCAGCCCAAAAACAGCAACTGCATCTGCTGCAATATCATTCAAATTTAATTTTTATTATTGCCTTATCCATTCATATACTTTTAATTCAATTGATACGTAAACTGTAAGCAAAAACGTTAATGCGTTAATCTCGTTTTGAATAAATGGGAATGGATTCAAGTTATTCTGCAAGTGCTGCGGCGTATAAACATTTGTCGAGATTTGCAACCCTTCGGCTAATGCGTCCTGTATGCAATTCTCGTAGCTTCAGCACCCTCGCCTATACAATCTGCAAGTTCCGCCCACGACTGTGACTAATGTCCCCAGTTTATTTAATGCATATATTTATCCCATATGCCGGAATAAACGTTGTTAAGTGTGAAGTGCAATTTGTTAATGTTGTATTGAGCACAATATATTGGTTTGTTATTGCGGGGAGGATCCATTTAAATATACTGCGCTGTACTCTCTTAAACGTTATTGAAATGAGCTTTTAGAACACAGATGCGAACCTTGTCAGTTTACGATTTAACAAAACACATAACCTACCACATTTATTTTTGTTTTATAGTTATGTACCTACTATTGTATTTCCATAATATCCTATATAATACATAGTATTTTTTCATTAATTACTTTGTAACAATACCAGCTATAAAACACTTTAAGGGAGACCTTTCTGAAAAACTATTGTAGCTACTGTTCAGCAAGTTCATGAATCTCTCTGCTCTTATGTAAATTGACCCAGGTTCTAAAGTGCCTAATGGAAACACACAGCTGAAGTATTATAATTAATTACAGAATTATGAAAACACATTGACAGCATTTGTTAATAATTATTAAAATTTCTTAATTAATCAACTTACAATACCACAGTGAAGTTTATGAGATTCGTACCAATCAGTGACATAATAATATGTATTCTAGGACTGCGTTCTAGAAATTAGCACCGTAAAAGTTTTAATCGCCTTCAAAAAAAAATAGAAGTATTCGAAAACATTATTAAAGGCAGTTCATAAAATACAAAGTTTCTACAATTTGTTGATTGGTGCCAAAGAAATAAATATGAAATTTATAAGTAGGAATTAAAAATAACCAATTCATAAAGATTTCAAACATTAAACAATAAGGTAACATTTTAAAGCTTTATTTGCAAACATGTAGGTGCTTATAAATTTTTAGACATATTTGAATTTTTCTATAAAAGTATGTACCTATACATGCGTTACATGAGTGTTATGTGAAACCAGTTTAATTAGACTTCTTAATTGTGCTATAAACAAAGCCATACGAACAAACCAAGTTAATCTTGTAAGAAGGCATTAGTCGTTAATTTACAAGAGAAACAACAAACAGCACGTATAGTAAACCTCATATATAATGGTTTCGAGTTCACAAGAGTTACTTGGGATGTGAAGGACAGCAAAAAGCAGCAGTCATGGACATGCTAATTACAAGCTCTCTACATACAAGCTACAACATCAGCATTAATTCAACTAGCTAACTACACCACTCGGCCTCGCCCTGGGTGTATTAGAGCTAATGTACCCTTGCTCTACCCTGTGCGCTGCTTGGCTTAGTCGACAAACAACTTGGTTTTGTTGTAATTGTACCCGCCGAACATTGTGTTCTGCTTAATAATGTAAGACATAAATTAATATAACTATTTAGCATCGGGCACAAATGGGATTTACTTTACACGCTGTATTAATTTATCAAACTAAGCCTATTCTCTATGCTCATTAGCATTACATCTTCAAAATAAGTGTTTAAATTATTCAGACAATAAAATAAACTAAAAGTAAATTGAAAACTAACAATAAAATTTAAGGTACTTTTTATGTTTTATTTTAAGGCATCAACTATTTTATGTAAAAATAAATAAAAGTGTAAGAGTTCGTTCTATTCTAAATTATTATTAAAATCAAAGAATTAGTAATATTGTAAAAATTTGCTTAAACTTATAATCTTTCAATAATTTGCTACAACAGCAATACATATCTAACATCAAAAAGGAGCTTTAGGTATTGAAATATATTCGTTAAAATAATACCTGTGCATAAAAAAATTTAATATATTATATTTGAAATCTGTGATCCATACTTATTATGACTTTAGGACGTCTAGGAATCGATCTTGGTACTAAAATAAAACATAATATAAAAAAGGATTAAAAATGATAAGTGAATTATTTATTTGTATATGAATATGTTTACTTATGTAAATAAAGGGTGGCCATTATAGCTTATCGGTTTACAACTTTGAAATATCTGCTATTTCAATTGTGTCCATTTCTTTCTGCAAAACTTTCAATTGTTAATTTTTGACCGATTTCCTGGACTCAAATCCTCCAGAGTTTTGCATTATACGGTTTGTATTTAGGATATTGATTTCGAAATAATCCACCTTAAGTTTATCGTGAAGTAAATTTCACTTCACATATCTCAAATTAGAAGTAATCTTAATTTAAAACGTCAAAAAGTTAAAAATACGTAGATTTGTTTTTGAGAAATTGTGTAAAAGCTATTTTATATCAGAAACCCCAAAGAACATAGAATAAGATTAACATTTTGTAAAATAACGTGATGATACGATAAGTTAATAATATTTTTGAACGCTTTTGCAATCTTCTACACTAGCTTCCTTCACCTGTTAGTATTATGGAAAGTATTGTGCGGTATTTTACAAAGAATAAAACAAATTTACATTTCCAAAAATTGATTGCTTTTGAAAAGTAGTAATAATAATTCATCAACCATTTATGGTGAGACAGGTGAAAGTGAAATCCTATAAAATGTAATTTTTTATTGAAAATTTAAACTAAAATTATTAATTTCATTTATGTTTCACGTTTTCTTGTCATAATATAACTGTACAAGAAAAAGTAATAGTACGATCAACTTTTAATTGGGAGCAAAAGTCTTAATGCGAAGGTTCCAAATTCAAGTCCAAGAAGAATTTAACTTTATTATAAGCGTACCCGTATTTCAGAGGGTTTAAAAGCTAGTGGTCCACCAGTGTGACCGAATTGCTGTTATTAACAATAAAAAATAGAGTTACAGGCACATCTGAGGCCTGACTTTAACAAACTACCTTAGATGTAAAGCAATGCTCATAGAAGTATGTAATTGTGGCTTCAGTACATCATCGAGCTTATTATTGGTAATGCACAGGTTCCAGTGAAAAAAAGTCGTTGATAACAGAGGTAACAATAAAACTCGGGACACAAACTTGGCTATTATTATCCACTAACCAAACTAAGGAAGACAAAAAAAAATAAACATTGTGCATTGTATTATTTTTATTAAGATTAAACTATAATTTGACAATATTTAATTATTACATATGCTGCAATGGGGTTCCAAATAATAAATTGTAGTTATTGAAAAATAATAATTTTTATTAGCATACTCGGAATTAATACTAAGTGATAATTAAATTAGATATGCAGTTGGATAAAAATTATTTCATTTAAACTAATGAATATGTCGAACATTATCACCTCAAACTATTTTATTTCTTAATTAAATTACCTTTGCCATTACATTATTTATGATGCTTTGTTTGCTGATCATTTAATTAAAATTCGAGGTCAAAATTTTGTTTCAAACAATTCAGTACTAAATAAAACATTAAAAGTCAATACCATAATTAACAAGTAGTGATTAAAATATTGTACATTAACAAATTAAACCTCCCGTTATTTCATTTTTGTTTTGTTATTTGATTTCTGTGTACGTAATATAGTACTTGGTTGTAAATAATGAAATAAAATATAATGACTGCACTTTTTATTAAATGCTATAATATATAAATTTTTTTGGCATAATTTGCACATACCCAGTTTCTTAACTTTTTTTTATTTAAATAACGTGTTGTACATCCAAAGTTATAATTTACTGTTGTATTTTTCCTAAAACTATAACTAACTTCTAATGTTAATTTTTGAAATGTTTATTATGTGTAAATATAACTAGTTTCCGTATAATGCATAAAATTTCACAAAGAAAAAAGAAATTGTATAAGCACATTAATCTTTTTAACTTTTTCCATATTATTTAACTTCCATGTTATCTTTAATCAAATCGTATATTAGAAACATTTGTGTAACCGTGCAACAATTATTCATATTTTTATACTTACGAGCATGTCATAAGTAGTAGATGTTTATTAAAAAAATTAAGAATAATTATTCAGATTACGACTAGATAGTCCTGTGTGTGTGTGACTTCCACTAAAACAATAATGTAGTAATAACTAGGTATACTTTCTTTGATGTACTACTATACTTATTTCTTTTAAATATTCATAACACCATTATACAATATGAACTTTTTAAATAATTATATTTTATAAAATAAGGATGTTTAGACCGATGTTGCGTGTGAAAACTATCAGCAAAAGCATCCCTCGAGACGTGGCAGGAAATCCGCGATCCGGGTCCCGGAGGTGTTGATGATGAACAAACCTCATCATTCACTCGAATTGGTATTAATGCAGTGGCAGGACTGTGGACAGGCTGGTCAGTTTGGTCAGTAGAGAGCAGGAATTGATATTAATGGTCCCGAAACTCGGGACCTAAGATGAACACAATGGATGAGCGCCGTTATCGCTATTTTATTCATATGATGGCTTCTTTGATGCCAGATTTTATTATAAATGGTTAGTAAATTGATTCCGTTATGTTTGTGTTGACGTTTATTGATCATGATTAATATTTTAACTGTCCAACCATTCGTAAAATTATCGAAAATGTTATTATATTTCAAATAATCTACCGCTTAATATTTAGATTGGATTTAATAATGAGAAGATTTTCATTCAATATTAGCTCAACTTAAAATATAATAAAGTTTTTAAGATTTTTTCTAAATCAAAAGTTTTTAACACGAGAGTACTATTGATTGTCTATCACTATTGAGATAAAGTTTTTAAAGTTCATATCAAGAAAAAGTGTAAATCTGCTACCAGACTTAAATATACTACATTCCACGATTGTTAATGATTTACATGTTATTATACAAAAAAAATTAATAATAATAATTCGTTCAAAAATAAAATTGTAAACAAATTCAAATTTTCAAAAGTTTATGCCATTGATTGGAAACAAAAATTACATAAGAACAAAACTGGTAGACATGTACTACCTGCCTATTATTTACTTACAGAAAAATTGTATAAATACTATTATTACAATGGAAAAATTAAGGTATAAGGTAATATTAAATTACATTATAAATATTATGTGGAATCAATTCGTAAATTCACAACGTATCGATTTTCACCAAGAGTCCGATTTTAAAGAAATTCTGTGATTCTATCCTGGAATTTCCTCTTTTTATGACTCATCGGCAATCACACCAAGCCACTGCTACTAGATAGCATTAAACTCAGAAGCAAGTGTGCAATATTTAAATGAAACATTGAGTTTTCTTTCCTAAGTCATAATGTCAATTATTACACATTTTGATAGCAACATAATATCGAAAGAATGCTGAAAAACCAATGGAATTAACTGTAAGCGTTGCGGTTAATTCCTATGTCTTTTTACAATTTAGAGTCTCGTAAATAAAAATAGTATTGCGTGACTCTTTCCAAGTGAATTTTTTCATAACAATTATTTCACAAACATACTATTATTTTAACAGTTTCACGTTATGAATGAGTGAAAAATATTTTATAATATGTATTATGTTTCAAAAGTTAGTAACATATTTGTATAATAATTGTTATAAATTTTTATTTATCTTAATAAGGGAAGTAAGTAATCATAAAAGATCCATACGACTGAAGTTATTATTACAGAGAAGTAGATCGGTTAGCTTAAATATAACAGTGAAAAAATACCGAAACAGTGCTTTTTAGATAAACTTTTGTAGTAATAAAGCACATTAGACTTTTTTAAGTAAAACAAGTTGTTTAACGTAAAGAAACCATTCCGTCATTGAACAAGGTGTAGAAGGAAACCCCAATCTAGCGCTAAATCTGGCTTCTCGTGTCGACACAAGTTTTCGCTCGATGTACTAAACCGAGCTGTGTAGCGTGTAATCTGAACAGAGGTCCGTGCTGTGGCTCCGTCGATAAGGCAGGCAACTCCCTGGGGATGCTGAACACCGACCGGCACACATGTAGCACTTCCTCGAGCAAAACCGTTTCTCTTTACCCCGTACTTCTAACTTCCCTGGAGAATAAAAAAGTCTCTGTAGATCTATTAACACGTTCGGTAAAAATAGAGATAAACCTAGTTATGTATTTAGTATGATTAATGCTTATTTAACTTGGTGTTGTATTTTACATAATGAATTATAGGTGATGATTGCATTTATAACTCCATTAAAGCTAATAATAAATCAAAAATTTCTAAACCAACTTCTCTCTCAATACCTAAGTCGATATAACACGAGAACTTATTTATGTTTAAACTTAATTGATAGTTGTACAAAAACGCAATTTATTTTAAATTTTAATAATTATAAAGTTTTAATTTGTCTACATCAATTACTTTTTCCTTGCATAAATTTTTTATTTAAAAAACACTTAGTCTTAATTTTTCATCATAAGTAAATATGTCAACCTTTTTGCTTCCTTCCTACAGTTTCTTTCCGCGCTGTACCAGATGTGAAACTCATTTTCACCCCCCTTAAAATTAAAACCATGTTTCAAAATTACTTTAGTGGTGTTTTAAAAAGCTTCTAGGATGTCGTAAATTTAAAAAGATGACTATATAAACTTTGTAGCTTTAAGCTTGCTTCCTTGCTTTTATAATGTGCGGACAAGTAATTTTGAACTTGATTTTCATTCTTAAGCACGGTTGCTCCTACATTGTATACAATGTTTATCACCATTAGTGAAAGCTAGATGCAAGAAATATACAAGTCGAGTACCTCGAGGATATAAAAGTGATATTAATGATAGGCACTCTGATAAAGCGGGAAAAGACTATATGAAGAAAAATGAATCTTAAATAAAAGGAAATGAATTTTATAGATGTTGTGCAGAACAACTGCTCATCTCGAAAAATTATTACAAAAATTTGTTTATGGGGATGGTTTATAGGAGCAGTAATTAAATGAACAGTTAATAGCTATAAACATTAATCATTAGCTTTATCGTTATGGTGTTGGAGAAGCTAAAAGTTAATGAAGAATATGAGTGCATCATCGCTTGGAACTTAATTTTTTCTTCTATATTGATACTGTTGTATAGTTTTAAAACAAATGTTTAAAATACTCCACATCATTATTACGATGCACAAATGTTATAAACAATCGATCTTGAAAATTTACCCATAATAATTAAGCAAAATTTACAAAAGTTTAATAAATTCTTAAAATGTTGTTACGTTTAATGCACAAGTTGATCTCGACGTACTTTGTGCATTCATTTTGAATGACGAAGAGGAATGACAGAAGTTATAAGAAAAGATTAATTACCTTGCAAACGTGTTCCCAACATCGATGACTTATTACCATAGCACAAGAATGTTAAACTCACAATAACAAAAGTACATTACATCTCAAATTCCAACCCTTAGTAGAGCCAATTTTCTAAGTAACCATTGTTTCAAATACATACTACTTTCTTAGAATCGTTAAAATGAATCTAATGCTAATGCAATTGGTTTTTATATATTCTCTAAATCCCGATGTCATCATAGCTTTTTGCATTGGATTGGTTCACTTTCCAAGATCCAATTTGCAAATCTCTTTTTTATACAGGGGCGTCTTAAGATTTCTATCATTTGCTTATGCTATATAATCCGTCAAGATTATAATTCAACGTATAAATTAACATTTAACCACTCGTTCATTATTATCCATTTACTATTCATTAAATGCTTACTACCGAATGTTATACATATTGTGAAACGTTGAAGATGAAACGCGATTAATTAAAAAATTATTAACGTTTATTATAGTTTCAAAATCATTTTGGTAAAACACGAATAAATGTGTGAATAGGATATCGTCACAGCAGGAAGCCTGCTCTGAGCGAACTCATCGCCTGTATAGAGCTACCAACTTATTTGGGATTTTTAATATAGTTGAGAGTGTTAGGTGGCTGATGAATATTTCATGATACGCGTACCAGTATCAAGTGCGGCTTCTTGCAGTCAAATGAGATGTTGAAGGAAGCAGAAACGCGACCCGCTGGATTTGCAATGAAACTTTTTTATTTTCATTTTACTCACTCGTTTATTTTCTCTCATTTCCAGTGCTTACGCATAAACGCCTATAAAATTTAATGTATATTTATGTAAAAGCCCGAAAGCGGTGTAATGTGATATTGGCTGAAGCTTTGAGACTGTTTAAATCCCACGAGATGAGCAACCCAATTGGTCCAAAAGATTCGCCGGGATCGAGGAAATCACATTCATATTTGCGTAACCGAACCACGGACTACTTTACTTACTTGACTCGTCGAATAGATGCAGATATTACATCCTATAAAATATTCCGAAATGTTTACATTAGCGGGTCTGTTTAAATGTAGATTGTGCCTGATGACTTTTTTCTATTTCACTTACTTAGTTTACTTTTATGAATGCTTTCCGAATCTTTATTTATATTTTAGCATTATAATTGCAAATAAAGGAACTTAACTTTTATATTTGGGTAATTCAGAAGTAAGTAACATAAAACAATCACATGAAAAATAATTAAATTTTTAATTAATTAAGACATGATCGCTGTCTGATAAATAGATTACTGACACCCTTCTGTGCCTCCTGCTATGATTTCGATCATCGGTTACAGAAACTTTACAGAATGTTTGTACTACTCAGCACCCTATTAAACAATCTGTGAATGATAATTTTATTATTTTCTTCTAATTACATACAGAAATGGAGAACGAGTAGAACAGCTCTAGTGTATGTAGTGAAACAATTGATATATTCGTATCTCAACAATTATAAACATAAAGATGTATACACATGTAGTACGTTCAATTGTACTTGACGATTAGGTTTCCTTTTAGAAATGCCCTCAAGGAATTTATTTAATTTCTGGTTTTATATTTGAAATGCTGGCCAAGTTTTCATTTATTTTAAATAATAAACTAAACAAAACATCGGTATCTACCAGAATATTACGTGAATATTTCTTTTTTTGATATTAAGCATCTGAAAACATTGTTTATAAAGTTACAGCAAAAAAATATTGCTAAGTTTGAAATTTTTGATAATATTTTACATTTATATCAATATATTTAATTTTATTAATTTTTTTTGTAATAGGCGCCCAGTTGGAATTTGGCCAGATGCTCACTTTATTGTGGCCGTCTCCGTGCTTCGCAAGACACGTAAAGCCGGTGGTTATCATTAACAATAAAATAAAGTTGGGTAACATGCACATCTAACGCCTTAGCCTAGCAAGCTACTTTAAATTGCGGTTCCTTTTAGCGGTGGAAGCTCTTTTCAATCGTAGAGGTTTCTTCGACTGTTGATGAGGTCTTCAATTATAATCAGGTATTTGGTCATCTTGAATGTTGATAAAGCCAGACATTGCTGGTAGGTTCTGGAATATTTCGAAAAAAATCGACTTGCACTAAAAATAAAATCCAGTAGTACTGTTAGTTTTTCGATCAAACAAATTTAAGTGATAAATAACACTTAAGGGTTGAATTTGAGTTTCTGTTAATTATTAATATTAACTTGAAACTGTATAAGTTACTAAATAGACCTGTATTACTTTGCCAAGTACCTACACATGAAGTAATGAGTATGAAAAACTGCAATAACAATAACAAAAATCAATTCTGTTGTAGCGTGGGCTTTATTTTCAAGTAATATTTTAAGTTTAAGTTTGATCTTGTCTAACCTTGTTAACAAGATATTTGTTCACTATGAAAACAATTTATTTAAACAATAACACATAAGTTTCTTCTAATACTACATAATTATATACTTTCAAAATGCAATTTTTTATATTTTTACGGCTGGTATTAGATTGTTCTAGGTTGTTTGGATTCCCTAGATTAGCTACAAGCATCAATTTTAGTACTAACTTCAAGGGTTTATTCCAATAAATACATTAATTTTCTTTATATAATCTACTTGCAGCTTTAGATTAAATTTATTTCTATAAAATAAATCCTAAACAAAAAAATTAAAAAGAACCATTTTATGGTATCAAAAGTTATATTTAAGATGCTAAGTGAATATAAGATCAAAAGTTTGCCTAAAAATAACATCATTTAAATCTTGTAACGCGAATTCCTGGAGCTACAGCGTTCCCATGAATCTATAATTTAATTAAACTTTTTTTTGAAATTTGGAAATTTACATTTTGTTTTAACTTCCGATTATTAAAATTTTGGAAACAAAGTGATAACCCAAAATTGCATAAGACTTAATTTGCAATTTGTACCATTTTAAAAAAATAAAATATTGTTTTTTAACAGTTCAGAATAATTTTTATTCGTTTTACACAGAATTTTATCTACTTTAAATAATAATTGATTGATTTTTGTTGTTCGATAAACTATATGAATTTAGGCATTATGTTCGATGAATTTATTTATTCCAAAAATTCTTTCAAAAGAAGAGTCAAAATGATGATTTTAAAAGTTTACCTTTAGGCTTTTACAGCAGAATGCTTGTTCTATACCGGATACATAAATATGTAATCGAGTTTGGTGAATAATAATAATTTAATATTAATAATAATTTTAAATTTAGTGAATTGAATTTGTAAATTAGTAAAATTTTGCTCACTTTTATTCAAGTCTATGATAGAAATAATTATTTATATTTCGAGTTTTAGATTCGGGTTGAATTAGACAATTTTTGACTTTACAAAACTTATTACCGACTTACTTAATACTATTTTACAAATCGCCATGATGCATTATTTATTCAAGTTGTGGACTAAATAAAATGTGTAGATTGATTCTGTTTTCTCAAAAATTCTTAACAAATTTCAATGAGCTGTTTTTTTTTACTTTTTAACAAAATTCCCTCAAAATGTCCGATATTGTTTTGCAAACTCGCAAGAAATATTTAAATTATGTTTAAAAATCCACAAATCAGTTTTTAAGAAAAAAATAAATTCAATTAAAAATTCACTAAACTTGAAATTATTAAACTCATGGTTACTTAAAATATATTTTTACAAGTTTATGATATGTAACTTGTAAATTAAATAAACAGGAAGAAAAGTCTTAATAGAAAACTGAAAGTAATATTATTTTGAATAAAAATCTAAAAAAATTGAATAAAAAATATTTCTTATTATCAATTTTGAGCATGGGATGGATATGAATCGATCAATTTTTATAATTTTCGCAATCTTTCTCGACAAATTGGTTCCTGTTTTTTAGTGGGATTCTTTCGTACATTAAACTGATGTAAATTTTTAAGGTACAATTTTAAAAACAAGTAAGATTGCATTTCCAAGTTATTTAGACCTTCATAGGTCTCTTTTCGAGACATAATAATTAAATTATTAAAATATAAATAGTAGAGGAACGTAAAAATAGAGTTGAAACGGTCATTGATCTGGTTGTTAGCGCGATCAACTGCTAACGTAATGCGATTCGGTTCAAATCCAGGTTGGATAGAAGCTCACTTTATATGGCCATCTCCGTGCTTCAGAAGGCATGTTAACATGATGGTCCTCTCACAATGTGCTGGCAATATCTTTGAAGTATTAATTGCTATAGTGCCTTCTTGAGGGAACAGGTAAACGACTTCGGTTTTATCCTTACATAAGGAAGCTCGAAATATATATTAGGTGATATTTCTGAAATTATATTTCAGAAATACAATAAAATGGTTTTTACTAGTTTCTTACCAGTAGTGTTAGTTTCTCGCCACTGCGAGAAAGAATAAATGTTTTTTTAAGAATTTCGATTTGTTGATCAATTTGAAGATCAACAAAAGTAATTTGTTTATTTTGCCAACAATAATGCCAAAATTGTTACTTTCAACACCTTTTACACAAAATCATGATTTGTTTTGATGAATTTGACAGTGTGATTATTTGACATTAGTGTGTTTTGTGCGCCGCTTGTTTATGGCAGGATAAAATTTAAAATTTGGAAACGAGGAAAGTGTTTTTGAATGTTGGCAATTTTGAAAAGAAAGAAAAAGGAGGGAGTTGGTCTGAGGACTCGAGACCGGAATGCACGTCAGCTGGAGGACGTGAATTTTGAGATTTTTGATTTGCGTTGCCGTGAAAGCGGTAAATTTTTGAGTTTGTGATAGTGCCTTCTGAAGACGGGGTCGTCTGTTTTATATTTGCGAGTTGATCAAAGTTTTTGGTGGGATTATCGAATCTAAAAAAGATAGCAAATGAAAAATTTTGATAGAGGAGCCATTTTGGAATTATTCAAATTTGATTTGTGCAGCGAGTCATTAAGTTTGTATTGGAGTCGAAAAGAGGAGCTATTTTGGAATTATCAAAGTTTTACTTGTACGAGTCAACGAGTTTTGGATTTGAATTGGATAATTGAAGGCAGCATTAGGCCAACACCTGGAGTGTCAATAAGGTCAGTCGTTGAACATTTGTGCGCTAATTTAATAAAATTTTATTTGTGTTAAAACATTTTGAATAATTATTTTAAAAAATTATTACCATTGTAAAGATTTACACAAGACACAGAATTGTTTGGTGGTTTAAATTTCAGCAAATGATTTCAAATTTTAAATTTAAATTTCAATTACCAAGCAAAACACAATTACACCACCTGGCATATTTGGAATTTTGTCCCAAAATCGGTTTGACAATAAAGCAAATTTTGAAATCACGTTTCAATATTCGAGTTTTAATTGCGCTGTGGTCGCCGAACATTTATTCATTTTCAGAGCTGCGAACCTTAGAACTCACTACTGGGTAAGTCTCATAGCTCTCCGCTGATTAATCCTAGACAACTGGGTTAAATTTTTTTATGGTGTTGCAACGGAATTTCGGAAAGGGGTCCTTTACGAAAAACCACAATAATATAATATATAGGAACGTGGGATAGGTTGCTGGCTAATGATTTAGAAAACCAAGAGAGGTTAAAACTACAATAATTATTGTCATTTCTACAAATTGGCAATTTTTATTTTCTTATAACTATTATACAATAAATATTAGGCATTAAAAAATTAAATAAGTATATCGTAAATCTACCTAAAATTAGTAAGTTTATATTAATTTTATATATTTTGGGTTGAAGAGGAATATTAATATATGTATAGGGTACAGGTGACATCAAACAGAAAAGGTGGAAAAGGGAACTTGAAGAGGCTTATATTCAAAAGTGCATGGAATAGCTATAAAAGAAGAAGAAGAAAGAAGATTAACATATTAGCAAATGTAGTGAATATCTTAAAATATATTCGCAGGGGGACTAATATTTGAATATTTACATAATATTTATATGTTAAATTAAATATTTTAAAAAGTTTCAAGTATAATGAAATTTGAAAAAATGTATTATTTTTTTTTTTAATACAATTCTAATGAAATTTAAAAATTTTCCAACTCACATTAAAGTTTAGGACCTCCCTTTGCGTAAAAGTGGTTTCGTCTTTTCAAGATATCATCAGCTAAACTATCCCTAAATGAACTAAATGGATTAAAATCCATTAAAATTAAAATCAAAAACTATATTGGAAAATTTTTATAATAAAATTAATTGACATGTGTTTTGACAAACCTATACTGACATACTAGATTGAATGTAAATTGAATGTCACTAAGTAAACAAAAATTATTCAAAAAAGAAATGTTTTATATTTCAAAAAAACAAGATTACCTTTTCAACGTCCATGGGTTTTGGACCTAATGAAATAATAGGTTTTCTCATGTCTTTTTGAAAATCCATCAACAAAATCTAAGAACCAAAAATTGTGACCCGTAGCAAAGATACACCGAAGTTCAATATGGTTTGACAAAACAATAAAAATAATGTGAAGTTAAAATTGAAAGTGCTCAATGTAGCCTTTAACAAAGATAAAATCCATAAATTCCACTGTCTATGCGGGTTGTAGACAAGAGTGAAATCAAAAATAGATTCTAAGTTTATTTAATTTGTTATAATAAGTATAACTGTATTGAAATAAATATTGTAAATGTTTATTATTACTTGTTAATTTAACATATATTTTCAACAAGTAATAATAAACATTTACAATACATAATATTTATATTATCCCAATATTTGAATATCGGTTTCTGCAAATATATTTAATATTCCTCCTCTTGCATAAAATTTTATTTACACATCTTGCATACATCTTGGAAAATTTAATGATGCAATATATGCTAAAAGACCATAAATGTCATATTATTCTTGGGCAAAATTTTATTAGGAAATACCTATTTTAAAGGGACTTATAATTTGAAAATACTAAGGACTCTTTGTATTCGTACGTCAGCTGTACAGCGATTGAATTTATTTCGTTAACATCAAAAACGTCAGAATGTTCTTGTGAAGCCACATTAGTACGACTTCACCGGCATGAAGATGTCAACGAATAACTTAGTTGAGAATTTTTTGAAGTGATTTTTTGTCAAATCAAATTCATTTAAATCACACACAGTATTTAGAATTTTATATTTAATTTTTAAATAGTTAATATAAGAAACCATTTACTTATTACTTAATAATCACAATAAAGTAATTCATTTATATTACGTCAAAGCGATTACAGACAATTCACATTTAATAACAGTTTGTTCGAAATATCACTGCATTTGTTTATACTAATGCTGCGACAATGGGGGTCTTTGATTAGGGCATTTTACTGCAACGTACTGTTTACATACGAGGGATGCTCTGTAAATAGTTAGTAGCTGGCCATGGAAGCTCAATTGGCTAGAAACAATTGAATGTTGCATTAGTTGACATTTGTTACCCACAATTGTCAAACGTTACGATTTCTTTGTGAAACGTAGTTAATTTTATAAGTTAAGTAGTTTTGCATTTTTAATTCAGTTAAAAAGAGCATTCCGCGAACTGTCTTTAGAGCTATGATTTTCTACAACTATAAAAGACAGTTAGGATACCAACAAAGTAATAAAAATTTAATAGCAGCTTTTGACGATGCTGCCCCTTCATTATCCGCTGTTAGTCATTTGTTCCGCAAATTTCGACAAGAGCGAGAGCTGCAAGAAGATGAAGCAAGACTTGGAAGACTTGCGGAAGCTGCCTGTTCAGAAATGTTGATCGTGTGGCAAGCTTGATTCAGTCCAATCGAAATATTACTTATAGGAAGATTCAAGAGGAAGTGAAGATTAGATCCTCGACGGTGAATACCATTTTGCATAAACATCTTGGGGTAAAAAAGCTAGCAAGCCGTTGAATACCGCATTTGCTCTCAGATAGTCAAAAACAAGTTCGAGTAGACTGGTGCAAATTTATGTTGCAAAAATTTGACAAAGGAGCTTCCAAAAAGTGAAATACATTGTAACAGGTGACAAATCTTGGGTATACAGTTACGACCCTGAAACTAAACAGCAGTATAGTGTTTGGGTATTCGAAGATAAAGACATTCATTGCAGAAGCGTGAATAAGAAATGATTGCTGTTTTTCCGCCGAAGTGGTCCTGTTGCTGTTATTCTACTTGAAGATTGCAGAACTGTTAATTCTAAATGGTACTGCGAAGTGACTTTACTATAGATGTTTGCAAAATTAAAGACAGGTCGCCAAAAGATCGGTTTGCGTAACATCTTAGTTCATCATGACAACGCATCCTTCCACACTGGTGCCAAAACATTAGATTTTTTTAAAGATTCGGGAGTTCAATTGATAACTCATCCTCCGTATAGCCCAATGATGTGATGTAGAAGATTTTCCAGAAGATCTTCCAGATTTTCCATGTTTTAAAAAGTGGTTTCAAAGAATGCATTAGTGTATTAGTCCGAATTGAAACTATTTTAAAAAACAATAAAGACTTTTTGTTCAAAATGCAACTATCTTTTTATAACTAACAATTTTCTGCGCAACCCTCGTACAATAAGGAAATTTTGAGAAGTAAGCTAATGTTTAATTCTAAAAGATAAACGCATTATTTTAACATTGAGTTTGTTTTGCCAAATTTATTTTTCATAAATAAAACCTAATGCATAGAAGAGTAATCAAAATTTCTAATTTTAGTAAACTTAAAAATAGTCTGAAGTAATTTCTCCATGCAAAAAGTTGGATTTTTAATTGCTTTCATTGAAAATATATTTATTTCGCTTACTTTAAAGAGGTTTGCAACAATATTTCAGCCAATTTGAAAGCTTTAAGTAAGGAAGGCCAATATTAAATATTAGATCTACTGTTTTGTTGTAGTACCTTAATATACTTCTTGTCAATAATTGTAGAATAACATATTCCAATAATAACAATGATAATTTGATTGTAATATCAATAAAAATATAAACCATTGTACTTGCAGTGCCTCGCTGCTTATATTTATTTTCTGTTGACGCACAATTTATTGAATTTAATATTCCGTGAAAGGACAAAACTAAATAATCTCGTATTTGTACATCTAATATATCAACATTCTTTCGTGTGCATACCTGTTTAAAGAAATATTTGAATAAATCTCAAAATGATGTAGTGGTTCAGGATACCTACTTGTTCGATTTATAGCAAGATCGTTTCTCATAAATAAGGTAGACACATAAATAATGTTTTAGTGCAAACTTATTCATGGATTGAGAAGTAGTCTGAATATAAAAGCGCTACGAATTTGGTGGAACTATAGATAAAATGACAGTTTGTATGGAACAATACGCTAGCCAAACAATCTAGGGTGTACCACCATGATGTTGGCTTAATCCACAACTCAAAACATTCTCACTCATTGTTATTGTTCGAGTTTACGTTGTGGCTTTTTCAAAGTGAGATGTTTGTAAAACTCACAGAAAATGCAGAAGTGTTTATTCAATAACACTGAATACATAGTTTGAAACAGGTAAATTGCAAAGTCACACTTAAAGAAATTCAATTCTGCTCTGATTAGATCGTTTCGTCTTGAAGAGGCAAGGTTGTATAGATGAAGAATGACCGTAGAAATTGTGTGTAAATGTAATTCAGTCGAAGACATTAATGTGCTGCTGTAATAAATCATGATATCAATGCATGTTTTGGTTGCGGGTGGCCAGAAAGTGTCAAGTTTAGGCGTGCTGACTTCATTACCGTAAACACGGCATGGCACCTGGGCAATACATCATGAGCTCTAACCCAACCCGGACTCTTCCGGCTAACTTTATTGGAAACAGGACAGCTGTGATAATGTGCTTTCGTTAAATAGTTAAACCACTCCGCGGGATGTACTTATTTAATAATCGTTAGAATCGACAGATATTTTTATATATTGAAAAAATCAAGTTATAACTTGAATACCTGCGGGTAAATTTTTCACCGTTCACATTACAATATTTAACTAATTTTTATTCAATTCATAAATTATGCATATAATTTTTTTATGCATTGTAAACCCATAAATTTGAAGAACAAATATTATTAAACCTTACTTTTAGTAAATCTCAAAATAATAATAATAATTTATTATTAAATCAAGAAGTAATTTATCATAAATTGCTTAATTATCAAAGTTATGGAATAATCATAAAAGCAAGCTTCCATTTAAAATTTAATTTAAGGTAAGTAAGCAAGTTGAACTTGATCAAGATTTATAGAGAGTTAACGATAAAAATTTACGGTAGAATGTTAAAGTTTTCAACTACATATTGACGTGTAAAATCTGGTGGAACCCTATTGTATGCCGCTACAATATTGTCGACTTTTTGATCCGATTTGTCAGATTGTCCTGTGGGTGGGTCAGGAAGCTTTTATCCTTTTTCTATATCGTTTGCAGTTTATCAATACAGTTTTATATACGAAAAGGTGTATATAAAAGCGTAAAATAAATGTGCTACTGTACGGTGGCCAATATAATCCGCTTTTCGTCCAAAACTTTGGCAGATATAATGATGAAAATAACACATGTGACAGCATACGCGTTGTCCTGGTTATAAGGGTGTCTTACTGTCAACGTAACAATAGCTTTGTGTTGTATTCAACTGGAAAAGGCCCATTTCGTTTACTAATCGCATTAACGTTTGTTTGTTACAAATTTTCTAATTATTGATATATTTCATTCACCAAGAAGTAGGATTATATTTCTTTAATCTTGTTTGTTCGAATATTAAATATGTTTTTATAATTTGAAAGAACTTCCTGTCTATAAGAAAAATTCCTTAAAAGTTAAAATTGTAAACAAAGTTCTTTAAAATCTCTACTTAGGTATACCACATCTTATACCCATACTATTAATTTATTGATAACGAGATATTTTATGCCAGTGATTAACATTTCTACAAAATTTGATTTTTACAGATTTTTTACGTGCTTCTGTTTATTTATTAATTATTACCTATCATAATATCTTCTGTTTTGTGCAATAGTACAAAAATCCTGCTAGCAGAATCAATTTTTGGCGATAAGATTTATTTTAAAAGTAAACTTGCAAGTAAAATACAACCTGTAACATTAGAGTCCTTGTAAAAAATGCCTATCTAATGTTCAAATCTCAACTCGGTCCGATGAATAACATAGAAATTGCACGAATTTATTTCTTTCGCATAAATTTTGCACGAAATTAATAAGCCTGGGGTTCTATCGTATTCCATTATATCCTAATTTATTGTGTGTACCACAAGAAGATTCTAGTTCTGATGTAAGGACAGTTGTAATATTAACCAACATTTTCACGTTCAAGGCAAAAGAATGCCAAGATTATTTCAAGTTATTTGGTAATATTGAATAATGTAGAAATTATTCAAAAATTGTTTACTACCTGATTCTAAATAAAGCAATATATCCACATATCAGTGTGTATTATAGCTTTCCGTTGTGTTAACAATCTTAATAAAACATTTCCCACCTTGACACGTAGTATACTATTACTGCAGAATAAAATTGATCAATTAAAATTTTGTTCTAAATTCTAAATCGAGAAGTATTTCGACATTTCTGATAAATGTTGAGGTCGCTTATTGCAATGATAAAGAGTGTGAGTTCTGTTTTTGTAAACGCAACTGAAGTCTTAGAGATATGTTACGACAATTAATTTAATCTTCTTTGAGCGAGAAGCATGTTTGAAAGCACATAGTACATAGATTAAACATTATACACGGTTTTACACATATTATACCTGTAGTGACATATCTTTTGTAAAGCGTCTTTCTTAGATAAGTAAGCATTACATCGTACACGTTATAGAAATAAAAAAAAGTAGCAAAACATTATTTAGTTTGTCATTAATTGTTTTATTGAAAATTGAAAAAATTTACATATTGTATTAATTTAACATCTGGTCATAATCTGTGATCGAGTTGATAAAATGTACCTAAAGGTTGAGTTGTACAAGCGCGAGTTAAACCAAGTTGAGAAGTTAACCCACTGTTGTATTTACTCTGATTAAATAAAACAGTAAGTTAATTCTTTCTTTCAGTTTATTTACTGAGTACAGCTCAGGCTGAACGTGTATCAGGGTTTACTGTTTACCTTACTACTACGATAACTATACAGTAGCACCCTAATGCATAATCTAGAATCAATGAATGAAAATAGTACAAGCTTTGATTTACTCAAACTCAGAGGCATTATAATAAGAAATTAGGAGTTCGGGAAATTCCCAAATAGCAAAGTTTCTTTATTTTTTTTTCTTACACAATTTATTTTCACACTTCTTTAAACGCCAAAATGTAATTAATATTTTAAAATAAAAGTATTTAATTGTAAAACAAATTTAACATTTTATCGGCTGCGATTAGTTAAATCAGGAAATTTAAAACTTAAAATAAAAATAGTTTTTCGTCGAGTGATTCTGTCTTAGATAAATCTAGACAAAATACATCCTTCACAATTACGCAACCAAAATAGTAGCATGATGCATTTAGCTGAAGCTACGCCTCCCGCATAGGATACAAATGCAGGTAGCATTTATCAAACACCGCATTAACCGTATCATGTGGCCGGTTTCGGCATTACTCGAAAGATTTGTCATTCTCAGACATGCACTGGTTCAGAAGTACTATGATCAGACGGTGGCATAGTACCATAAAGTACTATCATAGTACATACTATCATAGTATATCATACTACTACTACTACATACGTACTATCATGAAAACATACAGAGTCAAGAATCACTCAAACTGAAAACCATTTTCTTTTCATTTTTACAGTTTTTTTTTTATTTATCTAATCATAGTCGATAAAATGTTAAATTTGTTTTGCAAACTTTAACATTAAATATTTTTATTAATATAAAACAAAAAAATAAAACATACACACATTATATTTGTTATGTATATTTCTTCGTGAAAATGTTAAAGGATCATCAAATACTTAGAAGTTGTGTGGATCCCTCCATTGCATCTCCCCGTGTGCGCTCTTGTATATGATTGCAGATTTTAGATTTATTGTGAGAGCTATACTTATTTAAGACAATAACAGTGAAAATCACTTTATGCATTTAATTATACCCAGGAATGAAAAGTTTACTTTATTTAAAACAAATTTTAACTATTGTATAGAAATAAATAATACGGTGCTTTTGAAAAACCATCACTTGATTTAAAATATCAAGAATTTCTTAGCGTAGGAAAAGTTGTTCATAAAAACAACTACTTTTTTATAAGTATAGTAAGTTTAAATTGAAACAAAATTAAACATTTGAAAAAAAAGAAAATTGCAGTTTAACCTATGGAAATTGCAAAGAATAATGTTGAAAGTACCTTTATGCTATCTAAAATTAAACCAAACCTGGAATTATGGATTAATTCATAAAAGAAGTTAAATTTAAAAAAATCTGCTTTCAATGAGTAGGTAAACTGAAAAATGGTCAACCAGCTTCGTTAAATGAATTTATTGCTTTCAGTGATTTCTTTTAAGAGTAAATTATATAAAAAGTAGATGTAGTTCAAAAGTGTCTAAAAATATTTTCATATTTTAAGGATCAAGGTATTTCCTATGAGAATCTCATATTCCTGATTGATGTAGCCCCGACACTAATGTAGCTAGCTCTACACGTAGAAGATGTTTTTCATTCGAAACGACTACTGGGGCAATCAAGCACGGCGTTTGTCCATAAGGACAATTTGTCCTTATTTAACTGTAAAATTCTACTTGCGGGATCTAATTGTTGTGTGCATATTAGAAGAAAACTTACCTAAAAAATTTATATATAAATATAATATCTAATTTTAACAATTGTCAAAACAATTATTTTGTCCAATCTCATTTTTACTTTATTTCATTTAACTGTTTCAAAATACGGTTAATCCACTCCATTCAGGACTTTGTATTATAATTAACTGTTAACATAGCAAGGATGACTACATTGTAGTCACTGGCAGGCTAGTTTAAACTTATCAGACACTACTGTTACTGTTGCAAAAGTCGTTTTGTCGTTAAAACTGTTGCAAAATACAATGAATCCAACGTACTTTTTTAAATATTTATAAAAATTGAAATCCGACATTTTTGTCAATATTGTAATATCTTAAAAAACACTTTTTGTTTTATTTTTTAAGTAAATTTAAAGTTTATAATCGGAGGCATTAACTGGTGACAGTTTTTCTTCTTTCTGAAAAATTTGTTTTAATGAACAAAATGTATTTTTTGCAACTGGGCGATTTTATTTCTTAATGCTGTACACCTTTCTTTTAGAGAAAGAGGTTGATGCTCAGGAGTGAGCGGAAAGGGCTGACAAAGAAGAAAAGAAAAGATTTTATTTTTATAAACTCACTATCAAGTTTTACATTACATAGTAATTTATAAAATATATTTACCATTGAAACACTGCTTTATTATTTTTACATGCTATTATTTGTAAGGATTTTTTTGTCTCGAAGTACTACGTACCTCGAATTCCCTACGAACTAATTTTTTGTAAAAAATAGTTGGTTTTCTTAGAGATAAGTCCTAATAACTTGTATAACGTGTATTTTATTTTAAAGAAATTTAGTACAGAAGGTCGTTAAAATAATACATTGAAATTCCAATATTCAAGAATACAAAAATCTAGTAGTATTTGATTAGTAGTAAAATTTAGATATAACATCACAGAAATTATAAATGCGAGACAACGAAATTAATTTATCACATTTGGGCATAATGCTGTATTAATTATAAAAGATTGGCAGAGAAAAAACCACAAAATTTTGCCAAAGTTGTTGAACAGAGTTTAATAAAAAGCTACTAAAGTATATGATTTTTTACAAGTTCAAGATTTTATAAGGAAAACAGATTTCTTCTTCTTTATGAAAATTCAACGTTAATCCTGTCCTTCTCTCCACATGAACACCTAAAAAGCACAGTCAAATATTATAATCTTAAGGATCTTGTAAGACTTCATGTTTTACCTATTTTTTATGCTACGAATTGTACCAAATAATTGCTAGATAGCATTTGAATTTATCTATGCATTCAGATACTTGTGTAATCGAATTCTGAAACTACTGTTTCGGGTTTTCCTCATATAAGATCAATCACCATTCACATTGCAACTGGTACATTCCAAGACTATCCTTTGGTGGTATTCTTATTTTGGAATATCCTTACTTTACTGTTACCTACCGCAACTACTGAAATTAACCCTGTACTCCGCTCCCATCACTGCACTGGTTCCTTTCTTCACCATTTCAACAACACCCACCTCATGTCATGGAATCTTCCTTTGATAACTGAAGCATTGTACTCACTGCAAACCTTGATTTAATTTTATTATGCAAGGACTCAATAATTTGTATATCAAAGCCATTTTTACCCTTTTCTCTTTGATGTTTTCTTCTCATATTTTTTCCCTTGGTATGTAACTTGTTCTAAACAGCAACAAATATCTTTTGTTCTTTATTGAACAGTTCTGTTATTATGTAATAAGAATATGTATTAGTTCTTAACATATTCTGTAATTTATTGAAAAAAACATTTTAGGTTACATTAACTTGTATCAGCATACTTATATTTATCTTGGCGTGGTCGATTGATTAACTCGGTTATTAAATGATAAAAAATTCTTGAATGAACCATTTGAAAATTTTAATTTAACGATACAGAAGTTCGATAGTAACTACGAGTGTAAAAATATAGTAAGAAATTTTTATATTATCATTTAAAAGCCATAAGGGCAATAATTAATTAAAAAACATGTTCCGACGTCTGATATTAATCGTATTGGAATTTACCGTATCGACAGATCACTACCCTCGTTAACGCCAGCTGACTAATAGCGGAAGCATTAAAGCTACAATATCAGATACTAAATAAGACGATCACACAGTATAATAGAATGGTTTTCCTGCTTAAATCATTCTATTATACGCTTGTTACTAAAAAGACACACATTATTTTAAAATTGAACGTTTAAATTCGGGCCGTTTTGATGCTAGGGTACTATAGTATAATGTAAAATATATAATAATAATAATGATAATATGCCCATGAGCCTAGGATAGATTTACTGTAAAAGATATTATAAACTATGCGCGGTTAAAAGTTGCTAAATCCTTTTGGACGATCATCAAGTTTATAGTCTAGAATTTGTTTACCAAAAATTGAACTACTATTCGTATATGTATGCAGGTAAAGCATCGGTTCACTACAACTGGTCGCATTCGTCACTAGACCACCAAGTAGTCGTACATAAAATTATACTAAATCGTCCGTCTATCTGCCTACTATTTAAAAAAATATATGAGAATTTATGTAGATGCAAAGCTATTGTTAGCGGATTACAGTATAACTATCATTTTAAAGTATTTTAATCTGACAACTTTTATGAATTAATATTTAGAGATTATTAAGTAGATACATGTAAATGGTATTGTAAGTTAAAAATAACATTAAAGTGTTAGTGAGTATGGTACTTTTATTTGTTAAATTTCAAAGTATTACAGCTTTTGAAATAAAATAACAAATTTATTCTTGTCAGCCAATATCTTCATAGAGTTTGTTTGACGAAAATATTGATTTATTGGAATAGACACAGTAGGTAGTTCACGAAAGCTTAATATAAACGTAAGATATACAGACAAACTAGTGTTGATAAAAAGGGCTAAGAGTAGCTCATGTAAGTTTCATGTAGCGTGTGTACACAAAATGGCGGATACATCAAAGACAGAAGCGTCCGCACCAGACAAACGTGAGGCAATTACAACGCTCTCTACACCCTCCCAACTTGAGGGAAATATTGACACAATACCGAGTCGACTTAATTAAAGTCCGCGTGTCGAAGTGTTCATTTCCTGATAAGGCGAGGATATCGATTGTGTAGACAAAGTTATGACATCAGACTAACTTATGAATACAAAGTAGCTGATAAAAATGTTTATTTTCCCACACCCTAGTAGTAATCGCGATCCGCAGTTCACAACTTCATAAGCTGCTGCAAATTTACAGGGGTAAAATTTATATTTTCATGTAGATATTTTCAGAGAATAATAGAACACATCTTGATTAATCAAATTTTTATATTTTAATTGCATCGAATGCGGAATCTAGAAGACGCCACTCATCAAGCACACTGCAATTACAACGTTTTCATAATATAAAAGTGTTGAATAATACCGAAAATGTTGGGATCGCATATTTGTAGCACTTTCCTAGTTAACATTTATTGTCTTTGATAAGATATAATTTAAAGAAATTGTCACCATTGTCATCTAGATATGCGCTAGCGTCGTGGTAGCTTCATCGAAAAGTATTCTTCCACTTCTTGTGAAATGTGGCGTAAAGACGAACGCGCCTCTCCCGTGTGTAATCAAGATGGATTGCGACTCGAGATTAGCCTTTCTGCCACTCGACCTCCCTCCCCATGCTGCAACCTTTTAGGCTCATTTTTAACCAAAAAGAATAAATTTCAAATAAGATCAGAGCGCATATATATGACTCGTAAAAAGTCGAGGGCTTCTAGTAGGCTCTTACTTGTCTTCTCAAAATTCACAGCTTGTGAGCATGTTTCCATAGAAACTAAATCATTCTTGTTCCATTTTGATGCATGTGTTATACAACCTTAAAAATAGTTTTTTTATTTCATAATTTATAAAAGTCACATATTTTGATTAGTAATTGCAATAAGAACAATGTTAAAAGCTTCGCTATAATTATTTAGCAATTGCGTACCTATATAATAATTACGGGATAAGGAAAACTTTACATTAAAAATTATAAACCTGCATAGACGTTCGAGAGTTTCTGATTGGCATAACTAACAAACGATTGTCGAAATTCGAACGCAGGATTATATATTTGGTTTGCAGTCATCATCACCTTCTCCCGAGGTGACGAAATTAATGAATTTGTCATATGTCGTGATGAATCAAAAAAAAATCACGTGTAAATTTTATTTTCCGTAAAATCGTTTTTTCCTGTATAAATAAATTTTTCATGGATTTAAAATCAGGAGTGATTGATTTAACAATTCACATTTTCATTAATAATCAAGTACTTAATTCTACCCGTATTTCGTATCTTTCTATACCTACCTAAATATGACAAATCTTCTAACTGATTCATTTAATTTACATAATTTTTGAGTAGATCCCAAAAATTAAAACATGATTCGATTTTGTGATGAGTATAGAGTGTGAATAGCTGATAAAGGACCAGTAATCACATACGCGTGCCTAACTAATACACCCTTATCAAATTATGTACAGCATGGGACACCTTTATGACTTTATTAACAGTGAATTTAATTAACTTTATGCCATCAAATATTTAAATTACAATACCTGCATATCATAGATACTTGCTTATATTATAGCGATATAACATATGTCAAAAATGTTATATTGCAATAATATAGTGTGTACATTATCTGCAATATATTTATAGAAAAGCATATTATGCTATCAGTGTTCTATATTTTATTAAGAATTTGTTTGCTTTATATATTATAATAATGAACTCGGTAGTTATTAATCATAATGAAGTACTCAAATTAATCTTTATGTTCGTGAGAATATTTTTCATAAGTTAATTATTGCTGCGTAGTATCAGGTATTAGATAATAGTTTTTCTTATTTTTCTTTTGACATAGATTTATTCTTACCAAAAATGGAAAGCAATATGAGAGATGTCCAAGAACAAAGGTCCGTTGACAGCAATTTCTTACCCGCGGCGATCCAAGAATGCGAAGCATGTCTGTGGTTATATCATGCGAAAAATTCAATATCTCACTGCTATTTGGTGTTAGTCAATAGACGTCTTTGTGCAGTTCCTCTCATCAACCTTACATTCCTCGTAGGGGACTTGTTCCGAGTGCAACCCCGCCGCAGTTCTACAGCTGTCAATTATACGGATGCTCATGTCAGCGATCCACCTGATAAGAAAAGTTGTGCATTTGAATAGTATTTTATATAAAATTTAAATGCAGCTAACGCATTTTCTTCTGTTTAATCTCAACATTTACGTTCCTTTCAATGCTAATAAAAAATCGCAACTCTTAAGTGGCATCAGTATTGCAGTTAAATATTTATACTAAATCAACACTAAAATTCAACGTATAAAAATTAAAAAATATTAAAACGGCATTTGAAATTTAATTCATACACATGTAATATGTCGATGTATTATTCAAATAATAAAGTGCGTTAAAATAAGCATACATCGGAACGAATATAGCAATAGCGAACCATAGTATAATCGTTCCAAATCAATGGCTTTTATATCGGTTGCAATAACCCATAAACAACCAGAGACAAAGCCACTGCTCGTGCATTACATCCGACATTAATTATTGTGCAGTGCTCTACATATGTACGACACGCGTCGCGGCGGCTGTATAGTCAAATCGTCATCAGATACGACAACGTTTTCCTAACTACATAAAGTATAATTACTTACATTTAGATAAGTTTTTATTATATTATAAGAGCAAGATCGATAAATTAAACTGGTCGTGTCTGATGTATGAAGTTGAAAATTTAAAATTAACAAAGGGGTTAATAAAATCAGAAACAATAATAACAAATAAATTCAAAAATAAAATAATACTAGTAGCTACTTTAGTCTATAAAGCTTATAAAAATTTATTTCTGCATAAATTTATCGTTATTTTTTTTATAAAAATTAGGTAGGTACCTACTTGGCTGTACCAAATATGTACTATATATATTTTTTATTATTTAAATTGGAATAAATTTAATACAAGCAACGGAACGAAGCAAAATCCTCATCTTAAACAGCAAATAGTATAATAGATATTCGAGCACCAAGTATAAATAATGAATACTTCTAAATAATTTTAGTTTTTATCACGACCAATGTATATTATACTTATTATAACGTTCACAAAATACATAAAAAAACAAGTGCTCTTAAACCTAAGCACCAATAAATTTGAATAATAATTCAAAAGCTGTTTGTAAATACTCAGAAAATTTTGAATTGGCCACTTGGCGCAAAGGGTAAATTGAAGATTTAAAACACTAAATAAGCAAACCATAATTATTGTTTAAAACAAAATATAATAAATTGTACTTACTATTTAAAAATTTAAAAATAATAATAATTAATATAATGATAATTTGAAAGAGTTTTATTAAAATTGCTATTTTCACAATCATATTGAATAAAATGAAATCAAAGATGTAAAAGATATCAATCTCATTCCAATATATTTTTCTAATAAAAAATTTCATCATCCTTTCAACATAGAAAACAAACTCATCAAAAGCGGAAAATAAATGAAAATATCTTGGGGAGGGTACTTCGTTTCATCTGTAGCAATCGTATAGCAATTGATCTCGTACAAGTGTTTACAGGGTCAATACTAGTCCAGATTTCAATTAGGAGTCAGTATTTACAAAGCTCTCGTTATGATTTCATATAGTACAAGCCTCAGCCAAGTCAACGACAATCTCATACTTTGCTGTTTACATAAAGCATTTGATACGTATAGACGTCTATATATGAAATTTTGCTACATCAACGCATTATTATTTCTTTTAAGATATAAATAAAAAGATAATATAATATTTTTATGTATTTTTTATGTTAAAATTATTAACATTTTCAATAGGCACCTGATGATAATATTTATTATTTATTAACTGTTATCTACAGTTTGCACACCATTGATCGGATTATTATTTATCGTGTTCATAAAAATTTTATTTAGTATAATTCAGTTTTTGTATGATAATGTTATTTCACAAATATTATTAACAACAAAAAATCCAAATACATAGTACATAATTATTTAAGTCTTGAAACGAAATATACCGTCACACCTCCCAAAGTAGCAATGAAATTTAACCAATACATACTAATTATTTAGTTAGACATTATTGATTTTATGTTGATGTTCTTTAACTTTAATTAAATTGGCTCAAATTATAATTCATCCAAATTTATTAAAAGTTAAAAATTCTCGTTAGTGCCACGATCTTGCAATTAAAGCTCTGAACAAAAAGAAAGAAAAAGTTAAATAATGCAATTAATAAAAAATAAGAAAGAATTTCCTATTTCACTTATAATAAATTGTGTAAAACTTCAAAATGTTATCATTTACTTAATAAGAAGAATAAAAATTAATCTTAAATAAAAAAATAAATTTACATCAATATAAATACTACATATTTTTGACTTGATATAATTAGGTAATTAATTTAAAAATTTATCATGAGAATTCATTTCAATATAAAAGATTTAATTCAACTCCACACCATAATATTATGCGTTATAAATTAATAGTACAGACTGCTACTGTTTCAATAATTTAAATTATATTATTAATTTTACGATTGTAAAAGTTTCTTCACTTCCTGAATTATTTATTTATACATTTTTAACTTTTAACAAGTTAGTGTTATGTGAAAATTTTTTTCTGACGTTTAGCAGATCATCGACACAGAAATTATTTAAACACTATCAATTTCTGAATTAATGTAGCATTTATTCTATGAAAGACAGACTCTTGAAATTATACTATAGGTACTATCTTACTTTATAATTTATAGTATTCTTAAATTTCCATTGCAAATAACAACGTGTAAAATTTTTAATGTTTTGACTAGCTATCTTCAAACCGTTTGAGGTCACCGTAACTTATATAAATATATCTAAAAATTATGAAAATTTCTATCATGAAACTTTTAATTTAAATCTTTATATCTCTATGACTTCACAAGTTGCAAAATATGGTTCTTATACTTTCTATAACTTTATACTTCTATTTACTTTCCATCTCAATACAATTTTTAAAATTAATTTTGGTTAATTTATTGCCAATAAGCTGGTAGTTCAGTCTAATAAAGTAAAATTACTTAGTTGAATATTTTGAATTTAATATCTCATTTTTCACAAAAATGGAGATCATGATCATGTTATTATACTATATATCTAGTTGGTTCTTCAAATTTATAACAATTTGGCCAGTTCCTAACAATCAAAAAATTACCAGTACAGGGTAACACAGAATAATTAGTCAGTGTGACAATCAATGCTCAAGGAAAAACATTTTAAAGTTGAAATTAGAATAGCTTCATCATCTAAAGAATATGTCCAATTTCTTTACCTAGAGATATGTCTTAGATAATCTATCTATTAGATAAATTAACAAAGTAACCAATCAGAATTAATTTATCTTATATATAGAATATCTAAGAAATATCTCTAGGTAAAGAAATCGGGCATTAAAAATCAACTTAAAACATATTTCTTATATCAATATAATATTAAAAGTAAGTAATTGTAATCCTAAAGAAACAACTTTTGCATGGTATTTTCACCTAGGCTGCCGACATGGGCAAAGGAATACCTTTAACATAGAGGGAAATTGTAGCCATCTAAGAATGCAAAGATATTAATTTTACAAACCGTGCAATTGCAAGTTCAATGGAAAATAACCTCAAGTTATTAATAATTTTATAAAATTAAATGATTTGTAAGTATGGCAAAGATAACAAAACTGAAAAATCCAAGCTCAGTAAAGCTGCGTTGACATGGGTAGTGACACACGGCCGTGGGCCACACTGTCGTAGGATACGCTCCGTGTCAACTGCTGAATCGTGAAATGTGAATCGTAATATTTTCTCACGAACTGATAAAATTGCAGTCGTGGTAATATCAAACATGTTTGATATTTAGTCGGTCGTGAAGCGTGAATTGAAAGACGATGTAGACGATATGACACGAGTGGTTACGAGCCACCAACGAGTTCATGTTCACAACCGTGAGTACTGCGAAATACATTACCCGTGTAAACCCTCTCCACGAATATAAAAATTATGAAATCGTGAAAGTGGAAATTTGTAAGTTCAGGAACGTGGGGCAAGCTCGTGATACACTACCCATGTCAACGCAGCTTAACCGTCAGAAGCGTGTAATTTTGCACACAAAGCTCTTAATGGACACGATCGTATTAATCGCAAAACAAGCACATTAACAATTTCCAGTAATAATCTGATGTGTTAGAAAAATTTAGCATGACTGTTCACTTGCTGATTATCAAAAGAGTGAATTACATGAAAATGCTCGTTTAGAATTTGCAAAAAGACGCATGTTATGGAATAAACAATGGAAAAATACCTCTTTACTTTTTAGTGATGAAAAAAATTTTAATCTCAATGATGATGGTCCAGATAAACGGCAATATTACTGGCTTGATTTAGTACATAAAAAAACTGAGAAAAGCTTTAGTTGTAATTTTGGTGCCTGTACAGTTATGATAATATGGCTAGCTCAATTTCTACGGAATGATCCCATTACTGTGGATAATAATAGCAATGATCTCTGAGAGTTATATTGAAGTTCTAGAAGTAAAGATTTCTGGAAGAAGCTTAAGTAGAACCATAATCTAATTCAGCTCTTAATGTTATTATTTGATAAAATTATTAGCCTGGCACTTTAGTGTGTCGAATACCAAACCGAGATACCCGGTTCGCACCCGGGCAGAGTAAAAAATTATTTCAACCGTCTTCCCTTGGAAGAAAGTGGCTACTTACTGAGGTAATTAGCCAAGAAAGTCCCCCTTTTATAGGAAGGGGTCCCGACACTTGAAATCGAGTTAACGACTAATAAGAAGTTAGCCTATTTAGCCTATTTAGAATCTTCCTATCCATAATATACTCGTATCTTTCGTATTGTATGTATTTCGCCCAGATAAATTCATAGCTATTAGTCTTCGATATCGCAATATGTTCCAGCTATGTTTATAGCTAAGAAGCTTGAGTTTATTAACTTTAATATTTTATTATAATTTATTATAACCTTTAAAAACTAAAACTGTCAAAGATGGTATACAAACTGTAAACGAACTGCGCTGCAAATAATTGCAATTTTAACGTTCAAGCTATACCGCCACTCCAAAATAATTCCACTTGTGACGAAATGTCAAATCATTGTTGATAAGACGCTGAGTTTTCTAATAGTTTATCATGCTAAAAGTTTAAAGTCTTCAATACAGTAGTTATTTTGCATTTTAAGTGGTTCCTTGTGGTTCCATTTCCATCGGGATGACCGAAATAATATTTAATTTGCCAACTTTGTGTTTAGACATTTGAAGTTTGGCTTCCAATCCTTAATGCCAGTTTTCGGATAGTTCTCTCATCTATCCAAAACGTATTCCACAGCGCATACGGCAAGTATACAAAAGATTTTCTTTGTAATTCAAAGTACGACTAAAAACGTGCAAGTAAGAGCTAAAGTTAAACATTAGATGGTTTTTATAATTAAAAAGAGCAGCACCACTGGAGAAATCCGGATCCATACTCCAATTTCCACTGGTAAATGCTCAACACTGGCAGGACTTGAATTCGGCAACCAGTAAACTAATAAACAAAATAATCACAAAATAAAAGAAACACATAATTCCTTAAAAATATTACGTTGAATGATTTAATCCAAGAAAATCAAAAATTAAATGATTAATAGTTAAACTTAACAATTTTAGGTAAATGTTGAAGTTTGAACGAAATGAAATGGAATAATAACAATAGTAATAATTTAAGATTAAAATAATTGATTTGTTTGAACGTTTATAATGCAAATTGAATTTTAAAATCTTAAACACAGGAAATTGCCTATAAAAAATTAGGAAACTTTTAGCAAACGAAACGATAAGTACCGTCTTAGATAAATTTAAGGTCAACAAAATGAAACTGTTATTCATATTAACAAAACAAATTTATTTTTTAAAATAGTACTAGTTTAATTACTTTATTATGTACAGTGAACTCTTCATGAATTAAAACTCAAATGACACAATAAAAATATGACTAATTACTTTAAAAATGTTTAAATCTTAAATGAACTATTAAAGTAACACAATTAGGTGCATTCAAATTAATTCACAATTTTGAAGATTCTAGCTAGGTGCAGGAAATCGAATAGATGCACGATAGTCTTTCAGCAGGCGTCTAAAATATTAGATCGAGTAATGACGGTTATTGAAGTTATTGGGTTAAATATTCTCGTACTACATACAGATGATATTACCAAGATAATGACCCAATTGAAAACTATTAAAAAAATTTAAAAACACAAAATAAAATATTCCTGATCACGAACTGAACGGCACTGTTTTGCCATAAGTTCCCAAACGAAATAACACTACAAATTTATAATATTATTATATACAAATATTATTAAACCCTGAAATTAATATTAAATTAAAATTTTTAAAACTAATAGGTTAAATTAACAATAACAATTATCAAAGAATACCCAGAACTTTTAATAATTAAAGCCGATTTAGTAAATACCACCATTGTTATAAAGAAGACAGATTATAAAGATAAAATGAAAAACATTGTTAACGATACTACCACCTATAAAGTTCTAAACAAAGACCCAGCCAATAACTTACAGATAAAGAATAACCAAATTATATCTGACTGGGAAAAAATAATTATATAAACAAAGTATCTTCAATAATGCTAAAATAAACAAATGACATCAAGAATTACACCAGCATTCCTAAAGCAAAATTTCTAATTGCTCTAAAATTGTGCTCGGAAGCAACTTACTTCCAATATAATGGAAAACTTTATTAACAAATTTTGGCACTGCTATGTAAGTCTGATTCCAGTTACGATTTCCAAATTGATTATGGAAATTTTAGAAGAAGACTATTTCATCACTCCCATTTCAACTATCTTTTATAAACGGTACGTTGACGATATTATCACCGCTATTCCAAAGAACTACGAAGATTTTCTTATTGAACATTTTAATAGGTTCCATCCTCGATTACAATTTACCTTTAAAAAAGAAGAACAAAACAGGATATTATTATTAAATAGCATAACATTCCTTACGGAATTGAGCTGTCTTTTAAAGACTTACAAACACTTTTTCTGAAGGGGATTAGTCCTCTGGATCTTTTAATAACTACATAAGTACATCTATCAGTCTAACAGTGACTTAAATATTCTCATTTTAGTTTTTTTCGCTATTTCCTTACCTTTCAAAATTTCTCTGTTCGGGAAATTCTTGCTCTTGTTAAAGCTCTTGCTAAAGTTAAAGCTTTCGACCTTCTGAAAATATAATCATCTATCCTTATCTCTCTTCTGTTGTCGGTATTTCTTGTTCTCTGACACATCATGTATTTAGTCTTACAATCGTTCACCTTCAAACTCATTTCTTCTGCTGCTACTTTTATATCTCTGAGTACGTTCTTCATTCCTTCTTCCGTTCTTGAGATGATTACGACATCGTCGACATATGCAATGAGTTGACTCTCCTTATTTATAATAATTGTTCCATTACACTTTGTTTTTCTGATGATATTTTCTAGCACTATATTAAATAGTGTCGCTGACATCGCGTCACCTTGCCTCACTCCGGTGTTCACGTCTATGCTTTCTGTTTCCCCTTTTGGTGTCCTTATTTTAGCTGTCGTCACATTAAGTGTCATCATTACCAGGCCTATTAATTTATTTGGTTTCTTCAGTTCTTTCAAAATTTTCAACATCTTTTGCCTACTTACTGTGTCAAAAGTCTGTTTAAAATCCACAAAGAGCATGTGCATGTCCATGTTGCAGTCGTAGCTTTTCTCTCCTATTTGTTTCAAGCAGTGTATAGCTCTGACCGTCGATCTGCCTCTTCTAAATCCGTACTGGTAATCTTCGATTATTTTATCTGTGTACTCTTTAAGTCTGTTGTGATAATCTTTGATAGTAATTTGTAGGCAGCATTTAGCAGTGCTATGCCCTGTAGTTTTCGCACATTTCTGCGTCTTCTTTTTTTCTTAACGTCACTATTACTCACTATTACTCTTTCACACCATCTCCTCGGCATCTCTTTCTGTCTCCATATTCTCTTTATCAGTTTATGTATTTTAGTATGTAGTGCTTCTCCTCCGTACTTCAGCATCTCCGTCATTATTTCATCATTACCCACGCCCTTTCAGTTTTTTAGCCTATGAATTGCTTCTAAGATCACTTCCTTTTCGGGTTCTGCTATTTCATCTTCGTTCTCTGTAAAACCTACTTTGATTCGTTCTATTTCCTCTTCTCGGTGTACGTTCAGCAGCTCCTCAAAATATTTCATCCAGATCTTCTTAATTTCTTCTAATTCACTTTCCAGTCTACCATCTTTATTCTTCATACCTCTTGTTTTGATCGCATGCGTCTTTATTTTGTTGTTAATTTGTTTAGAGCTACTCTCTTCTATTTCTTTCATTTTCTCGTCCAACCATTCGATTTTTTTCCGTTTACAAAACAGGATAACCTTTCTTAAAATCCAACTAATTCGCTTAAAATATAAATAGACCCAAAAATCAACGCGGTCACGAAGATTAAACTATAATTCGTATCACCATAAAAGTAAAACAATTAAATCAACCAATAACATTGGACAGCTATACGCCAAATTGAAAGACCCTGTATCTCAAAAAAAAGTCAGATTTGATATACAAAGTGGAATGCTAAGATTGTATTCTTGTTTCTTCTTCTTCTTCTTTTCAGCCTTTTTAGCCTACTGTTGGCCATAGCCTCTTTCTCTAAGAGAAAGGTTTTAGCATTAAGACCTCACGGTTGCTAAATCCGGGTTGGGGAATGTGCCTGTAACCCTTTTCATAGTTGATGCTGGCAGTCATCAACTAAGGGGACCGCCGGCTTTACGTGCCCTCCGAAGCACGGAGACGGTCCTAGATAGAAAGAAAGTCAGAAAGAAAATTTTCCTTACTAGACTCCTCCCGGGATCGAACCGGGTGCCTTTGCATCAGTAGTTGATTGCTCTAACTACTAGGCCAAGACCGTCTCCATTTATATTGGCTTTCTTTTCTTGTTTTCTTCTTCTTGTTTATATTGGCCAAACTAATTATTGGTTTCATAAAAGAATGAGTGGGAATGTTTCAAGTATCAGATGTAATAAACCAAAAACCACTGCAATTGCTAAACATATCTTAATTGATGGACATAATGCTGCCTTTACAAATGCTAAGATCTTCAAATCAGTCACAAATTATGATGATTGACACCTTCACAAAATGATATGTATCAAGAGAGAAAAGAACGCAATGAACAGAAAAACTGACATCAATGGTTTAAGTAACATCTACTGCCATCTACTCATTTAAGCTACAAATAACGTATTGGAGTTAAGTTTTTCTTATTTAATAAGTTCTTAAGTAGGTTGTTCCTTAACTAGCGACTACTAAGAATATCTTTAAAACTTCTTTCATCGAGAAATCGTATCAAACGACAATGCGTTATATAGCGTTTCTATTTCTCTGCAGTTTGGTATAAAGGGTTAAGTCAAAATTAGAAAAAAATTTTATTGCTAAAATTAAATCTATTTGGAATGCTCTATCTACTGGTATAAAAGATTAAAGTTAAATATTTTTTATTAATAAGATAATGAAATGGTCTAAAGGTATTAAGTCAAAAATAATTATATACCGTTCGGTATAAAGGGCTTAAGTCACTTATCGTCGTCGATCTGTGAATAACTCCAATGTGACAATTTTTGCAAAAATGATGCTTTGGTTGATTGTGATTCTACATTGTACGCTGCATAGCTGGTAATAGCCCCAATGTAGAACCCTAAGTAACCAGAATGCTTAAAATCTCTTATATAAACAATACATGTAGTTTTATTTCGTTTGGTATAAAGGGCATAAGTTGACTTATGTCCTTGAGACCGATGAGTATAATTTTCTTTCGTTCGGTATAAAAGGCATAAGTTGACTTAAGCCCTTGAATATACCTCTATTATAATTTTATTCCGTTTGGTACAAAGGGCTTAAGTCGACTTGCGCCCTTAATACCTTTAGACCATTCCATTATCTTATTAAAAAAAAATATTTAACTTTAATCCTTTATATCAGTAGAAAGAGCATTCTAAATAGATTTAATTTTAGAAATAAAATTAAGAAAAATAAAAAAAAGAAACAAAATAAATTTTTTGACTTAACCCCTTTATACCTGGCACTAGTATCACTAAAATCCTAAAATACGGTGATCATAAGGGCATAAGTCATTGAAATAAACGTTAATATAAAAGATTCCAACATTTTATATATACTGCCTTCAATTGAAAACTAAATCTAAAAACCTATATTACTGAAAATGAATATAAATAATTACTCGATTTATAAATTGCATTACAATATCTTTTCTTGTATTACTCAAAACTATGTTTTCTGACTTAACCCCTTTATACCAAACCGCAAAGATTTATTTCTACTAGTTGTTATGAAACTTCTGATGGCATCAGTAACTTTATTGCTGAAAGCTCACAAATAATTTGTATATTTAACCTATTAATTTAAAAAATTTAATATTATTACTTATACAGGGTGTCCCCGTGAACGTGGAGAACCTTTGAGGTAATAAAGGACACTTTTCTAAGACAAATTTTTAAATAAAATTTTGTCCAAGTCAAAACCCTTGGGGTACCCTTCTTTAAAACAATTTTTAAATTTCTGCCTTCAAACGGCCATATCAGCTGTAACGTTTTATTTTTATTAATAAGATATATTTTTGGACAACACCTCGTAAGTGCGCTGATTAATTATATTTCGGCGCATTGACATTAATTTTGAGTATAGCGCAGCAATAATTTGTTGCTAAAGCGATATGCCTTCCATATGGTTTAGAGAGAGCGATTTCGATTTTTATATTAGTTCGAAACACATCAAAATTTCAGAAACGAACTAAATTTTTATTTAATAGAAGCCGACCATCTGGTAATTATACTTTTTTGTTAAATTCGTCTCTCTAAATCCAAACAACATTTTAGGCTTCAATTTTGCTTCAATCGTGATTCAATTTGGCTTTACTTTGCCTTCACTTTGGCTTCAATTGGAATTCAATTTGGCTTCAATCCGATTTTGATTTTTTGGACAAATGGAAATTGGCGTCCTCTTTTATCCAGTTTCACGGAATCTGTTCCTTTTTGAGTTGAGGGCCATTTGTTGAGAAATTTCCTTTTGGATTATGTTTGGGAGCATAATAATTGAATGTTACCGAAACCTTCATGAAATTTTGGATGTCTTTGGAAGTCGTATCAAGTTGCAGAAATCAACAACACTTACGATAAGGTCAGACAATTATTTGCTTATTTTATTTGCGACGCCGAATTCTTGCGCCGATTACACACCGAAGCGTCGTATACTGATCAACATTAAATTATCAATCACCTACAGATCCACCAGTCAAATTTGTTCAAATTTAAGAAGAAACGAAACTTTGAGACAATTTTTTTTAGAGTATATACAATATTTTGTAAACAGGTATATAGCTATATACGCGTGGGTAAATAATCAAAATTGTAATTATTTACATGGTTAAACTTGCAGCACCGTTTATCTTCGATTTGTATAAAATACGAATGAATTTGACTGTAGAAATTTGTTTAGTAAACTTTTGTTGTTTTTACTTTATCATATGTAATATGAGAAAGTATTGTTTTCGTGCAGAAAAAAAAATTTGAGATTTTGATGGATTTACACTTTTTGAGGTCCCCTGAGTAAAATAAGACCATTTCCAAAAAATGTCTGTGTGTGTGTGTGTGTGTGTGTGTGTGTAGGTTTCACTATACTGGTGGCAACTTGTGTGTGAATAGGCCTGTACTATGGCGAATCCGGAACTTGTGGCAACTTAACACGCGATGTCACAAATTAAAATTGAAATATCTCGGAGTTGGGAAGAGAAAAACGCCACAATTGAGGTGCACCTCTAATAGTTCTTATATACGTATTATATGGCTTGATTATTTTAATGTAACTCAAAAATTAAATGAGATATTCGAGTTTATGCATATTTGTGTGTTTTTGTGTCAAAGATGCCACATTATGGGACTATGCATGTTCATGTTTCTTTATATTTGTGGCAACTAAAATTGAAGGCTTTCTTGTGGCGCCCTCTACAAAAATTACACTGTTGCCAAATCTTCTAAATGTTTTATAGGGGTTGGGGGCACGATCTTTAAAGCAATAAATGTAACCCTAGCCATGTTAAGTTTTTTTTTAAAATTTGTTTTTCAAGTTAAAGTTAAATTTCAATAAAATTGTTTTTAAAATAATAAAAAATATTCCCAACTCTAGAATTGTTTTTAGGTTGGAGAAAAATTAAAAATAATATTTAAAATACATTTTAGTGAAATTTACTATTAAAAATTTCAAAACTTTTAAAAAAATATTATTTCAAGTTAATTATAATAATTCAATATGATAATGTATCTTTATATAAAATATCCATTTAAAGAAAATTGTAATTCTGTTGGACCTAAAAATATTTTAAATGCCACATTATGGGACTATGACATTTCAGTTTCTTTATATTTGTGGCAACTAAAATTGAATTTGTGGCCTTACATATTATCACTTGATATGCCAAATTGAAGTTTCTATGGGGCGCACGATATTAAAGCAAAAATGTAAACGTAGCATGTTAAAGTTTTTATTTAATAAGTTTTGAATTTTTTCAAGTTAAATAAATTTCAATAGAAATTGTTACTTAATAATTAATAAAAACTATTCCACCTAGAATTTACATTTTAGTTAATCTAAAATATAATAATTATATTTTATAAATTATAAAATTAAGTTGTTAACTTTAGACCTTTTAAGTAATATCTAGTTTATCAAGTTATACCTATAATATAAGATTTTAACTGTTATATGAATTTTGATACCTTAATAATTCCTACGACTAATGTTAAAATTCTAAAATGTTCCTTTTCAAGTCCATTTTTAGTTTTAAACTTCATAAGAAAATATAATTTATGAATATATTTGAGGCTTCAACTTAATGTAAAAATTGGTACACTGCGTATTACTTCTCAAGATTGCGAATTAATAATGAATTAATATTATAAAGAATTCGTTTTCAAGCATCTTGTAGTAAAATGACACATCATTGTTACGCTGCCTTATCCGAAGTATACTACAAATAAAAGGAAATAAATACTTAACTACCACAATGTCTGATCCTTAAGTCCTTTAGTTTTAAAACATTTCATGACCGTAAAATATAATTTCACAAGTTAAATAATTTATTATACTTTTATTAAAAATACTTTAATTTTTAAAATTTTCAAATTAAGCACGAAATTTGAGATTTGTTAAAAGAATGTTTTGGGCAACGTGTCCAAAATAAGAAAACAATCCATACGCGCTGCAGTTTTCTATAGTATCAAAATGAAATGGAATAATTACGAATAATTATGATTTGGTTTCTTTTGATATTATAAAAACTGCAGCGTATGCAGTGTCAATAATAATAAATTCTTTATTTTGGCAAATAACACTCTTTTTACAATACGCATGCAATTAAAATTCAAAATTTATGGTCAAAACAAAACACGTGCCGCTACTTTTGTTGAAATTTAATAAGAAATTATTTAAAAACCTAGTTTTACCATATTGCTAGGAAAAGTTTTGTTAACCCTTTTAAAATTTTTTTGCTTTTAACATTCATGGGTCGATTTAAAATATTTTAGTAAAATTTCCTGATTTTTAATCCGAAATTGGAATGTTCAACTACAATAAACTTCATCGTTGTAATCTGATTCGATAACAATTTTGTCACTTATCTACTGTTTTTAATGAACTAGCTTTTTAACTTATGACCTCGAG